>JAQHUG010000005.1:5475340-5536318 GCA_028555095.1 Dicrostonyx torquatus
AGTTATGCCAGCACCACTTGTTAAATATGCTTTCTTTTTTCCATTTGATATTTTTTGCTTCTTTGTCAAAAATCAGGTGTTCGAAGATTTGTGGATTGATATCCGGGTCTTCTATTCGGTTCCATTGGTCCTCCTGTGTTCTTATGCCAATACCAGGCTGTTTTCAGTACTGTAGCTCTGTAGTAGAGTTTGAAATCAGGGATTATGATGCCTCCAGAAGTTCTTTTATTGTACAGGATTGTTTTGGCTATCCTGGGTTTTTTGCTTTTCCATATGAATTTGAGTACCATTCTTTTGAGGTCTTTGAAGAATTTTGCTGGGATTTTGATGGGCTTTGCATTGAATCTGTAGATTGCTTTTGGTGCATTCTTTTATCTTAATACAGAAATACTATCTTAATACAGAAAAATGCTTTCAGTGAAGGCCTTAACCTATAAATGAACAAAGGGTAATTCCAGGAGAAGTAATTTCCAAACAATTCACAAACGTGTGTGTCTTTACTAGTGGCCAAAGAAAACCACAGTAGCAGCATGATCTTAATTTGATTACCACCTGCACCCTCTCCAGGACAGAACCACATAGCTTAAAGAGCATTGTTTGAAGGGACCATGGTGGTGGGACCATCGATAGACTTGAGGTTTTGGGAAATATTGATATTGCAGCACGATGTCACCTCATTCACTTGAGAAAACTTTAAATAAATCTGTAATAAAGTAGGTGGTGGTGGCGCACGCCTTCAAGCCCAGCACTTGGGAGGCAGAGGCAGGTGGATCTCTGTGAATCTGAGACCAGTCTGGTCTACATAGCAAGTTCCAGGATAGCTAGAGCTACATAATTTTTAAAGATCTTTAGCAGAGAGACATGCCCTTCAGAGACAGTCCCTGTGGTTTCGGCCTGCCCAGCTACGGGAAATCGAGTAGCTCATGACAGAGATGAACGAACAGGATGCTGGTCTGAAGATCTGGATTGCAGGGTCTGGGATGCTGCGTGGCCGCACCTGCAGGGAAAGGGCATCTTTGTGTGAATCTGACAAGTGCCTCAAGTAGCAAGGTCTATATAGAGGGTGGCAGAGAAAGGGACCCAGAAATCCTTTTCTGAAAGGCAGAAGGTTGGATGTCATAGAATTTATGAGAATGATCTCATCATAGAAATGCAGGAGCTCTATCCTCAGGAAGACCACGTAGCCACTCCTGGGCACTGGCGACAGGCACGTGAGGCTTTGTGGCACATGTTGGAAGGGAGGAGAGCCTTTGTGGACTATGCCACTTTTGAGGCTCAGGCTGTCTTCAGAGTTACCCCAGCTTTGCACAGTCTACACTGTGTGTCTAGGTCTGCCTCAATGTGCTGCTTCAGGCTTCTCTTGGCAGATGTACTTCATGGTGACATGGCTTCATGGTGACATGGCATGGTGGCCCTGCCAAGTCCTCTCCTAATATCCTGATGTTGGGTAATGGCCCTCACAGGTCTGCACTGCCACCCTGCCTCTAACCACACCCTGTGTTCTTTGGTATTTCGAAAACTCCTTCTCAGCTTAAAGCCTTCGAACTGCCTGTGTGCAGGCAGGCTCCTCTAGCACCTTGATTGTTCATTCCTGTTTCCCTTCAGAATCTCCCCTCCATGGACTGAGCATTTAGTGGCAGGAGTTGCTTTGTGGCTTTCTTGTTTACTCCAGCGTCCTAATGTAGGTGGAAGTTTTCTGTCTTGGAGCCACTCGGTCCAGTCCCAAATATCTGGCAGCTCCTTCCCAAATACCAAACAGAGGCTTAATATTGCTTATAAATGCTCTATCAATAGCTCAGGCTTATTACTAGCTAACACTTACATTTAAATTAACCCATATTTCTATCCATGTTTTGCCACATGGCTCAAGGCTTGTTACCTCATTTTCTACACATCCTGTTTGTTTGGTGGCTGGCTGACTGGCATCTCCCTTGACTCTGCCCTTCTTTTCCCCATTATTCTGTTTGGCTTTTCCGCCTAACCTTATCCTGCCTGGCAATTGGTCAGTCAGCTTATTTATTAAACCAATCAGAGCTGTCTCCCAGGAGGAAAGGGGCACTCTCACTACTCCACCCTCTTCTCCAGGTCCTGATGCTGACTCAGGCTTAGTGCTTTCCCTCCAGGACATCCCAGAGCTCCCTTCCACTTGGGCTGTCAGAGTCAGCAAGAAAGAAGGCAGGGTGTCCATGTGCTATGGGAGACCTTGTTGTGTCAGAAATTATCCATTGCTTATCGGAAATTCAAACTGAAGTAATGTCCTGTATTTTAACAGGCAACCAACACCCCTGTATCCTACACCAGAGGGTGGTGTTGTGGCTTGGGCCACCCATCTTTTAAGAGGATTCTTAAATTCCTGGAGTCTAGCTGGGCAGGGGTGGGAGAGGAGGGACAGACACGTGATGGACTTTCTTGTAGGCACTGTTGGAATTCTCGATGCAGTGGAGCAGGGGAGCCAGGCTGAAGAGGCTGGCGTGCAAGGGTGACATCGCAGGGTGGGTGACAGCACAGTGGAACTCTCAGGTGGGGAAGATCAAGGGTACTCTGGGAAAACTCCAGAGCACTGTGAGTGTAGAGTGGAAACCATGGGCAGCTGACTGTGGAGAGGAACCCCTGCTGGGCAAGGCCTGGACTGCTGTGAAGCTCCTGCTTCAGCCCCGACCGCCAGGACCCAACAGAGAATTCCAGGCAAGAGGGCTGGGCTCTCCTCACAAGCCCTGTAGGAAGAACTCTGGCTGTTGGGTAGTGGAAAACTGGCAGAGGGGGTGGGGAGGCAGGAGAAATCTCACTGACAGCTTAACAGTTGGTCTCCTTATTTTGAAATTCTTGGCCCTTTCTTGAAAAATATAATGCAGGCACGGAAAGAGTCTTTTAATAAGAGTGAGGCATTTGTGACGGTGGTGCTTTCTGGTTAGGGCTCTTCTGTCTGGAATGTCTACCATTTGAGCCAGGAGCCTAGAGGGAGAGAGGAAATGAAGGTCGGGGATGAGGGATGGTGACGAATTTGCTTTGAAATCAGCCTTTGGCTCCCCAGGTGGGAGAGTAGGGTCAAAGGCACAGCTCTGAGGATTTACCTGCCAGGTGAATGTTAGCCTCCACTAAGCTCAGATGAAGAAAACTTCTCAGGCTGGGGAGAGATGTCGCAATTTTGTGTCTTAGTGACTACTCACTGCTTCTGACACGACCAGGTTCTTAGCAGGGAGCAATTTAAGGCCATAAAAGAATTGTCATAAACAGCTCGTGGGAGCCAAGAGCACAGTCCAGACTTTAAGCACATAATGGAATCATATCAAAAGCAAGAGGGGCGGCAAGAATCATAAATCCTCCAAGTGCAAGATCTGTCCGCTGTGACATTTGTGCTGAAGGGGAACCAGATGTGGATGCTGGGAGCTGGGGCGGGGGGGGAGATGCTGAGCCCAGCCCCTCTGCAAAGGTAGGGGCCTCTGCTTCAAGTTGGTGCAGGCCATAGTCTGCATGCCTCAGCTGGTAGCTCAGGGTCGGAGGGCAAAGGCAGAAGCTGAGGTTGCATGTGTTGGACTAACAGGCATTTCACGATATTCTGCGATTTTCTCTTTGAAGACTCAACACTTGGCATAACTCTTGAAAACAGGTTTAGAGACTAAATGTGTTTATTCCAAACAGGAAGAAAAAGCAGCGAAGGCATGCAGAACCCCACTGGAAGTGGGCAAGAAGCATGCGTGACGAGGCTGCTATTCTTTTCCTGGGCTAGGGGATGGATTGTGGGTTGGGTTGCAAGGAGGGATTCCAGTCCTGCAGCCTGGAGCGACAGCGTGGGTTCTATTATAGGTTCAGTAGAGTATTCCTGAGCAGGTAGCTGTGGCTGACTTTTAAGGACAGGTGGTACCTCCACGGGTAGAGGAGGGCGGATGAGAGGAACCTATAGGGCAGAACAGTGGAGGCAAGAGCTAGAAGTTAGATGTGGGTTATGACCCTGGAGATACTGCTTGATGAGCAAGGACAGGTGGACAACAAGGAGGCCTTGGCAGCAGTCTTGAGTGCTGGTACCAGGAGTACGTACTTAATCATACTGGAAAGTTCGATGTAGTGCTTGAGGCCATTGCAAGTCTTATTACTCAAACCAACAAACAGGAAACAAACAAGCCAAAATCAGCAAAAACCAAAACCAAAACCAAACCAAAACAAAACAAAATGGTGAAACAAAACCCCAAATCAAGCCAGGCCCACCACTCTGAACCCAGTATAGCAACACAGAAGACAGGGCACCATAGAACCTCCTGTCCCTTCATGATCCGGCCCAGGCTGTCCCCACATGAAGGGGCTTTTGGTAATTACAGTCTGATGTCACACCCCCTCTACCCATCTTTCTTTTGGTATGTATCATTTCACAAGATCTCCTACTTCTGTGTAATTCTGACTTTAAATGCCTGCAGAGACTTAGCAGGACCCTGGGATAAGAGGTAAAATATGTGTAGGCCTCAGCTTAGTGGGTTTAAGTTTGGGTTGAAATAAATTTCTCTTTTCCTCTTCTTCTTCTTCTTCTTCTTCTTCTTCTTCTTCTTCTTCTTCTTCTTCTTCTTCTTCTTCTTCTTCTTCTTCGTCTTCTTTTGATAGGGTTTCTCTGTGTAACAGCCCTGGCTGTCCTGGAACTGTCTTTGTAGACCAGTCTGGCCTTGAACTCACAGAGATCTGCCTGCCTCTGTCTCCCAAATGCTGGGATTAAAGACATGAGCCGTCACCATCCAGCAGTGAAATTTCTCTAGCTCAAATCTGCAGTATGGGTATAGGAAG
The DNA here is from genome assembly GCA_028555095.1 of Dicrostonyx torquatus. Lineage (NCBI taxonomy): Eukaryota > Metazoa > Chordata > Mammalia > Rodentia > Cricetidae > Dicrostonyx > Dicrostonyx torquatus. Next base: position 5,480,108 of record JAQHUG010000005.1, read on the forward strand.
CCCTCAGAGCTCATGTTCCACCTCCCTCAGCCCCATGCTACCTCCAGTGTCACAACAGGTGAACTGGGTCAAGGTCTCCTGCCTGGCGGCTGGGTTGTCTATAGCCACTGAGGCACTAGACCCAGTCCACTGGGGCTCAGGGGCGTTTTCCCAAATGGTGTTATGCAGAAGGGCCAGGTTTTTGAGGGATCTGCTAACCACAACTTGGTTTCTCTAAGATGATGTTACTGCCTCTGGGTCTGCCATAGCTGCCCATTTTTAGTGTCTTGGGTGGTGGCTAGTCTTGTCTCAAGTATTTTGAAGTTTGACTATCTCAACGGTTGTAAATATGGAAGATTTTACTTCTACCCAGTCTGTCTTGATGCTGAGCATTTTCCAGGCTTTCCTTCGGGGCAGAGCAGGGGCCACTGCTTTTCCACAGGTGATTGAAGAGTTGGTGACTGGAATGGTCCCATCTGGGGCTTATCATCTTATACCTTGGTTTTAGGGGAAAGGCAGGCCCCTAACGGGAACTTTCCATGCAATGGGCCTCTGTCCTCCCCATCACTGTGCAAAGGGTCACAGCCCTCTGGCAAGGTGCAGGGCTGCAGGTGGATGGGGTGGGGGAGGGAGGAGAGGCCCTTCTCACCCTACCTCTGCCCACAGGACCTGACTCTGGCAGGCGGTCCGTGGGTGCTGGGGAGTGTTGCATGGTCCCTGAGTGTCCTTACTTTGTGTCTGGGCTTATAAAACTATTTGGGGACACTAAGAACACACTATGTTCCCCTTGCAAAATCACTCATATTTTAGAGTTTTTATTTTTTAAATGAAGGCACCTGGTTTGCTTAAATTCATGACTTTGAAATGTCTGAGGGCTGAGGGCTGAGCTCGCAAAGGAGAACGGAGACCTGAGGATTGTGAAGCTTGAGCGTTTCCGATGCTGCTGCTGGCCTCCGCAGCCCCGCCCCCTGCACTGCCCAGCCGCCAGCGCCGCCCAGCCACCTGGGCCCAGCCTGCACTGCTCCCTTCCAGGGTGGTGGCTTTGTAGGAAAGAAAACCGCCTGTCTGTGTCTGTGCAGGACTTCAGATCTGGGCTCTCTCTGGTTGTCTGGCAGGGCAGCTCACAGTAGACATTTTCAACCATAGTGGCCCCACTGATCTTTCTGAGGCTCAACCTGGAGATGTAGGGGGCTACAAGAGTCCAGTGCATGCACATAGGTGCTGGTAAGAGAGTCAGCCCCTTTTAAAGCAGCTCCTTGTTCTGCTTCTGATGTGGCAAATTCAGGAGCTACTGGTAAAAATGGACCCTGATTGCTTATACCAGTGATCCCAGCAACTACCCTCTGGTGGCCTCTCCTTTTACCCTCTCCTTGCCCCTCTTCCTCTTCCTCCTGACTGTGTTAAGGTCGCAGCATCCAGACTCCAGAGGGCAGAGCCAGGGTTTCTTGACTTTGGTGGCTGCAGAGTCAAGCACACAACACACCCTCAGGGGACCCTGGACAACCACAGTGACCTGTTTGCTTTGTTTCTTGAGGTACTCAGCCATATCTGGATCTTTGTGCTGTGACCCCTGAGTCGACCTCAGTCATAACCCACTTGTTATGGGTCTCAGGCCCCACTGAATAGACACTTAGCCTTTCTAAACTTTGGCAAGTACAGTTGAAATAAATGGAAGGGGCTTTGATGGATCTGGGGCAGCAATGCTATAGAATTAGGAGCATTTACAGTTCCCAGCCTGGATGCAGTTTCCAGGGCATTCCAGGAGTCAGGTTGGCAGATGCTGTGTGAGGGGTGGACCGCCAGACAAGCAGTATCCCATTTCTATAGGAATTTGATCACCTGGGCTGCCCGTTTCCAAAGGAATTTGATCACCTGGGCCATAAGTTTTCTGCCGCAGGAACCCTGCCATTTCATTGCCAGGTCTTTGTGTCCTGTCCGTAGTAGGGACTTGCTAAGATAGCATTGAGCAAATGAACGCTTCCTGGAGGAGCCACCCTGGGTGAGGAATAAGGCTCATTCAAGAGCAAGAAGGACACTCTGATCAAGGAGGACAGCTGGACAGTTGGAGGGGCCACCACAGCTACTCGTCTTTGGGTCTAAGGAGCTGGGTTTCAGCAACAGCTCCATTTAGTCTTGCTGAGATGGCAGCTCTCTAACTGTGGAGTGGTTTTCTGTGTAAATTTCTCCTTGGGGGAAATGGCTTCATTTGGGGATTCCTGGATAGTACCAGGAAGATTTGGGGAAACTTAATAGACTGGAGCCCTAAGCCCTGTCCCAGTGCAGAGCTGATGGCTTTTGGTGAGACCTCTGGGCCTTTGGAACCAAACGGTACTCCATTCACATGTTCACCATTCACCGGCTACTGGCCGGTGTTGTTTGGGCAGGTTACCAAAGCTCTCGAATCTCAGTTTCCAACTTTGTCTAATGGGGGCATTCAGACCCTGGTAGGATGCCTGTAAGGGGTACTTGAGACAGTCGGTATTTGCCCCAGTACCTTGCCTGGGGAAGGAACTGGACTGTGGGCATGGCTGGTAGCTGGACTGCTCCTGAGTATTCTTCTCCCAGCTGCCTCCATGAGGAAGGGGAAACACAGGAGAGATGGTGAATGAGGATTAGGGCTATAAAGCCTGGCTGAGTCCAAGCTACCTTTTCTCCCACACCACAGCTCGGAGGGTGCACAGGAACCTCATCTGATGGTCTTTAGGGGGCGACGGGCCCATTCATGCATGCTTTTCCATTAGCCTTTGTCTTGCTGTTGGGGGTCTCCTAATCCTTACGCCATTTCAAAGACAAGGAATCTAAAGTGCAGAGCCAGGAATGGAACTAGGACTAGAACCCCAGTCTCCTAACTTCCCGTACACGACACCAGGCCTTGGCTTTATAGGCATTGTCTTAGGCCCCATTTCCAAACAGTCCCAGACCGAGGTAGGTGGCATCTATATCTTGAGGCAATGTCACGGTCGAACCTCCCACTTCCTCACCCAGCTGTGCCTCCATACCTCTCCGGCTGTGTGCAGAATGGGCGGTGCCGTGGTGCTGCTCAGGTCCACCGAGTACATTTGTGATGTTGCTGATCTTGGTTGTCACCTTGAAGCACCTAGGAAAAGGGACCCTCAGCTGAAAAACTGCTTCCATCAGATTTGCCCGTGGTCATGTCTGTGTGGCATTTTCTTGATTGCTAGTTGATGTAGAAGATTCAGCCCACTGTGGGTGGTACCATCCCTAGGCAGGTGAGTCTGAGCTATATAAGAAAGGTAACTGAACGCGAGCCTGGGAGCAAGGTAGTGAGCAGCATTTCCTAGGTAGGTTTTGCTTTAACCTCCCTCCTTGGCTATGCTCAGTGACAGAGCTAAAATAATTCTTTTCTTCACAAAGTCACTTTTGGTTATGGTATTTATCCCAGTGACAGAAAGCAAATAGAACCCCAATGCATGCCTTTGAAGTTGTGTGAGATGGGTCCTATATTGGAAGTTTACCAGTGGACTGGGAATCTGCTATTTTCCAGGGGTGCAGTAAGATGAACACTGCTGATCAGAGATACTGGGTCATCTGTCCAAGGAGCACCTCCCCTGCCCAGTAGGTTAGCAAAACAGTTATCTCTGACATTGATAACCCCAGTTTGGCTAAGAAGATCTGACATTAGCACATGTGAGGTTGTTACTTGGTGACAGCAGAGGAGGGTCAGAGAAAATAGGAGCACTGTTGGGTGTGAGCCCTGGCTCTGACCCTAGGTGTATGACCTTTCTGAACCTCTGTTTGCTCATTTACAAGTTATGTATTAAGCCCATTCAGCTCATAGAAATGCTGTGAGGGTCACATGAAGAATTACTTATAAAGTGTCCAGTGTAGCAACTGGCACACAGTATACATGGTGTCCTGTTACCTGTCCTCATTATTATCCATTTATTCATGCAACACGAGTCATCCGAGTTGTATAGGCCTTACCATCAACTGTGTGATCCTCTACCCAAGGGTCCTTTTGAGCAGTCTGCACTCTGGTCACTGAGTGTGAACATAGTCAGGGCTGGACATGCTTTCAGGACACCTCGTCCGTCACTCATCCAATCCCTTACCCTTGCCACACTTGCCTCACGTAGGAGCCTATGCACTGGAAGGTTGGGCTGAAAAGCAGTCAAGGACTTCAGTCCTTGACTTATTATTTATGGCCAATAACTACTCAATTTTCTCCATTTTTGTAGTTTAGAGACATTTTACATAAAACATTTAAAGGACTATAAACATTATGTATATTTGATTTTCATGACTGGAGTTCCAGAGGTATTTTTTTTTGAGAATATTGTGTGAGAAAGAGACAAGTGATAACTGTTTATATGAAGTTGGTAACCATAGAGATGAAATGCCACCAGATCAAAGTCTGAAGGTAATTAACTCCCTGCAAATTACAGCTGTTGACCTTGAGCACAGATATCCATGAATTCTCTCATGGGCTAAGCAGCTAAGGGGAAGTCTGGGGAGAGAAAAAGGTCAGCAAGGCTAATCATCAAAGCTGTGTCCCTGTCCCTTGAGGGGGTGTCTTTGAGGGGCTCAGGGCCTGGCCTAAGGGTTCAGTATCTGCAGCTGTCAGTCAGGTGTCTCCTGGTCGTTTCTCCTCATCTCCATCATCTGAATGCAGGCCCTCACACGACCACATCTGCTCAGGGGTTCGTGACCTGAATAGCAGGGTGGCCAGCCACCTTGTCTTGACCGTGATCTCCATTTGTCACCTTCCCACACTGTTCTTTAAAGTAGGTGAGGGGGTTTTTACCATGAAGGAGCTGCTGAGCCAGCAGAACCTCACACATCATGTGTTAGCCAAGATCTCTTCTTCCTTAGTGACCCTTGGAGGCCAAATACAGAACACGGGCAACAGCAGCAATGACCCCAGAACTGGCTTTCCCTTCTCCTCTGCCCAGTGGGTACCCTGAGAGATTTCAGCCTCCAGATTCCCACATGGTAGCTTTTGCAGGATTCTGTTACTTTTGATGGAGTGCTGGGGTTGGGTACACTTGGCAGGGGGCTGAAATACAATGCTACTTAACTACCTGTGTGACTTTGTTGGATTATTTCGTGCTTCTATGACTCACTCTGTTTGAAAAGAATAGGTCTGTGGAGGAAGAGGTATCACATACAAAACCTGCCAGCACAGTGCCCAGCACCATGGGCCAGAGTGCCAGGAGCCCCAGCTTGCCACTAGTAAGTCTGAAGGCAGAAAGCAGGTGACTTGCCCAAGGACATTTTTGATCACGCTGTTTGAAGTGTAAAGGAGTTAAAATATTAAATAACTTGGTTTTAACAGGAGAGGAAAGAACACCTGGTAGTTCTGAGGTAGGGGAGGTGAACTAGGCAGAAAGTTTGGTGCTGTTTGTGGGTGAGAGAGTGCAAGGCCCAGGTGTGTTTAGAAGGAGGCTTTGTGTGTGTGTGTGTGTGTGTGTGTGTGTGCCCTCCCTCTGCTCGTTTCATCCGGCCGACATTTCTTGGTGTCACCTTGGCCCATCCCTGTGCAGGGAGCTGTGACAGAGAAGGTGCAGCCCCAGGCCTGGCTACAGTATCCCAAGGCTTGCCCAGGAAGGATGGGGATGTCCTCTCAGGAAACTTGTGAAACTTCAGAAACTTTGTGGGACGTCAGAGCATGGCAAGAGCCTGTTCCTGTTTGTCCCTGCCATGACATATTTGAAAGGAAAAAAAAATCCATTTGTCTTTCTGCATGTGCCTTGGGGCTCAGTACATCACCGTGTTGTGTTGAGTTGTCAAGGATACCTATGCTGGCTTCAGTACAGCTGCTCATGCTGAGAACTTGTCTTTGGCACTTGGTTGATTGAAAATAGGTTAAACTAATAAGGTAGGAAGGATGTGTCCAGGCCTTCACAGCTCCAGGGCCATGCTGCTGATTGCTGGAACATTCCAACTCGAACCTGTTGGGAAGTAGATGAGTAATGTCTTCTTGCTCCAGGTTGAGCAAGGCCTGTCCCCACATTCTCTGGGGGCATCTCACAGCTCCCAAGGCTGGGGATGCTGGGACCTAGAGAAGTGGTGCTGGTTCTTGTGTAGGGTCCTGGCAGAAATCCCAACAATATACTGAAGAGACAGTCATGCCCCTCTCTTCACCTGGTGGACTTTGAAAACAATAGACCTCCTGTGCGAAAGTCCCTAGGAATCTCCGGATGGGAACCTGGTACTAGCCAGAAAGGGAGCTAGCTTTCTCCTGGAAAAAGATTTCACAGAGTTCTGACAACTTGTCAGACCACTTAGCTGGAGACACCAGAGCAGAGATAGGGCAGATGAGCCTGGGAATTGTCCCATCTGGATCAGAACTGCTTCCTTACTAACCTTGTTTTGGTTAGTAAGGTAAACATTTATTTGTTTACCTGTGTCTGTAACTCAACATGTGGAAGTCATAGTCTCTCCTTCCATCATGTGGGTCCCAGGGATCGAACTCATATCAGCAGGTTTGGTAGCAAGTCCCTTTTCCTGCCGAACCATCTCACTAGCCCAGTGTTTCTTGCTCTCTGTTTCAATCTAAATCTTGTGTCAGAGCCCAGATGATGGACTTGGATGGGGAGAAGCGTGTTGAGCTCTTTGTTTTCTCAAGTGTAGCCACACAGACTTGAATACCCCCTCTGTCCTTTTCATTGTTACTTTGTGTCTTTCACTGGTATATTGAAGACAAGTTGCTGAATCATCTTGTTAGGGCTACCAGGACCCAGTCTCTGGCCCTGACGACTCCAGTCATACTTGAAGGTTGTACCTTGGAACCCAAGGGGCCTCCTATGGAAGGGATGTTGACTGGAATTCTAGAGACAAAAAAAAAAAAGGAAAAATCAAATGGCATAATAGATAATTTAGTGTGAACTTATTCACACTAATAATAATAGTGGGTAAGAAAGTGAATACTTGTGGGCTATTATTTATGGATATTTACATTAGTATAGTTTTTTATATATGATACAAGTTCAAATTATATTTGTTATTTCTATTTACAATATTTGTACACCTATGCAAAGTTATTCTGTCAGATTATATACATACATGTTTCTACCTCTGTTTAGGACATTTTGTATATTGATACAACTTTTAGGATATATTTTCATATTGCATTATATACTATTCTTACCTCTGATCAAGGTACTTATACATTGTTTACATTTTGAGGTCATTGTCCTCAGTTGCTGCACAGTTATTTACAGATTATTTAATATTCTGACATAAAGTCTTAGTCTTTAAGTTTTACAGGTATTAAATATTATAGGTCAACAGTCATTCATGTTTGTTATACATATAGTCAGATTATCTTTAGATACATAGAGATTATACTCTGCCTAGATAGGTAATTTTCAACCACTTCAAGGATCTGTAAAACATGGTATTTAAATAACTTAGGGTTCTGTTGACATGAGACATGATATTTGCTCCTGGCAGCACCAATCTATTTCCAAGAGAATGATGAGCACAGAAGACACTCCACTTAGAGTTTGTTTTCTTCTTGGCACAATTGGCCTTTGGGCAATGAACTGCCCATGCCTCAACCACTGACGAAGTACATGGTATCCAGACTAGATAAGCAGGGCACAAGGAAAAGGACTGCCAAGACTTGCCAAGACAGGTAAGACAGTTCTAAAAATTTTCCTGCCTCTAAAAATTGTCCATCAGTTATGCTAGGCCTTAGCCAAAGTTGGTTGCTTCAACATTGCAAATGAGACTGTGGGTGATTGCTCAGGTAGCCAGTTGTCTCCACTGTATATCACTTGGCTCAAGTAATATTATCTCCCTTCTCAGGTCTTCGATGGGGTTAAAGATTAGATAGTTGTAGTTACCTTCCTCTTATGATTTAGCCAAGCCTATTTCTGATGCAAGACTCAGACTCTTTGGAATAAAATGTTTATTAAAACATTTATCATGTGTTTCTTGCTTAATATTGTTTATGTTGGTTGTAGTTTTATACTTGATATCTGTTCCTAGTGTATATAGTTTTGTATTGGTTTTAGATCTGATCATGTCAGAACCCAGATGTTGGACTTGGATGGGAAGAAGTGTGTTGAGCTCTTTGTTCTCTCAAGTGTGCCCACCCAGACTAGATTCCCCGTCATTGTTACTCTGTGTCTTTCACTGGTATATTGAAGACAAGTGGCTGCATCAGCTTGTTAGGGCTACCAGGACCTAGGCGCTGGCCCTGACAACTCCAGTCATACTTGAGGGTTGTACCTTGGAACCCAAGGGGCCTCCTATGAGGGAATTTTGGGTTGACTGGAACTCCAGGGTCAAACAGCATTTGAAGATTTTTCTCCATCCCCAGGTTTTCAGCTCTATTTAGTTGGTCCCATCCCTTCATCACCCTGAGAACCAAGGGCCAGTGAGCTGCTCAGCAAGACTGATCACCATAACTTCTCCATACCCCACTGTCACTTGTATCAGGGCATGGCCAGCCAAAAGGCATTGCAGTTTCAGCTTCCTGGGACCCCAAGTAAGGCCAGAGGATCTTAATTTGAATACAATATTTCACCTGCTCATGACCATGAGTTTCAATGACCCTGGGTTTCGGTGTTTCTTGACTTTGGTCTCTGCATTTTGCAAAGCACTGTCAACAATGCCCACCTAGTTGTTGTATTGTGAGGGGTGTTATCAATGTCAACTCCCTTTGCAGTATCTGCCACTTAGCATGTGGTAGGCATGGATCTTCCTTCCAGCTCAGGCATCAGTTTTTAAACCTCCTATCTCCTCACAGTAGCTGTTACCCAACCAGAGCCCACATTCAATAGCATAAGCCCCTACTCTGTGGGAAGAGCTGGGTCTGCTGCACATGGTAGGGTGAGCTGGGTGTTTATCTTCACACGCTGCTGTGCATCACACGGTGGGGTGAGCTGCGTGTTTATCTTCACACGCTGCTCGGAATGCTGCTGCAGAGACAGAGAAGACTGAGTGACATCGACCATTCGCCACCCATGTGCTCACCAGCAGGCAAAGAGGAAAGCCAGATGTTCCACATCCTTTGTTGGATTTTACCATAGGGGTGAGGTATGGGCTTTTGAAGTCCCAAGGAAGAGACCAGCCTCCAAGCGGCTTTGTCTCCACCCTGGTTCCCGTAGAGAGCTTGTGTGTGATAGCTTGGTCACCTCTTTTCCCTGGCACTTTTGAGTCCCGGGGGTGTGTTTGGTTATTCCGTAGACCATTTACTTTACTCTTGTTGTAAAGTACTGTTCACTCTCAGCTGAGCTTTGCAGCCATTGCACCCTTACATGCCATTTTCTGGGTAAAGAGCCAGGCCCCAGAGGAGTGCTAGTCCTTTGGTTGGTCAGCCATACAACCTTAGACACCACTGTCCGTCTTGTCAGGCCCAGCAGAGAGAGGCAGTAAGAGTGAAACATGGGAGGGAGGAAACCCAGAGGGACCTGTGGGATCTTGCGTGCAGTCAGTTTCCTTGGTTCTGTACTTATTAAGTCAAACAGGCTTCAGGGAAAAGAAAAAGAGTGCTCTTAGTGCCCCACACTATGGCTTGGGAGCATATTACTCTCTTGGCCCCTGCCCCTTAAGTGTCCAGAGGCCATGTCCCTTTTGGGAATTCTAGACACAAGCTCTCCACCCTCCACAGCACCGTCTAGCCTCTGGCTACTCTGGGATGATCTGTGAAGCTGATATTAGGAGGGCCAGGTGGATGACTTCAGGCAGAGGCCTGCCTCACTAGGCTTAGTGCCTCCTGCAATTACCACACAGGCTTTGAGGAGCCCATTCTTACCCTTCAGCTCGGGGCAGAGTGGAAATCCTGATGCAGAAGGGCAGCCTCTGTGCAGGCCTGGCACTGCCTTTGGTCACCTGCTCAGATGGCCCCTCCCTGTGCCTCTGCTCACAGCTTGAGGAGCCAATGTCCTGAGGCTGGAGGATTTGAGTGGTGACAACAGCCAATTTCCTGCATGCCTCAGGACCTATGTGTCAGAAGCAGGGTCCTCTAGCTTAGGGACTGGACACAGCTCCCCAGCTTACTCGCTGGAAGGAGAAGAAAAGGCCACCCTTAGAGTGGTGGCCAATCTTGGTTGCTACCTTGACACAACTGGGAAAAGGGACCCCCCCAATTGAGGGATAGTCTCCCCCAAGTTAGTCTGTGGTCGTGTCTGTGGGGCATTTTCTTGATTGCTAACTGATGTAGAGGGCTTGGTCTATAATACCATCCCTAGACAGGTGCACTTGGACTATATGTGAAAGGCAGCTGAACATGAACCCATGGCAAGCCAAGAAGAACATTCCTCTAAGGTCTCTGTCTTAGTTCTTGACTTCAGGTTCCTGCCTTGGCTTCCCTCAATAATGAACTATGACCAAGAAGTGTAAGCCAAATTAACCCTTTACAAGTTATGTTTGGCCACCATGTTTTATTAAAGCAACACAGAGCAAACTAGGACACCTAAGAATGTGATGCTGATGGTTCTGGGGACTTTGGGACGAGGTCTCCACAGTCCTGCATGGCTTGGTGCCTGGGCACCTCCAACCTCTTCAGCTGTAGACTTGAGGGAAGCTTACACATTCGCAGGGCTAGAGTTGGGGCTGATGCCCCATTCCATGCCTGCTTCATACCAGTGGAGAGACAAGCAGATGTGCACAGGCAGAGCAGAAAGTTATATGCAAGGGTCAGACGTCATCTGAGTCCCACAGACACTTAGTGGTCTGTCCCAGGCTGTTAATCTCCAGAATCTGTCCTTGAACTCCAGTAGATGTTCTGCAATATATGTATTCAACTGAATGAATGAGTAAACCATAAAACCAAGCAAACAAACAGGCAGACAGGACTTTCCTTTGCCCTGGCATGAGCCAAGTGCCTGGTGTGTCCGGATAGGCAGGTACAAGCACTTTTTAGCACTGAAGAACGAAGGCTAGTAACTCAGTGTTATCTTCACCAGTAAAGGGGGGTAGCCAGTCCCCAAACCCAAGGAACAGGATGGCCAGGGTCAGAACAGCCTGCAGCCACAGTGCCTGGCCAGTGTCTCCCACAGTTCATGATGAATGGCTTGTTTGGGCGGGTCCCACTTAATATCTTGTCACAGAGCTGGAGGGACTTCAGTGAGAAGGGACATCAAGATCTTTAATGTGGCATTGTCCCAGTCATGGAAGACCTCCCTGGAGTACTACAGAGTCATAAGCAGGAAGGTCCCCGAGACCACAGAGATGTCCACTGAGGTAGTCAAGGGTATTCTTGGGAGTCAAGAAAGAATTCGAGTTCATTTCTTCATTGGCTCCATGGCCTCTCCCTGTCCCCGGCTACACATGGGCTCATAATAGAACCCCATGGGCTTGCTGTGAGGAATGGATGCTTGTGGGGTGCTTAGAACAGTCTCTGGCACAGCATGAGTGTTGTGTGGGTGTTTGTGGAATGCAAACACTGAGCATCACCAAAAGATGCTTTTAAGTAATTTTAGGTGAAAACTGTGGGCTACAAAATTATATACATTATGCTTCTAATTTTATGTGTACACATGTATTTATGTAAATGCAAATGATTGTCTCTGTTGTAAAAATTGGATAGTTTTGATTTCTTTATAACATTCTATATTTTCTCTATTATTTACAATAAACATCGATTACTTTAAATTAAAAATGTCATTTAAAGACAAAGACTATTTTTCTGTGCCAGACTCCAGTCCCATCCCTGTTACAAGTTCAATTTTAAATGATGAGTACTGTGTTCTTTCGAGAGTCTGGAAGTTCTTGTCTAGAGACACACAAAGGCCTGTTTGGATACCCAGAGAGTAAGGCTGGCATGGTCTGCCTCTTCCAGGCTCTCCTCTGTCCTGAGTGGTCCCTGTCTCCTGCAGAAATGCTGTAGAGACCTTTTTCAACAATGACCACTGTAGATTGAGTTTTCTTTGAATATCAGCTTTCCAAAAAATATGTGCATTTAACAAATGCTGGGTGTGTGATGTCTTTGGATGTGCTTGTGAACTTGAAGATTGTCCCATGTTGAGAGATCATGAATTCTCTAGCTAGCTAGATGAAACACTTCTACACTGTCTTGGGTACCTGGGAAAATGCTTATTTTTACTAGTCTCAGTGACGAGCAGAGAGATATATGTATGGACACAGAAAACGCAAGTTAGGAGAGATGAAGTCCCTTGATAGTGGCTTTGTTGGTCAAAGCCAGCATTTTACATGTCACTGTATTATTTTCAGATTTAATGTCCAAGTGGAGCCATGTATACTGTGTCCCCGATGGAATAAATTTTCTCTCTTTTTTTATTGCAGCCCTTTAATTTTTGTTGCACAATGATGTGTTTCTGGGTTCTAATGTTCTACTTAGGAGTAGAAAAACAGTATTTGTCATTTCTTAAAGAATTGAGCACAAAAACGTCACGTAAATTTAAAGATGAATAAATTTACAGGTGTAAAAGCAAAGGTTCTTAATTGAAGGCAGATAATCCATGATGGTCAGGAGGGGAAGCATTGCAACAGAAACTGGGTCCTAAGGCTCTGACCTCGTGCCCTCCCCATTAGGCCGGCAAGGTGGAAGCCCAGCAGCCTCGAGAAATCCAGGGACTGTCAGCTGCCAGTTAGTAATACCCTGCATGGAACACTGCATGATGCTCACCAGACTGGGGATTTCTCTTGCACAGTGTGCTCCTCCAGCCACCAAGTGATCAAGTTCATGTAACAGATGCCTGGAACCTGCTTAGTCCAGTTAGCATTTAAAGTGGATGATGGAGGGGCCCCACTTGCCATACTCCTTGCTGATCCACAGGGAAGTCAGGATGGAGCTGCCAATCCTGAATGGTTACTCACCCTCAGAGAGAGCAATGATCTTGATCTTTATTGTGTTGGGTGCTAGGATGTGATCTTTCTTCCTGTCAGCAATGCCTGGGCACATGGTGGTGCCACAGACTGCACTGTATTGGCATACAGGCCCTTGTAGATGCTCACATGACACTTCATGGTGGAGTTGAAGGCAGTCTCATGGATGCCACAGGACTCCATGGTCAGGAAGGAGGGCTGGAAGAGCACCTCTGGACACCATCATTCCTGATGGTGATCACCCACCCATAAGACAGCTTTTAACTCTTCTCCAAAGAGGAAGAGGATGCAGCGGTAGCCATTTCCTGCTCTGAATCCAGGACAACATAGCATAACTTCTCCTTAACGTCACTCACAAACTCTTATTCAGCCATGATGGTGAAGTTGTAGCCCTGCTCGGTGGGATCGTCATGAGATGGTCTGTCAGATGAAAGATGGCATGGGAAAGGGTATCATCCTCATAGATGGGCACTGTATGTGTGTCCTGGTTGCCAGAGTCCATGACAATGCCAGTAGTTTCTCCCAGAGACATACAGGGATGGCACCACCTGAATGGCCACATACGTGATTGGGGTGTTGAAGGTTTCAAATGTTTTCTATCATCTTCTCTCTTGGGGTTTTGGGTGCCTCAATCAGAAGCACCAGGCGATCCTCAGGGGCCCTGTGAAGTTTGTTGTAGGTGTGCCAGATTGTCTCCATGTTGTCTCAGTTGGACAGTACCATCTTACTAGGGTCCTTCTTGCCTGGGTCTCACCGTCTACATACGTAGGAGTCCTTCTGGCCCATGTGTACCATGACACTGGTGTTGGAGACACCCAGCAATGAAGGGGAACATGACACCAGGAGCTTTGTCACCAGTGAAATTGCTTTGCACATGTCAGAGCCATTGTCAGTGGTGAGCATGGTGGTTTCTTTTTCTATTCGAAAAGATGCACAGTGTAGCTTGGCAGCAGAGACTGAGCCTAAATTTTCTCTACAGAGTACTCTTGGATAGTCTCAGCCCTAGAGGAAAGAATGTCATCTGGCCATTTAGTCAGGGCAGACTGGCTCAAAGCTCTTTGGGCTGGATTTGCATAGACATGCAACCAAACCGCGTCCAGGCCTGCCTCTGGACAGAGACCCAGATATTTGCGCGGACTTGTACTCACCCAGTCTTGTTTTCTTCCCCATAAAATGCCCCTTTTTATGGAGCAGAGTGAGAGTTATTGTCTGTCTGGGCAAGGCAGGGCAGTGTGTTAATTAGGGTTCAATTCAACTTTAGTCTGAGACCCTAGACATGCTCACTGTTTGCTAAGAGTCTGACTCTGGTTTCTTAATTTTAATTTTTAATATTTGAGAAGCATTTATCTTCAGACAAAGCATCAGATTTTTTTTTGAATTCTCTAAATAGGTGACTCTAGTGTACATGCTTCGAGGTCAAGAAACAGCCCTCCCTGTGTGTCTCATGATATTGTCATCACTGCCTCTGAGCCAACACCATGGTCACGGCTCTTTAACATGTAGGAAACCCAGGCTCAAAGAAATGCAGTGGCTTGCCAGGGTGTCTGCCGTCTAATGAATGGCAGATCCCGAGCCAGGTCATTGCTCCAGCTTCTCAGATCCATGATCTTCCCTGGTACACAGGCCGTGTTGCCTTCCAGGGAGATTTTCTGGGGCCTGTGCTCTACAAAAGACCAGCAAGGGGATTCTTGGGAAAACAGTGTCTCTATGTTAGGTGCCTTAGTTTTTGTGGCTCTGAGAAAAAAACCCCTAACCATAAAGGAGAGGCTTTCCAGGCCTGGAGAAGCAGTCCTGGATGTGTTTGCTTTGCTTTTATAGTTCAGAGAACAGTAAAACAGATGGAATTACCCCGGTGGCTTGTGAACAGTAAATTACAATTCCTTGCCTGTGAAGCCCATCATTCTTCTTCTGTTCTCTGCACTCCCTTTCTCTTCACCCTGTGTCCTGCTGTGACCCTTCCTGGGCTCATCTCAGCCTCAGGAACTCTTCCCCAGGGGACATAGTCTGGACCCCACAACCTCAGAATCACCAAGTCCACTTGTCACTTCCTTGGCTGCCTTCCAGAGGCTACTGCTCCGAAGCACGGGTTCCTGTGTTCATTGCATTCACTGAGTGAGGTAGAATGGTCTGCAGCCCCTGCCCGCTTCCTTCATTTCTTGCATCATTGCCCTTGAGTTATCAATGGGGAAAGCAGTTGATATCAAAGCCTAAACCAGACTGTAATCTACTTTCAAGTTTTACATGGATAGATAGATAATTGTAGTTGATCCTTAGTTATCATGGGTTGATTTTAAATGTCCCCAAAGAGCTATAGGGTAATGGCTTGGTCATCAGGCTATGGAGCAGGTGGGAGATAGTGGGAGAAGTTAGGTCATTGAGGTGTGGCTTTGAGGGTTATTTTGGCATCCACCCCTTCTTCTCTCTTCCCTTCCTTCCTAGCTGCCGTGAGGTAAGCAGCTTTGCTTTACCACATTTTTTTTCTCAGAACTTCCATCTTGCCACAGGTCCACGGCTATAGAATCCAGTGACCATGACCTCATATCCAGAACTGTGAACCAGAATAAGCCATTATTCCTGTTAGGTTGATTTTTCTCAGGTCTTTTGTCATTGACAGAAAGCTAAATAACATAGCAACCAGAAAAGACAAATGCATTTCCATGCAGCTACATACTCAGACATGTGTGCGTTTGTTCTTCCATAATTCGTCACATGTGAAATTTGAGGACCTGTTTGTACCAGGAACTGTGTTAAGACCAGGGTTTCTGTGTGACATAGATTCTTGCCTCCAGGACGATGAAGCTCAGCCATGCTCTGGCATGAGACCAGCAATGATCAGAGATGTGTTGGTTATGCAACCTGTTGTTGGTTGACTTAAATGTGATGGTGTGTGCATCTCTGAGTGCATGTATTATCCTACTTCTAAGTGATATAAGTTAAAGCCCTAGGAATTGTTAAAGTAGTCTGTTTGCTGCTTTTATGCCACTGTGGTCCTGGACCTGGCAGAAACACCTTAAAGAGGGGGATTTTGGCTCACCTCTTTAGAGGGTTTCAGTCTGTCATGACAGAGAAGGGTGGCAGAAGAACTCATGGTCCTGGGAGTGTGTGGCAGAGGCTGTGCACATCACAGCAAACCAGGAAACACAGAGACTGGCAGGACCACCTTGTCATCAAAGGTTGGCCTCTAGTGACCTACTTCTGTCTCTTAGGTCTCACAGTCTGAAGGCTCCACAGTCTCCCCAGATATCACCACCGTCTGGGGAGCAAGCATTCACAACTGAGTCTATGGAAGAGATTTCATATTCAAACCCTAATAGGTAGAGAAAGAATTCCTTTATCTGGAATACCTTACTGAATAACAGTCAATTGGTTTTCTAGGAAATTTATATGGAGTCCTCGAAACAGGCTGGTTTTCTATCTTGACCCCTCTGTATGTCATCATGGCAGTGGAAAAGGAGGCAGAATTAGTTTATTTACTGGGTCTGAGTTCCTGTTCCCTCTCCACTGCCTTCTGCATGCGTTGAGCAAGTGTCCTTGCCTTACCTTACTGCTGTGCCCTCATTTCTAAAGTAGGGATTCTGCTTGTTTTCAAGGCCCCCAAGAATATTATATGACGATGAAAGAGCTTAGGAATTTTTAAAATAAATAAATGGAGGCAGTGGGAGATGTGCAGTGTAGTGAGCCTTCGGCAGAAAGATCCAAGCTTGGAAATGCATCCAGACAGCAGATTTGTTACTTTAGCATATGCTTGGTTTGCCTGGAATAGCCCTGAAATCCCTGTGTAAATATTGCAACACCTCTTTCCATTCTCAGAATGGTCTTGGTGTGGAAGTTACATCCAATAGCCAATACAGTTTAGGCTCACTAGATGATATTCACAGTGGGATTGGACTCGTCCGTGAGGGTGGCTGTATCTTGTGTAGCACATTGTAGAGGTGAGCCACTGCTGTCTAGGGAGTAGACCTTTACTCACATGTAGCTGGCCTGGCATGTCTCCCAGTGGGCCAGCTACTGAGGCAGTTCCTAGAAGGCTGGGTACATCTGTGGAGGGGCAGGATTCACCCTGGGTCATTCCTCTCCAGCCTTGGCTATGTCGTTGCAGTGTATATGTTGTAGCATGCAGGGTGACAACACCCAGGGAATATGCCACAGATTGGCTTGCCTCCTATTTGTCACTGTCATGACAGTAGGCAGGCTGGGTGGCAGTGGAGGTGTAAATGCCTGTTGAGAGACCTGTTGCTTCCTGAAGTGACTGGGGCACATCTTTAGTCTTAACTGAAAGAGTATGAAGAAGTCGTGGACCTGTGGGGACTTTTGTTAAGTGGACATTCTATTTGAAAGCAGGGTCTGGTATTTTGGATGCTGAGATTCAATCGTCATGACTTGGCGTTTCCTGAAGGGGAAAGGGACATGGGTCTTGGGGTCATGTTGAATTGTACCTTTGACTTCACCAGTGGTCCCCTATGGGACCAAAACCTACATATCCATCTGTAAATTGGGATCCACTCTTACTCCAGCCATCTCCTAGCACCCCACCTATCTCCTCCCTTGGGAAGCTAATGAGCTTTGTAGGCAGGGTGATACTATTTACTCACGGAGGACACATAGAATATCTACCATGGGGCAGCACCTGTTGAGTGTCAGGAATATAACAGTGGTCAGATCATCAGAGCCTTGGCCCTCATGGAGCTCCCTGTCTCGTGAGAAGAGACTAATGATGAACTATAAATAAAGGGCAGGTAAAATAGGTGGACTCTACATTGCATGTAGTGAAGAAGTCACATGGGGTGAGAAAGAGGATACTTCTTAGACCAGAGAAGACTCAATCTCTGAGGTGATTTGATGCTGAATCCTGAGTTCAACAAGAGAGGGTGCAGAGCTCACTTGAGGTGGAGGGGCACACAGTCCTGTTACCATCTCCAGCATGTGGCTTAGAAGTCCTCCCCACCAAGACCAAGGGAGATAGTTTGAGCCTATCCAGTGTAGAGTTAGCTTCTTCTTCAAGAAAGCCAAATATTGTGTAATAGTTTTCTCTGAGATAAATCTTCCCTCTCGGAGGACACAGGATGCTGGAAGGGAGGTAAAACAACAGGGTGTTCTGAGGGAGGGGGAGCATTTTATCCTCAGAGAAAATTATTAAACTGAAGAAGTCACAATTCATGAACTTCAGGAAGTCCCTGAGGCTGACTAGATTTACTAGATCTCTCCCTTCCTAGGAATAGATAGCTGAGTGGCCCAGTGGTGCTCAGATCAGCCATTGTTCCCGGAAGAAGCAGAGACCAGCTGAGCTGCCTAGAAGTGGCTCAGCCCAAGTGAACTACCTAGAAAGAATACTCTCTGACCTGACGAGCGTCCTGCAGGCTGTGCTGGGTGCTCCTGGTTCCATGCTAGGGTGGGCTTTGGTGATGCAGCTGCTTTTGAGCCATCCCTGCTCCTGTAGCTGCCCCTTTCCCATGCTCCTTTAAGGAGCTCCCTTAGAACTTCACCAGGTTGTGATTTGGTGGCAGCCATGCTTGGTTCTGTTGGTGGTGTCCTTTCTGCAGTCAGTAGACATCTGTTCGCATCTCCTGGCAACAGGGCCACACAACACTGACTACCGGCAGGAGGAGAGCAAAGCTCGGAGGCTGCTGTGATCTGTGTCAGAAGGGAACTGTTTTTCTATTCATATATGCAGATCTCTCTGGAAGGACACACAGGAAATTGATGGGTGTATTGTGAAGTGTGTGTTGGAGTGGCTGAGGTAAAACAGATTCACTTTTAAGTGTGTGTCTATTTTTACTTTTGGATTTTTTTTAAAACCATGGGCTTATATCACTTTACAATGAAAGGCTCAGTTTTAAAAGACAGTGATAAGTGCATACTAGATGTCTGTAGGCTGTTTGGTAACAAAAACCAAGAGAGGGGTATGGAGAATCTGCCAGGTGCCAGTAAAACAAGCCTAGTCCAATCAAAGACAGACGGGGGCCAGCTCTGGCAGACAGAACCCAGGCAGGGGAATGAGTGGCTCTGGCAGACAGAACCCATGCAAGGGAGTGAGTGGCTCTGGCAGGCAGAACCCAGGCAGGGGAGTGAGTGACCCCATATCCAGCCACATGCGTTCAGACACAATTTCATGGCCTTTGCTTTTCACTGCACATGAATGAGGAGCCTATCCCCTGTGGCTGATATTCCAACTTAAATTGTTTGTGTTTCTTGGGCCTGAAAAATTACAGCCCCAACCCTCACACTTGTGTTAATTCCATTCTAATTATTTATGTGTAATCTGACTCTCATGCAGAATTACATGCCCCCCCACCCCCAGAATTCCCTGCAGAGTCTCATGCCTTATGCAATGTCGGTTCTTCAGCAAGAGTAGAATGCACACAACAAAACAGGTTCGTTCATTCTGGGTTATTTATCCTTGTCCCTTCATACCCACTCCAGGGTAGTAAGGATTTGATGAAAATATCTCTCATTATATTGCATTATAGAAACCTCCAGTAAGCTTGTGGAATGTCCACTGATGGTTGCAGAATGTATTGGAGTCAGTCTTTTTTCCTGATTGAATGTACAGCTCACTCTCTTTGCTGAAACTCTTAAGGCATGTTGGGTAGGCATGTTGCGTTCATTTTCTGCAGCGTACTTCAGCCACCTGGAGTCCTTTCCTCTCCACATCAGAGGCAATCAAAGCTAAGAGAGAGTTTCCTGAATGGTTCAAGTGGTTCAAGGTGTATTGTGAAATAGACCTTACTCTCAATCATAGAAAACCACTTCCGGAGAGCTTATCCATACTTCATGCATAATTTTCTTGGGTGGAGTTTTCTAATTCCTATGATATCAAAAGTTGGAAGTCAAAGCTGGGTAAGTAGATGGATTCTCTGACAGCAAGAAATGTCACCGCGGTATCATGACAGTGAGCAAAGAGACAGGGTTCCAAAAGGCACAGTGTTGGAGCATTGGTTGGTAAGAGGGCAGAAGAGTTCCATCTATTTTGGAATCATATGGGAATGTGTCTGCGGTTGATTACTCTGAATATTCAGTGTAAGCTATGTTCCATAAGCTCTGTTTAAAGAAGGAAGACCAGTGACAGTTTTAGATTCTAAAATCAGAAATAGTTTAAAAAATTAATTTCTGTGTGTGCATATGTGTGTGTGTGTGTCTGAATGTGGGGTCCTGAGGTTGATATTAGGTGTCCTCAAATGTCCTCTACCCAGGGTCTCTTACGGAACCCAAAGCTTGTCAATTGCACTGGACTGTATGGCCAATGAGCTCTAGGGATCTGCCCATCTCTGTGTTCCCTCTCCAAGGTTCGGGTTACAGGCACGTGCTGCCATGGCAAGTGTAGGGGATTTGAACTTGGACCTTCATGCTTTTTGTGGAAGGCACCTTTATGACTGAGCCATCTCCTTAGCTCAGAAATAGTTAAAAATTTTAAATGCCATGGTGCCAATATTGTTTCCATAACTCAGTAGAGAACATTGTCTAAACTAATAGCCGAAACTGTAGAAAATAGGAAAAGTGAATAGACACGGTCTTTTGTGTTTATTTTTAAACCACCAGTGTGGTATGACTACTCCCCCATGGCTTTCCTGCTTCATATCCCCCATGCAAAAAGCCATAGAACCAGAAGCAAAATATATACTGTTGAAAAAAAACACGAAAATAAAACAAAAACCAAGGAAGACACTCCCCAGAATTTTAAAGTGGTATACTTACCTTCCAAAAGCTTGAAAGCATCAAGAGAAGTATTAGTTTTAATAAAAGAGATCAGGGTTGGAGAGATGGCTCAGTGGTTAAAATCACTCTTGTAGATGGCCTGAGTTTGACTCTCAGAACCCACATTGGGTAGCCCATAACTGTCTGTAACTCCAGCTCCATGGAGACCCAACACTTTCGATGTGGGATTCCCCTCTGTATACTGTGAATATGTTTTATTACCATTAGTTAATAAAGAAGCTGCTTCAGCCTATGGCTTAGCAGAGTAAAGCCAGGCTGGAAGAGATATATAGAAAGAGTAGACAGAGTCAAGGAGACGCCATGTAGCTGCTGAAGGAGAAAGAAGCCAGAAACCTTACCGGGAAGCCACAGCCTCGTGGCCATACATAAATTAATAGAAATGGGTTAATTTAAGATGTTAGAGTTAGCTAATAATAAGACTGAGCTAATAGGCCAAGCAGTGCTGTAATTAATACAGTTTCTGTGTGATTATTCGGGTCTAAATGGCACAGAAGAATGAGAAGTCTCGTTTTACAGATGACTTCAACATGGACTGACTACATCCACATAAAACCTGAACAGACGCAAGCTTGGCTTCTTGGTAGCAGCATTTTTCTCAGGTGGGCTCTGTTTGCTGGTGGCAAGCACAGGCAAGTCTTCTTTAAGAGAAGGTTTCCTAACTCAGCATTAGCAGCAAAAACTTCTCAGCTAATTTAAGAGATTGGCTTCTTGATTCATGCTGGCAGCATGAACTCGGACTCTTTTTGGCTCTTAAATGGGGTTTGTGAGCAGAGTGCTACAAATCGCTTAATGGCAAAATAGACCCACTTCATCCCTGGATCTGAGGCAGTGTACATGGCTCACAGAGGCTGTGTACATGCCTCTGCCATGTTGGACTGGGCAGAGCATTCAGGCAGGGCCATGGAGTTGGTCCTAGCCATGCCTGCTTAGCAATTAAAAAAAGAAAGAAAGAAAAGCACTCAGGGTCAGAAAAGGATTTCAGATACACAATAGGACAAATTTGTCCTCCAAATGAGACACAGTGTGTTTAAAAAATGTACATAGGCTTGGGAGTAAGAAGTAAAAGAGTATAAACAGTTATAAAAAGAAAGAAATGTTTTTTAAAAATAAAACAGAATCTTTAAAGAAAGAGTAAAAATAATACAACAGAGTACAGATTGTCATAGACTAAAGGAGTAAAGAAAAATAAGCCACACACAGAGAATCTGGACTATGTATATTATTGTATTTTCTTTGAATTTTTGACTGCAGAGAGATATATGATTGTGGGGGCTGCTAAGCTAAATCAACATAAAGGTATCTTCAAAATATGGGTCTAAGGATATGTTGCTTTGGAAAAGAGGTTCTGCTTTTGTTTCCACAGAAGATGAAAACCTGTGGATTTCTTCCAGGCTAATGTGATTTGTTGGAACAAGACACCTCCCTGGAAATGTCTCCATGAACCTTAAAAATATTTCGCCCAACAAACAGCAGGGAGCAGTTTGGACAAAACAATACCCAAATTCCCAAAATGATTGTTTATAAAGGTTTGTTTTCATTTTTAAAAGGTTGGTTATAACTGATTAATGGTCACAGTCAATTTCTAAAAAAAAATTAAGTGGGATATGATATAGATGAATACTTTACATTGGTATGGATCTTGATCTATTGATACAAACTTAAGGTTGATTTTGTGTATATGTATTTCTGCTCTTGTTTAAGGTTTTGTGTTTGGCCAGCTTCTTAAAAAGTGTAATGTATAGTTAAGATTGATAGATAGTCATCTATAATAGTCAAACCGTAGTCATGTTAGGTAGGTTTTCTAGATGTATAGAACTATATTTCAGATGGATAGGTATTCTTCAAACCTTTCAAAGACCTAAAGAACATGGCATTTAAAATGTTTTAAGAACTTAGACTTTTCTAAACAGTGAGACATGTCTGCTTCTGGCAGTACCAATTATTTCAGAAAGGTTGATGGGCATTGAAGAAACACGTTATGGAATTTGCCTTCAGTGTGACAAAGCTAGCCATTTGGGCAAGAAACGGCTCTTGCCTAGAATGCTTGATGGTATGCTGTACAAGCTGGACATGGAGGACCCACAGAAAAGTGACTGCTGAACTTTTCAAAAGACAGGATGATCTTTCAGAGTTCCATGCTTCACAGAAGACACTGCCAGACATTCTGCAGGACACAAAAGAAAGCAACTGGTGAACTTTGTCAATACAAGGCAGAACAGATCTTCAAATTCCCTGCATCTGCTGGATGCTATGGGCCTGTGGGCTGAAGATGGATGCCCCAGTGTTACAGAAGAACTTTGGGTGACTGTCCAGGCAGTTAGATGCCTCTGTCAATTCTAGAACTTTGGAAGTTTCTTACAATGGTCTTTCTATTTACTTTTCAGGTCTTTGAAGAGTTGAAGACAGATAATTCTAGTTCTAGTTCTCCTTAGTCATGATAAAAGACAGATTAGATATAAAACTTTAGACACACAAATAGGATAGATGGCAGAAAATATTTTCCTTAATTTGACAAATGTAAATTGGACTAAATATTGTAATTATAATTCTTGCTTGATAACTGTTTTATATATGTAATTTTAATATGTTAAAGTTAAAACTTTTTTATTTAGACAGAAAAGGGGAGATGATGTGGGATTCCCCTCTGTATGCTATGAATATATTTTATTACTATTGGTTAATAAAGAAGTTGCTTTGGCCTATGGCATGGCAGAATATAGTTAGGCTAGAAGAGATATATAGAGAGAGTAGGCAGAGTCAAGGAGATGCCATGTAGCTGCTGAAGGAGAAAGAAGCCAGAAAACCTTATCAGGAGGCCACAGCCTCATGGCAATTAATAGAAATGGGTTAATTTAAGATGTAAGAGTTAGTCAATAAGAAGCCTGAGCTAATAGGCCAAGCATTGTTGTAATTAATATAGTTTCTGTGTGATTATCCAGGCCTGGGCAGCCAGAACAAACAAGCAGTTTCTGTTTACAATCTCTGGCTTCTGTTAGCAGTGGCACTCCCATGCACATACACACACACACCAACCCACTGGCATACACACACAGAGTCAGAAAGGAAGTCTTTAGCATAAAGACCAGAATGAGAGATACAGGGGCATTTGTGTACAGATGTGTGTGTGTAGTCCGAGGTCTTGCTAACCTGAAAA
Organism: Dicrostonyx torquatus; assembly: GCA_028555095.1. NCBI lineage: Eukaryota > Metazoa > Chordata > Mammalia > Rodentia > Cricetidae > Dicrostonyx > Dicrostonyx torquatus. The sequence continues at coordinate 5,503,716 of JAQHUG010000005.1, forward strand.
ACTGACAGAAGGGAATGAAGCTTAAGCATAGATCTAACTAAATACAGGGAAGCGGTGTGTTATTCCCATTTCACAGCAACTGGTGACAGTCACTTAGTAAACACACCAGACAATTCATTGTCACTGAAAAACATAGTTTTCTTTGTATCAGTGCTTATCAAGCTGTGTCCAAAGGCTTTACAACCACTAGGGAGGGCACTTATAAAATCCCCATGCTCCAGTTAGGGTGTGGGATGGAGGGGCACAGTTGTTAGAGTATGGGAACTCTTGCTAAATAAGATTCATCCAAATGAGTTCCAGATGGGTGAGAGGGTGAGCGTCAGAGTTGCTGTCCTGGAGCCTGAAGACAATGTGAAGACAATGTTTATGCACTTTTTCTTTATGGCTTTTATAGTTAAACATAATAACAGAAAGGTCAAAGGACATGTATGAATAATCAAACCACAGAAGAAAATGTAGAAGAGGAAAATACCAAACTTCACTAAAGTTAAAAAAGTCATAGTAAAACAGTGTATCATTTTCCATGACTCATGAGGGAAAAGCTTTAAGTATTACAGGGTTCAGGCATGTAGAGGATACAGCGAAATGGCCACTTTGATATTCAGGTGTTGAGTAGGCATACTGGACCAGTTTTCTAAAATGCCTTTTAGTAAGAGTTTGAAAAATAGAGATAGTGAAGGCCAAACAATTGAACTTCTGCAAATTTCTCCTGAGCAAGAGTCATGGATCCGCACATAGGCTCAGATATTTAGGTATCCATTGTTGCATTATTTTAATAGGGAAAAATTGGAAACAGATGAAATTTCCAACAATATGGTAAGAGTTAGCTATGTCATGGCCCATTCCCATGATGGATGGTGTTGTCATTAGCAGTCATGTTTCTGAGGAATCCTTTCACCAAATGATACAAGAGAATGCTCACTATAGACTAACTGAAAACTCCACAATACAAGCTATGGATAGCATGATTCATTTTTTTAAATAAAAAATAATAAGAGACAGAACCATGGTGGAAGGAAACAAAGAAACGATAGCAGCCTGTGAATGGAGCGCTGTGTCTGGGCGCCTGGCTTGGGCAATTTTCATACTCTCCTCTTCCGGCTTTCCGACTGAACCATGTACAAATATTTATACTGAGAAAAGTGTTAGAAGACAATGAAAAGATGAGACTAGGCGAGAGATTTTTGACGTGAGTTTTACTTAAAGGTGATGATAATGGGTAAGACGGTAGCCTTGAACTTGATACGTAGCCCAGTGAAGCAGAAATAGAATCAGGTGTGTGACTGTCCAGGAGCCATGAGGACAGATGGGAAGGCTAAGAGGGTAGTGAGGAGGAAGCACGGGAAATGGGGGGGATAGAGGGCACCAGGGCTTTTCAGAGACACCAGAGCCCTCTTGAGTCTCCCTGCACTGAAGATTCCTTGGACCCAGCACAAAGACATGTATCCAAGGTGCCTGCAGCATCGTATTAGCTGCCTATCCACACGTTGCCATGGCAATGGTGTATGGTGCCTGGACAGCCCTTCTTGGCTCCATTGCTTTGAAAGACAAACGCCTTTTTAGCATCAAGAGATTACTCTTGGGAAGTCCTGGAGTTGTTTACTTCAGTTTCCTGCTAAGATTTCTCTCCTCTTCCCTCTCAGGCCTCTACCTCATGCAGGATCCTGGATGTGCACCTGCTGCTTCTCTGTTGGCTTTTTGCCTGGGAGTAGGGTGTCAGTCACTCTGAAAGAAAACTAGTGTATCCCTGGGTAACTAGCATGGCTGTGGAAGGCTAGTCTCAGGCTTGGAAAAGCAGTAGGCAGCTCAAGGATCTAGAAGCTATCATGGGCTATCTGAAACCATGGGCATTTCAAAAGACTTGGCTGCATGTAAGCTGTACAAAGCCATTGTGTGGTAGCCCCAGTTTGCTCTGCCAACCTCTTGATGCTGGGGGTTGAAATGTCATCATTCTCCTCCGCTGGATCCAGGACCACGTACAGTGGTCACAGCTTTCAGGATGACTCATGGACCCTGCCCAGCAGCTCCTAAGGGCCCTGCCAAGGAAATTGCTTCAGCAGGCTGGGCCTCAGGCTCTCTTTCTACAAACAAGTTCCCTTTGGTTCTAACTACCTTGAGGGACTATAGAGGCTTAAGTCAGAGTTTCTTCCTGTTCGTGTGAGATTTCGTGGAAGCACCATAGTTAGAATTACTATGAACCCCCCTCCCCTTTCTTCTTCCTCAGTGTTGGCAAAGGTTATCCATGCTCAACACTAAGTGTCAGCTGCTGTACCAAGTGCGCCCAGCACTTGTGCAGCAGGACTTCAGGGAAGGCACACTGTCATCATGACTGTTAGGGACGCTTCAGCTGCTGCTGTGAATTCTGTTCCAGGCATCCCAGGAGGAGGTGGTATGTTTCCCAGTCCACCTTCAGTAGCGCCTGCTGCTCTTGGGCATATGTGAAAGGACCCCCTGTGCCAATTCTCTCCACTGTAGGGGTGCTCTGAGGATGGAGGCAGTGGGTGTGAGCCTCTGCTGGGGTGGGTGTGGTTCTTCCCCGAAATGAGCACAAAGCCCTGCTTTAACTTACTGTCTTGCCTTCCAGCATCTGTAGATTCTGCTCATAGGAATTTCCTTGGCTGGGCCTTTAGGGGCCACTGGGCAGGGTTCATGAGTCATCCTGGAAGCTGTGACCACTGTGCGTGGTCCCATTTCCAGCTGAGTAGAATGTTGGCATTTCAACCCCCGGCATCAAGAGATTGGCAGAGCTAGCGTGCTGTGGCTTTGTACATATTAAATGCAGCCGGGTCTTTTGAAATGCCCACAGTTTCACTCTTGAATAACTGAAGATCAAGAAACATAAAGTGCCCTGAAAGACGGACACGAAGTTGTGAAGAAAAATGTACAAGAAGTTACAGCTTGGTGATGGTTGTGTGGTAGGAACCTGTCATGACTGCGGTGTGGCAGTGGCCGCTCAGGAAGTGCTATTCTGTGCCCACCTTTCCTCAAAGCCAGTGTTTTCTTGATTTTCTCATGGGATTTCTGAAATGCCCAGTTGCAAGGTCAGGGAGCCCTTATCTTGGTCCAAATCTGGAGGGGGGTGGATCACAATTTCCTAATTTTGTGCTTTTTCTGAAGCTTGTTTGACTCTGTGTGTGTGTGTGTGTGTGTGTGTGTGTGTGTGTGTGTGTGTGTGTGTAGAAGATGATGAGTGTTTTTCCTTGGCTGATGATAGAGGAGTTTTCTTCCATTTTATGCCTGTGGCCAATGGCTCAGATGGGAAATGCCCATCCGGATCAGGTGGCTGAGCTCTGACGAAGTGAGGTGTTGACTCTTCGTGTGAGGTTTAAGTGTTGCCCCCACCCTGGCCTACAATGAGTCCTGTGGTGTTGTCTGTGGGGTCAGCACGATGAACCACGTGCTTAGAGCTTTTCCCTGTCCCATGTTCAGGACCAGAGCTCGAGCAGACAGGGAGATAGAGGGGGACTTAGTCAGTTAGGGCAGCTTTAGGGTCTGAGTGAGAGTGGGGTAGGAAAGGACTCATAGAAGTGAGACATGACAAAGCTCCTGAAGACAGGGTTTCTCCAGGGAGAAGAGCCACACAGGAGGACAGAAAAGGCAAGGGTAAGCACCCTGGGGCTGCATAATGTGTGAGCAGTGAGTGTCCCTGGGAGTCAGGGGAGGAAAGAGCAGGAGATAAAGGCCAACAAAGTTTTTGGGTCCAAACCCAGGACGCCTCGGTCCCTACTGAGAGGTGAACTTATTCACAGGGTTGGATGGACAAGGGCCTCCTCATCCACCTTCCCATCACTGCTATTGTCACAGCATTCTTAGGGCCCCTGGGTACCTGGAGAGGCCCTCTGAGCCATGTCAGGCAGATGTCTTTTAAAGTCTCATTTTCATGTCCCCAGGTAGATCAGAAGGAAGAAAGGGACTGATGGGGAGACAGGCTTGTGGGAGACCCTCCTCCCGGTCCATTTTTCTGCCTGTGCTAATTGCCACACAGGATCCCCGAGGTTGCAGGATGAGGGGCAGGGGAAGTCCGACCATAGAAGTGCATTACACCCTATGAATAAGAGGCTGGCTGCCCAGAAGCCGAGGATGGCTTCTTCCAGGAGCTGCACTGCCACCACCTTTGCATTCCTACTTGCCACATGTACGGTTTTAGACTACCTGTGAGTTATCCATGAAACCATGACTGCCCACACTCCAGAATGACTCTTGACACAGAAAGTCTCCACACTGCGAGAAGAAAGCTACTTTGGGGTGCTGTGGTTGAGACCTCAAGCAGAGCTGCTGGGCCTGCCTGCTCTCATCAGTCCCTGTCTGTTTTCTGGCGGAAGCTAAAGCAAAGTGGAAGGAGCGTGCCCACTCCAAGGAACAGATGACTCAGGCTAACAGGTCAGTTCCCAGGGCGGATGCTCAGATGTAAGCAAGGGTTCCTAAGTGCTCAGCTGTCACTCTACAGTGCAGGACTTACTCCAAGTCTTTCTGTAAATGTCTACAGGCATGTGAGCGCTGCCTAAGTGTCTACACTGCGTTCCCAGCATGAGTGGTTGCTGGCTTCTAGGTTCTGGGGAGCAGTGGCATGTTAATGTTAGAACATTGGGCTCTCAACTCATTAAACCTTGGCTTATCAAGCGGGGAGATGAATCAGTATTATGAACCTTGGAAAGATGCCGTGTGCATGTGTGTGTGCACATGTGTGTATATGTATGCATATATGCTTCTTGAGTCTACCTTCTCATGCACCATGCTACTTGGGCACTCTGATTGGAATAAGTTAGAGCAGTACCCAGATCTATGCATTAAGTCTATGCATCTTGAGATGGCCTGAGAGACCAAATTGAGTGTAGGAGCTTAGGAGTTGACTTTATGTGTGTGGTGGGATGAAGGAGCTGGGCACTGTAGTTATTCTGGGTCTGCTGCCAGTCATGGGCACGTTCTTTACTGCTCTGCCCTCGGTTCCATGCTGGCCTGCTAGGGCTCTTTGATTAAAGACTGATAATTCAGGCCTGGTTGGTCATCCTTTTACAGTAGACACACACAGATGCCCTGGTCCTGGTCTAACTTGGCATTGAGGTGTAAGAAACCCAGAGAGAAGGGGGAGGTGGGCTGTGGGCCAAGGAGAATCCTGGACCACAATAGAGGGCTCTTATGAGCTAAGCAAGCTCAAGGCAGCCTGGGGACACAGGACCAGGATCAGTGGAGTTGAGCAGATTTACACCTGTCACCAGTGACACCTGGGATAGTCTTTGCTAGGGCAGTTCCAGGAATAGGACAGAAAAGAGGCTGAGGGGTATGGGACAAATAACAGGGATCCCCCCTTTCCTTCCCCATGTCTGTCTTCCCTCCCCATGTCTTCCCACTCCCTCTCACTTTGGAGGGATATCAGAGGCCTCATGACCAAGATGGAGGATGGGATTTCAAATGTATTGTGGATTTAATAATGGAGATTTGTGGGATTTCATCTTGCATACTTCAGTCCCCCAAGGCCACCCAAATCCAGATGAGCACATGTGTGAAGACAGCGATATATGTCCACTCGTAGGGGCCAGGAGGCTGCAGCTGGGGCTAGGTTAATTATGCTGCAGCCTCTCTGCACAAGGACCCCAGAATTAGATCAAATGTTCAACCCTGACTTCCAAGGGAAGATGTTCCACACTTGCTTTAGGTGATGGAATCATCCTGTAGAACATGAAGGCTGCAGTGAACCTAAGGGGTACCCAGAGCCAGAATCCCTGACACTAGAGCAGATTTGTGGCAGCTCTTTCTTCAAGAAAGAGAGAGAGAAAAAAAAAAAACCAAAAAACTCCTGGATTGAATAGAAAAAAAAAACCTTCCTGGATTGGATAGTAAGCCAAACACCTGGGTTGGACTCTGAATGCAGAGGCCAGGCATGAAATGCTAAGAGTTCAGCACCTGTGGTCAAGCTGTTGTCCCAGGCAGTATGGACTCTCAAAGACAGGATTCTGTGGATTCTCACTGCTTCCCTGTCTGCCTCCTGAGGGATAACCAGGGGCAGAGTGGGTAGGGTATTAGGATATTGTCAGTGTTTGGAAGGTCTGGCACTTGGGAGTCACAGAGACCTACCAGGCTTCTGTCCTGAGAGACATGGAGGGTGGGGTGTAACATCTGATGAAAAGAGGACGGGAAGGAAACCAATGCAGGACATGCCACGCAGTACGCCAGCTTCATGGGGTGACACTTTGACTTGAGAACTTCTGAGGACATGAGTCCTGACATCACACCAGGGGAAGGGAGCTAGGGCACTGATCCTCAGCTCCCAACTATAATATGTTCAGCTTTGACTGCCTTCTGGCCTTCTCTGTCATGAGCTAGGCAGGCCCCACTAGTCCAGGGAAACTCTAAAGAGTTTTAGGGACTTGGCAGTGGGAAGTCATAGGGTGAAATGAGAATGATCCAGGGGGACCAGGCAAGGTGCCACCAGTAATGGGTCCCAAGGGACTCAGGATCTGATTGGTTTGCCTACATGAGTGGACTTTCTGGGAGCCCGGTGGATAATTCCCTTCACTTCTATCAGGGGGTTTGTCCATTCTGAAGACGGGGAAGGAGCATGCCCACTCCAAGGAACAGATGACTCACTAGAATGTTGCGTGTTGCTGAAGTTGACAGGAGGTAACTGTTGGTCTTTTTATGTTTAGTCTGTTGAAACCAGAAGGTTCTCTGGAGCCCAGCCAGTCCCTGCAGATACCCAGGCTTGCCTGGCTCAGGAGGAATCCCTGGAGAAAAATCCCACAGCGAGGCTCTTTTTCAAGGATGACAAAACAGTAGGAACCCTGGGCAGAGCCTCGACTTGACCATTCAGAGCTCAGGACTCCAAGGTAGAACCCGAGTTGGTTTAAACGCGAGATGTCCCTCATAGGCTCCTGGTCTTTGAACACTTGGTCCCGGTTGGTGGTGGGACTTGATGGAGGTGTAGGAGATGTGGCCTTGCTGGATGAAGTACATCACTGGGGGCGGGCTTTGGTGGTTTTCATCCTGCCCCACATTCCTTCGGTTCACTCTCTGCCCTCCTTTCTTGTGGTTGAAGGTGTGAGCTCTCAGCTTTCTGTTCCTGCCGCCATGTCTGCGGCTTGCTGCCATGCTTCCCCAGCACAATTGACTCTCCTCCCTCGGGAACTTCATAAGCCTGAACCAGCTTTCTTCCATAATTCTTCTGGCTCTGGTGTCTTAGCATAGCAGCAGCAAAGGGACTACTGCACAGCCATTGTTAGAGTCTCAGAATTAGACATTTCTCTGCCATTTGGGCCTGCGGAGTAAGAGGGGACCAGGAAGGGTAGACCTAACAAGCTTGGCGCTGGCTGGGCCTGGCCTGAAGGTGGCAGCACCAACTCTGCACTGTTGTGGAGTCTGCCTACAAAAGCCCAGATAGAAGACTTGCGGCTGGAGGGCTGTGTACCTTTAGCTCCCAGTATCAGTGCTGAGCTTCCTGCATGAAGCCTCCGATCAGAGCCTTGACCAGATTTTCTTTTCCTGTCTATAAGGTGACCCAATGGTCTGCTGTACTGACGGGGTTCTCCGTGGCTTGGGACCCTGGTTTATTTAGGAAGGTGTGGCCAATGAATGGGGAAGCAGAATGCTAGTGAAGCCCTCCCATTTAAGGCTCTGGCTGCCTCTGGTGCGGTCTGTGACTTTCACACTGAAGATGTGGAGGCACAGCCACACTTCAGCCATGCTCACGCCCTGCCTCGTTTTGTAACCTCCATCTCCGCAGAGCTCCTATCTGTCTGGCAGCTCCAGAATGGCTCTTTGTAACCCGTGCTGGTGCCGTAATTGTTTTAATTTCAGAAAGGTTTCAGGCTGACTTACTGCTGTGGGAGGCCAAAGTCAAAGCTGAAGGCTCCACGGTGACCCAGCAAATGCCTAATTTTCCAGAGCTAATCTGTCCTGCTTGCCTTGTCCCCCTTCGTCTCCTCGGATCAGCGTAACTGTCAGAATGGTTCTCCTGTTGTGTAAGATGACAACCGTAATCGTGGCTGAATGGAGCAGGGCTGCTCTGGAGAGGAGACCGTCTCTGGGATGAGTCATGTAGAGCACTGTGCCCTGAGGAGGCTTCAGTTTAGCCCTATAGGAAGAGCAGCCACGTGACGAGTTTCCCAGTCCATTCCTCCATGTGAAGTTCACTGGGCAGAGTTTTGTGTGTGTGGTATTTTTTGCTCTTTATCCAAACATGGATAGGCAAAGGGACACATAGAGTCAAGTTGAGGTGGGGGGTGGGGAGAGAGACTCCTTGAGGCATGGAAGTTGTGTCTTTGCTAGAAACCCAGGCCTGCATATGGTGCCTCATCTGATCTCCTACCTGTATGACTCCCAGCCAAGGTTAGGATTAAGAGGTGTGTTAGACTTCACTGCCATCTCATGAAGCTTGATGGTCTTTTTCAGCAACCATTGGAGGCCCAGACTATGGTCGCACCATAGGTAGCAGGCCAGCAAGCTCTGTGCGGTCCTGTGTGGGCTGTATCTGGAGGCTCATAGGAGCACTTAAGCTTTTCTGCTGGACTGAGGAAAGACATGTGACATCTAAAGAGGGGACTCAGGCCTCCATGAGGAGAATTGGCTGCCTTATGGAGAACTTGCAGGCAGGAGACCTATTAGGGAAGCAGCCGTGTTCCCCAGGTAAAGTACTGGTCCCTGCACTGAGAGAGGAAAAGACAGAATGCTGGAGAGACATATTCAAGGATACCTAGGATGTAAAACTTCAGAGGGCTTTGTGGTGCATGCATGCATGAATGTGTGTGTGTGTGTGTGTGTGTGTGTGTATGTGTGTGTGTGTGTGCGCGTGTGTCAGGGGTGTTTGGAGGGACTGACTGAAAGGCCAAAGGAAAAAAATGCAGTTTCTGGATTGAAAGCAGAATGGGAGCACAATGTCAAAGTTGACTTGAGCTTCTCCTCGGGAACGTGCCAGTGAGTACCAGGGTCTCAAAACCACAAGAGAAACACGGTGAAAGGTGAAGGGAACGGCCTCAACAGATGGGTGGGAAGAAAATTCAAATCAATATTCTTTTTTTTAAATCATCATTTTCCAGATAATGTCATTATACTAATTTGAAAGGGAATGAGCCAGCTCCGTTTCTATTTGCAGTTGCCAGCTCCACGAATACTTAATGGTCTTGGATTACACAAAGCTTCCAGCAGTGGTGAGGAGGGGCCAGTGAGAAGGTATTGATAGGCTGTGTGTGTACCTCCTCCTGTGTCTCCGGCTTCAATAGCATCTATTTTGAGCTGAGTTCTTTCTGAAACCCTGGCAGGGTAAGGAAAATGAGCAATCTTCCTGCTCCTAGGGCTGGCTGTCAAAGTTCATGAGATGATCTGTTATGACAACTGGCAATGGCTTCAGGTTGTGTGGGAGGCTTAATGGTGCTCCTGAAGGGAGGGGATGTGGATGGGATGGAGATGGTTTTTACAGGTTTCTGGTAAGTGGGTTATTCAGGCTAATCACAGACATCCCCCCCCCCCCGAGGAAGACTCCCCAGACTGGAAGAACTGTGGACTTTGAGGCATAGTGGAATTTTTCACAGATGCTCCCGAGGACCAATTTGTGCTCCACCTCCAAATGCTTGTGTTGAGAAGTTGGCCCCCAGTGTGGCTGTATCTGGGATTTTGGAATATAATTAAGGTTAAAGGTATGAGAAGAGAAGAGTCCTGATTCAATAGGATTGACAGCCTTTAATTTTCTGTCCCTACGTCTCTTTACCCCTACTGCTTGTGCACAGGCTAAGAAAGGCATACCCAAAGATGGCCATCAAGAACGGAGAAGAACAATCTCTAGAACAGTGCTAACTTTCAGATCTTGGACCTCTAGTCTCTGTTACTTTGAGAAAATTAATGTCTATGATGTTTGGTTAAGGCAGCCCGTGCTGACTAAGACAGATTAGTAGAGGTGAGGGTAACAGAACAAGAGTATTTGATTTGCACAAACAAATCAGCTCCCATGGAGCCAAGCTTGGAATCAGTTACAAACACCAAGCCCTGTGGATTTAGAGTTCTAATCTAAGAAGATTAAAGGAGGGAAGGAAGATTATCTTGATCTGCAGTAGTGAAGCAGTGGATAATTTTGATTGTGCAGTTTTAGTATCTATACAAACACTGTAAGCTGTACAAGGAACTAAAAATGTAATCTATGGCTTAGGTTGCAGAGTGCCTGACATATTCCCTGTGTGGCTTTTGATTCAATCAGTAATGGGGAAAATATTTCCTTCCCAGAGTTTGAGCTGGTCTTTTTTGAGCCCAATTTAGAATAGAGGAAAGCAGGTGTCTTCTGTGGCTCCCATGATTCTGTGGGGCACTGGTGCAGGACAATTCTGTATTCTGTCAATTATGTTTTAAATGAGCGCTGATTGGCTAGTAGCCAGGCAGGAAGTATAGGCGGGACAACCAGACAGGAAGTAGAGGTGGGGAAGAAGGAAGCTTTTTCCCCAGTCCTGTCCAGACACCGAAGAAGGAAGATGTGATCTGCCCTGCTGAACAAGGTACTGAGCCATGTGGCTAACATAGATAAGAACAATGGGTTAATATAAGTTATAAGAGCTAATACAAAGCCTGAGCTAATGGGCCAATCAGTTTATAACTTATGGAGACCTCTGTGATTTTCTTTGGGGCTAAACAGCTGTGGGACCTGGTGGGAGGACAGAAACCCAACAAGCAGGCCCTCATGTTACGGGGCACCCTGCCCATGGCTCTACCTTTCCACAGCCTGTTATCTTCACTCACAAGATGATGGAGGGACCAACTCTAGCATCATCTGAGTAATGGCAGTGTTGTTTGTGCTTGGCCCATGGATCATTCTTATTCTTCATTGGGGCTATGACTGCTACTTTTAATGTCTGGGCTGGGGGTGACAATGCTGGCATGGAGTCCCTTGTGCAACCCAGTGATTGCCCGAGGGAATGAACAGAAACACCTTCTTTCTTTAATAGAGGTACAACACAGATAAGTGCAGCTCTCAGACCCCATCAGAGAAGTTCCTTTGTGCAGTGGACAGTGGTTAAGGAAGAAGCTCAAACTGATCAAAATTCAGAGACTGTCAATGGAGTGTGTTCAACCACCAATGGGACTGTCACCCTATCCAAGGCTGGGGGACCATTATGGAAGAGAGGGTAGAAAGGTTGTAAAGGCCAGAGGTTGGGCAGGACCGTAGAGAATTAACATCTTCTGGACATGGCAGAGGTCTGTCTTCATAAGCTCATAGTAACTACTGCACACGACCAAGCCAGGCAACATTTTAGCATGGAGGGGGTGGGTCTCATTAGCTTCCACCCCTAACGGAGTAGCTATGGATAACTGATTACTTCTTGGGGAAGGAGAGTCAGTCTTCTTTAGGGATGTGACCCCTGTAGGATAACGGTACCATGCTCCAGTAGGTGGCCCAACACGTACTAGTATACAGGTAGTCTAAATTGTACTTGATAGTTGCTTTGTTTTTTTAAATGATTTGTTTTTTTATTTTATGTCCATTAATATTTTGCCTGTATTTATGCCTGTGTGAGGGTGTCAAATCACTTGGAGATGGATTGCAGACAGTTGTGAGCTGCCTTGTGGATACTGGGAATTGAACCCAGTCTTCTAGAAGATCAGTCAGTACTTTTAACCACTAAGCCATCTCTTCAGCTCTGATAGTGACTTTGTTTTTTAAAAGGTGACATGAACTTGGGGACTTGGGGTATGTTAAGATTGGTGTGGGTCTAGGAGGAGTTGGGGGCTGGAGGAGGGAGTAAATACAACCAAAACACATTCTATGAAACTCCTGCCGAACTAATAAAATGTTAAATTTAAAAAGAGTGTGTGTGAGCCGGGCGGTAGTGGCGCATGCCTTTAATCCCAGCACTCGGGAGGCAGAGACAGGCGGATCTCTGTGAGTTCAAGGCCAGCCTGGTCTACAAGAGCTAGTTCCTGGACAGACTCCAAAAAGCTTCAGAGAAACCCTGTCTCGAAAAAAAACAAAAACCGAAAAACAACAGCAAGAAAAGAATATGTGTGTGTGTGTGTGTGTGTGTGTGTGTGTGTGTGTGTGTGTGTATAAAGCCTCTGTTAGAGCTGAGCTGGATCCAGTGAATGAGATCTTGGTCAATGGCCAACCGTCATGATTGCATGGGGCCCTGTGACATGTGTAGCTCAGGATCATTGAGCTAGACTCCAGGGAAGGACCCGGGGCCAAATGGAAGATTGTGGTCCTTGGTGTCACAGAACTCATATTCTGCCTGAAGAAGCAAGACAAACCCCAGCAGAGGGCCAGGCTGTTCTGACCTGCTTGTGGAGTTTTGGAGAAAGGGAAGGGTGATTTGGGTGTTGTTGGGGGTTGGAGATTTATTTGGCACCTAAGTTTGGGAAGTCTCTTGGAGAAAATGGACTCTTTAGAATCTCCAAGGGGATTGAAATCTGAGCTCTCCAATGCTTTTCTTATTGTTAGCTCACCCAACAAATGCTTTTTGAGTGTTTTTGTATGTCGGGCCTGGGTCTTGCACCTTGAAAAGTTAGTAGCCAAAATTGCACTATGGGAGTTGAGAACACTAAAGGCAGATGAATCCCTTCATCATGGAAAGAAGCTGAGTGTCGACTAGACAGTGAAGGCACTGCTGTTGCAGCCTTCTCTGGTAACAGCAGCTAATTGCCTCCCCTATGTCTCTTCTGACTCCAGTACCGTGGCCCCATGTACATCTGTTTCCTGTGGAGACTGGATGCCAGCAGCTGGCATAGGAAAACATCTTCAGTTTCTGGAACTTTGGCTTCTACCTGGCGCAGGAGCAGAGTATCTAGGCTGCTCCTTCCCTGCAGGGGAGCTTGTGGGAAGCTCTCATTGTCCAGATCAGAACCCAATTCCAAGAAGGCTGTCAACTCTAAGCTGAATTCTCCGAGCCAGCCCCTGAGGCTGGATTTATTGAGCTGGGGTTAATAAGCTGAGCTGGTGGTAATGGCTGCATTAGTGTCAGAGAGTCTGACCTCCAGCTAATTCCATTGGAGACCTTCAGTGGGTAAGGTGGTCAGCCCTGTGAAGCTGGTGGTGCCAAAAAGCAGCAAGCTCAGGTTTGGAGCTTTTCTCTTCAAGTGGGACTAGAAGTGTTTTTATAAACCCTTGCTGTTGGAGGAGGCTCAAAGGGTCCCCAGGCCGAGCGATGTTTCGGTGCAGGGTCTTATGTGCAGATTCCTCTTATGTCAACCACTGGATCTTCAATCTGGGGCATGCTGGCAAATGTTGAATGGCTGACTCTCTGGGGGAAAGATAAAAATTTCATTTGTATTTTGCCAGGCGACTGATTTCAGGCTATCAGTGTTTCTAAGTGAGGCTGGGAACAGACATTCACAGGTAGCTCTCATGAGAAGTGAAAAACTGGATGCTGCCTCTTATAGGACATCTCAGAGGCGGGAGAGCCACACCCTGTTTGTGACTCATTCCATTCACCCGTCTTTCTGTTGTGGGCCTCTCAGATTTCATCATTCAAGAACACAAATTTGTCTATCCCTAAGCAAATATTTTAGAAAATTATAGCAAATCTAAATCTGTCGTTCTTTCATATTCAGCTAAACTTTTGAAAAGAAAATCTCCAACTGCCATTTTAGTTCCTATATCTATGGATGTTTATGGGACCCAAGAGGACTTTAAGACCATGAGTGAACAATTCAAAGACAATAATAATTTGTTTTGTTTGTGCTTTTTATTTTCTGTGTAGTGAGTGCTTGCCTGCATGTATGTCTGTGCACCACTTGCATCCCTGGTGTGTACACAGGCCAGAAAGAGGGAACTGGATTCCTGGGACTGGAGTTCTAGATGGTTGTGAGACACCATGTGAATGCTGGGAATTGAACCCTGGTTCTCTGGAACAGCAGTCAGTGCTCTTAACTGCTGAGCCCTCTCTCCATCCTCATGAGAATAATTATTTTTGACCCAGTCTTGGATAGCGATATTCTGTTCACCTCTAGATCAGCCACTTCTAGGTCACTCCGTCAGCACTCTGTGTGTCTGACAACCTCCAGCAAACACACGAGGCAGCCACTTTGAGGAAGCCATGGGCGGGACACTGGGGTGATCTGAATGAGGCACTGCCAGCTCTTAAGGGAGACTGCTTTGACGTTTCTGTAGAAAGGTCACTTCTGACTAGGTGGTCAGAGATGACATGAACTTTTACGCTGTGGTGGCAAATCATCCGTAAATAGCTGCCATGGTCATAGTCTCCTTGTAGTACAGAAATGGAGCAGTAACCGTGGCTGACTTCTCAGAAAAGAAACCAAATTCCCAGCGGAGTTCTGGGCAGCTTCAGGCATTCACGTCTGCAGGAATCAGCCCATGTCTCAGCGACAGCTTGGTGAGTCACCAGTGCCACTGTTATTTGGATCAATAGCTTAGCATGTAGAGTGGACGAGACCCAAAGCCACTGCACACACGGTAGCTGAGATGATGGGCCATGCTCTGGTTTTCAACGCCTGTTACCACTAAGGTTGATCAATACCATGTCCCTACATGGAGAAACACGTGTGCTGTGGCTTGCCAACCCGAGGCCGTGTGGGAGAGCTCCCGCTGGAGTGTGGGCTGCTTCCCTGGGCCGACAAAAAAAAGGTCAGGCTTTGTTATGCCTTAGTGATGAGGGAGGAGAGGGTGTCTGTTAGGAGTCGAGCTGGAGCAAAAAACTTTAAAAATCAGTTTCTCAGGGTGGAGAGAGGGCTCAGCAGTTAGAACACTTACTCCTCTTGCAGAGGACCAGGGTTTGGTTTCTAGCACCCACAGGGCAGGGAGCTCACAACTGCCTGTCACTCCAGTACCTAAGCATTGAGGGCATTGCATGCACTTACTAGATTGACGCGTGCAGGCCTAGTACTCATACGCACAGAGTGAAAATAAATGACCCTAGGAAAAAACCCACCAACCCCCAATTTCTATTAAACGCAATTACTCACAGCTCTTGTGCCAGCTGACATTTGTTTGGTAGTCATTCTGATTTGGAGTGGGCACAAAGTGAATTATTCCCACCTGTGCCCTTTCTTGTAAAATAGGGCTGAAGAGGTGGCTCAGTGGGTAAGAGTGTTTGCTGTGTACACATGGTGACCAGCACCAGCATGAAAAGCTCAGTGTGCCCACTCGCGTGCCCGTGACTCTGGCGCTGTGGGGAACAGAACTGAGAGGATCTGTGGAACTCACTGGCCATCCGGCCTCCAGGTTCACTGGGAAGCCTCATCTCAAAGTAATGAGGGAAGCGACGGAGCAGGACACCTGAGATGACTGGCGTTACACAATTGCTGGCAGCCAGGGAGCCAATGTTGTCGCCATGTGTATATGTGAAAACTTGTTCTTAGCTGTGTATTTTGTCACTTCAGTTATCGGGCTTATGCCTTTTGAGCCTGTTAAAAGTAATTGATATTTGTAATGCGTTTTAAATCATACATTACACTTGGCCATTGAAGCATTGACCAGAGGCATGAAAGTCAGTGAAGCAAATCATTGCCATTGGATATGTGGACAAAATCCTTTATTTTCTTACAAAACAACCAAGTATTTTAGAGAAAATCCTATTCACACTTTAGTGAACAAACAAATCAAACAATGGAAATCCTGTTTGAAAGTAGCTAGTGGTGGCTGGGGCGGGCTGAGGAGCTTCATTTTTGAGCAGCTCTTAGTAAAGCCAGGCCTGGAGATTTGAACGCCTTGAGGTAACTGGACTTTACAGGACCTGAACACAGAGGTTTGTCCCATGTGACTGAAGCTGTGTCATTTTGCTACAGGGCTGTGTGCTTTTGGTAAGTTGTTCTGCCAATCGCGGTATTTACAAGGGTAGTATGCTGATGAACGCTACAACAATAGTCATGTGATTGATTTCAGATGTTACAGTGGCTATTACCATCATGGCCTTGTTTAACTGAGATGTCCACAGTGGCGAGTCTTTTACTCAGATGTCCTTGGATTTAGTGAAATACAACCTGCACAAATTGTTCATTTTCCATAGGCTCCAGACCCTTGTCTCAACTCTCCATAAGTACCTGGTGGGATTCCTCCACATCTTGTTCAGAACGCCAAAGGTTGTGTTCTCAAAACCATGAAACACACTTTCAAATTTGTATGTTACCATCTTCACAGTCTTTTACATTCTTTTTCAGCTTCCATGAAAATTCATTATTTTGTTTTCTTTTGGTTTTGAGGCAAGGTTTCTTTGTAGCTTTGGAGCCTGTCCTGGAACTAGCTCTTGTAGACCAGGCTGGCCTCAAACTCACAGAGCTCCACCTGCCTCTGCCTCCTGAATGCTGGGATTAAAGGTGTGTGCCACCACTGCCCAGCTGAAAATTTATTCTTTTTAAAGAATTCATCTATTTATTTTACATCCCGGCTGCAACTTCCCCTACCATCCTCCCCTCCCAGTCCCTCTCCTCCATTCTCCTTCTCCCACCCCCAATCTCCTCCTCTTCATCTCCATCTAAGAAAGGGCAGGTCTCCTATGAGTATCAATAAAACATGGTATACCATGTTGTAATAAGACTGAGTACCTACCTCCTCATGTATTAAGGCTGGGCAAGGTGTCCCAGTATGAGAAGCAGGGCTCCCTGTTTTGTGGTTCAGTCTCTGTGAGCCCCTATGAGTCCAGGTTAGTTGATTGTGTGAGCCTTCCTGTGGAGTCCTTAATCCCTCTAGCTCCAAACTCCTTTCTCCTCCTCCTCCACAGGATTAATAAACTCTGCCTAATGTTTAGTTATGGGTCTCCATATCTGTTTCCATCAGTTGCTGGATGATGCCTCTCTGATGACAATTTGGTCACAGGAGATGGCCAGTTCAGGCTACTTATCTACAATTGCTAGGAGTCTAAGATGGGGTCCCAGCTTTGGCCCCCGGGAGATTCCTGTGCCAAACTTCTGCCTGACCCTGAAATGCCCCCCAACAGTCCCCCTCAGCATTCTCCCCCTCCATGTCCCCCAACTTGATTGCTCAGGTTCCCATCTCTACCTGTCCTCAGTCCACTTGTGAAATCTCTTCTCTTTCCCCTTTCCAGGGATATCTGGGTGTCCCCTCCCCATGGTCTCTCATTGTTACATAGTCTCTCTGGATCTGTGGATTGTAGCATAGTTATCCTTTATTTTGCAGCTAATACGCACTTATGAGTGAGTACATGCCATGCTTGTCTTTATTGATCTGGGTTACCTAACTCAGGATGGTTTTTTCTAGTTTCATTTCTTTGTCCTTAAAGTTCCTGGTGCCCTTGTTTTTAACCAGTGAGTAATACTTCATTTTGTAAATGTACCACTTTTTTTTTAAATCCATTCCTCAGTAGAGGGACATCTAGGTCGTTTCCAGGTTCTGGCTACTATGAATAATATAACTATGAACATAGTTGAGCAAGTGTCCTTGTGGTATGATTGAGTATCCTTTGAGTATTCACCCAAGAGTGGTATCACTGAGTCTTGAGGTAGACTGATTGCCAATTTTCTGAAAAACCGCCATATTGATTTCCAAAGTGGCTGTACAAGTTTGCACTCCCACCAGCAGTGGAGGAGTGTTCCCCTTACTCCACATCCTCTCCAACATAAGCTGCCACCAGTGTTTTTGATTTTAGCCATTCTGACAGGTGTAAGATAGAATCTAAGTCATTTTGATTGCATTTCCCAGATGGCTAAGGATGTTGCACGTTTTCTAAAGTGTTTCCCAGCAATTTGAGATTCTTGTGTTGAGAACTCTGTTTAGATTTGTACTCCATTTTTTTTTAAATTGGGTTATTTGGTTTGTTGAGGTCTAGTTTCTTGAGTTCTTATATATATTTTGTAAATCAACCCTCTGTCAGATATGAGGTTGGTGGAGCTCTTTTCCCATTTGGTAGGCTGCTGTTTTGTCTTATTGACAGTGTCTTTTGCCTTACAGAAGCTTTTCAGTTTCATGAGGTCCCATTTATTAATTGTCAGTCCTAGAGTCTGCTATTGGTGTTCTGCTGAGGAAGTTGTCTCCTGTGCCAAGGCATTCAAGATTATTTCTCACTCTCTCTTCTATCAGGTTTAAGTATATCTGGATATATATTGAGGTCTCTGATCCAGTTGGACTTGAATTTTGTGCAGGGTGATAGATATGGATCTATTTGCATTCTTCTGCATGCTGACATCCGGTTAGACCAGGACATTTGTTGAAGATGATTTCTTCTTTCCATTTTATAATTTTTGGCTTTTTTGTCAAAATCAGGTGTCCATAAGTGTGTGCATTTACATTTGGGTCTTTTATTCAATTCCACTGATCCATGTGTCTGTTCTTATGCCAGTACCATCTTTCATTTTTCTTTTAACAGCAATGATTAGGTACTTCAGCTGGATTGGCAGTTTAAAACTAGATTGGCAAAGACTCAAATATCTTAAATAGCATCAGCCACATAGCCAAGCTATCAGATCAAACAACCAGCAAGGACTCAGAAAATGGGGGACTCACACACTAACAGGTATAAAAATACCTTTCAGGGTGCTCCTTCAGGCAAAAGTTATTTGGCAAGGCCACTGTTAACTACCAACTTAGTGCAATGATCCTACGACCATGAAAATCAAGTTATTTTTGTGCATCAAGAACCACAGCCCAGGCAGGGTGATGCCAGCCAAGGAACACTTCTACTCTCCATGCTCTCACGTGCTGCTCAGGAAGCTTTTTATTCCATGGGAACGCATCACAGCAAACTAGACTGCACAGATAAGCTGGAAGTCAGAGGGTGAAGATGCTGTGAGGCGGGCCCTTAGAGAGAAGGAAACTGCAGGGATTTAAGTCCTTTTGGTCCTTGACTGAGGGATGGGGTGTTTTTTTGAGTAGGGTGAGATTCCTCAAAGCAAGTGGATGTCCTGGTTTGGAAGCCAGCGGAAATATCTGAAGATCTCAAAGAATTGGAAGATAGTCAACGTAGAATCAGAATAACTCAGTGAGCATCTGAAACATTCAGTAGATAGAATGGAAAGACCATGTCTTAAGAGTAAGGGCCAGGTCCTAGAATAAGAGCCAGATCCTGGGACTAAGGAAAAATAAAAGTGAATCAGCTTCAACAAGAAAAGAATTAAGCTCAGCAGGATTACAGGTGCACATTGTGAATTTAGCTGTCTTTGAGAGCAGGTGGCAATGCCATTTAAAGGCTGACAATATTACTGAGACTCCTAGAAGATAGGGATCCTGTCAGGAATACAGTAAAATTTGTTGGATTTAGCAAGAAACAGTACAACAAAACAGCTACTCAAAGGAAAAAAAATTGTGCTTCTAGATGAGTCAGTGTGTTTAAGAACTTAAAAAAAGAACTAGGCTTAGCATGAATGTTAGCACTTACACTTGGATTGTTTTATAATGTGTAAAGTACAAATATCTAAAATAAGAAATTACTTACATTCCTTCATCTTAAGATCAGAAAGAAGACAAGGATGTCCACTTTTGCCTTTCTATTCAGCCCAGTGCTAGTGGTCTTACACGGTAAGATAAGACAAGAGAAAGGAGCTAAAGGCATGCAAATGGAAGCAATAGAGAACCATCTCTTTTTGCAAGCAATCTAATGTTGTACATGGAAAAATCCTATAGAGTCCATGGGGGAAATACTAGAATTAAATAAACTTAGCATCATTATAAGGCCATACACAAAACTGATTGCCCTGAAGCCTGCTTTGGAGCATGTTGAGTTCCAGGTGTCAAGTTGGCAATTTGATTTAAAATTAAGGATTTGAGAAACAATGGCATGGAGAAACAGATTTTAGGAGATACAGAAAACATGTGGGATGAAATCCCCTAAAGAAGGACAGAGGAAAGAAAAGTCCTAGGATTGAGGGTAATTTCCATATGGTACCCTGAGGATGAGAGGAGGGGCTTCCTGGGCCCCTCGGTAGAGCGCAGTGTCTCAAAGGACTTTCATTTGAATTGAGTGATAGGTTACCCAGGGCTGTGGGACCACTGCTGCTGTCATGGTGAGTTCTCATCAATGTTGGCTACTTCCATTGGTTGGTTAGCAGGAGACACTTCTGTGGTAAACTTGAGGGCTGTTTCTTCCTCTGGCTCTGTATGCTTTATTACCTGGTCTAGTCTGAGTGGGGCTTGTTGTTCTCTGGGGCTCTATGGAGACAGGAATGCTCCAATACATCACCGTCATCAACATGCCATCAGCCTCAGAGCCCTCTTGTTGATGCTTCACTTCAGTTCTGCCCCCAAACCTCAGGAAGATGAAAACCCAGGGCATTTCACATGGCCTTAGGATATTGATGACTACTGTAAAATATGGAGCCAGATGGATTTACATTTTTTCCTGAAGACAAAACATAGCTTGCCTCTGCTAAGATCTTATCTACTTAATGAGCACAGGCAGTATAATTAAGGCTTTTCTCCGATGCTGTAGACATGCCAGACTTGTGGAAACTTTGCTTGGTTTTCATAAATCAAAGTTGGTTTGGACCTTCTTGTACTTAGGGGCCAGTTCTGCCCTGTGTTAATTGAGGCTGTCACAGTGGCATTTGGTTTTCTCCTGTGGGCACCAGCCCTTGGTCACAGGGAAGCTTCTTGGATGCTGTTGACTATGACCACTTTCAAGACAAAGGCAAACCATGGGATGAAGGAGTGTGTCTGGCCTGTGGGTGGGATTAAGGGCATTATCGGGGTTCTAGAATGAGACCTCTTGCTTCTGGGGACCTGGCACTGTCCCTTTGAAGCAGCCCTCGACCAGTGAGCAGCCCTTGCTTCGGTGGCTCCCTTTGCTCTGCTGGATAGATAGAAGAGGACTGAAACTTTTCCCAAAGAGCCTTATGCATTAAATCTATTTGCAATTTGCATTCTAGACAAGCTCTGTGGACTAAATATGCTGGCTGCGTTGTTTTCTTGGCTCATATTCATTTGTTAATAATGTGTTGTTTTTTGGGAAATGGCCCTTACTCTGTTGGCTTGGAAGAGGAATCCAAGGGAAATGTCATGCTGCATTCTGTGCTAGAATTCAAAGCAACACGTGTGCAGGAGGGATCTGGTCACACAAGGCTACAGTCTCCTAAAATGCCATAGCAAGTGGGTCCAGACAAAAGGCAGACCATGGATGGGATGAAAGCTCTTTGGAAGGTTCTGGTTCAAATATGGCTTCTGATGAGCTCATTGAACAGTGCAAGGGTTTGAGGGATCCATGGACTCCAGGAACACAGAGCAGTGGCCTCTGAAAGGGAATCGAGGGAGAGGATGGCCTGTGCTGACCCCGTAGACACAAGCATGGGGAGGTGCACAGGGAATGGTCAGAATTCTGGGCTCGCAGAGTGGGCCCAGCCCTGTCACAGGTGTCGCTCCCCTGTCACAAGACTTTAACACGTTTTTGTCCGACTCAATGTCTCATTCTGAACGGGGTTCTTTTTACAGCCACAGCTGCTCAGTTATGCTTCTGAGTTGTTTCCTTATGGGCAGTGGGGAGAAGCTGAGAACAGCTGCAGGCTGAGTGAGGAGGCCCAGGGCCTGGTGCATCTGTGGCCCCACCTATCATGGGGCTAGACTTGCAGGGCTTGGAAAGAGGAAGAGCCTGAGTTTCTAGGCTCCCATAGTGACCACCTCAGCACAGCACTCAACTGCTGCCGTGGAAGGAATCTTCTGTCTAGGGTACAGGAGGAAGGCGGGAGCTTGGGCTGGTATGCCTCTCTGGGAGTGCTAGGCTGAGCGGTGTCATCTCTACATGGAAGACCCTTCCCTCTTACAGCCTGCCTCTCTGGGCCTTGCTTTTGGGGCATGCTCAAAGAGGGGTGACGTGCCCTCTGCTACCTCTCAGCACTGTCAGGACAAACAGCAGGCTGACCTCCCAAGAAAAGGTTCAAGCCTATTCAGTCACTTTTTGCAGGATTATTGGTCATTCCAGAACATGTTATTTCTGTGGGATCATCCAGGTTTTGGCCTTGGGAACTTTCTAATTAGTAGGCTGGCAAGCCACTAAGTCACACAAGTTCTTAGGCAGTAACAAGCATTTACTAGACTATTGTGGGCCAGATAATTTCATCTGCATAATCTATTTTAATCCTCCCAACCCTTCCATCTCACCTGTTTGGCACTAGGATTATTGTCCCATTTTCCAGATGCAGAAACTAAGGTCATGGAGCTGGGTAACATGGAGATGGAAAAGGCAAGTGGATTAATATTTCATTACTGAGCTGTGGAAGGTCAATGTGTTCTGACAGGCTTCTGAAAACAAACAGAACTTCAACAAGTGGCAGATGGAAAGAGAAGTCCCCAGCATCAAGACCAACTTCAGTGCAGGACTGGCTGTGTCAGAACTTAGCAGAGGCAGGTTCCGACTGAGGAGCCCGATGTGGGAACCTATCATCTGGGAGAGAAGTAGGGGCATCTGACATGCTGAATGTCAGACAGACTCTAGAGTGGGCACACTGTGAGAGCTACGAGGATCTGGGGCAGTGAGGGATGTCATCCAAGTGCGATGTGACTGCTAGAGATGCCTGACAAACCCCAGGTGTCCAAGTCCGTGATGCCGTCAGTGTTTGTTCTGTGTGTCTGTGTAACCGCTACCATCCCAGAGGCTCACAAACAGCATCTCTGGTCTTTACCACAGCCCTGAAGGGCAGCTTTAAAAAACTGAAACTCTGGTGGGCCAGGCCTTCTCTGGAGTCAGGGCCAAGTCTGTGGATTGTAAAGCCAAGTTCCTTGTGTGATGTTGAGGGTGTGGCACAGGGGACTGGGCCTAAGAGGAAGACCAATTTTCTGCTCTCCTCCCCACGAAGGTCACTTACTTTGGTGTGAGTTGATTGACTCTGACTTCACCTGTCAGGAATAAACTTCAACCGCTGCCTGTGTGGCCACCACTTCTGACTTTCAGGCTGGGACTTCAAGGAGAACCTATGTTTTGGAGGCTGGGAGCTACGTATTCTTGATCATCCCCCACCTGTCTCCATCCTGAAGCAGCCTTCAGGGCGCCTTTGCTCTGCTGAGGCACGCACCAGCAACGAGACCGGCTTCCATCCAATCAACAGGCAACAGGAGTACTGAGTCAGTCCAAAGAATCAGGACCCACGGACAGTTTCTTTTTTGGTTGTTTGCTTCTTTTGGGTGCATTTGGAGTTTACAGATGTGAAGCCACAGCTGGCTTCCTCCTTACTTTGAGGGCCCCTGATAGCCAGTCAACTGAGCTTTCTGTTGTCATTTTTCACAGGTTTAATAGCTGTTGGCAAACGCGTTGTGTTATTTTGTTCACATAATTATTCACTGAGCGTGAAATACCCTGGAGCGCCTCAGCTGTGACCATGTTCGCTGGACGCTAGGAAGTGGCTCAAGCTTGGGGAAGGGGTGTGAAATGAGGAAAAGATTGTTTCTTTTTTTCTAATTAGATACATCAGCCATTGAGAACAAAGCCTGAGGCATGTAGCTTTTGTGTCATGTGAGTTTAGATTCACCCCGTATTGTCATGACTTGTGTCCTGACCTTTGCCTAGGTCATGCATTCATGATTTCTCTCAGCCAAGAGTTCACAGAAGAGAAGGCAGCCTGACCTCTGTGGCAGTGACAGGTGGGAACGGAGACCACTGAGTCACACCTAGGACCTCTTCTTCCTCGGTGCCAGGTGTGTCTGTCCCGTATCAGTTCATCTTGGGCAGCAGTGGCCACACACTTATGAACGTCATAGAGCAAGGACATTCAAAAGCGAAGAGTCAGAGCGGCAGCCCTTTCTGTGTCTCTGTGCTTGAATGAGGTGGGAGGGAGAGGAGAGGGAAATGAGACCCAGACAGGTGGAGCTCACCGCCAGGTGCTGAAGAAACAGTGCTAGGATGGTTTTTGAGTTTGATAAAAACAAACTCATGAGCAGGAAGAGAATCCTCCTTGGTAAGCCTCTCAGGATGATAGTCTAAGACCCCCTGAGGTAGGAATAAGAAGGAATTTAATTCCCCCCTCCCTCCCCCCACAAAGGATCTGCCGGCTACAGGGGAGGGTGGCAGCTGTGTTCTCCAGGTCAGTGCACATGGAGGAAGCGCCCAGTTAGGGTTGTGTTTCAGGACCTCAGGAAAAACAACAAAGTGATCTCCACTCAGCAAGCTGATCTAGGAGCCCCTCTGTGCCCTGGGGTGTCCGGGCATCTGCCTCCTGCCTGATATCTGCTGCCTGTCTGGACTCTGGTTATCCGTAGTGGTGGCTTCAGTTCTCTTGGCTGTAAAGTGGCCCTTTTGACTGTAGAACCGTAGTCCCCGTCCTGTGGAGGAGCGTTACTTCATATCTGGCATGTAAATTCTCAGTCCGGTGATGGTAAGAGAACGAGTGTACAACTGGAGGTTGCGTTTTCAGTCGGTGTTCTCTTATGGGATAACTTTAGATGGATATGGCGGTTGCAAGAAAATGACACCTGGTTCCCATCTGTCCCGCACCCAGTTCCTCCTCATGCTGACACATTTCCACAACTACATATCCTAAGAAGACACCTCAGTCTGGGGAGAGACGTGTGCCCCCGTGTTCACAGCAGTCACGTGCGCTCCCGTGTTCACAGCAGGATATAGACACAGCTCTGATATCTGGGTAGATATCCTCAGTCTGGGGAGAGATGTGTGCTCCCATGTTCACAGCAGTCACGTGCACTCCCGTGTTTGCAGCAGTTGGCGTATAGACACAGCTCTCAGGTCTACCTACACCTCAGTCTGGGGAGAGATGTGCGCTCCTTTGTTCATAGCAGTCAGGGTAATAGACACAGCTCTGACGTCTACCCACAGCTCAGTCTGGGGAGAGACGTGTGCTCCTGTGTTTGCAGCAACTGGGACATAGACACAGCTCTGACATCTACCCACATCTCAGTCTGGGGAAAGACGTGCGCTCCTGTGTTTGCAGCACTTGGGACAGGTGCACTCAGAGGATGTGATGCTAAGTGAAACAAGCCAGGCACAGCAGGCAAATTCTGCGTGATGAAATGTTGCTGAAAGAGTGTAAGTTTCAGTTGCACGGGATGAGCAAGCTCTGGAGAACTTATAATACTATCAAAGTACATGCTTGGAACTTGATGAGTAAGTGATCTTAAGTAGTCTTAGCTCTCTCACTCACATGCACTCAACATGTATGCATATACACAGATCACACATGTACACATATACAAATATATACACATGTGCTGTGATACATGTATACACACATATACATGTGTGCATATGCACATAATGCATATGCATATACAAAAGTACATGTACATAGGCACACAATACATGCACCCACATAAATACATATGCATAATGCACATACACACATATACACACATGCGCATAACATATACACATACAATGTATGCACACATGCAGACACAACATGTAATACAGCATATACACTCACATATATTACATACATATATGTACAGCACATGTATGCAGCATATGCCCACAGTACACACACATACATATATACAGCACATCGCATATATATATATATATATACACATATATACATAGACACACATGCACTCGTATGTGCACACACATCCAATGTGGTATCTGTGAGGTGATAAATTGGTTTGATGTGACAATCATTTCATAGTCTATGTGAATAATATCATCACTTTGCACATCTTAAATACAGTTTTCATTTGCCAGCAACGCCTCACAAAAATCTGGAAATAAATGACTTTGAAAAGGAGATTTTTGCAGATTAAAAAGACTTAAGAAAGCCAGGCATAGGGCCAGTAGAATGGCTCAGCAGCTCTCAGTGCTTACTGCGCAAACCTGATAATCTGAGTTTGACCCCAGGATCCACAGAAGGAGAGAACTTGTCCTGAAAGTTGCCCTCTGACCTCCGCACACATCATACTCTGATGCACAGGTGAAACAGAGCTATAATCCCAATGTTTGGGAGGCTGAGACTGAAGGACTGGGGATGTGGGCTGATGCGAGAGAAAGAGAATATATCTACTAAGGATTTGCTAAGCGGTTAGCTTAGAGGACCTTAAGTCAGAAGCTAGCTAGTGGTGTGCTGTCTCCTAAATCCCCAAGACAAGTAGTGTGCTAACCAGGCCTGTTAGGGACAAGCAACGTTTACAATGCTAGAATGTAAGTTTTTGTTCTCCAGGACTGCCGGTCATTAGGCCCATTCTTCAAAACATGCCTCCTTGGGCAGCTCAAGGGGGCAGTGCAGGGTCACAACTGTCTCTGATGTCCTGTCTACCATAGTCCCCTGTGCCTTTATCAGGGACAGCATAATCCTGCCTGGGTAAAAACGACTCGAAAGACCAACACTGGCATACCTAAAATAATTCTGGCGATATCTTTGCTGTGTAAGTTTCCTATCTGCCCACGTGTTCAGACTTGCAGGCTCCTGTCTCTGCTTAAATTGTTTGAAGTGGAACCTGGGGCCGGGGCCTGGAAGGATGTGTGTAAAATGATGTTTGTAAAATGCAGAAGCCTAAGGTGTGCAAATGTTAGTGAAATCTATCTAAGGCTGGCTTTTCCTTGGACATTAGCCCTAGTCGGCCATGCACTTTCTTTTTTTTTCCCCCAGTATAGAATTTTTTCTTTATTAATTTCTAAGTGTGCAGAGTGATTTCTTACTGAGAAGGCATTATTTCAATAACAGGGCAGCCTGGGCTCCTTGGAGGGAGGCAGGGAGAGGAACAGAGGGAGGCTAGGGAGAGAGAGAGCAACTGAGAAATCAGTGTTGGTATGTTTTATTAGCTAGGTTTTATGCGGGTCTTATTGGTCTTCATGCTAGCATCCCACCATGTAGCAGGTTACTGTGAGCTGACTTCTCCTATACTGCTGAGCCTGAAGTCTTGACACAAACCAGTAGCCAGGTTGTAAGGACATGATCAGTGACTGTTGTAAGATGTCGTGCCTCAGGCCTTTGGTTTGGGGAGACCATTAGGACCAGGGTGGCCATCATCTTGTTTCCCAATCAGCAGCTTCGCAGCTTTAGAAAGGATGCAGCCTAGGGCATGTGCAGAGGGGCCTCCTGGTTTTGAGATGCAGAGATGGGTAGACCCAGGAGGTCCCTGTGTGGTCCTCAGTTAGGAAGGCATCTCCTGGTTTCCTGAGGCCTGCCATCCCAGGCCAGTGTCGGATTACAAGGTGCTCTGCTGAGCAGGTGATGTGGCCAGGACCCCAGGGTCTGGAGCTTTTGCAGTAACCTGATTCCGTGGAGCATGGCCTCCAGGACCCTCCAGGAAATTCCTCCGTGGAAGTTCAGAAAGAGCTTTGCTTAATTTCCTGCCTGGGCCTGTTGCGGTAGAGGGGAAGGTGTTGGCCCAGAGAGCTTAGGGTCTGCTTGGTGCCTTCCTGGCTCATTGTGGAGCTTTTCTCATGGTACGGTCTGGCGCTGAAGGGGGAGGCCTCTGCAGGGATCTTCATTCCTGGCTTCATCCGGACTCTCCTGAAGCCAGGTTGTCTGAAATCCCCCAGTAGAGCAGCCGCTGGTAGACAATACGGCTTCCCCTGGAGCCATGCTGCAAGCCAGTGAGTGATTCTGGGGTACTGTACAGCAGACGCACCCCACACATCAAGTCACAGGGCATTCTCATCAGGCAAGCAGCCTGCCTGGCGCTGGGGCATGGCTGTCAGCCAAGCATGTCCACTTAACACACATTCCTTCGCCAAAATCCTAGGCACATTAATATTTTGAAACCTCAAATCAGTTCTTTTAAAAACCAGAACCACATGCTGGTAAAGTTCATGGGCTCCGATGTTTTGCACCTGGGCTGGGATTCATGGGTCGTGCGGTGAAGATCAGCTCTGTCCCCAACTCCATTGTGCCTAGGCAAGGCTCTGCCCTCCTGAGCCCAGATTTATCTGGCCACGAAACAAGAATGTTGGAGCAGAGAATCTTCATGGGCCTACAGCTTTAAGGGTTTATGATTCTTGTGGGGTTAGAGACTCTGAAGTTCACTCGTTTATAGAAGAGTTTATGTGAAATCCACAAGGGCCTATGATTGCTTGTAAATGTTTGAAATGTGTTTTTTTCACAAGTCTAAACACAGGCAAAAACGGCAAGAATGTAAACAGTGCTCAGTAAAGCCCTTTCTGCTAGAGCTTGCTGGAGCCCAGAGGAGCATAATAACAGCATCAAGGAGGCTCACATAGGTCGAAGCTGGAACTGGGGGCTTCATCCCAGGCTGCGCAGGGAGGGGAACAGCTGCTGGACACAGATACAGCCATAGTTCTTCTCGTCTCTGCCACAACAAAGGCTTAAAAGTTTGTGGTCCAGACTTTCAACTTCTTTTGAGAAGGCCTTATAGTTTCTTTCCTTCCTGCCAACTTGGAGACCTTGTTGAAGCTCCCAAAACCCTGAGTACTGGTGTCTGCGGCTAGACAGCCTCTGGGAAAATAGACCACAGGCCCCAGAGGCAAACTTCAGCCTGTGAGTGCTCCTTTCTCTGAGGGTATAGCTCTGGACTCCGTAGGAGCCACTGGATGTGGAGACTGCTGTTGGATGGATAATAATACAACTGGAGAGATTGGTGTCATGATCAGTGTGGACTCAGCAGGCTGGGGACCCTTAGGAACCAAACGAGTCTACAGAGCTTCTGCCCATGCCTGTGCCAGTGTTTATGGAGACAGTGCTGGCATCTGACTTGATGGTGGCTAAAGCTTTATTAGGGAATGGGTGGGAGAATTACGGATGAAGAGGTGGTGTTAGCCTAATGAGAATGGACCAGTAGGACTGGGATAGCTGCCCTGAGGAGATGGCTTTGTTCTGAGCCTGGAGGGCTTAGGACCTAGTGTGCTGAGTATACCGAGCAGTTATACTGAAAGTAATCTCAGGCCACACAGCTGCATGGCAGAGGTCTAAAGCTCAAGGACTGGACCAGAAAGTAGTACTAATGGACTGTGTATGGGGCAGCTCTGTCTGTGGCCTTTGGAGTTAGGGTGGCTGTGTGGGTATAGGAAGCCATATGTGCCCACCAGAGCCTTAGTCATGACTGAAGCATGGCATCCAGGCAGCTAAATGCCAGACACTTGGGTAGGAAATTGAAAATCATGACTCATTTAAGGCCGTAGGGAAATAATAGAGTCCTTCCCACTTCCACCCACTTCCTGCGCTCGTCCTGGCAGGGGCCATTCTCAACTTTGTCTCTGTAGTTATTCATGTCTTCCAAATGTACCTACTTAGCCTCCCTGCCGTCTCTTTGTTTTACCAGCCCACAACCGTTAGAGAAGAAAGTGGGCAGGGATTTCTCCATGTGGGTCCTTATCCAGTGACAAAATGACCTTTGTCCTCGGAGGTCAGGGGAGAAACCAAGGGGAGAAGTGAGGTGGGAGGAGGGTGTAGGGGGCTCAAGGCAGGGGCTGTGATGGTGAGGAGAAGGAAGCCAGGATGCTGCTCTTCTCATGAGGACTGCAGAGGCACCTGCAGAAGCCTTGCCCATCCTCCAGACCCCCGTGCTGGAGACCCAACTCCAGGGCCAGCAGCTCTTTACAGCCTTGTTGCATTGTTGAGACTTGCAACTTGTGAGTTCCTGTGTCAATCCCCCCATATGCTGCAGGCCCTTGCTACCCAGTATGTGGTCCATGGTGTGGGAAGGATTGTGACCGTCTAAGCAGGGACTGGGATTGGACTGATTAGGAGGGGATGGAGGTGAAAGGTCAAGAGAGCATTTATAAGCAGGTTATATAGGGTCTCAAGGTTCC
Source organism: Dicrostonyx torquatus (assembly GCA_028555095.1). Taxonomy (NCBI): domain Eukaryota; kingdom Metazoa; phylum Chordata; class Mammalia; order Rodentia; family Cricetidae; genus Dicrostonyx; species Dicrostonyx torquatus. The sequence continues at coordinate 5,533,232 of JAQHUG010000005.1, forward strand.
TGGAGAAGGCTCTGTAGCTCTCGAAATGTTCTTGACCAAGACAGTGTTCGCTTTCTGACCCTGAACCGAGATGTTATGAAATTATGGCCACAACTTGGAGACAGTGTAGGTCTGAGAGCTCAGGGACCGGATGTGACCAATCTTTTCCTCAACCTCAAATCCTGCAGATCTCATAGCAGCTGCTTGCTTCTCTGTTTCTCTTTCTCAAAGTCTAGCCTACTGAAAGCAGAGGTCAGAGAGATCCTGGTGATGGCAGACCCAAGTTTGGTGAAGGATCAGTTCCCTCCCTCGCTTTTCCATCCTAAGCACACGAATGTGTGATTTGTTAATTGTGAGGCTGGGAGACCTTGGCAGCATCCAGGAGGCCAGCGCTGCAGCTCAGGGTTAGTGATTGCTGCGTATGGGTAGGAGGGAACCTCCAGACAGAGTTCTCAGCAACCAGCCAGGGTCACCAGGAGAGGATGGCCTGGGAGTCGCATGTCTTAGGACAAAGGATGATCCAGTGAAGCTTAGCCTCCCACATAGCTCTAGCTGTCAGTTAGCGGTTGAGGTTAGCCTGGCCTTGGTAAGGGGCCTGGCAAATGAAAGGAAGTACTCACATTAACGTCAGGCTCATAGGAAAGTTCTTGAAGAGTGCTTTGCTTAGAGTCAAATAGAACCAAGAATATCCAGCCCCTATTTTTAGGTTAGACTTGTCTTATTGGTAGCGGGAAGAAAGTGTGTTTTCTGCCTCCCACAGGCACCTTTTCCTGATTGTGCTGGTCCTGTCTTTTGATCAATAGTTTTTTTTAATTGGTCTTTAGTTGGACAATGCTGTACTGCCGTGTGTTAGTGTGCTCCCTGCTTACCCTCTGATGCCATCTCCCCATGTGTTAGTGTGCTCCCTGCTTACCCTCTGATGCCATCTCTCCACATGTTGGTGTGCTCCCTGCTTACCCTCTGACATCATCTTCCCATGTGTTGGTGTGTTCCCTGCTTACCCTCTGATGTCATCTCCCTATGTTTTGGTGTGCTCCCTGCCTAGCCTCTAATGCCATCTCCCCATGTGTTGGTGTGCTCCCTGCTTACCCTCTGATATCATCTCTCCATGTGTTGGTGTGTTCACTGCTTACCCTCTGATGTCATCTCTCCACCTGTTGGTGTGCTCCCTGCCTAGCCTCTGATATCATCTCCTAGGACAGCTCCTTCCCCATGCCTGTCATCACTTTATTGCAATGCAGCATTTAAATCCACCCTTATTGGTCCACTTCATGATGATGGAGGTGGGCTTTGCAAATGTTTTCCCTTGCCAGCTGGCACATGGAAAGAAAGAGGAATTGTCTGTTTTTGTTTTCCATGAGCCTGATCAGGACATACTTCCTCCAAGGTTCAGGCCCCAGAACTCATGATTTCAGCCACCCTGGGCTCCTCCAGGGTCACTTCCCCAGTGTCGATTCAGCAGAGAGGAAGTGCTTGAGCTCCTGGAGTTCCCAGTAGCTAGCATCCCTTCCAGAGCATCCTTTCCGGATGTTTCCCAGTGGAATGCTCCTTCTTGGGAACCACCTTCCCTTAGTCTTCCCTCCGGTGCTGTACATAAGCACATCCTGTGTTACCGAGCCTTCCTAGGCACCTTCTGCTACCACAGGAGGTGCAATCCCAGTAAGTCTCAGAATCTGTGACCTTTCTGTGGTCCATGGAGCAGGGTTGTGCCCTCTCTGGGGTCTTAATCCCAGCCCAGCAGGGAGAAAGGGGTTTCCTTATGTGGATTAACAGCCTGAGGTGTCATGGCTACTACTTGTGTCTGCTATACTTGGGGTTTTAGGATTCTCATTAACTCTTACTGGATGCATGCCAACCTGACAGTAACAAGTCTGTTTGAATTATGTGTAGTTGCTCTGTCTAGATTGGACTTTATAAACAGAACTTTGAGAAGAACATATAAATGTCCACTAAGGTGAAGTAAGAGCTAGCTGAAAGTATGGAGTCATATATCTCTGTGGGCATTGCCAATGGTCTGTCTGGGTGCTCAGAGACTTGGGTGATTAGGGTTATATTAGTGACAAGAAATTTACAATAAACGTGCAAGCTATGAATGTATGCTGTGTGATTGTCCTAAGAACATCTGTCATTGTAGGAGACAATGATTGGGTGGACAAAGTGACTCGCTTGGTAGCTGACAGCAGTCACCCCAGGCTCATACAGGCTCATGAAGATGGATGCTAGTGGTCAGGGCCTGACTTCTCTGTTATGAGTGTTATAGCTAGCTCCCTACCTGGGTGACTGATGTGCCTGTAGGAGAGGCCAGCACTGGAGTAACTAGCCAGCCACACAGTGGCAGAATGGTTGAGCTGGCCTCTGCAACCATAGACATGACAGATATTTGTTGTCTTTGCATTTCTAACAATAGGTTGCCCTCTTGGAACATAACATCTCTGTCAGCACCGCCAAACGATGGGTACAGGGTGATCCAACACCTCAGCCAGTGTAAGGACGCTCTTTAGAACACTTCTGGTCCTAGCTTGGGAAGCGAGCAATGGGCCACTGCCAGAGAGTGAGTGCTTTGCCATGGCTGTGCTAGCGAAGGGTGCAGTGAGTTACCAAAGACTCAGCTGCAGGATCCTGAAAGGACTAGGTTCTGTTTTACAGTGTCTTCTTAGAGTCAGAGACAGCAGCATGGTGCTGTCTTCCCAGAGCCAGGACACACAGTCTAGGAATCAAAGAAGACAGCTGGAAGCCATGTCTCTTACTATTTTGCTTTATGACTTGTGGCTTCAAACAGGGCTGATGTGGCTTTCTATGACAGTCTTCATCATCTTGAAAACAGAACAGCTGTGATTACCCAAGAGACACCCTCAGAAGACTAGGATTATTAGCACTCCTCCATAGGAAGAGGAGATGGAGGGTCATTGGATACTCAAATGAGATTCTAGTCATCCCCATACCGAGCCTCAGCTACATGTAATCCTGTCTGAGTTGCATGTGGTCTATGAAGGTGCTAGAATATATAGGAGGTGAGGGGTAACTGAAGAGACTCCATCCATGTGTGAGGCATTCAGGAGGTTGTTATCCATGCCAGGGTAGGTTTTCTGGGATGTGGCGTCATCAGGG
>JAQHUG010000005.1:5537597-5555012 GCA_028555095.1 Dicrostonyx torquatus
TATCATCAGGGGTGTGCTATCATCAGGGGTGTGCCATCATCAGGGGTGTGCTATCATCAGGGGTGTGCTATCATCAGGGGTGTGCCATCATCAGGGGTGTGCCATCATCAGGGGTGTGGTATCATCAGGGATGTGCCATCATCAGGGATGTGCCATCATCAGGGATGTGCTTTCAGGAGTATCTATCATCGGTAGTGTGCTGTCATCAGGGATGTGCTGTCATCAGGGATGAGCTATCATCAGGGATGTGCTATCATTAGGGGTGTGCTATCAGGGGTGTGCTATTTAGAGACCCTCTTGTAATTGATGTGTCATTCATGGTTCTTTAAGAAATCCTAAACCCATTGTTTCAGCAAGACAGACTTGAATGGAATCCTTTCTGTGGCCTGTCGTTGGTGCTCTATCTGGAGTGAATTTGTTCACCTTGCTCTAGAAAAGTCAGCATAGGGACTGGAATTGTGGTTCCATTAAACTGAAAGATAAGACCTGGCCACCTTGGGACCCTTGTGCTATTGAATAAAGGGGCAGACAAAGCTACTCGACTGGCTGAAATGATTGGTCCTAACCACCAATGGGATTGTAGTTGCATAGTGGGGCAAGAAAGACTATTTCAGGAACCGAGGGAATTATAGGTACTTCTTAGACAACCCCACTCAATACTAAAGATTAAAGGGAAAGGGTCATTAAAACACACGTAGACAGATCGCACCACCTTCCAGTACAGGCAAAAACCAAACTGCCCTGCCTTAGGATGGGAGGGAAGGAGGGAGGGAGACATACACACACACACACACACACACACACACACACACACACACAGAGAGAGAGAGAGAGAGAGAGAGAGAGAGAGAGAGAGAGAGAGAAGTGGAGCAGTGCATATGCTGTGGAGAGAGGCAGAACTGGAGACAAAACAGCAGTAAGGACCAGGCAGATGTGAATGGTGTGTGCTGCCATCTGAGCGCATGGTGATGTCCAAATCAGACGTGTAACGAGGCCATGTCTGGGCCCATGATCCTACCATAGCCAGAGCCTGTGTTGATAAATGTCCATGACTTATGTTGCCATTGAGGGCCATTTGATGTCTGTGATCTGTGCTGCAGTCCAAGGACATGTTGATATTTGAGGGCTGTGCTGCCTCTGGGGGCTGTATTGATGTGAGTGACCTGAGACCAAGTTGATGCCTATGGTCTAGACTGCTTTGGAGGGCCTTGTCTGGTTCATGGTGCTTCTGCAGCCGGGAGGCCGTTTGTGGTCTGTGCTATTGCTAGAAAACATGTGGAAGCCCATGATTCATTCTACCACTGACTGTAAAGAGCAAGGAGGCTGCTTTTGGAGTGATATTGAGATGGTTGCAGATACACAGCTGAGAAAGAGGGACATGGATTCTGTGACAACCCCCAACACCCCCCCCAAGTAACAACCTAAACAGGAAACCCATGAAAGAGAACACTTAAAAAGGGTGATAAGGATGCTGAAGTTAGCTCTCCACAATCGATGGCTTCTGGTGGGGATACAGGAGGGGAAAGACTTGGTTCTATTTAAGGGCTGGGCCACTAGAGTTTGACCATGTTCAAGGAAGTATATAGATAACACAAATTGGATTTTAAAATTTTTTTTTACTTTTTAAAAATTTTATTTTAATTTTTTTGGGGGGAGAGGGTAGGTCACAAGGGTGGGGATGAGCGTGGAAGGTCTGGGAAATGAGTGTGATGGGGCTCATGATGTGGAATTGCTGAAGAATCAGCAAAAATATAAAAAAGAGCAAAACAAAACAAAAACACAGGCAGGATAGCTATGGACTCAGAGCCGTCAGAAATGAAGGTTTGGGCCATTTTACCAGATAGAAGCCCCACCCCACCTCTGACTGAGCATTGGAGAAACACAGAATGGCAATGAGAGAAGAAGATATCCATGTTGGCAGCAGCAGTCAGGACAGTCACAGGTGAGGGAACAGTGTGACTTGGCATCTTTGCTGCAGAGGATATGTGTTCTGGATAGTCTGGATAATGACCTCCAACAGCTGTGCTTTTGGTTCTGAATGAGTTTATGAAGCATACAGCAAACAACAGTGAAAGAGTGAATGGTAGGGAGCAGAAGGAAGTGGGAGATAGACAGCAAAGCATCATCAAACCCAAAGCTCCCAGCATCCAGCAGGGATGACTGGGGTAGCCTGATCATGAGACTAGCAAAGCATCATCAAACCCAGAGCTCCCAGCATTCATCAGGAATGACTGTGGTTGCCTGATCATGAGAACAGCAAAGCATAATCAATTCCAGAGCTCCCAACATCTAGCAGGGATGCCTAGGGTAGCTGGTGTGGGAGGTTCTTCGGTCTCTGTGTTGCTTTTCTTGGTTAATAAATAATGCAACTGCCTTGGCCTGTTGATAGGCCAGAACTTAGATAAGTGGGGAAGACAGAACTGAGTGCTGGGAGGAAGAAGGCAGAGACAGAGAGATGCCATGGATCTGCCACCGGGGATAGATGTGCTGAAACTTTGCTGGTAGGCCACAACCTCATGGTGATATTACAGATTAATAGAAATGGGTTAAATTCAGATGTAAGAGTTAGCCAATAAGAAGCTAGAGTTAATGGACCAAGCAGCATTTTAATTAATGTAATTTCTGTGTGGTTCTGGTGGGCAGCCAGGACAAACAAGCAGCTCCTTCAATAAATTGGTGCCCAACATGGGGACAACTAAATCCACATAAAACCTGAGAGGCCTTGAAAAGGAATTTTAGACAAAAACAAAAAAAATTACAGAATTTAACACAGCTTCTTGCTCTTTGCTGGGAGCTTACAGCAGCTCCTTTAAGAGAGATTTTCCTGATTCAGCCATTGCAGGAAAAAAGCCATGGCCATTTTAAAATGCCAGCTTTCTGGGCTATGCTGCCAGCATGACCTCTGGCTCTTTTGGGAGATGGAGCATTTGAGTGGGTTTTGTGAGTAGACTGCTGCAGCTTGCTTGATGGCAAATTGGACCGACAGGCTGTGTGCCTGGAAGTGGGCAGTGTGTGTGGCTTAGAGGAGCAAGCAGCTCCACCATGCTGGACTGGGTGGGAAAAGCAGGATGTACTGTATTTGACCTAGGAATGTCACAGCTTAGATTCTTAAGAGTTTAGCATTTTAAGAAGTGCTTCTAGTCAGAAAATAATTGCAGATATGAAATAAAGACAAATTCATATGAGTGTTAGATAAATGTACATAGGCTTGGAAGAGAGAAGAAAAGAAGTATAGAGTAATAAAATAAAGTTAATGCTTTAAAAAAGGGTAAAGTCTTTAAAGAGACAGAGTATAGATAGTCATAGATTAAAAGGAGTAAAGAAAAATAAGCCACATAAAGATGGAAAATTCACAGAGAGTCTAGATTATGTATATTATTGTGTTTTCTTTGAATTTTTTGACTGGGAAAGAGCTAAGTACAGAGAAACATTTCATTGTATGGACTGCTAAACTAAACCAGCATGTATATTATAAAGGTATCTTGACTTCAGAATTTGGGTCTAAGGATATGGTGCTTTGGAAAAGAGGTTCTTCTTTTGTCTCTATAGAGGATGAGAATCTGTGGATTCATTCCAGGCTAATATGATATGATGGACTGAGATCCCCTGAAAGCTTGCTATAAACACTCTCACAAAGAAAATACTTGGCCAAATAAACAGCAGGAAGAAGTATGGAGAAAACTATACCCATATTCCCAAATATTGTCTATAAATGTTTGACTACATTTAAAGGAGGATATGATATAGAGATGAATAATTTGCATTGGCATGAATCTTGGTTTATTGATTCAAATTTAAGGTCAATTTTGTTATGTGTATTTCTGATCTTGATTAAGGTATTGTGATTGTGTAGGTTAATAGATAATAATCAAGAATGTTAGTTAGGTTTTATAGATCTATAGATGGTGTAGGAGGTGCTTCTGTATTTCTGTTGTGCAAACTCTGGCTATGAAGCATTCCAATGGCTTTTGTGGGACCAGATGTTTATGTGCCTTCTCGGGTTCTGGAACAAAGTAGCTGAGACCATGCCATGGCTCAGCTCTTCCTGGCTGGGTAGGCGGTGGGATCAGGTCTACTAGAAAATGGTGGCTTTGAAATACCAGTTTCTGGACTGTGCCACCATCGCCATCTCTGGCTCCCATAATTATAATTATAGCGCAGTTAAGCTTTAGACTGGGCAGAGCAAACAGGAAGTACTGTATTACCACTACATAGCACAACTTGATTTTTAAGAAATGCTTAGCATTTTAAGAAATGCTCCTGGATAGTAAAGAATTACAGATTCACAATAGGACAGATTCAGATATAAAAGACCTCTAAATGGGTCACACTATTGAAAAAGGTACGTAATAGACTTAAAAGAGAGAGGAAATAAAGACTATAGAGAGATACTTTTAAAAAAAGGGTAAAGTCTTTAAAGAGACAGACTACAGATATTTATAGATTAAAAGAAATAAAAATAAGCCACGTAAAAATGGAAAATTCACAGAATGTCTGGATTATGTATTTTGTTGTGTTTTCTTTAATTTTCTTTGACTGTAAAGGTGCTAAATACAGAGAGACATTTCATTGTGTGGTCTGCTAAAGGTATTATGATTCAGAATTTGGGTCTAAGGATATGATGTTTTGGAAAAGATTTTCTTCTTTTGTTTTCATAGAAGATGAGAACCTCTGGATTGCCTCCAGGCCAATTTGGTATGATAGACCATGCCCTCCTGAAAGGTTGCCATAAACACTCTCAAAAAATTACTTCACCCAATTGGTAACTAAGATGAACCTAGCACACAGGATACACCATGAAAGACCTAATTAACAGTGCCCCCCATACAGCAGGAAGCAGTTTGGAGAGAAATAACTGTGCCCATATTCCCAAATATTGTTTATAAATGCTCTTTTACATTTAAAGGGGGAGATGATATAGATATAATAATTTGCATTGGTATGAATCTTGGTTTACTGATAGAAATTTAAGGTCAATTTTGTTATATGTATATGTATTTCTGATCTTGACTAAGGTATTGTGATTGTGTAGTTCATTAAAATGTTTTGTATAATTAGGAAATATAGGTTGTTAATGAATAATCATCAATAATAGTCAAGTTTATAGTCATGTTAGTTAGATTTTCTAGATATGCATAGATATATTTCAGATAGGCATTCTTCATATCTTTCAAAGACACAGAACATGGCATTTAATGTTTTAATAACTTAGGGCTTTTCATGACAATGAGACATATCTGCTCCTGACAGCACCAAGCTACTTCCTGAGGAAGATGGGCATCGAAGAGGCTCCTTATGGAGTTTGTTAGCCATTTGGGCAAGAAACTGCCCTTGCCTGGACTGCTTAAATGGACGCAAAGAACCTGCAGAAAGAGGACTGCTGAACTTGCCTAAAGGTGAGATGATCCTTCAGGGTTCCTGATTCATAAAAGAGTCTGCGAGACATTCTACAGGACACAGAAGAAAGTGACTGAACTGTCTTTGAATTTTCCTGCTTCATGGAAATGTCTGCTGGATACTATGGGCCTGTAGGCTGAAGATGGATGCCCCAACGGTACAGAGGAACTTTGGGTGACTGTCCAGGCAGTGAGATGTCTCTGTCATTTCTAGAGTTTGGAAGTTGTTTATTTCTTGTTTATTTAGGTAATATTTTATCCTTCTGGAGTCTTTGATCGAGTTGAAGAATGGATAGTTATAGTGACAGTTTTCCATTGTTATAAAAGATAAAATAGATATAAATATTGTAACTGTAATTCTTGCTTGATAACTGTTTTGTTATATGTAATTTTACTATGTTAAAATGAAAGCTTTTTTTTTGTTTAAACAGAAAAAGGGGAAATGGTATAGGAGGTGCTTCTGTAGTTCTGTTGCTTTCATTGGTTAAATAAAGAAAACTGCCTTGGCCTTTTGATAGGGCAGCACTTAGGTGGGCAGAGTAGACAGAACAAAATGCTGGGGAGAGGGGAAGTGTGGCAGATGCCATGCTTCTCCAGCCCAAGATGGACACTGGTTAGACTCATGCCAGTAAGACCACGACCCTGTGGTGACATACAGACTATTAGAAGTGGGTTAATTTAAGATGTGAGAGTTAGCCAATAAGAGGCTAGAACTAATGGGCCAGGAAATGATTTAATTAAAACAATTTCCATGTGGTTATTTGGGGTGTAAGCTAGCCAGATGCCGGGAACACAGCTGCTTGCTCTGGGAGCTGGGCAGTGGGTCGAGTGGGACACAGCCCGCTCACACCACTTACTACATATAGAGATATATTTCAATTAGTTAGGTATTCTCCAAATCTTTCATAGACTGTCAGGATACAGTATTTAAATGTTTTAAAAATTTAGGACTCTTCATGACAGTGAGACACATCTGCTCCTGGCAGCATCAGTCTACTTCAAGGGGAAAATGGAAATCGATGAGGATCCTTATGGAGTTTATTAGATGAACTGGACATGAAGGATCCACAGAGAAATGATTGCTGAACTTACCTAAAGGTGAAATGATCCTTTGGGATTACTGCTTCATGAAAGAGTCTACAAGACATTCTGCAGGATATAGAAGAAAGTGACTGGCAAACTGCCAATATAGGAAGATCTGTCTTTGAAATTTCCTGCTTCATGAAAAAGTCTGCTGAATAATATGGGCCTGTAGGCTGAAGATGGATGCCCCAATGGTACAAAAGAACTTTGGGTGACTGTCCAGGCAATGAAATGTCTGTCAATTCTAGAGTTTTGGAAGTTGCTTATAATGTACTTCCTGTTTACTTAGGTAATATTATATTCTTCTGGAGTCTTTGATGAATTTATAGTTATAGTTATCCTTAATTATGACAAAAGATAAAGTAGATATAAATACTGTAACTGTAATTCTTACTAGAATTTTACTATGTTAAAACCTTCCTTTTTGCTTAAACAGAAAAAGAGAAATGGTGTGGGAGGTCCTTCTGTCAGTGTGTTGCTTTTCTTGGTCAATGAATAAAGAGTCTGCCTTGGCCTGTTGATAGGGAAGAACTTAGGTAGGCAGGGAAGACAGAACTGAATGCTGGGAGGAAGAAGGCAGAGTTAAAGAGACACCATGGTTCCGCCGCCTGAGATAGACATGCTGAAACTTTGCTGGTAGGGCACAACCTCGTGGTGATATACAGATTAATAGAAATGGGTTACATTAATATGTAAGACTTAGCCAATAAGAAGCTAGAGCTAATGGGCCAAGCAACGTTTTAATTACTATAGTTTCTGTGTGGTTATTTTGGTTCTGGGCGGCTGGAACGAACAAGCAGCTCCTTCAACAGGTAGCCTGATCATGAGAACAGCAAGGTGTCATCAAATCCTGAGGTCCCAGCATCCAGCAGGGATGACTGGGGTAGCCTGATCACTAGAACAACAAAGGTTAAGTCATCAAATCACAAGCTCCCAGCATCCAGTAGAGGTTAGCTGGGGAAGTTTTGAGGCCACCATTCTGAGTCCTGGACAGAGTAGCCCTTGGGGTGTGGTTTCTAGACAAAAGAACAAGTGGCAAATAGCAGCTGGACAAATGTCAGGCACTGTGGAGGCCAGCTGAACTGTCACGCATGAGAGTCTGGGCAGGGCACAGCATTGTCTCCATGGAGGAGCTTCCCATGGCCCGACTTCCATCTTCCCATTCCCACTGCAGGTGGGAATAAGCAATAGTACCTTAACTAGTAGTGCCTATTGGAAATGGATTCCCGTCAAGCTGTCCTCAAGGACAAAATGGTTGTAACACCCTTAGCTGTTTTCTGTTCTCTTTTCTCTTGGTACAGCGTTAGGGGGCCAACCTGTCTCAGGAAAAGGTGTTACAGAGAATATTTGAAATAAATATACTGGAATCTAGAACACAAGGTCCCACCTTGCCCTCAGAATCTACTTGTAACAGGCTTAAACAGCAATGGCAGTTTACTAATATAAGTTTTAACAAAAGGTCGGGTGAGGAGCTTTGGGAAGGACAGAGAGAGGCCTAGAAGGCTGGCTAGCCTCCATTCACCATGAACATCCCTGGGTGGCATAAAAACAGAAGGCAGTGAGGGTCTAAGTCAGTGGATGAGGTGTATCGCCTGCCTGCAGAAGGGGAAGTGGGTTGTTTGGAAATTCTGTAGCAATACCTGACTAGACAACAGTCCTCAGAGGGAAATTTGTTCTCTCGGGGCTGGGAAGCTTTGATGATACTGGACATTTAGGATGGCAGTGACATGGCTAGAGGCAGTGCTGGCCTGGAGCCTGCGAGGTAAAGCCTCTATTTCTTAGAAGCAACAGCTATCAGAGAGCTGCAGTCTCTTGCAGCCGGTGGTGAAAGCCAGCGTGGAGGAAGGAATAGGATAAGCATGAATGTCTTCTGACTCACCAGGGACAGAAGGGCTGAAGGGCTGGAGCTGTGAGGGTGGTAATGACCTTGACTTCCTGGTAGCACATGATGGCTGTGGGGGAATCAGTATCGTGCATCCATTCCTGGTTGACGGCTAAGTCACGTACCATAGAGGAGTTCCAGTCTTACAAGGTGTAGGTTCACAACTATAGCTAAGCCTTCCCGATGCTACTCTACTATGTAAGGCAAAAGCACTTTCTACTCAGAACTCTTGTGACTGCAATGCAATGGAATATGGGAGCTTTGTCACAAGGATTTAGACCTGACACGTCTTGTAGAAGCTGGTAGAGGCGCCAATGGAAGAGGCTCTTTCTGCATTTCATGGTGAGCCTGAGGTTACCTGAAGTTATTCTGTATGCATGTGTGTGCATGCATGTGTGTGTGTTTGTGTATGTACATGTGTGTGTGTATACACACGCCTAGCTCCATCCCCCAGTGGGCAGCAGGATCTCGGCCGTCCCCACTGCTCTGTGTACTCCTAGAAGTCCTGAGCACAGGGCTTGGCCCAGCCTGGATGCACAATAAATATTTCCTGTGTTAAAACGACGTCCATCTGTCGGAGTTGGTGTGAACAGAGCTCTGCCTTGGGGCAGAGGCGGAAGCTGAGGGACCTTGGAGGGCCTTTCCTGCTCTTAGATCCCGTGACAGCAGCGGGAAGTGCTCCAGATTGTGCACAAGTTGTTGGGAGGTGAGACGGGAAGGGAATCTGGGATATGAAAGTAAAATTGAATTTGGGGGCGGGGTACAAGAGTCTAGTGACAGAAGGGGTGGATCCTGGGCTTCAGCTGGGCTGGAGTACTTGCTACAGGTGAAGACATATGACCACCCCTTTGACAAGCTGGGCACTGCCTAGCGTCTCCCTGTGTTAATGCCTCTCATCGTCACAAGACTCTGAGATAAGCATGCTAACCCATGTCCAAGATGGGAGACGGGAAAGAGCAGACAAAAGAAGTAGCTCAGAAAGGGTCTATTGCTCTCCCTGGGGGCACCTTCTCCAGTCAGGTCCCCTCCATCAAAGGCAAGTAACATTTTTGTCTCTCCTGTCTAATCCCAGCAGGTCCCAGCTGGATTCTATCTGTCCCGAGTTTGCCGAGAAAGCGCTTTGAGGCTGGGTGAGCTTTTAGGACCTCTGGTTTGCTTTTGCGTCGGCCCTGGTGGTCTTCAGCATGAGGACAGATTTCCATGCAGATCTTTTCAGTCAGTGCTGCAGCGCTGGCTCTGTGGCCACATGTGCAATTCATAAAGCTCGTCTACATTTTCCACAGGACCCGGTTTCCAGGGCTTTTTGGCCTGAACACTGTGAGCTCTCCGGAGTTCCCCGGAGAATGGCTGTCCACAGATCGCTCAGCTCTGCACATCCTCTGTGTGCCTGTGAAGTTTGGCACAGGGGTCCTATTATTACTCTGGGATCAAATTCTGGAGTTTTATTTTATTAATATTCTTTCTCCACAGGGAGTTTTTTTTCTGGGGGGGAGGGGAGATCTGGACTAACTCTGTTTTCTCCGGGTTTATCAGCATTCCCAGCAGGCATGCAGACTTGGCCTCTTTCTCTCACATTTAATCCCATTTGCCACGTTGGCTCATGTCTTCAATATCCCGAGGACTGGTCCTATGCAGTTCATGGAAATAAAAGTCTGACCTTAGGGCAGGGGGATATGTTTATTACCACCGTAAACCTGCAGCCCTTGTACCAGGCTTTGCACTTCCTGTGTACGCTAATTTTCTCTAAACCAAAATAAGCTTGACTTTAAGGCCAATCTTAGTGTTGCAAGAATTGATACTGGCCTCATGCTCTGACCTTCTTTCATGCTGGACTGTGGAAGCTTCCAGAACTGCCCTGGCTAGCCCACTAGGGAAGGCGTGCTGGTTCCTGTTCACACTGGCTACCCTGTCTCTGTCTTTGTCCAACCCTCAAGGTCTGTGGTGCAGAGGTTGCTGTTTTGGTGCCTGGGTGGGACACGATTGTCCTTGGTCCTGGTCTCAGCCTCTCTACAGCTTTTCTTGGATGTCTGCTGCCTTTCCTGCAATGGGCACAGCACCTAACAACTGTGAACCCTGTGGGCCATGACCAACTCCTAGATCCTGGGACCGCCTCTCACTGTGGTGGTGTATTGGATCCCCTCCAAAGCAGACACTTTAGAATCCTAACCCATGGCTCCTCAGAATGCATCTTCTCTGGAACAGAGTCGTCGAGGCAGCGACTGGTTACATGAAGAGGTCATACTGCATAGGACAGGCTGTTTTCCTGATGTCCTTGTATGAAAACAGTCACCAAGACATGTAAGGAGAAGGCTGTGTGATGCGGAGGACAGAGGTTGCTATTGGCAGTAAACCATCAGAAGCTGGGAAGAGACACAGCGATTCCTTCCAGGCCTCAGAGGGTTCAAGGCCCCACAGATACTTGATCTCAGTCTTCTAGTCTTTAGAAGAGTGAGGCAGTAAGTTTCTCTTGTCTTTAGCCATGCTGTTTGGCATGCTTTGTGAGTGTAGCTGTAAGTGTTGAGGTCTGCCCTCTTGTCAGGGGAGCAGCTTTCCTGTCCCTTGTCACAGCCACCGGCTCTCTGGAAGGGCCAGCATCACTGTCCTCAGCGCACACCCAGTGAGGTCACCCAGAGAGCATTCACAGCACTGGGTACCCTTTTCAGAGGCTGTGTGTTGGGCAGGTAAGGCTTAGAGCAGCTGAAGGGGCCACTGCCTTGTCTTAAGCAAAGTTATATTATCTTGCAGACGACTCTGGCTAGTTAGGTTTGTTATCCAAAGGCATGGATTTCCTATTATTTCCTCTGTGGGGAATGATCTGAGACCCTGATTTGAAGAGAGGCATTTTCTGAATGCTAATAGAGAAGTAAAAGACTTATGAAAGTCGAGAATTTATAAAATGCAAACTCTTGCTTTTTTATTGATAATTTTTGAAGACAGATTCTGGCTGCCATTAGGTTATGTGGTCTAGAGTCTTTCCAGAAAGTTCCAGCCTTGGCCTGTTATTCATGATCTCTCTACCATTTTTGGTGGAAAAGACTTCACATCTGGCTGCTTGTTCTACTCTTTAGTGACTGACTTTATCAAAGAACTCCGTTCTCACAGAGGCCTTGAAGAGATCTTTAAGGCCAGATTGAGCATGTCTGAACTTAACCCTTGTAGGAGGAGAAAGCCGCTTGTTGGTTCCCAGCTGCTTAGCCCCAAAATAACCACACAAAAACTGTATTAATTAAATCACTGCTTGGCCCATTAGCTCTAGCTTCTTATTGGCTAACTCTTACATATTAACTTGACCCATCTCCATTAATCTGTGCATCACCAATGTGGCAGTGGCTTACCAGCAAAGTTTTGGCATGTCTGACTCTAACGGTGGCTCCATCGCCTCTCTCTAGCTCTGCCCTTCTTCCTTCCAGCATTCAGCTTAGTTTTCCCCACCTAGTTAAGTTCTGCCTTGCTATAGGTCCAAAGAAGTTTCTTTATTCATTAATGGTAATCACAGCACACAGAGGGAATTCCACATCAAATCCTGACAGTGTGTCCATTCCTGCTCCATGAACTACAGTGTCCACAGCAAAAGCACAGGCTGAGAAGAGATGAGGTTCCAGGACTCTGGTGGAACCAGAATTTCTGCACAATGGACAGTGAACCATGCAAGCTGTGGTCAGTAAGCAAAGATACCAGTGGGAGGTTGCACTCTGAGAGGCTAATCTTAGATCATAGCTCTTCCAACAAATGTTCATTGAGTGGCTGTCACATGTTGCAGAATAATATTTTTGTACACTGTGAAGATGTGTTGTTCTCATTGGTTTAATGAAAAGCTAAATGGCCAATAGTTAGGCAGAAAGAAGAGTTGAGACTTGCAGAGGGGGAAAGAGCTCTGGAATGAAGAATGGAGGAGTCACCAGGAGACACAGGGAGAGGCAGGATGAGCATGCCATACCGAGGAAAGGTACTGAGCTATGTGGTAGAATACAGATTAAAAAACATGGGTTAATTTAAGTTGTGAGAGTTGGTTAGTAATAAACATAACCTATTGGACAAGCATTTATAATTAATAATAAGTCACTTTGTAGTTATTTGGGAGCTGACTGGTGGGACAGAAAATTCCACCTATAGTCACATATCAGGTACACATGCTCGGGAAACATAATAAACATGGCTGGTCACACACCCCAGCTCTGCCCTGTTCTCTTTCAAGGTGATAAAAAGGATATTGAATCCAGGGAGGTGGAAGGACCAGAAGCAAGTTGGGGAATAGAGTACATGGGGTCTGAGCAAATTATTTGGGGCAGGCGATGTGTTGTGCCTTGTTGGTATCCAGTCACTGGGGAGAAGCTGAAGGGTCGAGGTCCCCTGCTGAGACTACATGGTAGGTCTTGCAAACTTACTGCCCCGTCTTTGGCTTCAGCTAGAGGTACAGAATCACAGCTTGCACATATCTCCACACCCAGGTGAAGCCCTGCCCTGTGTTTGAAGCTGTCAGTGGATGCTGGTCCCTAATGCTGATCCTTCAACAGGGTAATTACCTTCCCAAGATGTTCTGCAGAGAGTGGGATCCAGATTTGACTCTTTGCTCTTAAAAGTCACCACCAGCCAGAAGGATGCTTTTGCTGCTGCTCCACGCTGAGAATGTGTGTGTCTGTCCTTGGAGGCTTCTGTCTCTATTTCCCAATGAGATCCTTTCTTTCTAAATGACTCACAGACTTACAGACATATTGCGTTCATGGGAGGTAAGTGTTCTGTGTGTGTTGTGTGTGTGTGTTGAAAGTAAGGTTCTGGAACTAAGGACAGTTAAGTGTAGAAATGCAAATGGCTTTGGTCCATGGTTGCGATTGGTATTGGGGCCTCTACTCATTCTTTTGGCTTTAATTGTGCATGTTTTAATCAGAACACACTTGTGGTCCATATGTATGAAATTTAACTTTGGCTCACCCAGCAGGGTCTTGCATTTAGAGACTTAACTATGGAGAATGCCTTTCTAAAAATTAAAACTTTTTTGAGATTCCTGTGCGGTTGTAAAACATATCCCAGAGGTGTCCCCTGCACAGGCTACTCAGTTTTCCCTTCTAGCATCCTGAAGACCATAGCAAGGTCTCCCCACCAGATGAGGACAATGATGCCCTCAAGACACCATGGGGCTCATGCCCACTCCTCTGTCTGTAGCAGCAACCAGTACTGTGATTGCCATTTCCATGGTCTTGAAGGATGTGGTTCTGTCATTCCAGTCTTGGAGACTTTGTTTGTCATTGACAGCCTAGACCTTCTGGCAATCTGAACTTTTTTTTTTTTTTTTTTTTTTTTTTTACCCAATCATTGTTGTTCTCTGGTGACCAATGTGCAGAGTGCAGATGCAAATTGCCTGGGGTATGAATCCTCCCGATCAAAATGATGTCTGTGCCATAGATTCTTCATATGTAAGATTGGGGTGATAATAATGGAGATAGCTGAGAAGGGTGTCATGGACTAACCAAAATACTAGGTGTAAGGTATCAGAAACAGTGCTTCTCAGGTTAAAATAGTGTGTCAGTTATGTGGGTCTTGCTCACATTAGGAATAGTGAGGACTCTGGAGTGCTGGGTTCTACCAGTATGAGGAAGCATTGCCTTTGTCTTCCTACCACACACCTGCAATTATGTTGGTTAGAACCCAGAGCTCTGAACCTGAGCTTTGGGGTTCAGACCCTTGACCATCCCAGTCAAGGGGACTGAGGCTGGTGATCAGCTTCTGAAGGAATGGGTGAGAGTTCAGATGTGGTCACCATGGGAAGGGCAGCCATGCTGTGGCGACAGTCTCCCAGTGTGCCATCCCAGAGTTTGCTTGCTACATACCTCATATTACCATGGTTCCCAAGTCCTGAGCGTGCAGCTCTTTTGGTCCATGATGGTTGGAAGGCCATCTTCTGGCATGAAATCTTACCAGGAGCATATGTCTTATAAAATGCAGACAGCATTTTAATGTGTGAATGGAGACCCTGGCTCTCATCCCCTTCCCTCTCCTAAGAAGGAACAGCCTCTGCCACCTCACTGGTGTGAACCTCTTGAATCACGCTGGGAGATACTAGTGTCTGACAAAAGAGAGTCATACTGTACCGTGTCTCTCTGCCTCAGTTCGCCTTTTCTTTTGCAACTTAATATATCCTAGATCTTGTCTCTTATTCACATAGGGTTTTTTTTTTGTTTCATTGTTCTTGATAGCCACACCCCATGGATACCCATCATGCTCCTGAGTTATGTTCTGCTGATGAAGTCAGTCCTCCATAGGTTTTTATCTTCTGAGTTGTAGTAAACATACTCTGAGATGAATGCCTGGAAGAGGACTTGCTAGAGCAGAGGGTAGCTATGTGTGCATTTCCCACAAGTGATGGCCTCCATCCATGCCCTGCTTCGTGTAATGATGCACATGGTCCACCTGCCCCCATTCTCGCTGCCACCTGCCCACCCCCTGTCATCTGCCTACCCCTGGTGCCACTCTTCATTCTTGCCAGGCTCCCGGGGGAAGGGAATGTTTTGTGCTTACTTTAAACTGTGTTCTTCTGGCCAGTGGGATGGTTGAACATCTTTTCCGATTCTTCTCTGTCCACCTGCATCACAGGAAATGAGGTTTGCAGGAGCACAGGCCCAGATCTGCACCGGTCCAGCTCAGCTCATCTCTGGCTTGGCACCATGGTAAGCATCAAGCTTCAGTCTTCCCAGAGAGGGTCAAGCAGAATTTATTTGCTTAATGTAAAGCCGCTGCAGAAGCACACACAGCAGTCCCGGGGGCCTGTGTTCATGTTGGAAAAAAAGAAGAAAGCTTCTGTGTGACACCAGACTCCTGTTCTGGTGGCTGTACATTGTCATCCCCTGTCTGTGCAGGAGCAACTGCATCCAGCCTGCTGTGTCCAGGCACGGACTCTGTCCACAGGTCTGTGTAATTCTGTGATGGGAAGCAGGAGAAGTCCTGGGCCTGTGGCCAGCAGACCTGAGTTCAAGTCCGAACTCTCTCTGGAAGGACATGATGAGCTGCCTCAGCCCTCTTCCTCTCCACTCTCACCACCATCTTGTAGTTTTTCACCACCTTTCTCTTCTGGTTCCATTACCATGTGTCCTCTGTAATGCCTCTAGCTCTTCCTCAGTCCTGGGACACCTCTTACTTCTCTGCTCTTGCAAGATCTTTCATCTGGGTGTCTTCCAAGTTCCTATGGATAGCCTAGCCCCCTTGCCCCTGGAAGTCCACATGATGGCTGTGTGATCCCATTGTGCTGGCTTCCAGCGAGATGTTTACCGCTAGTGACCATCCCACATTCTCCACTGCTTTGTGAGCAGGGCAGCTTCCTGTCTGTTCCCAGTAACACAGGAATGCACATGTGTCCACAATGAAACATGTGTCACCATGTCTCTCTTCCTATGCACTGTGCTTAGTCAAGTTGAGTAGTCGCTTAGGCCAGACACCTGAAGAATCAGCCCTTGGGACCTCTCTGTCATTAGCAACTTTCTTCTGATTGCTCACTTCCTACTAAATAAAATTCAAATCCAAGATTTTGACTTCATTTAATTTCCAGCTTTTTTGAGTCTTAGTTCCTTGAGTGCTTTCTATAGTCAGGTTGGGCTGAACTTATGGCAATTTCTCAGCGAGCCTCTGCATCTATAGCAAGGTCTCGCAGGCTTAGCATTACTGACATCTGAGTCAGATTCTTCTCTGTGGCTGCCCTGTGTTCTGTGAGCAGCATTCCTAGCTAGTCCCTACTCCAAATGTTCCCCAGATATTGCCAGATGGGTCCCCAAGAGACAAAAATCTCACCCTGGTGAAAACCAGAGCTCCAGAGTCATACAGATTCCCCATGCAAAGTTCTTGCTTAAGGTCGTTCCACGCTTGACTTGAGAATGCAAATTATATAAAGCATAGAGCTTGTCTTTGATGGTGGGGGTCAACATTAGTGCAGTGAGTATGGAAATTATAGCTAAAACTATGTAGAAAATAAATATAATATATATATATATATATAGAACTAGCACTATAGTATGATTCAGACCCCAAGGAATCAAAGTCAGCACACTGTAGAAGCACTCTGGTAAAACATGGATTTACCAGAGTGGTAGCCACAATCGCCAAAATATGTTGAACCTGGCTGTTCATCAACCTACGAGTGGATCGGGAAAACGTCGTGTACATGGATTGTGGAGTTTTATCCAGCAACAAAGAAAGAAATTATGTTGTTTAGAGAACAAATAGAAAGATCTGGGTTTCATCGTGTAAAGGGAAGTAAGCCAGGCTCAACCAAGACAAGTCTTACATGTCACCATCTCGTGTGTGGAGTCCAGAGGGATGGAAAGGGCCTGGATATAAACAGGGATATGAAAGAGGATGAAGGGGGAGGGCATGGGGGATAAAAGGGTGTTGTCTTGGTTAGGGTTGCTATTGCTAAGATGAAACACCGTGACCAAAAGGAAATTGGGGAGGCAAGGGTTTATTTGGCTTACACTTCCACATCACTGTTCATCTTTGGAGCAAGTGAGGACAGGAACTCAAGCAAGGTAGGAACCCGGAGGCAGGAGCTGATATAGAGGTCATGGAGGGGTGCTGCTTACTGGCTTGTTTTTCGTGGCTTGCCCAATATGCTTTCTTATAGAACCCAGGACCACCAGCCCAGAGTGGTACCACCCACAATGAGCTGGGCCCCCCGATGTCACTCACTAATTAAGAAAATACCTAATAGCCTGATCTCATGGAGGCATTTTCTCAGTTGAGGCTCTATCCTCTCTGATGAGTCTAGCTTGTGTCAAGTTGACATAAAACTAGCCAGCACAGAAGTCAGTATGATCATAGTACATTATATCTATATATGAAAATGTCAATAATAAAACCCATTACTCTGAACAATTAACACACACTAGTAAAACTATATCAAATTAAAAAAGAAAAGCATACTCTGGGATTGCTGAGTGTCAAGAGTTGAGGACTGGAGAAATAGGTAGAACCAAGCATAATGATGTGAGCTGTCTCCCTGGAACACACCCATGCTAGGTTAGTGAATTCAGCGTATCCCTGGGACACACCCATGCTGGGTTAGTGATGTCA
>JAQHUG010000005.1:5560694-5581596 GCA_028555095.1 Dicrostonyx torquatus
TCATGGATGAGTTCACGCCTAGTCAAGTGTTTAAAGTCTCAGCTAATAAATATTGGTGCTTCCAAGAAGCCAGAGGTTTCATCATAATGGTTAAATGAACAGAACTCAAGAGCCTATACACTGACTTGTGATTTGAAAATGGAGTATGAGCTAATTTATATACACAGCTGAGTAAAATGTAAGCTGAAGCCATTACATAGATCTAAATTAAGCAAAGGTACAGTGGTGACAATCTGCCATCTTCCAAAGTCTCAAATGTCTTCTCTTCAAAATCAGCCTGGTCTAGCCCTGGCTATGTGTGAGTGACGTGAACTCAGATGTCAACTGATTGCTGACATACCCTTATTGGATAATTTCCGTCAGTTGACAACCATTTACTAAACGTCCCTGGCCTAATGTAGAGGGACATGTGCCATCCTGGAGGTAGTGGGAATCCCCGTCTAGAAGAAGACAGACATGGGTGTGTGGAAGGTGAGCTCAGAGCCCAGGGCACAAAACACAATTGCTCTGGTTAGTAAAAGCTTTCCCAGGGAAGCAAGCAGTTTCTGACGAAGTTGAAGAAACAGGGAGTGCGTTAGCGGCTCTGCCCCTGAGCTGGACACATAGAGAGGTTTAGTGTGGCCCCTTGCTTTCATGTGGGAATGAATAGGTAGCTCAAAGATCAAACACTATGAGTTCCTGCAACAGGACCACAGGCAAGAGCAGCCCTGGGAGAGGCTCTCCATGGAAGGCAGGGAGGGAGTACTTGTGGCACATGACTTCAAAGATGTCATACTCTAGAAGGGAGAACAACATCCTTGAGTGACATGCAGTATGAGCTTGGTGCTCTGACATGTCAGACTGTGCTTTACTTTCTCGTCGCCATTACCAAGGCTGAGAGAGGCCAGTTCGTGTTCCAGAATAACAACTTATAAGGATCCTATTTGAGGCACCAATCAAGGCCTGCCATTTGCACAGCCTGTGCTTTCAACGTTTGCCCTGCATCCTAGACCAGAGGCACAAAAGAGGTGTTTGGGGGGTGTAGGGACTGAGCTGGTTCTGAGACGTGGAATCATGTAGTATCATGTTGTATTATGGGGGCTTAACTCAGAAAGTGCTGGTCAAGAATAGACATAGGAAAGGGATCACACCTATCACTGGTCACTAACTGGGGCCACTTCCAGGGGTTCCAGTTTTCAGGAACATTGGCTTGCCTGTGTACTGGCCAAGCCTGCCCAGCCCTTGGTAGGATCTGACCAGCAGGGAGTCTCCGAGCTCTCATTAACAGTACCCTGCAGGAGGGTTCACCCAAGTGTCTCCCAGAGTCTGTGTCGCTGGATGGTAGAGCTCCAAGTTCTGGGGAGAAAGACATGCCAGCCTTTCTCCCCCTACTGTGCCTGGGACTCCTCTCCTACTGTGCTGCTAACTCCTCTTAGTAATGACAGATCTTTGGACTCCATGCTGGTAAGCCTAAGCCTAGACACAGGGAGCCTGTGGGCACTTTGTAAAATTCCTTCACTGTTCAGAGTGCCTGATGTCCCAGCAGCTTGCGATCACCCGCTGTAAGGTAGATAGTAAATGGTGTAAAAGGTTTTGCCCATGAGTTGTTCATCCATGTTGGACTCAGGGCCTTACTTCTGGCTGGCTTCGAGTCAGCTTTGCTATGGCTATGCTGTAGCGCTCTGCAACTCTGGGGTCATTTGGCTTCCTCAAGTGTTACCTTTCTCATTTGTTTAAAGGGACTATCATCAGAGCCAGCCGGCCCTGCCCCTGGTCCCTGTTGACTGGTTATGTAGCAGCACCAAGATTCACCAGCATAGCTTGTGAGGGATGGGGGTAGATGACCTGCTGTTCAGGCTCTCTTCCATTCTTGCGTAGGGCTTGAGGCTGCCCAAGTCAGTGCCCTGGCTCTGGCTGCTGTCAATGGGAAAGCCAGGCTGGACCTGGTGCTGGGTAAGAGCATAGGTCTTGCAATCTATGGAATAGAGTTTTATCTCTGCACCTTTCTGACTGGCTCACTCCAAGCAAACCACCCATCATTCCCAGTTCCCTCACTTTTAGGATGGAGCTAAAAACCACTCAATTCTTAGCGCTGCCTAGAGCTGATCCAGCTGAGCATGCACAGCCCTTAGAGATGATGTAAGCTTCCTACCATCATCACGTGTCTCAGCATGGATGGTGTTCCCACTCAGGGAGCTAGGAGGGGATGCTGAGTGCCCTCAGTCACCCAGAACCCCGATGTTACAGGAGCAGATGGTTCTTTACCTGTCTCTGTAATTGTCAGCCTTTGTTCCTTCCACAATTAGACATATCAGGTTCAAAAGACATTGCCTCTCCCTAATGAATAGATTAACAACCTCCCTCCCCAGATTCAGGTCTTTATCGACCTCTTGAATTGCTGAGTAGCTTGGAGTGGAAACTGCAGGGAGCGTTGGGGAGCTGCAGGGAAATCTACCCTGCTGTATCCAAGTCTCTGTTTGTGGGAGGTGGCAGGGATCATGTAGCCAAGGCAATAGGAACTGGCTTGAGGCTCAGTCAGGGGATGCATGGCGTGGGTGGACGCATGGCATGGGTGCCCACATGGCTGGTTCCAACCAGCTATATGAGAAAGATGAAGTTCTGAGCCTGAAGTCAGAAGGTGCAGTGAGGGTGGAAGGAACTAAAGACAAGAAATGGGATGTCAAGCTCGGAGACAAGCCCGGGACCAGCAGAGAATGTTAGGTCAGCTCTGGTCTGGAGCTGGGAGGCTGTCAGTGTGGTATCAGTGGACTTAGTGCTAACCCCTACTCCCTATACTGAGGCTTTGTAGCAAGCCAGCTATGTTGCTCTTTCCTGACTTTATGTGAGTGCTTTGTGTAGGTGAGATCTATTCTTCTGTCCTCCATCCAAGGGCCCCTTTTTTTTTCTTTTGCCTTTGAAGCATGTCCCAGCTGACTGATGCTGAGGGCAGGTCCTCAACCCATTAACCAGCATTCTCTGCCCTCACCTTCTGGGGAGCCCCACCTTGTCAGCGAACGCTGAGACCTGACACTGCCTCTCTTTCCCTACAGGAGACCAGCAGCCTATGGAGGAAGCAGAACTAATTTAGGAGAAAGATGTTTCTAAAACAAACATTGAGAGGCGTAGCAGTCTGAGCAGACAACTGAATTTCATATTTACCCCTTTGTTTTTGTAGTGGAATTTGACCTACTCTGGCGTGAACTCTTTTCTTCTCCTACAAATTAACATTTTTGAGGCTGAGTGAAAGAAAAACACTGGGACCAAAGTATCCAGCGTTTTTGGAGAAGCCCCTTGGCCCTGGCTTGGTCAGTTTGTAGGAAGTAGCCTTCCCGGGGGGATCAGAAGTCTGAACAAAGCCAACCACTAGCTTCTAAATTGATTTTCAAACCAAAATTGGAACAGTTCTCGAATGCTCCCAGGATTTGGGGCTATTAATACTGAAGACCGAGAAGGAGAAACTGAGTGTGTAAGCGCTGATTTATGAGCGAAAGGAAGTTGCAGGCTTGGAAACGCGTACGTAACCCAATCACAGCCCCCTCTGGAGATGTGCCAGGGGAGAGACGAGACTGTGAAGGAAGAGGGGTTCTCAGGGCTGTGGATGCATATGGGCTGTGGGGTGTCATATGGGCTCGGGGCCTGGAATGAGCAAGCGAGATGCTGACCGTGTTGAACTTCTAAGCCCGGCAGTATGTGTACTGAATGTCTGCAGCACCTGAGACACGCCGCTTAGCCTTTTCTTTTATTTCCTTTTTATTTCTTTCTCACATTATTTTCTGCCACTGAGCAGACTAAGTGACAGGAAGAGCCTCTCCCCATCAGAGTGTGGGACCGTGGCCACCGCTGCTGCAGCCTGAGGTCTTGTTTCAGGTGTTAGGTTCTGAAGCGTTAAGGTCACCAATCCAGCTGCTAACTGGTGAGACTCACCATGGTCCGGTTGGAGCACTGTGATATGGGAAAGTGAGGGTGGCCAATCGGATCCCGGCAGGTGTTCTGTGACTGGACATCCGATCTCATCCTTTATTTCTTGTGGCTTTGCAAAAGTTACCATTACTTACAACTTTGCTGGGGCAGATGTGTACTAAATACTCACACTTGAGGTATGCGGGTTGGTGAATTCTGGTGTATGTGTATACCAATGAAAACCACAACTAACAAACAAGATAACAGACAGAGCTGGGGAGATGGCTCAGTGGTTAGAGCACTCACGGCTCTTGCAGAGGACCTGGGTTCTGTTCCCAATATACACCTCAGACAACTCACAACTTCCTTTAATTCCAGTCCCAGGGGATTCTGTACACTCTACTAGTCTCAATGGATGTCTACATGAAGTAGTACACATAAACTCATGTACACACACATACAAACAAATATACAAGTAAATAGATAAGTAAATATCTTTTCAAAAGATAGCAATTATACTCTTTATTCCCCCAAAGTTCTTTCAGGGCCTTGTAAATATTTCCTCCATCTCACTGCTCCCAGGCAGATGATCAGCTGGTTTTTATCTCTAGAGATGAATTTGAATTTTCTAGAATGATTAGATTAGTAAATGGAATCATTCAGGACATATCTTTGTTGATCTGGCTTCTTTCAGCATAACTGACATTCACCCATGCTGTTGTATGTACCTGGAGTTCCTCCTTTTGAGTCATATTCCATGATGTGGCTGCTCCACAATGTTCATTAGTTTGCCTGTTGATGGGCGTTTGGGTTATTTACAACTTGGGGCTATTACAGATAAAACTGTGATGAACATTGTCTTAGTTAGGATTTTATTGCTGTGAAAAGACACCATGACCACCGCAACTCTTATAAATGAAAGCGTTTAATTGGGGCTGGCTTACAGTTTAAGAGCTTTCGTCCGTCGGCAGCATCAGGCAGACTTGGTGCTGGAGATGGAGCTGAGACTTTTATATCCAGATCTGCAGGCAGCAAGAAGAGATGGCTGCTACACAATTCTTCCAACAAGACCTCACCTCCTCATACTACTACTTCCTGTGGGCCTGTGGGTCCAGTTTTATTCAAACTACCACAAAATCCTTGGGGAAGGTCTTTTTGTGGAAATGGGTCTTTGTTTCTCTTTGGATGAAACTGTTAGTTATGAGGTCCAGAGGAAATGCTCCGCTGTGTTCAGAGTCCTGCACTTCACCATCTTCTCCCACCTGAGGTACATGGGGTGTCGTCAGCTGCTCCACTGTGTTCAGAGTCCTGCACGTTACCATCTTCTCCCACCTGGGGTGCATGGGGTGTCGTCAGCTGCTCCACTGTCTTCAGTGTCCTGCACCTCACCATCATCTCCCACCTGAGGTGCATGGGGGTATTGTCAGTTACTCTAGCCATGCTGATGGAGTGACAGCCCATTGTGATTTCAATTTCTGTTTCTCTAATGACTGACATTGTTGGTATATTGTCATGGGTTTGGCGTTTTTTTTTAGTGAAATGTTGGCTTAAACCCATCCTTATTTGAAGCTGGATTCTCTTTTTATTACTACATTCCAAGAATTCTTTATATTTTCTATGTGGAAGGCAGATGTTTTGTATTGTTTTTAAATTTGTAGATTGCCTCTTTTAGTTCCATGAGGAGATCTGTTAGTGAGCAAATATTTTAAATGTTGATGAAATCCAATTATAGAAATGGCTTATGTTCTTTGTGTTGTGTTTAAGTAGTGTTCCTCAAGCCCAGAGTCATTCAACTCTTTCTGAGATTGTCTTCCACACATTTCATGGTGTTAGCTCTTGTTTTGGGGTCTGTTACCTGTTTTGAATTAACACCTGTGCCTAGTGTGAGGTTAGCCTGATGGTTTTGCTGTTGTTTTACCCGTAGCTGCCTGATTGTTGTCATGTGACTTGTGACAGGGCTTCTTTCCCCCATTGAATTGCTCTTCATTTTTATTCAAAATAATCAGTAGTATATATGGAGGTCTGTGTTTGGATTTTTATGCGTCACTCCTTGGTGCATCTCTGTCTACCTTATGTAAATACCATACTGCCTGATTGGTGTACAATCACATCTTGGAATTAGGTGGCATAAATCTTCCAGTATTGTGCTTTCTCAAAGTTTTTGGTACATGTTTGACTTGACAATTCCTACCCTGGAAATTTTTTTTTGCGGGGGAATTGATTAGGATTTAAATGAACTTATAAATGAATTTATTATACAATTCAGGTAATTTACAATATTATCCTCAAGTGTTTTTGGGTTTTGTTTTTGTTTGTTTTGTTTGGTTGTCTTTCTGGGACTACAATTGCATATCCTCAAAAGCCATCTCACAGCTTTCTGTTTGCTGCCCTTTTCCCCAGTTCCTCTCCCCTCTGTTTTTCTTTCGATACTTTCAATGTCTTCAAGTTCACTAGTCTTTTTTTGCACCTATTTCTAGTACTAGAGAATGAACTTAGGCCTGGCATACATAGACAGGTTATAACCCTTGCCCCACAGTGCCTTTTCTGTTGGCCTTATCCAGCATGTCCATTCATTAAAGACTATATTTTTCATCTAGAAGTTCAGTGTGGGCCATCTTGGCATCTTGCCTGTCCCTTCTTTTCACTCTGTACCTCCTTGCACCTTCTGGAGCATAGGGAAAAAGTTCTGATAAGGTTATGTCTCTTTGTCTACCAATTCTGCCACCTGCATCATGTCTGGGTTTTTTGGTGTTGACTGAGTTTTGTCCATTGATGATGTGCAGACCATTCCAGGATGCCAGGCACTGGGTGAGGATGCTGTACTCTTTTATCCTTAAACTTTGTTCTGGAACTCACTTAATGTCCTTAGAGCCTTTTGTGCCTTCTGTTGGAGACATATAACTTGAGGCCAAAATGACTTTTAGTTGAAGACTGAATCCCACCTTCAATATTTTGCCTGGTACCCTGCAGAAGGCTCTTTGACTCTGGTTTGTAGAAGCCAGAGCTACTTGTAGCTCTGTCCTGGCTGGCTGTAGGTTCTTCCTGGTCCTAGGTCCAGGCACCCAGTGATCAGCTCTCAGCTGAAGTCTAATTCTGTTACTCCATTGTTTCTTGTCTCATTCATTGTTAAAGTAATTTTTTGGTACTTTCCGACTTGGTCATAATGAAGGATGGGAATTCAATATGTGTTTCTTTATGTATGTACATGCATTATGGCTGTATTTGTGTGCATATCTATATGTGAACAAAGAAACTCCACTAACCTATAGTTCCCATTTATCAATCATGGGAGATAAATGTGGTTCTCAATGAAAATTTTTCTACAATTAAAAATATTTTGTGGTCCTCAAAATGGCCCAGTGAATGTCTCCTTCTATGACAGACAGAAGTAATGCAGACTGGAACATGGGTTAGGGTATCGAAACAAAGTTTGTCCCGACACAGTCATTCATATGAAACATGTGAGTCTACCCATGATCTCATAGTGAGATGCAGCATGCCTATCTTGCTAGGATGATTATTGTGATCACTAGTTACCCTCCCTGAAATCACTTTATGGTTGAGTGAGAGGAGGCAGAGAGAGACAAAGTCTGGTCACTGGGTGGTTGTGGCTGCTCCTAAGAAATGACATCCTTTTGAGGAAGCCCTTGAATGGTGGACCAAGGAATCCCCATACTTCTGACACTGCTTGTGTTCACAGGATCAGTGTTTGGTCTCTGCATGCCTAGCCATGATAACGCATATGGCTATCAGCTGAGCAGGAATGGAGACAGTACCGTGTGTGGGATCAGCACTGGCCGAGGCATGGAGTGCATAGGGGGCAGGGGCCCAGCGGTCTGGGAACAAGGCAGGTTCTAGCAACTGAAGAGTCAAGCTTGGTAAAGACATTTTACGTGTGGTCAGGACTGGAATTGGCGTTTACTGTCCCCCAACCCTCCACTCTGAGAAGCCAGGAAGTACCTCCACACCCAACCTCGCCTTTGGCCAACTAGCATTCTTGATGACTGAGCAATTTTGAGAAATTCTGCTCTTGGAACTTTTCAATTCTAGGAAGAAATTTCTAGAAGCAAAGGCTTGGCAGGTTGCGAAGGCAGCAATTCTGGTTTGGAAGAAACTCCGGAAGACACTTACCTGCCAAGTATGTGCTGACGGGTTGGATGGTCAGCAGCAGCAGGCGGGGCAGGGTCAGACTTCCAGTATCTTCCCAGAAACTGGCCTGATGGGAGGGTTGGTCCTGTCATCTCTCAGTGCTCCTGGCCAGAAGACCTTCCACCCCATACTTTCCGTTTTACTGTAATGGAAATGTGGGTTTCCCCTGAAGACCCAAGGTTCCTCCCTCATCTTGGATTTTGGAAACATCCCTGTGGATTTCCCAGAGAGAGAAATCCTGCCGGAACCCTTTCTTGTTCACAGCCTGGCTTGACCCTGAATGTCCCTCTGGCTTTAGAAATAGACAAGAAAAGAAAAACGGCATCTTTCTTGTGTTGTCAGCACCCGGGTAGTGGATGGTCATGACCTCTGGCTTCGAGCCCTGACCTGGGATGTCACTTTGCAGAGGTTTATGCTGCTGAGCGGTAGGAGAGACCTGTTAGCAGCCTTCACTTTCACATCTCTTTACATTAAAATAGTGTGTGTGTGTGTGTGTGTGTGTGTACATGCATGTGTGTGCATGTGTTTGCATATGTCATGGCATGTAGAGGTCAGAACTCATGGGAGTTGATTCTCCCCTCCATGTAGGTGCCAGTTAGCAAACTCAGGCCCTCGGGTTTAGAGGCTCGGGCTTTTACCTACTGAACCATCTTGCTGGTTCCACAATATTTTGATTTTTGTGACTTACTTATTTCACTGAGTATAATATCTACCAGTTTTACCCTTGTAATGATTGGATGCTATTCTTTTTGTGACAGACTAATATTCTTTTTCTCACATGTACAACATTTTATTGATCATTTATTTGTCAATAGAAGTCTCAGTGGATTCCATATTTTTGGTCAAACCAAGGTCCTCTTCTGATGTACCAGACAAGTGCTCTACCACATAGCCTTCATCCCTCAGATGTCTCCTTGACATACAGAGTTCATTTCCCTTGAAAACACACTTAGTAGTGAGTGGCATGTCTGGATCATATGACAGCTATGTTTCTAGTGATCGGAACTCCTGCCACCATGTTTCCCACGATGGCTGTACTGGTGACACCCCCACAGCACTGCTAGGGAGCTTCAATCCTTCTACATCATCTTGTTTAGTTTTACTTTTAATGTTGCTCTCCTTTGGTAAACAGCGCCATGGATACAAGTCCCAATTCCATGATGATCCTGGTTTACCATTATAAACCAACATTTCCTCCTGAGGTTTTGATTCTGGGAGGACATTGCTCTGTGTCACCCCAGTTGGTCTTGTATAAAATGATATCTGCTTTGCTTTTGTTAATGATTCTTTTCCTTTAAGTTTTTATTGCATGTCCCTGATTGGATATTTACTTTTACCCTGAGTGGGGCTTATTGTGTATGGATTTCCTGATAACTACTTTAAGACTCCTCCCCATTTTTAATTGCATAAAACCCACATACTAAAAAATTTACCATATTAACTATTTTAAGTATGTAGGACAGTGGTGTTAAGTACAGTGTACAACCATCTCTCTCCATTTCTGTCTCTACCTCAACCACCCATCTCTACTTCCAACTCTACCATCCAACTCCACCATCCATCTTCACCATCCAACTCCACCATTCGTCTCCACCATCCATCCCCACTTCCATCTCCATCATCCATCTCCACTTCCATCTCCAACAGCTGCAACCCTGAGAGAAGCTGTTGTGCCCACCCCCTTTGCTGCTCATGGTTGTGGGAGAGGACTAGGGAATTGGTCAACTGAGGTTTCTTCTCAGTAGTACCAGCCCCTGGTGGCAGCATACATACTCACAAACGGAACAAAGCTAAACTGCCAAAGCGCCTGAGCCAGCCATGCAAACTTAAAGTGCATGTCCTCCACAGAGAAGGCTTGTCTCTGTTGATAAGAGGGAAGGATGTTCTTTGAAGGCTGCTCTCTGTGCAGGATTGTTCCCTACAATGGGGCAAGAGCTGCCAGCTAGGTCATTAAACGGGAAGATGTGTTTCATTCAAATTGGCATTATCTCCTCCCCTAACCCATCCAGTCCCCATCTGGCCTGGCTTCTGTCAACGACCAAGTTTTAAGAGCTAACTGCTATTCTTGCAGCAGGAGAGTAATGGGAGGAGCCAGGAGTGCTGGGGGAGGACCTTTCATTCAGTCTCCTCTGCTGACCACCTGTCTGGGCTTGTGGATGGAGAGGTATCTTGGGAGCTGTGCTTTGTGTGTTAGCACCAGGAAGTTTCTGCCAAAAAGCTTATCAGACGGATCACCGTAGAAGTTTTTATGCCTCTTTCCTTAGCTGAAAAAACAAGGCAATGGTAGCAGACTCCCAAGGCTAATTCAGGAACAGAAGCAGACTACATAGAAGGACAGGAATCATCTAGGTGGGAACACTCTGGAGATCCACAGAATAATGAGGAGCATCTGGGGCTGGGGAACACGTCATAGGACAAAGTCAAAATGAGGCAAGGTGACTCCAGGAAGGCTACCTGGAAGCCAGTGTATTGCAGAGGCCCTAAACACACAAGACTGCATAGGCCTAAAACAAGAGTAGCTAAAGAAATGACGTCTCCATTTCAGCTTGAGTTCTGCCAGGCTTAGCTATTGCTGGACTATGCCTTCAGGCCCCCCAGCTTTGGCCCCATTTTGGTCCCCTCTTTCCCTGGGATTTGGCATTCCTCCCCCAAACACCTGCTCATTAATGGCCACCAGCCCCTCCTCATGAGAGGTGTCTGGTGAGCCAGGATTAGGGGAATTTAAGCTCAGAGAGGTTAAGTGACTTGCCAAGAATCACCCAGCAGATCAATTTTGAATCCAGAAACAGGAACCAGATGTCTACACCTTAGGCTGTGCTTGTTTTAGAGGGAGGGGCCGGGGCTGTGAGCCCCTGAAGAGGGGCTGGACTACTTTTGAAGATGCTAAGAATTACAAGTCATTGTGTGACTTATGCTCAAGAGTTAGGGGCAGGCATTCTCAAAACACAGACTCACGGACAGCTCCAGTATGCAGCTTCTGCTGTGACACAGATTTCTATAGGAAAAGACGCTGCAGCGAATGAAGGAAATGAATGAGTGAAGGACTTGGCACAGGCTGTGTCAAGTATCAAATAATGAGCTCCCCATTTCCTGTCACCAGTCAGTGTTTCTCAGTTCAGCCAAAATTGGCAAGAGCAGCGCTGGTTATTAAAGGAAAACTGGAAAAGGCAATTAAGTGCTCCTGGGGTTAAAAGGCCGGATCCAGTGGAAACAGGGCTCGTAAATTTTACTCATAGATATCCCTATTGCTCAGAGGCTACGGCTCCGAAGAGGAGCTGTGTGAGACAGAGGGCTCCTCACCCAGAACTGAATTCTACCAGGTTTGCTTGCCTGAGAGTCTTGCACAGTACCCAGCACTAGGTTTGGGCTTCTGTGGGGCAGAGGACTTGGGGAGCTTCAGCTTGCTCTAGTTCAATGCTGAGAAATGGCACACTGGAGGGAGGGATCTGTGCCTCTGCTTGCTTCTTTGCCCAGGCCTGGAGTGTCGTAAGGTATGTGATTCCTGCTATAGAAATGAAGAAAAGCCCAAGCAAGCCAAGACAGGCTCACCTAACTTTCAGCTTCTTAAGCTGAGGGCCACAACCTCATGTGGGGACACATAACTGGGTGGGGGTGGTGACAAAATTGATGATAGTTAAAGGGTTTTAGTCACACAGCAGCTAAAGCTCCCAATGCGTAATGAATGTTTCTGTCAGTGTTCACCCGTGTTACATCGGGAGACATCACCATAGCTTCTTGCACACACAGCAGGTTCACCTTGCACTGTGCATGTCGGTGTGCCACACAGGCCAGGAGAAGCTGACAGAAACAGACTCATACTATTGTGTGTTATGAATAGAGATTTTTTAAAAAAAATACATCTAGGTTTTCATAAATTTAGTTATAGGAAAAAGAAGAGTGTTTTCCTATCTTCATTCTTCAGAATGTACATATGGGAAATAAGGTAACAAATAAGTGAAAATGAAGTATTGTGTGTGTGTGTGAGTGTGTGTGTGTGTGAGTGTGTGTGTGTGTGTGTGTGTGTGTGTGGTGTGTGTGTGGTGGGGCGCTAAGGTTTTTGACATAGATTCTCCGTATGTAGTCTCGGCTGGTTTGGAACTCACTCTGTAGACCAGGCTGGCCTCTATCTCACAGAGATCCTCCTGCCTCTGCCCCGGAGAACCGGAATTACAGGTGTGCACCACCATGCCCAACATAAAGCAGGTTTTAACTATCATTCTGCAGTAAAGGCCACCAGCATAGAGAAAAAGCAACAATGTTTGGTTTGCTGATTTGGGCCCAGACAGTGACTTTAAAAGTCCCTCCCCACATGGTAAGACATCCCTGACCTTCTCCAATAGGGCAGGACTTACTCTAAATTCCTGATCTTATCGGTTTAGGACACAAAACCTTACCTAATGAATAATTTGGGGCCCAAGACTGCCCCCTTTCCTGATCCTGCTCTCAGCAGCAACACAGTAGACAACTTTGTCACATTCAGATGGTCAGTTTGGAGAGCAGGTGCCAGACACCAGCTGGGGAGAGAGGCCTGGTGCCTCCTGCTCTTCTGAAACTTGACAAACCCCAAGTGTACCCCACACTAAAAATTGACCTTAATGACTCATTTCTTACACAGGTATCAAATTAGTCTACCTTTGGATATTTTTAAGATTAGGAAATTTTTAAGATTCTTTTATTTATTTTATGTATATGAAGACTCTGCATGTATGCCTGCAGTTCACAAGAAAGCATTGGATCCCATTATAGATGGTTGTGAGCTGCCATGTGGGTGCTGGGAAGGAAGAGCAGCCAGTGCTCTCAATCACTGAGCCATCTCTCCAGTCTTTGTGAGGATCTTTTACAATATAAGTTGCTCTTTGAGTTTTTTACTTGAGTTTCACAGAAAAAGATCATTAAATAAAATTTGACTTGGGATTAGGAGTTTCAGAAAAACCCTAAGACGCCCTTACGTACTTCCATACGTCCGTCATTTTGTAGTAGGTATTTATGTAAATCAGAGTTCTTGGCATTGCTGATAATAAAACAAACATTCCGAGCAGCTCTGAGAAGAGTAGAAATGGTTGGTCTGACAGTGTTAAATATTTGGCCAAGATTTAATTCCTTAGGAAAAATGAATATTATTAATATGTAGAATTATATATATGTATATATATAAATCTTGCCACTCATCAAGTATTTATATATTAAGCAATTGCTTACATTTTTCTTTGTGATTTATTACCAGCAAATGTTTTATTTTTCTCCCAATTTTATATGCCTGTATAACCAGGGCCGTCTAAGACTTTCTTGGTTAAAGGGGGCTGTGAAGAGAACAACCGCTCTGTTCTATGCAATCTCTGACGTTTTGTGGGGCTATTTTCTGTCCGACAGCTCCACAAATGCAGAAGAACTGAGACTGTTGGCTTTGGGCATCATGCTCGCAGCTGAGCAGTGAGTGGCTCCAGACTCACACCCCTGGGGGCTAGACGTGGTTTGGGTGTGATGGGACAAATGTTTCCCTGAGCCTAGGACAAGGACACAGACTCAAGCAGGGTCCCAGCTTGGCCACTTGCTCACTTCCCTTCCATCCTGCGCTGCCTAGAGGAGCCTTAGGAAGCATCAGAGCTGGGCATGGTATAAAGACCTCCCAAGAGCCACACAAACCACACCATTCAAACTGAAGAGTATTGGGGGGAAAGGTAGGTGATAGCTCAGGGTAGCTCTTGCTCTGGCAATGGGTTCGTTCCAGAGCAGCCAGCAAGGAGACCCTGTGTCATGGACATAGGATGTGCCATGAGAGCAGGTGTGTAAGCCACCAGCTTCCCTCCCTCCTACCTCCTTTGCCCCCTCCCTCCCTTTCTTCTTCCCTTTTTCTTTCTTTTACTGTCTAGGCTGACCTGGAACTCATTATATAGTTCCAGGCTAGCCTTAAACTCACAGCATCCTCCTGCCTCAGCTTCTTGAGTCCTGGGATTATAAACATGGACCTACCTTGCCTGGCTCAGTTTTCTGTGAATGAGTTTAGAATACCTGCATCATTCAAACAGAAAAATAGGCATCAATAATTCAGTCGGGCTGATGGACCTTTTTCTACTTCAGGAATTCCTTCCCGCTTTGTCCTTCTGAAGGGTTACTTATTCAGAAGCAGAGGAGGCCCAGGGTAAGGTCTGGGGAGACAGGAAGCACAGATGTGGCTACCCAGGGTGCTTTCAGTCCTCTCCCCAGGTCTAAATCTGTGGAAAATATTTCGGGCAGTTTCTCATGCCCATTTGCATGCTACACAGTTACCCACTGTCTTTGCTGATAATCTGACAATTAAAATAGAACGTGGCAGTGGCTGCTAATTAAGCCTGCCAGTCAACAAAGAGATGCATACTGTTTTCAAGCGCTGGATCTGCCTCTGCCTGTCTGCAGCTGAAGACTGGAGTTGTGCTTTAGATGTGAGGCCCTAGAGTAACAGCCTTCCAGATACCTTTCAATTGCCCTTCTGGAGACAGGGTCTAATAGAGCCCAGCTAACTCTGGCTGTGAAGCCAAGATCGACCTCAAATTCCTGGTCCCCCTACCTCCTTTAAAAGTGGACCCTCATGCCAGTTAAAGTCAGTGCTCAAATCCTGCCAGAGATCGTGGCATACACCTGAAACCCCAGATCCAGGGAGGCTAAGGTAGGAGAATTGCCACAAGTTCAAGGCTAGCCTGGGCTCCAGAGTGAGGTCCTATCTCAAAACAAAATGCTCAAACTAAATCATCTTGAATTTCAAAAGTAGGTACGTGTTTGGGATGTATTTTCTCCAGTCCCTTCAATCAGTCTGCTTTCTCCTGGTTTGATTTTTGAGGGGAATGATAATAACTTGAAGTGTTTATTTTTTGTTTGTTTGTTTAAGATTTCAAACTTTATATTTAATTAAAATACCTACCCCTTAACTTGGTTTATTAATAGGGATCTTAAACTGTCCTGTTTACTGTGGAGAATACCTGCTTCAGAGGATTCTGGCTTTGAAGCCTGTTTTAGTTGCCATGCAAATAGGAAATTTTACAGCAAAGCAAGGAATTAAGCCTCAGAAGTACTGGACAATTCTTATCCTGTGAGCCTTGCACTGAGGTGAGATCACCGGCATGTAGGAACTAGTTTGCAGTCACCTAACAGGCCACTTTGAGAGATCCAGTTATGGAGAAGAGAAAGGCCTGTTTCTGATGTCCCCAAATGTACCAGCATGGGAAAAAAAAATGGGTTAAAGACTGAAATGCAGGCCTTCCAGTCGTAAACCATGTTATGGTCAGACATTACCAATCAATCACTCTCTTGTACAGTCAGACATCACCAATCAATCACTCCCTCACCTTTTGAGCCAGGGTAAAACCTAAAGTCCCCTTAACACTGTTTTCACAGTTGCTATTTTTGAGTAAAGGACCTGGATACCAAAGCTGAGCACAGGTGCATCATCCTGAGAGCTAAGGAAGTAAGAGCTGTCCAGGAGCATCCTGAGCGAGGCCTTTGGTCTCCCTGCTCCTTATAGTATGGGGAGGGCACATGGGGAGATGGGCCTCCTAGCTTCCCAGAAAAGTAATAAGCCTCTTGGACCTTTGTCCTGATCATTTCCTGGGTCATCTGGACAGAACATTCCAGAAAAACATTTCTTCCCCAAATGGTTGAGGAGATATACTTGAAAGGCTGTTTGGAGTGGGGCTGGTGAATCCCAGGTCACCAGCTCACCTTTGCAGCTTGCCAGGGCTGCCTGTTCCCGGACAGTGTGTCTCAGGAAGCCAGACAGCCATAACAGAGGGCAGGAGCAACTGGCTGGCCCCTCACTAAGGCAGGGGAGACTTTCAAGGAGACTCTTGGCAGTTGGATGAAACGCACCGTGTCTCCAGGGCAGCCTGATGTGCTGTGTGGAGGCTTTTTATTGAACCACTGAGTACACAGATGTGTCCACCCACACAGGCTGGGTGGGGGAGTCTGCAGTGGTAGAAACTGTCCGAATGGCCTTTGTCTTGGTCTCGGAGGATAAGGCCCGCTCATCTGCCAGGACACTCGCTATGTATTTAGAGACTTAAAGGCTGCCAGAGACAGCTATGAACATACCCTTGCTCAGCTGTGCCTTTGCTCAGACAGGAGAATGGTTCAGAACTGAACTCCCCAGAGGTTTCCTGGGCCCCTCACTACGAAATTCCATGTTCTCAGAAGGCAGGGTACACACCTATCAACGGGGTGCAGCCATCTTCACAGTTGGCAATTTTCTGTTCCACAGAGCCCTGCTTTGCACCAGCCGTGGGTGTTCTGCACCAGCCTGTCCCTCTGCCTTAAAGTCTTGTGGGAGAGATGCTGATGTCAAGTGCGGGTCAAAGGTCCCTCCGCACAGATGCCGTCCCCACAGAACCACCC
The DNA here is from genome assembly GCA_028555095.1 of Dicrostonyx torquatus. Lineage (NCBI taxonomy): Eukaryota > Metazoa > Chordata > Mammalia > Rodentia > Cricetidae > Dicrostonyx > Dicrostonyx torquatus. The sequence continues at coordinate 5,577,084 of JAQHUG010000005.1, forward strand.
TCTTCTGACATATCTGAAATCATCTGATACCTTTTCTTTGCTTGTCAAGAACGCAAGACCTACAAGAGGGTAAGACTTTCAGTCCACAAAGAGGCCAAGAGGGTGTTGCCAGTTGGCATGGAATTATGAAAAGGTCTTTGGTATGACTCCTGGACCAGAGGCTCCATTTCTTTCCCAGCATGCTTTGTGGGGTGCTGGGCTGTAACGGGCATGGGCTTTCTGTGGCTGGTATGTTGAAGACTAGCCTGAACTGCCTTGCACTTTTCCCAGAGCCTCTGCCGGACATGACTAGACACCCTCCACCCACAGGGCCTCTCTCTGGCTGGCCCCCAACCTTGGGCAGCTGTGCTGGCATCTTCTTCCCACTGCCTGTGCTGGAGGTTGCTGTGTTTCCTCTTGGACCCCAGCTGGGAACAGAGGTCTTGGGGAGCCGGCTCTCTGAAACTGGCCGCATGTGTTTGCTTCTTCCCTAAATGTCTCCCCAGATCATGGGTTATTGGATTCGGAAGTAAACACATGCCTAACAGCTCTAGAAATAGTGGGAGGCCATCATTTTGTCACTCCAGGAGAGAGTTGCAGGGGTTTCTGTAAGGTCTATATGATTACTGACCCTTTATGGGCTAAACACCTGTCTCAGACATGTTGGCAGTCTCTCTGTCCTGTCTTGGCCAGACCCCTCCACCTGCCAGTTCTAACTCATGCCACTGAGCTAATGAGGTCCTGGGTTGTCACTGGGTACAGACTCTGACCCTGGTACTAATCAGAGACTAGTTTATTCCTTTCTTGTGCCCATCAGAGACACTTAGAGTGCTTGTGGTCTAACCCTGGTTTCCATACAGGACAGCACTCTAGGCAACCTCTGCCACCCACCTCTGTGCTTGGTGCAGACCCAAGGGAGATGGATCTGAATTGGAGGAGCAGGGCCATGGCCTTAGGCTGGATACACTCCCCAGGCACGGGGCACTCATTGCCTGGGGACAATTATCGTCTTACCTCCCAGTGTTTACCTCAGAAGAAGAAAGAAAAGCAAGGGAAGGATAATTGGAAACCCTCTTCAAAATGTTTTTTTGAAAGGAGAAGCAGAATGCCTAAGTGTGTAAAAAGCTCTATTTAAATGTCTTGTCTGTAGCATGTACTCTAACCTATAATTATGTCTTTGGAAAAAATAGATAATTATGAAAATTTCTGGGCTCATTAAAGACACACAATTGACACTCAGAATTATTTGAGTTATAAGTGATGCTCAGATGACTCTCTTGAAAGAGGCGCAGCTAGGAGAAACTTGCTTTTTCAAAACTCGTAAGTCACAGATGAACCCAGAATGTCACAGGTCACCTAAGGTAATGCTTCCTCTGAGGAAGGAGGTGACACGAGGCCATCCCCTGCGCAGTGTGGCCCAGCTTGACTCGGCTAGCGCTCCTGCTCCATACAAAGTGGCGGTCACCATGTTCTAAGTTGGAGTCCATCTGAGACCTGAGCACTTTGTGTTCAGGCCACTGAGGGCATAGCCAGGACCCTCTGGACCATTGGCCTTGGGCTGTCTCTTGTCTCTGGAGTCAGACTGCCCAGACTCAGCTCACCAGCCGTGATATCCTCTTCTCCCTTGAGTTGGAACCTGTGTGAGAGCTGCCAAGCCCTGCTCATCTGGGAGTCCCAAGCAGCAGTGCCAGGATTCCAGTGTTTTTGATCCCTGTCTTATGAGTAGATGACAAGGGGTGTATCAGTGTGCAGGCAGAGCCAGCAGGGCTCTCAGGGTGCTGAGGTTCAGGCATGGCCTCCCCTCCCTGGGACATGGATCAGCCCCGGGCCAGGAAAGCCTGTGAGTCGCAGGAACATGACTTGCTGGCCTCTCGGTGCCAGCTTCCGGATCATGAGAAGCCCACCTTACACTGCCTCTGTCCACACCAGTGTGTCCCCACACCTGCTGTTCTGTGCCCTTCTGCGTCAGGCCTTGATGTCCTTGGAGTTATCTGTATCTAGTGGAATCTAGCACATTATCTTCCCAATGTCAGCTTAGGGGACCTGGAAAGCAACTACTTTGGGGACTGGGGTTCCCAGAATCTTCAGCGTCTCCTCCTGGTGGTCATGCTAAGCCTGGACTGAGATGCTGTGGCTTCCTGGGCTACTGTTGGGCCACTCAGTGATCATCAGACTTTGTGAATATACCTGGAATCTTGGTATTCCCGTGGGGGATCCAGAAGGGAAGGAAGCATTTTGTTTGACTAGTGCTTGTGAAACCAACTCTGTATGGCCTGTAGTCAGTCAGTGGTATCTCCGTGGATGGCCCAAAGCCATGGTGCTGACAAAAGGCTTTTCTTGGGACTGAAATGATGTCTTTAGCCTGAGGTTCAAGTCGGGTCTAATCTTGCAAAGAACCAGGGTGTTACCTGGGTGTTTATGGCACCAGACAACCACCACAATTTAAAAAATAGCAATGCAAGTGGATCATAAGTCTGAATATAAAGCCTAGAAACAAAAAAAGCTTCCAGAAAACAAGCAAAATCCTAGACTAGTTTCCCAGCCCTGGGCTAAGCAAAGCTTTCTTGGGCAAGACACAAAAAGCACAAACTGGAAGACTCCATAGGAAAGTGAATGCATTGCCAGCCACACACAGCTTTAAAAATCTATGAGGCACACGTGCTGTGAGCCGGGGCCTGAGGCCAGGCTTCTTCCCTAGGGCCTCTGTACTGACTCCTCGGAAAACTGCACGGTTTAGGCAGTTCCTTATGCCTAGAGGCAGACTGGTCTAGTCAAAGGCAAAATGAAGACTTCTACAGAGATTAAAACTGAAAGGTAAACAAATGAAAGCCCAGGCCCCACAAAAGCAGGAATATAAGTGACCACAGCCACAGAAAAGATGTTTGGCCTCTTCAGTGGCCGGTAAGCGGCATTCAACACTGAGGTGACACAGGGTGGCTGAAACCAAGGACTGGTCATACGCAGTGCTGGGGCGTGCAATGGTTGCAGTGACAATGTCCTCCGTAGTCTCGGACATCTGAGCACTCGGGGGGTGGTACCATGTGGGGAGGCTTAGGAGGTGGTGTGGCCCTGCTGGAGGAAGCATGGCACTGGGGCAGGCTTAGAGAGTTTAAAGTCTCCCCCCACTTCCAGTTTGCTCTCTGATTCATGCTGTGGTTGAGGATGGGAGCTCTCAGCTTCCTGCTCTGGCCATCATGTCTGCTGTTTGCTGCCTTGTCTCCCCGCCATGATGGGCTCTTAGCCCTCTGGAATCATGAGCTCAAATCAGTGCTCAAGTAAGTTGCTTTTGTAAATGGGATTTTATCACAGCAACAGAGAAGTAGATAATACAAGAATTCCTTGTTTAATATATAGCTTAATTTTTATTGAAAATATATTTTATATAATGTAAAAACATATTCTGTCTATAATATGGCCCTATGATTCCATCCTAATTATTACTAAAATGTTGTGGAAATATGTGCCTATAAAAATATTTACAGGGGTGTTTATAGCGAACTTATTAATAACAGCCCCAAATTGGAGATAAATCAAATGGTTATCAACAGGAACAGAATAAATAAAATATTTAGTAAGATCCTATGCACCAAGGGAGAAGATCAAACTAAAAATATCTGCAACAATATGAATGAACCTTAAAAAGCAGACCAAAACTCCAGACAGAAGAATGGGTTCGGGCTGGGGGTGGGGAATGCTACTTGGTACAGTTGTCCATTGTGCTGGGACTCAGAAGAGCAAGGGACTCTTGGAGTAAGCAGGCAGTGTGAGGGCTGATCTTTGCTGTCAGCTGACACCTGGGGAGAGGGAGCGTCTGTTAAGGATTATCTCCATAGCACTGGCCTGTGCTGCGTTTTCTTGGTTGCTAATTGATGCAGGAGGGTCCAGCCCCTGTGAGTGATGCTCTTTCTAGGCAGGTGGGCCTGGGCTGAGCAAGCCAGGGCAGTGAGCCAGTAAGCAGCCTTCTTCCATGGTCTCTGCTTCACTTCCTACCTCTAGGTTCCTACTTGACAGACTGTTACCAGTAAGGCAAATGCATCCTTTCCTCTCCAAGTTGTTTTCAGTCATGTTTATTGCCGCAATAGAGAAGCAAACCAGGACCTGAGCTTGACTGGAAAGGTCTCCAGGGGGCTTTCTAGGGTTACTGCAAGAATTTAACCTTACTAACTGGCTCTGGGGTGGCTATGCAGGGGACATAGTTGTTAGTTCTCATCAACACCTAAGGTCTGAGCTTTCATTTTACATAAACTACGATGTTTGAAAACCAGTGTCAATAGCCAATACTGGAAGCTTTGTGTGCCAGCATGGCGGCCATCTGCGTGAGCAGGGGTTTCTATAACACTGGAAACTGTGTGTGCAAGGATGGCGGCCATCTGCGTGAGCAGAGGTTTCTATAACACTGGAAACTGTGTGCAAAGATGGCGGCCATCTGCGTGAGCAGGGGTTTCTATAACACTGGAAACTGTGTGTGCAAGGATGGCGGCCATCTGCGTGAGCAGGGGTTTCTATAACACTGGAAACTGTGTGCAAAGATGGC
>JAQHUG010000005.1:5582125-5593600 GCA_028555095.1 Dicrostonyx torquatus
GGACAGCTGTGTGAGCAGAGGTTTCTGCAACACTCACAGCCATGTAGTGGGGTAGGACCCACAGAGACCTCCTTTTGTCTCATGAGGAATTAGAGAGCCTAAGGGGATTGCAAAGCCAGGAGCAGTTAAGGCAGAACAGGAGGGAACTCTCCGGGCCCAAGGACCCATGCACAATAATTGTCTCTTTGGCTCTCACTTTGTGATCTTGGGGCCTCCACCAGTGTTTGTCACATGTCCTTCAGGTACTAGAGAAATGGAATTGGCTGAAATATTAACCTCAGTGTTGCAAGGATGCACCAAGCAGTAGACACTGTGTAGGGGCATGGAGAGCAGAAGAGGGAAGCAGCCTGCCTCAGACCACAGCAGTAAGCTGATACTCATGCCTAGTGTCCTCAAGCCCAACACACTCTCCTCTGAGGCCTTCTAAGGCTTCACCCTGTGCCTAATGGGGGTGGGGGTCTCTGGCTGGAAATGTTTTCTTTGCTGGCACAGATGTTTGCCCGATGCTGGTGATGGAAACAGGTAGAAGCACAGGCCGTTTGGGAGGGAGTTCTAAAGTCCCCTTAGGCACGGTGCACATGGGTCCGTGCCAACTCCTCCTCCTCTGGGGCTCTGGGGACACACCTGCACATAGTACCTGTGTTTCTACATTTGCTTTGTGGCCTGGAGGCCAGACCTGTCCCTATTTCTAGCTTTTGAGGTAGGTTTGGTGCAGGCTAAGGCATCACAAGCCTCATAAATCACAGGAGCCAGGCCCCAGGGAACTCACATTCCTGCCTTTAAAGTAGTTTCTGCTGGGGCCCTGTCCTGCATGCAGGTTTGTGATGGGATACTCTCCTCTGCACCTGCGCTACCATCACCTGGGGACCCGACCCACCCCTTTCCCATGCCTACGTGTTCCCAGCCCCAGCAGAGATGGACAGAGTCACCTGTGTTAGCACCTGGTCATCTAATTCCAGTCAAGACCTCCCAGTAGCTACTCCTGGATGCCTGGCCTGGTTGCTCAGCCCACTGCACTGCCTCCTACCTTGGACTGTCTCTGTCACTGCAAGTCAAGTGAGAATGGCTGAGAATGGCTCCACATGGGGTCCCAAGCTGAGTTACAGAGGATCATCTCTGTCTTGTTCTCACACACCTTGTCCCCAAAGTAAGCCTGAAGTAGGGACTTGGTGACCCACTAGGAGCAGTACATGGAGGCACAGAATAACCTGTTTCACACACGTACTTTGGACAGGGAATTGCACACCACATAGCTCCTGTCTGGGTTTTTACTTTGTTCCTCATACTAACCCTCAGGGATCTCAGTGAAGAAATGCCATTCCTAAATTGAGAAGAAACAGGCTCCCCAAAGTCTTGGTAACTTGTCTGATGTCTAATGATGGTATCTGAACTGACATAGATGGACAGACAGTCCATATTTGATGGTCCCCCATAGATCTTTACCTGGTCTACAGCTGTTGCACATCTGGCCAGATGAGCTGTTGGGAGATTTCCTCAGATGCACTCAAGATGGAACCCAGCAAGATGGGAATGACGGTCTCATTCCTGCCCACCTGTGTCCCACACTCTTGAAGACTGTCCTTGGAGACAAATGGCCACCATCTTCAGAAGTTTCCCTGGAGCTGACCCTCAAAAATCACCAGAGCCTAGCTTATTGACTGTTTTCCTCCTCCCTTAGAAGGTAGGAGAGGGTCATGGGCCCCTGCCTGCCTGCATATCCAGCCATCTCCCAGCCAGTTGTATGCAACTCTGCCTTAGCTGCACACTGTCTCAGGGCTCTGGAGAGGGGCTAGAGTATATAGGACTCTGGAAGGACAAGGGTAGGGGCTCTGTCTCTTTCACCATGGGGAGCTATTGCCCATGCAGGGTGCAGACCTTCTAGTGTGGCAGCCTGTAACCACTCTGCTCTTAACCCTGATAAACTCATGGGTTCCCTGGGGTGAACTTCAGTAGACTTGTACCTCAGTCAGTTATTGGGATCTGAGAAGGAGGGAAAGACATTGCTTATATGTTGCCCGCCCCACTTGGGGAAGGAATTTTAGCATCAACACAGAAAAGGGATAATTGTTTTTATCCGAAGAACTAATCTGACTGTATCCCATTGCACTTACTGGGACCCTAGGCTCTGGCTTTATGTAGACTTTGCAAGCTTGGATTATATAGCTACCCTCCATGTTCAGTGTTAGGATTTCTGCACACAGATGCCAAAGACAAGCCTGGAGAACCTTCGGGAAATTCCCTCCAAGGTTGCAGAGACAGATCCTGGCTTCATAGTCTTCCATGCTGAGCCCCCTGGTTCTTCCCACTTACTCTGCTTCTCTAATCCATAGTGGGCTTTGAAAATACCCTATTTCTCCAAAACAGATGTCCAAGTCCTGACCTCTGGGACTTGGGATCATATTTGGAATGAGATATTGACAGGTGTAGCCAAGTTAAGGTGAGGTGACACTGGTCTAGGATGGGCTTTCAACAGGCCCTGTGAAGACCAGACTAGGGGAAGGTGAAGGCAGGGATGTCAACATACGGAGGAATGTCACCGGCTGCTGGACACCACTGCAGGCTGGGAAGGGACAAGAAAGAAACCCTTCTCAGAGCCTCCAGAGGGAGCAGGACCCTGCCAAACCCCTTAATTAGGAATTTCTGCCCTCCAGACTGTGAGAGCACACCTCTACGTTTGGCAGAAGTTGATTATGAGCACTTGTTATGAGGGCCCGATGTGGGGCAGTAGGGCGCATTATTCTTTCTCTTTGTGGTACTCAGGATAGAGCCCAGGCCTTGCATATGCCAGGCAGTGCTTACCGCTGAGATATACTCCCCCGCCCCACCAGATCCTTTGGGTTTTTGTTGTTGTTTGTTTGTTTTGTTTAGAGACAGTGCCACTAAGCAGTTCAGGTGGCCTTGAACAGAAATCTTCCTGTCTTGGTCTCCAGAGAGTGGCTGAGTTATAGAATTGTATCACCAGACTCTGCTATACACTCTTTCTTACTCTTGCAGCATGAGAGTATGGGCCCTGCAGGGGCTGGAGGATGGGGTTCAGTGCTGTCTGCACACGGGAAGGCTGAGAAGGTCCAAGGCCAGGAAGGCCATTCAACACCCTTTCAGGAAGTGTGTCCTAAACTAACTTGACCTGGGAGCCCCTTTCTCACGGAACACCAGTCAGTCAAAGTGGAGCATGCTAGGAGAAATGCTGTCCAGCACCATCAGGCATCCCTGCTGGCTCTAGTCCTGCCACTGCTTGACCAAACCTGCTCGGCTTATTCATCACTTCTGACAGCCCCTGTCACTCCCATCAACACTGAGACATAAAAGACCTCAAGACAGTTAATTATTATAGACAAGGCTATGAAAATGCCATTCACAGTGAGCCGAGAGCAAGGTGGTAATATTTAGTATCAGGCAAAGCCCATGGGCAAAAATAGCAGATGTGCAGGCCAGAGCTGTTTCATCTGGTGAAAGAGAAGCCTGGGGTGTGGAGCAGCTTGCTGGGAGTCTACATTGGGTTCTCGTGGCATCTCTGAAGCCGTCAGTCACTGCTTAGGGATGTTCATTTGTACCTCCTTTCCAGCCAGATATGTGATATGTCCACAGACCACTCTGCAGCTCTCCCTGGGCCCACATGTGTCATTTTCTTACCTTGGGTGTAGGTACCTGGGCCTGATGACAGAAAGCCACATGTTTGCTCAGTGTGCCGAGCCTGTTTTCCTCATCCCACCATATAGTAATTAACCTGGCTGGGCTCCAAAAAACAGTGTCTGTCACCTTCCTCGGACATTCTGCTGTCTGCCATTTGTCCCACTCCCTACCTTGACCTGGTTCATTTCTAAGTTCAAATGTCCTTCCTCGAAAAATCCTTCCTTGACTCTTCACCCGACCATGTGTCCCTCTACTCTTCCTCTGTCACCCTGGGTGTCCTCTCTTGAGGCATTGACACCTCACAGTGAAACAAGGACCTCATGGTCATGTTCACATCTGTCTTTTCTTCTGAGTGTCCCCACAAGTGCCAGCTCCCGAAAGTCCAGGGCAGTGTTTTGGAAACCTGGCACCCCTTGGGGCAGCCTTGTGCAGTGCCTCGTGCAGCAGCCTTGGGCTCTTGCAAAGGTTTCCACCAAGACACTCGGTAATGTGCGCATCAGTTTGCTCTGTTTGATTAGTATTCTGACTGTCACATTTTGGACTTGGCTTGAGGTTATGAAGAAGGCCGGGGCCTCAGTGATGGCGCACATACTAGTCCAGGCTAGGCTGTGTTGTGCAGACTCCAGCTGAGGATGCAGGCAGCTTTGCTGTGTGGCAGGGTCTCTGAAGGTGTCTGCCAGGGAGAAAGGCTTGGCTTCTCGGTTCTATGAGTTTTCTCAAGGCCAGGCCTACCTTAACCAGAACCAGAACATTTGAGTTAGATGGCAAACTCTAATCCCATCCCACTTAGAAGCTTTCTAAATATTTTCCTCACACCCCAGCAGCACACAGCCTCTGTTAAATAGTGGGTGGGATGGTGGCAACATCCCTACTTTAGGGAGAGAGATCTGAGACCTGGAAGTGTCTTTCTTTGGCTAAAATTACAGGTTTGGAATTTGGGGCTGTCAGACTAGTCTGGTTCATGGATTTGATGATGTAAGAAAGGCTCAGGGTTGATCAAGTTGTTCTCTTTCCTTCTCTCTCTCTCTCTCTTTTCTTCCTCTCTCTCTTTCTCTCTCTCTTTTCTTCTTTCTATCCGTTTGTTTCATATCTATTGTGTTTGAGGAAGCATGTTAAGACCCTTATGTGAATCATCTTATTGTTCTTACCTAGTCCCTCTACTAACTCTTTAAGGGAGATATTATCCTCATTTTCTGGATTAGGAAATTGAGAGGCAGGAGCTGGGTAACTTACCTGTACTTAACAAGAGTCATATATGAGATAGCCAGGATTCAAACCCAGAACTGGTGGTGACTGATGGCCAAGTTCTGTTTTTCCAACTTTGCCAAGCATCTAGCTGATTCTGTGATATCAGGCAGACTAGAGGGGGTTTGTGTCTGGGCTGACTGCACGTTCAGCAACCAAAGGGAGCCAAGGGTGGCTTCTGAAACTGACGGGTATGGCCAGGGTGGCTAGAGTGGACTTGTGGGCTGCCGGGCACTCTTGGTGACATGCAGATGACATCCATGGGTGGTGTAGGAAGGTCCTTCTGTATTTCTGTTGCTTTCATTGATTGAATAAAGAGACTGCCTTGGCCTTTTGATAGGGCAGCCCTTAGGTGGGCAGAGTAGGCAGAACAGAATTCTGGGAAGAAGGGAAGTGTGGCAGATGCCATGCTGCTCCTACCCAAGATGGATGCTGGTTAGAATCATGCCGGTAAGCCACAGTCAAGTGGCGATACATATTATCAGAAATGGGTTAGATCAATATGTAAGAGTTAACCAATAAGAGGTTAGAACTAATGGGCCAGGCAGTAATTTAATTAATACAATTTCCGTGTGGTTATTTCAGGAAGCAGCTAGCCGGGAACGTTGCCCACCCGCTCTGGGAGCTGGGCTGCAGGACACAGCCCACTCGCGCCACTTACTACACATAGGGAACTATCCTGTGGTCTACCCAGCTTTGTAGAGAATGGGCTGTTGCCTCCAGATGGTCCCTGTCCCTGTCACCACTGTGGAGCCATGAGAGGTCCACTCTACCAGCTGTAGTGTGGGGCTTTGGCCATGAGTTTTGGTGTCTGGCTCTATCGAGTGAAGACGTTAGCATTTATTTCATGAGCTGCTATGAGGAGTCCAGGATGACACATTGACATGAGCAAAGTGACTAGGACCAGGTAAACATTGCCGCCCTAGGCTTGATGATGGTGACAGTGAGGAGGGCGCTGGTACTGACGATGCATGTGTCTGATCCCCGACCATTCCAGACTGTGTACTAGATTAGAAGCATTCACTTCCCACCAGACAGACAGACATAAACCGCCTCTGGTTGCTTAGAGTCAGCCATTTCTGGGCCCATCCACTCTGAGACAGTTCACCTGCAGAGGGAAGTCTGAGCCTTTCTCTCTGGGAGGCAGAGCCATGCTATCACAGGGCACAGGGAATGTCAATGATGTCTGACTGGTGGCTGGTCCCTGCGGCAGTCTCTCAGCTGGCCACACTAGTGGCTGGTGGGAGTTGCTCTTGAGGGTGAGCAGGCCTGACTGAGCGCAGGTGTGTTTGAGCTAGCTTCCCCACCTCATTCTTAAGAGTCACTCTCTTTGAACTGCTGCCCTTTCTTTTCCAAGCCTCTCTGAGGCTCGAGCCCTGCCCATCACACCAGTCACCTGAATAAATATGGCTGTTCTGCTGGCAGCTTCTCTTGGGCGGTGACTGGCTAAGAACTGGGAAACCAAGAAGAAGAGGGGAGTTATGAACCTCCATGGTTCTGGAGACTTGTGCCAGACATTGCCCTGCCCTCTCAGTCCTGGGGCTTCAAGAGGTCCAGCAACATCCTCTGCCTCAAAGGACCAAGGGCATGAGGTGCTGTTGGCACCAGTCTGGAGTGTGATGACAAACCTTCTGTGTTCCCAGCAACAGTCAGTGCATCACTATTCTGTTCAGAAACCCATTTGTAGGAAAGTGACAAGCACGGAGACATCCCTGGGGCAAGCCATGAACACATTGGGACCCCAGGAGCCTAGACATTCTGAAAAAGAAGGAGCGCCCAGGAGGACCCGAGGAGAAAGGGGCATAGTCCTTTCTTCAAGCCCCCAACATGTGGACATGCCTTATCTCCCCCTCATCTCCCAATCCAAGCCCATGGGATAGGCCGGCCAGGATAACGGTTGTCCAAGAGCTAAGGAGAGTGTGGGGCAATAGTGGTGAGGACAGGGGCTGCTTATGGCTACAGTGGATGGAGGCCTCAGGGCAACTAAAAAGTGTGAAAGTCTGAGAACTGCTACCACTTGTCTGTTGAGGCCAGGGAAAGAAATACATACAAAATGTGGAGGCGGGGGAAGGTGCGTGTGCTGCCGGAGGAGCTGGGCTGAAGGCTGGCAGGGCCCCTGGCAGTTGAAGCCCTTGCGTGTGGTAGCAGTGATGGGAAAATCCTGTATTTGTGTACTGTTGGCTATGCCCTTTTAGTTGAACTTCTGACCCACGGGTTACTGAGGAGGGAAGTAGCTGGTTCCTGGAACTTGACACCATCTGGTCATGGGCTCTGAAGTCTCCCCAGGTCTGTGGACTGTCTCCTGCTGACTCTTGGGTGTGGTTTCCCTATTGTTCACCTTCTCTAGCTCAGGCTCAGGCCTTAAGTCTAAGCCCTCAACATCCTTTTCACCCAACTGTGTGATCCACCCTCCACCCAGGGATCTCTTTTGGGCTTCTGGGTTCCTCTTCCCACATTCCTTCACCCTGTTCACAAGCAAATCCTCTGCCCTGGTACCTGAGCATCCTGTCTGTCTCCCTGCCAACAGCTGGGTCCAAATGGTCCTTCCTCTGCCTTGTCCCTAGTCCAGTTGGTCCTGAAAGGCTCCTGTGCGCACTGCATGCTCGTGTCTTATAGTACTCCTTCCCTCCTGCTAGAGTAACACACGCTCCCGGGTGGGGAGGGCTTTGGAGTCCCTCATGCTAGACACCGCATGTACCCCTCCCCACCCTGGCACCTCCTCTCGTCTCCTAGCTTCATTGTCATTTTTCACCCACACCTAGTCCCCAAGTGCACTCCTCAGTGCATGTCTACCTGCGGTTCACCTGGAACATTTTCCCCACCTCCCATGATTCACTGCTGTCCCTTAGGTCTGTACGTGTCCCTTCTTCATAGAGGCCTCTCACGACTCCCTTGTTCCTGCAGCTCTGTTTCATGGCTGTCTCCATCTGAAATGGTCTTACGAATTTATTCACGTGTCAACTTTGTCTGCTTCCCCTCAGTTCATGTGTGAATTCATGAAACCAGGGCCCATGACGGCTTTGTTTACTGCTGGATATACCTGGAATGCTGTAGGCTTCCTGATCTGAAAAAAAATAACAGTAAATACACGTGTGCGTGTTGAGTGAGGAGGGGGGCAGGGTGTGAACAACCAAGGCTTCTGTGCCTTATTATAGATAAGGCCACACTTCAGCAGAACTCAAGGAGCATTGTAACCACTCCTGTGTGGTTATTCAGTTTCAATAGCTATTTTCTTCCCGTCTATCTGTTCTATACTTCATTCACCCAAGAGTTATTCAAAAGCTAATACGGGGACTGTGTGTGTGTGTGGTGGGGGGAGTGGCTTAGAAATGTTCCCTGGAAAGATTCTCCCAGAGTGTCCCAGTTTCTCTCCTTCTACCCTGCACCCTGAGTCTTCTGGGCTCTGTCTGCTCTCCTTAAGATCAGCCCTTGCAGAGGATCTAAGTACGCCCACGGAGGTCCAGATGGCTATGCTTTATAATCACTGAGAGACAGGAGTTCACTCTGGATTCGAATGGTGGGTGGGACCTGGCTATCAGACAGGGAGAAATGAAACTGTCCCAAGGCGGCCTGGTCACAGCTGGGCTGGACCCTGTGTTGCTGCTGCCAGGTGCTTTGGGAGAGCAGGGCTTGGGTGGAGGCCGTGGGAGGAATGCGTCCTGAGTCAGCCAGGCTTTGGGGAATACTGGGGAGAGCCAATGATCTTGAGAATAACCCCTCATGACTTGTGGTGGAAAAACTCCAGAGCCAGCCTCCTGAATCCCAGCGGGTGGGTGGGTCATCTCCGTGAAAGTAGGTGGCCATGGGCACAATGGCCAGGTGGGCTCACACCTCAGGTCCTTACCTCTGCTATAAAGTGTGACTCCATCTGGGGCTGATGGAACGCCATTGCGTTAGCAGGGTTTTCTTCATGTTATGTGGCTTGGGCCAAGCTTCTTGTACTGGTTTTGAAGATAGAAAGCCATTTTGAGGAGAAAATGATAAAAAGCAGACCTTGCCTCACATATTGGAACCTGTCCCCAAACTGGGATCCTAACTGGTCACTCTCACGATGGTGACACAGAAATGCCCCAGTCCCTGAGTGGGTACCACCAGTCCTGCCACTGTGTCTGGGATATGGGTCACTGGACATGGGCTCTAAGCTCTAGACCAACTCTCTTGACCAGATTTCTTATGAATTTGTGTAAGAAGTTTTGGAGATTAACTGCTCAAGATCAGATGCTCCATTGATGACCAGGAAACTTGGGAGAGGATTTTTTGGCACAATGGCCAGGTGGGCTCACACCTCAGGTCCTTACCTCTGCTATAAAGTGTGACTCCATCTGGGGCTGATGGAACGCCATTGCGATGGCAGGGTTTTCTTCAGGTTATGTGGCTTGGGCCAAATCCAGGTTCTTGGGGCTGGGTAGATGGCTCAGCAGTTAAGAGTGCTTACTGCTATTGCAATGGACGCAGGTTCAGTTCCCAGCACCCACATTTGCCATCTATAACCACTTATAACTCCAGCTTTAGGAGATCTGACACCACCTTCTGGCCACTACAGGCACTGCACATGGGGTACATGAAGAAAAAGAGACACATACACATCCACAGAAAATAAAACAAATCTCAACCCTCGAGCCTCACTCCAAAGCACATAGAGTCAAGGTGCCGACCTGAAGAGTTTGCTCACTCCTGTGGTGTGAACATTGAGAGCATGGCCAATTTAAAGCTTGTCATGTGATGACGTCAAACACATTGGGGAAAGAATGCGTGGTGGATAGCAAAGCTGGTACAGGACAGCTTCCACATACCACCGTAGGTCCCCTCTGTTCTGAGCCCTAGCTTGACTGCTGCCTCTGCAGGTGTTGGCAGACATTGTGAGAACACACACACATCACGAGGCTGGGAAATAGCTCAGTCAGTAGAGTCCTTGCCAGGAAAACTTGAAGGCCCAAGTTCGATCCCCAGTGTCTACGTGAAAATGCTCCATGTAAAGCGAGTGCTGCGGAGGTGGTGACATGAGGATCTCGGGCTTGCTGGCCTGCTCGCCCAGGGGACTCAGCAACCTCCAAATTCAGCTAGAGACCTTGTCTCAAAATATGTGACAGTGCTTGAGGAAGACACCTGGCTTCTGGCCTCCATGTTCATGCTCATGCGTGCATACACACACCAACACACAAAATCACACTAAAGGTCTCATGTTTGTGTTAAGAACATTGATTGGTATCCTGTGATACACACAGCCCATGACTGAATATATCTGGCAGGCCATGTGTGCCATAGCTATGCAGAAATAACAGTGATCTCCAGTTATAGCCCCTGAAAACCAAAACCAGAAATGATTATCAAAGGGCAGAGAAGGCTCAACACACAAACACCTCCCATTTGCTGTGAACCACAAGGAAGGGCGCAGCGCTCTCAAGACACTGTGTCTTCCCGCTTCTTCTGGGTTTGTTCTTGTTAAAGCTTTGGCCAGTGGCATAGTGTGTTCATGTCAGGAAACAAGCTAGGTCTTAGAGCCAAACTGTTGGGGGCCTAATTCCATGCTACCACTCAAGGAGATCTGAGTGACTTGGGCCAGTGCCCCAGCCACCCAGCTTCTCAGCAAGATAGTGAATTAGGCATCGGTCATGTGTCTGGGGAAACTGTGGGAGAGCAAAGCAGCTAAGTGAATGGGAAGCAAACTCCTGACCGCTCCTAGGAAGCCATGTTTATTCCAGGAGCTGGAAAAGTCGATTGGCTCCCACCGATGAGGTAACACAGTTTTCACGTTACCCTCTAGCTCCCAGGTGGTCTTTTCTACAAAAGGAAATGTCAAATTTCTTCCTATAAAAGGCCTCATGTGGACTTTTTCTTAGCTTATTTAAGATGTAAGCTAGCTCCTCTTAGCCTTCCTCCCGTGGCCACCTTTTCACGGGGTTAGGATGAAGCTCTGCCCTTTCCTGCAGTCATTCTTCACCCTCAGACCCCCCAGACCTGTGAGACAAAGAAGTGTCTGTCCATTAGACACGTATAGCGCTGTGTGTGTGTGGAGTGCTCACATACAACCTACAGGTCTATCCAGATGTGTGAAGCCACAAGCACCCGAGTTCCCAGTGAGGATGCCCTGCAGGATGGAGGACTCATGAATCCCCCCAGAGTGACAGACACAGGCTTGGACACATATCCACTTATGCGAGAATTTCACTGTTTTGAGGTTTGTGACGATTTGGAAAAAACAGAACCAAAATAAAAACCAAACCTAAAGATGAACTGCAGAGCTTACCAAAATATAGGCACAGTGGAGAGGCCATGCACGGCTGAGGTAGATGTGGAGGCACAGGGCTAAAAGATGGCTGTGTACAGTTTACAGTAGAGGACGCCCATGGGACTGCTGCCTCCAGCTCACATGCTGCAAGGCTCTGCTTTAAATGCCACCATTCATGCTGACCGTCCCTGAGAGAGCAGCAGATTAACCCGTTACCCAAGAAGGCGGTCCCTCGCAGGCTCTGGGTACCTGTCACTGTATGTAGTGTGTACAGCATACGTGGTCCCTGGCAGGTTCTGGGTACCTGTCACTGTATGTGGTGTGTACGGCATACGTGGTCCCTGGCAGGTTCTGGGTACCTGTCACTG
>JAQHUG010000005.1:5594585-5607566 GCA_028555095.1 Dicrostonyx torquatus
GGCATACGTGGTCACTGGCAGGTTCTAGGTACCTGTCACTGTATGTGGTGTGTACGGCATACGTGGTCCCTGGCAGGTTCTGGGTACCTGTCACTATATAGTGTGTACGGCATACTAAGTCAACCGTGTCATTACCAAGGCTTCTAGAGAACAGCAGGCTATTTGTGGGGAATTTCTAACCAATGGAACATTTGATGCAAATTTTCAGGTGGGTGTGTTTGAGGGAGAGGAGGTCAGTAGCCACACTCTGCATGGGTCACAGGTCAAATGTGAATGGTTATTATGTAGACTGCCAATATTTTTGATATAGTAGCTATCATTAGAAAATCCTAAGGCACTGTAGAAGTACAGTGCCCTTTAGAGAGCCTGGGGACTGCTCAAAGGAGAAGTCCAGAGTCAGTAATATTCCAGAGCTGCCAAGTTGAGGTGCTGGATGGACCCTTGTAGTTCTGCCGTTGTCATGGGCATAGCGGGCAAGAGACCAGCAGTTCAAATAAGAGCTCTAACTTCCAAAGCTGAGTTCTGCATCATGGTGTGCTGATTACAGAGAAGGCTGTGTGTGGCCAACACTCAGAAATGTTAGAAACTGCGTACGGTTATGTCTCTTCTAAGCCACACGAGGCATCTGGGCTACTTTCAAATACAGATCAAAGGCCTTTCCGTTGTCCTTCATACTCACCTGCTCTTCGTGCCAAAAGGAGTTCAAGGGGCAGAGGGGAAGCCTGGCAGAGAGCCGGAGTTATTTCCTGTCTTTGCGGGCTGTGAGTTGATTCCCAACCTTCTGAGGATTGGCCTCACAGGTGGCTTTGGGCCTCATCTGTCGGTTCAGACTAACCAAAAGGATCTTCAGGGTGCTTATGACTTGCCGTGCTTGCATTTGGGGGGAGTAAAGGGCCACTAGAAAGAGGCCTGGAGAGGTGGGGTCCCCACAGGTTCTCCTTCCATCGGCTTCACCCCTCTGTCTTCCTACAGGCACATGAGACTTAAGTATGAATACAGGAGCCTCTTTCAAGTTGCTGCTGGTCCCTAGGCTTCGCCTCACATCAGAATTACTTGTGCCTTTGTGCACTTTTCTCATTGCCTGGGCTGTGCCTTTTAGCTCTTTGAGATGCGCTGGTATTCCCAAGACTCTATTCTCTCTTGGCCACTGTTACACCCTGGTGGCTTCCATGTGCCTGTATCTTTCCTCCCCATTTCCAGTCACTTCTGGGACCTCTGGGCTTCCTCGCCTGGACCCCTCTAGGCCCTCACTGGCTCCGTCCCCTCTAGCAGCCAACCTCTCTTGCTTACCCAGCTGTGGCTCAGGCTGTGTGCTTCCTGGGCCTTCTGAAGCACAGTTTCTGACTCCTCACTCACTTCACAAGTTTGCCTGTCATTGTTAGCCTTGACCCTGAATTGTCGGTGAGAATCTGAATGTTCTTTGTTCCAAAGCTTTCTCATTGTTTTCTTTCCAATTGTAGAAAACATCTCCCGCCAGGCACACCCTGTAGTTTCTGTGAAAATTATAGCCTGGAAAAAACTGCTTAAGGCAACTGCCAGGCGAGGTGCTCACTGCAGAGAGAAGATGCCAGCTGCTGGCAGAGTTTGCGAGCTTTATTTGGGGAACAGAGTTCATCAAGGAAGGACAGGATTTTCAGGTGCCCCCCCACCCCCACCCCCACCACGTGTCAGAGATAGCGTGTGAATATCTCCGAGTGGACTTCTGTTTTGGGGGTCAAAAGAAAAAGAGCTTGAGGACGAGTCCGGGCTTCAGCTGTCCCTTCACCCCACTGCAGTCCCTGCCTTGGGGTTGTGTCTGAGGCTTTGTCTTGACAGTATTGTTCCTCGTTCAGCCTGAGACCCACCGAAAGATCAGGGTGCCAAAAGACTGTACCTGCCCTAGCATCTGAGCCATTTAGCTCCCTAAGAGGCGTTTCAGAATCCACTGAGGAGAATGAAGTGCTTTTATCTGCCCCTTAACTGTCGTCTGAAAAATAGAGTGTCTCTGTATAGACCTACATACATTCTACCTACCTCTTTCTCTAACCATCTCTATATAGCTAATTGCAGGATTTCTATCTAGACAGACAGATGGAGATATACATCCCCACCCTCAAGAGTCTAGTTACCTAGTCTCAGGAATTTATGTTTCTCTCCCATCAAATTCTGCAGTTAGGTAGCTGTTCGGTTTAATGAACAGTAGTTACTCAGCATTAGCCCAGTAACTTACTATCCAGATTGACGTTACCGACACCTGATAGTGGCTACCCTGGAGTGCTGTCTGGGAACACAGACTCGACCCAGACCTGAGTAGCGTGTGTAAGACCCCGATGGTTTGGATCCGGGCTGCAGTGTGGAGAGCGTTAACCTCGATGGTGTAATTTCCCCCTCTCACTAGTGTAATTACTTTCAACGCTAGGTATTTAATGTTGCCAGTAGTTCATTTCACAGTTTACAAAGCTTTTTCCAAAACTAGGAACTGGTGTAGTCCATTTGAGCCACTGGACTGAAACCCCAAGGGCCCAGTAGACCCCCTCCATGGCAACCCTTGCTCAGACCTGGTTTCTAATGGCTATATAATTAATAGGTGTCCTAAGGCAGAAGTGCAGAGTCCCTAAATGAACATGAGAAAGTTAAGACAACAGTAGACCAAGGGCTTGGCTCATAGTGGCAGGACCTTTCTTACCCTCTGGGCTAGTTCTGACTTTGCATATCTCTTAGTGACTAAAGTGATCTTCTTAGGGATCAGATACCTTCTGATACTCTGTAGCAGGGAGAGCTGTAGGTCTCCTCCTCCATAATCCTCTTTGACTACAGTGAGGTCCTGTATAGAATAGGGCAGAGAGCTGGGGCACAGCCCAGACCTAGCTCCATCCTGCAGCTACAGGCCCACCTTCCCCCACAAGACCCTGGGGAGTGCTGTGGGCCCTGGGAAACCATACAGTGAGACAGGCTGAACACCTGCTGTTCACATCCCCCCCCCCCCGCCCCATTCCTACATCCCCAGGATCCAGCTTGAAGAAGCAGCCACGGAGGCCCGCAGAAGTACTGTGAGGCAAGGCTTATCCATAATGGTTTCCGGGTTGTGGGCTTGTGAAGTTGGAGCCATTTCCCCTGGCTCCCCATCCCGCAGGCCTTGGGTCCTGGCCATCCACCTGGAGCTGGTTAGATGCATTCTGAATACAGAGAGATGCATTAGTTTGCCTCCACAGAGGCCACCGGCTGGGCATGATAATCAGGAAGGGCAGGGTGTCTGCGTAGGGGAACCTGGACCACAGGAATGCTCCAAGCCTCCCCTGAGATCCGTAAGACGACAGGCAGATGAGGCATCTTCTTTTCCATAAATTCCTCAGCTCCTTGCTTGGCCTTGGAAAAGATCTGTTTCTTTGGGGCCTTGGAGGCCGTAAGGGCAGCAGTCTCTCCATGCAGACCCTCTGCCATCTCCCACATTCCTGGACGCCCCTCAGTGCTGCTCTGCCACGGAGCCAGCTCAGAGGCCTTTGTCTGCCAGCTCTGGCTTTCGAGGGTAGCCTGCAGCAGTGAGCTCAGTGTCCATCTTTACCCATACCCCGATTTAGATGCTCTGACTGGAAACACAGACAGGCAAAGGATGTTAAGACACACTGAGCGCTTCCTCTACTGGGTTTTGTTTTAAACAGTTTCCATGTATGAAGTCATTCCGTCTTCTAGCCCTAGGAGGTAGTAGAGTCCCGCCATGTGTCATTCTTCACAGATGGTGCTAAGGACTGCCAGGCGATTGCCAGGGGCCACAATGCTGGAGTGGTAAGGCCTTTCCGGTCACCTGCTGGGGTTCCCCAGGGCAAGGCAGTGTGGCCTGTATAAGGTGTAAGAGAAGCCTGGCAGAGAGGACACAAGCTACATACTCAACTCAGCACTCTGCCTCAGACCTGGAATTTTTGGGAAGTGACACAGAGATTGATACAGACAGATGTACAAGGAGATTTGCACAAGTAGATGTCTGAGTCTGTGACACAGACGGTCTGTGACTGTCTGTCACCGTGCAGGTAAACATGCTGTGGGCTGGACAGGAGAGAGCAGAGGCTTTAATGGGAGAGTCAGGAAACTCGGAAGACTGGGAGGCTGTTTTCCAGGGCAGAGGTGGGAGTGAGAGCTGAACTGGGTTGGGAAGACACAGCGGAGGTGCAGCTGGTAGAACAGATTGCTGAGTGGATGCTCACACAAGTTCCATGTCCAGGCTGGGCTTCCAGTCCAGACGGGCACTTCTCTGTGTGAGCCACAGATGTGGCAGGGACACAGTGGGCTAAGGAGTGTTTAGGTTCTGGAGCATGGCCAGCAGCCCCACCCTTTCCTGGGTGCCACGGCTCTCGGGGGGACTCCTGTTGACTCCGATGCCCTTTTCCACCCCCACTTCAGGCATGAACCATCATCTCATCCCAGGCCCTACAGATGCGTGCTGCTGCTGGGTGGCCTGCTGCTCAGGTGGTGCCAAGAGGCTGTGACTACCGACTACCGGAGGTGACTTCACTTCTCAGGACTCTCCAGAGCCCCAGGGGGATGGATGGATGTTTGGGCACCAGCGTGTTGTCATGCACAAGGCATTTGTGAGAGAAAACAAATTTCTTAAATTACAAATCCATCAGGGCTGTGTTAATGCCTTCTGAAAGAAAGCATCCAACTTGGATCACCCAGGCCGTTTTCTCCTGGAACTGCTTGTACCTGTTATCAAGGTTTTTGTCTAGCACTGCAAAGTAGGAAGGCTCCGCTTGCTCAGGATATGGCTCTCTGAGGCTAACGGGGGCTCACAAGCCCTTGCCAGGATATCGTCTTGCTGCCGAGGCTGTCTCACAGTGTATTTCCCAGCTTTTACTAGGAACAAGTTGGGTCTTATATAATTTATTGCTTTTATCCCTAACAGTCATTACTGAGACAGTTCTGAGAGTACTTTCCCCAAGGCTTTGGGATAGCCACAGCCTGCTGTCCTTGTTACCTGATATGTATGTTTCTATAGTGCAGAAGAATGCTTACTAGTGACAAAGTGTACCAAGACCTCCTTCCTGCAAGGTGAAAGCTGCTTCCTACTGTGACAAGCCAAGGCAGTGCAGATTTTCCTCCATCTAGTATTCTTGCTGAGACCAGTTTAGGTTTAAGTAGAATCTGGTCCCCTTAATGGGAAGCCTTGTGGAAAATTACCTAACTCTCTTCGAGGAGCCTGGAGTCAAGATGCCCCGGCTAACTTACCTTAACTTCTCTGTGATGGTTTTTCATGGTTGTCAACTTGGCACATCTGAAACTAAAACCCAAAAATGGAGGGCACACCTGGGAGGGCCTTTTGTTTTGTTTTGTTTTGTTTTTTGCTCAGTTTGAAATAGGAAGCACTTCTACTCTCAGTCTTTGGCTTAGGAGGACACATGCCTTTAATCCAGATCTTTTGAGCTGGAAAAGGCAGATCTTGAGGTGGGAAGACACACCTTTAATCCGGACCATACCTTCTGCTGGAAGCTGATATACAGACATGGAGGAAGGAAGCTTCTTACTCTTTGCCTGCTTGCTCTCGACTGCTTAGCTTGTCTATTCCTTCACTGGCATCAGAGCCTGCTTCTTCGGGACTCCAGTGTATACTGAAGACCAGCTGAGACATTCAGCTTAGTGGGCCGAGCAAGTACTGGATCCTAGGACTTGACTTTCACAGACAGGCATTATTGGATTTGCTGGATTGTCTGTAAGTCACTCCAATAAACTCCCTTTGTGTAGATAGATGAGAGATTCATTCTGTAAGTTCTGTTTCTCTGGATAACCTTGATTAATGCATACAGTTATAAATAATAATAATTAATAAACAGCCTGCTTGTGTAGAACCTACCTCTCTGGCTGCTTAGCTTAACTTTTGTTAAACTGCTTGCTTACGCAAAACCTCCCCTTGCAGCTGCCAAAGGAGAAGTGCTTTTTGCCTTTAAAAACTCCATGCTCTAAATACTGAACCTACACTCGGGTCCCAGATACCTGAGTGTTGTCCCAGGAAGTTGGAATAAAAACTTTCAGTTGACTATAGAAAGTGCCTGAGTGGTCTTCTCTGGTGGACCCCTGTACCACCACTGAGAGACTATGAATCAGACAAACTCCCTGGTAGGCAGACAGAGAGGGCTCATGGCCAGGTAATAACAGGGGAGAATTTCCAAGATGGCTGGCTTCTCCCTCATTCTCCTGACTTGAGGCAAAAACTTAGCCGCTTAGAGCAAAGGTCTTGTAGGTTTTTCCTACCACCAGCAGGCCACCTGCTGATGAACAGGCTTAATAAGTTCAAGGCTGGATCGGGGGAAATGTTATATAAAATGCCAGCCCCCTCCCCAGGCCCAGTCAACCATCCTGGCTTCCTTCAAGCTGACCAATCTCAATTAGAGGAGGAAAACTCTTCAGAGACTTAAAAAACCCAGTCGCCAAGAAGAGGCTGGACCTTTTGGCTTTTTGAGCCCTCCATCCTCTTTGCAGAGGGTCTTTTTCTCTGTGTGCCTGCTGCACATGTGTCTCCTCAGCCCCCAATAAACAGCTTTCTTCAACTGTTGAGTCCTGTGTTTGTCGCTGCCACTGTTGTCTGTCATGTTCCAGATATTTCCTGCCTTTTCATTCTTTAACTGGCCGAGAAAATGAATCTGCTCAGAAGCCCCAGATTGTATCACTGTGAGGGAAAGTGACCGCTGTGTTACCTGACCTGGTGGCTGGACACCCAGCGGGACCCTTGTAGGGCAGAGAGCAGAGCTAGGCATGATCCCTGAGGACTGAGAGGAAAACTCTACTCCACAGCTCTGCCTGCTACACACATGGCTGGTGGCTGTGGCACTGGGCTTCAACAGGCTTCAAGGATGACCCTATTGCCGACTGACCTGAGTTGTACTAGAGTCAGTCCATATGCACAACAGTCGCTGATTGGTGAGTGATATTCCCATATGTTGAAATAACCCCCATACCTGTGGGTGTGACCTTATTTAAAGAAATAGGGTCTTCACAGGGGTAATTAGTTAGGATGGGGTCGTGATGAATCAGGGCAGGCCCAATACTCTGAGTCCTTATGAAAGAAATGTGACAGTCTCTCTCTCTCTCTCTCCCTCCCTCCCTCCCTCCCTCACACACACACACACACACACACACACACACACACACACAGAGGCACACAGCAAGTGTGATATTGTGAAGATGGAGAGTGAGTCTCTGGAGAGCCACTAGAAGCTGGAGAAGGCAAGGAAGGAAGAAAGGCAGGCAGACATGCGCAGCGCAACCTGCTCTTACCTCATTTTCAGGCTCCAACACAAGAGGACCAGAGAAGAAATTTCTATGGCATCCTGTGTTGTGTCATGTTGCAGCAGACTCAGCACAACGAAAGGAAAGGCTGGGTGAAGGGACCCTCCCCCCATGCCTGTCTCCCAGCATATAACACAGAGAACACCCAAGAAGTCAAATTTGCAGGTCTGTGATTATAGCTGTTTGAGAGGCAGAGGCAGGAAGACCTCTAGCGCCAGACTTGTCTATGCTACAGAGAGTGCAGCACCACGCTGAGTGATTCAGCAAGACCCTGTAACAAAATAAAAGGTGAGAGAAGGGCTTGGGTTAGAGCCCCGTGGCGGACTATCTGCCTAGCACATGGAGGTTCCTTGGTTCAATCGATGGTACCACTCTCTCTCACACACACACAAAGCCAACGTTCTGGAATGAGTCATAGCCTGACAAGGAGTGACCTCAGGTTTGGAGAGAGGTGGAGGCAGAATGATGCCCTGTGGCTCCCACACAGGTTTTGTCTTGTGGAGTGTTCTGGAACCTTTGCTGCCTACAGCCCTGATGAGAACTAATAACCAAGCTCCAGAGTCTTATCCTTCCCATCAAGTCCATGATTGATGAAGCCATGAGTCCAGAGAGGCCCAACTCCTCCAAACTAGGAGGCCAAGAGGAGCCTTGTCTTTGGGGCTCACCCTGCTGTCCTCTTTGTGTCTGAACTGAGGGTTCCATGGTGCCCATCTCGAGTGGGGGTGAGTCCTTCAGAGGATTTCATCCAGCACCTTCCACACTTGCTCACACAGTGAGCATGCGATTATGACCATGGGTCTGTCAACAAAGAATCGACTTCTTTAAGAGACGAGCTCTGCAGTGTTACAGAGCAATAGAAGGGACAGATTACTCTTTTTAATGCACTTTTTTTTACTACTTTGGGTAATGCTGTATTTTGACCACATACATACCCATCCAAATCCTACTGCTAACTCTTCCCACCCTCTTATTCTCTTTTTTCTTTAATTACTATTTTACTTATAATTATATTAAATTATAATTGTAAATAAAACTTGCCATGTCCTTTCAGTGTTGCTTACGTGCACGTTTTTAGGGATGACCACTTGGCATTGGTTAACCAGTTAAGGGTTAACCAGTTATTTCTGGGGAAGGCTGACTTTCCCTCTCTTAGCAGCCTTTAATGGCTTTATAGCTCTTCTTTGAGGGTAGGTCCTTGTGAGATTTTTATTTTCCACAATAGTGCTTCAGCTGGTACTGTCATTGTTTAGGTCATGTTTAGGCAGCCACGTTGTTGGGAGTTTGGGGTGTAGCTCCCTTGTCCTGCATGGAAGAAGAGTGTCTCAACCAACGTCCTGGTCCTCTGGCTCTTATGGCGTTTCCACTCCTCTTCCATGAAGAAGGAACACATTGTCAGACCCTCAGGGGGCTGAAGAAATTCCCAGTGCACTGAGCTGCCTGACAGTCCCCACAGGCACCATGCTGCACTGTTGGTGGGGACAGTAGAGAAGTGTGTGCAGTTATTAAAACAACATGAGGATCCTCGTCACTTGGGAATTGTTCTGTATCTTGAGCAGACTGGTGGACACCTGAACAAGAGAAAACTGAACCGAATGCTTCTCTCTCTCTCCCTCTCCTCCCCTTTCCCTGATCTTGCCCCTCTCCTTACCCCCCTCTCTCTCCTCCCTACCCCTGTAGAACAATGCAGATACAACTGTGAGAGAGAGCAGGCACAGGATGTGAGATCGCCCTGGCTGTGATGGATTGGCATGCTTTCACTGGGGACACCAGATAAGGAGTCCACTGACATAAAAATCTACAGTCGTGCCAGAATAAAACATTAAAATGAGAAACATTGACTTTGGAAATAGAATGTAAACAAGATAAATGTGAGCTCCTTAGGCTTTGCATTGATAAATCTGTGATTTATTTTTCCCTTCGGGATTTTCTTAGGCTCATTTTCTCAGTGCATGTCAAATTGACTTGAAAGATACATACACGAGCCCACTGTGTATCAGAAACTGTGTGTGTGTGTGTGTGTGTGTGTGTGTGTGTGTGTGTTGGGTCTAGAAGCAGGCTAGGATACCGAGCAGGCAGACTGAGAAGCAGCAATGAGGAAAAAAGCAGAGAGTGGAAATATACCTTCCACACTGAGGAAACACATGGAGTCCCAAGGGCGGGAGGTGGGGGGGGGGATGCAGGCCATAGGGCAGAGAGGATGCTGTCTGAGAGAGGCCTTCAAAGGAGCAGCAGAAGTATTTGGGGAGGCCCCCTCAAGCATGCAGAAAGATGGGTCTGTGCTGAGCCCAAAGAACCCCCAGACAAGGATGTGCCTAGACTGCTCCCAGTGCAGCTGGGATTGTAAGAGGGGTAGGGAGGAAAAAGAGAGATGGAGAGAAAAGCAGTGTCCATGACTGACCCTGGCCACAGGAAGGCCGGAGGCCTTAACCTTTCTCACTCTGGAGGGCTAGAAATAAACTCTTGCTAGTGTTTCTGTGAGTTGAGCTAGCCTCTCCTGAAAGCCCAAGGCTTCTGTTTCTGGTGGCAGCAGACACCATATTCTCTGATTGGGGTGAACCTCAATGGGTAAAGACCTCATACAACCAGAGACGGAATCTGGCTTACAGGAAGCTCCCTTGGAAGCAAAGCCTGAAGTGTTGCGGATGAGGGGATCTAGACCCCGCTAACCATTTGTTCCAAGGGTTGAGTGTGTAGAGTTGCCCACGGTCGCTCCAGCCTCTGCCCATGATATCAGGTCAGCTTCTTGCTGTGGCTGGATGGTAACAAAGGACTCATCCAGGATCCCCATCACTAGCAAGTGCTGCATTCACAGGAAAACCCAGGTGCTCCAGCAACCAAGTTCAGCTGTGTGCTTTTTATTTTCAGATCATGCTAGGCTAGGCTCTCTGTAGACAGAGCTCTTGGAGAGGGGACACATCCTGAGACACTACGAGTTGACAGCAAGCTTGCTTTCTTGACCCCCACTCTGTCGTGCCTCCAGTGACCCAGCAGTCCCAGAGGGACCTGCTTACATGACTCTCCCATGCTCCATTGCTCCATGGAGAAGCATAAGCCAGGAATGAGGATACCTGGACTCACTTTAATAAAGATGGGGAGAGGAGCAGAGTTGGTGGGGGGAGAAAGGCCAAACTGCGGGGTTCTCTGAGTGAGAGAAGCCTGGGCTCAGCTCCTACCTCTGATGCTGGCTTACCCCTTTTCTCAGTGTTCTTGGGCATGGCAGGGTGCCGAAGAATAGAGTGCTTTTAAGGGAAATGGCAGAGGAGGGCAGATGGTGTCTTCTGTCTGGTGACTTTTAGGAGACCACCTAAGAAAAATTTGTGAAAAGACTCAGCAGTTGCTTAAGAGCTGAGAGCGTAATCAGATAGATCTTAGCTTCAGAGGGAGGGAACGGGTGACAGGTGGAGTTCCCCAGGGAGGAGGGGGTGGGAGGGAAGAGGGTTGCAAAGAAGCTCCATGTGTCTCAGGCAGGCTGCTGACAGCCATGCTCACCGACAGGGAAGATGCCAAGGTTCTGGGAAGATGGAGATCGACCTGGATGCAGCCCAAGAAGGATGAGGTCGCCATGCTCTGAATTCCTCTTTGATTATTGTAAGATGTGCTTGGGTGATAACGGGTTGTTGAAAGTCAGCAATGGTCAGTAGGGTGGGCACGGAGCCCAGGAGGGTGGGGCTGCCGTCTCCCTCTCCCCAGACTGCTCCAAAGTGCCCCTGGACAGTTTGTCCCCTGGGGCTCTGGACCCCATGTGGACTTCAGCTTTTGCTGTCAACAACTTTAGAAGGCCCAGAGCAGAAGACGATTTAAATTAAATATGTCGACCTGCTGTATAGTAACCGTGTATACTAGCTACCTGGCAGCCCTGGGGGAAGAAGCCGCTTCCTGTTGTCTGTATGTTAAACTTCTTACCTTTCTTGGCCTACAAGAAGATGGAACTCTGTCAGGCTGTCAGGATGTCTGTTGGTCTGTCCACCGGAAGTAATAGGAAGCCTGTCTCGAGATTCTCCCACTAGTGGTGGTGGCTGGCATCTTCTGGGTAGGTAAACCGTATGAGTAGCCAGCTGGGGGACCTATACACGTTTGTAGCATGTTCGGCCTCGGTGTGTGTCCCTGCTCTGTCTGGGCTCACAACTGTGCTTCATTTCCCTCGTGACAGAGAACAGGAAGGACAAGGAAGCTTGTAGTCACGTGTGTGTGGCTTTGGATGTCAGCTCTGTGTTCTGGGTGCTTGGGTCTCACCTGTGGTGGACTTTCATCCAAGTGAGTGTATGACATTGTGGAGACTGCAGGAAGAGACCCTAGTAGAACAATCCTGCCATAAGGACTCAAATTTAAAATAACTGCAGTTACCATAATTTTTTCTGACAACTGGGGGATCCTAGAATATCCTCGAGGGTCCCATCCTTGTTCCTGTTGTCTGTACTATCCAGCCAGGCTGGCCTCAGCTGGACCTCTCTACTCTCTTGCAGGCAAAGCCTCCTTACCCTGGCTGCACACAAGGAGTTGCCCCAGATATGACCCGCTCCTGTCAAGAACCACCCTGCTTGTTATTGTTCTAAGAAGCCTGTGTGGCCAGCTGTGTCCTCTCCCTGAGGACATAAGGCTGTATGTGCCCTCACAGTGCCCAGCTTCCCCTTGTATGGTCTTCCCACAGCAGTCAGGCGCCGCCCTTCTCCGTCTGTCCAGCATGAGGACTGTCCGGCTCTGCACAGCAGTGCTTCAGGGACGAGTGGGACCTGAGGACATGGTGGCCTTCGCTCTCAAGGGTCATTTGATGAGCCGGCTGTGAGAAGGCGCTCATGGGTTGTGATCGCCCCCTCCTACACTTCTTCCCTCACCGCCAGCCAGTTAGGAAGCTGTCTCTTTAGAAGGTGAGGTGGCTGCCATCTTTCCATCCGCTAGCTTCACAGAACACAGGTCTTTGCCACCACCTGCCTCTCTGGCAGTTGTCTTCATGCGTGCAGCGAGCAAAACTTCTGTGCAGACACAAGACTCAGTGTTTCAGCTCCGACATTTTTTTAAAATCCCATTTGGGTAGCACCACTGGAGCTAGACTCGTTTTAATGATAAGTTGTAGGGCTGGGGAGCAGCTCCAGGGACCCCTCGGGTATGTGGACTCCATTTCAGTTCTTACTCTTTTTCACTTAAAAAACGTGCCCAAACCACAAGGTAACAACCGGAACAGAATGCTGCTTTAATCACCGCAAATCCCATCACTCAACCAAATCAACCGTTTTTAATCTTCCCTAACCTTCCCAGAGCCTGCCTGTGAGCAGACGGTTCTGTAAACAGCTATGATCACAGCATTTTGTAGCGCAGCCCCTTGTTTCTCAGCCTTTGCTCCACGTGGCTACAGCCTTTCTCAGGAATCCTTTTTAATGGGCCACTCGCATACCCCCTGGTGAGGCTCCTGGGCCTGCTTACCAGTCCCCCAAATGTCCTTTGTGTCCTCCCTCAGAAGAGGTCAAAGTTAGCCAGAGATGAACAGCTAGAGTCCGAAAATCTCTCAGTGTTGCTGGACTGAATTATCTGGAATTACCTGGCATTAAAATGAAAATATTTCCCTGGAACAGGTATTGTTCCACTGGAACCTCCAGCTCACTCCTGTATGACCGAGAAGCCCCGCCCCCTCTTCTCTCTCTTTAAAAACCTTACCCTCTTAGAGAATCTCCAACAAAGAAACAAGAAAAGCCTAGTTCCACACTCCTGGCATCTGCAGCAGCCCCTCCCCTG
>JAQHUG010000005.1:5627680-5639958 GCA_028555095.1 Dicrostonyx torquatus
GTAGATGATGGGCTCAGGTGTAGGTGATGGGCTCAGGTGTAGGTGATGGGCTCAGGTGTAGGTGGTGGGCTCAGGTGTAGACGGTGGGCTTAGGTATAGACAGTGGGCTCAGGTGTAGATGGTGGGCACAGGTGTAGATGGTGGGCTCAGGTGTAGACGGTGGGCTCAGGTGTAGGTGGTGGGCTCAGGTGTAGATGGTGGGCTCAGGTATAGACAGTGGGCTCAGGTGTAGATGGTGGGCACAGGTTAGATGGTGGGCACAGGTAGGGACTGAGTCCGTGGCTAAGAAAAGAGTTGGAGAGCTGGAGCCATCATGGATAAGTAGATTCATGGTGCCTTTAGGAGACTCCAGGGCTCCCCTGACGTCAGCAAACACAGCTCCTCCTCTCCAGTGCTTTCCCAGTGACCCATGTCACACCGCAGGCAAACCATCTCTTCTTTAGCAGTTTCTAGGAAGCAAAGCCTGGTATTTACTCTGTACTTGGGAGCTTCTGTTGCCGTTGAAGGAGCCACTGAGAAACCAAAAATGGACTCCATTATCCAAGGATACCAGCACCCACCTGCACCGTTTCCACACGCCCCTACCACACAGGCCTTGCTGCATGTGCTCAGTGGAAAAACCCAGGAAGAAATGGAATGGAATTTCTCTCTGGCCATGGCCACCCAGGTAGTCACTCTCTCCGAGTCTCTCTGAGCCTTTCTTCTCCGAGCCTTGGCTTCTTTATGAGCTGGTTGGTTGCATCCCAGCCCAGAGAAAGCTTCCATTCTGACAGCAGCAGCATCAGTACTGCCCCCAAGAAGGAAATCCAGGGAGGGATGACAGTTTAGTTTAGGTTCTGTTCCTGGAGCCAGTGTTTTGCTGGGTCTCAGGGCCTGCTCCATGCTGCCACTCAGTGTCAGGTTCTCTGTGCTCTTGTGTGCTTCAGGGTTAGAGTCACAGCATGTGATTATGAATGGGAGGGCTTCTGCTCCTCTCAGGCCCATTGGCAATCAAGCAGCAGTACCCTGGGCCATGGAGGCCATCCTGCCTGCCAGCACTGCTGCCTGCCAGCTCAAGACCACCCTAACAGTGCTGACATGGAACTGAGGAGCTGGCAGTCTGCCTGGAAGAACTCAGGCAGTCCTACAAGACTGGCCTTGGGAACCGGCTAGCTTCACACTGGATGTGCTCCAATGGTAGATTCACCAAGGGGACTGCTCTTCGGGGACCTTTCATTTCCCATACGGTCACAGGCCCAGGCCACAGGCAGAGTGAGACATAGTTCAGGGACTAGTGCTGTAGCCTCAAGGCTGAGTAAGCCACCATGAGCCTATGAAGTGAGCTCAGCCACAGGCTGTGACCTTTCACATACACCCCCCATAGGGCTTTGCAAGCCCCCTTGCCAGTCTGTGCTTCCTGCTTCATTCTACACTCTTCTTCCAGAGGGGTGGCCTCGGCTCTGGCATTAAAAATCGAAGTCTGTGCCCACTTCACAGAGGAAGAAAACAGGGCTACCGGAAGAGCTACTGGCCACGAGCCTCGCTCCTCAGCAGGCCCTGCAGCAGGTGTCACGCTTGCCTCGGGAGAAGGAAGCCTGACCAATTGTTCCTACACATTGACCCCAAAGTGCCAGTGGGACAAGAGCAGGCTAAGCAGAGGGACTTCCTGTCTGCCGAGTCCTGGGGTTGGGACCCAGGGCTGCACCCCTGCTGGAAGCTAGCTGGACACAGGTGGGCACAGGGTCACCTTCTTTAGAGGCGGGGGAAGGCAGGACATTCCAAATGAAACAAAGGTGCCCCATGTGGCCGGCCTAGGTGTCCCTGAACTGTAGCATGGGGCTGGCTGGGTATGTGGTTTGCCTACAGAGCAATCTGAGCTAAAGAGGGCCCCCTTTACCTTTGGGCTGGGGCGGTGTAGGTTAAGGCAGCACCTGGTGTGGATCCCCCACCCCCACCACACCCCCCAGCTATACCTGAGAGAGACTTTGGACCATTAGGTGCTTTGAACACAGGTCTCTGAGAAGACATGGCTAGAGGGAGGGCCTCAGCTGATTGGAACCACACTGTCAAGCCAGCACAGGACAATACTAGAACCTTCCAAATGCCATCTCAGGCTGGGGGCGGGGGCTAGGTGTGAGGGCAGAGGGGCAGGAGAAGAGGAGTTGAAGGGAGATGTCAGAAAAGGCAGGTGGCATCTGTAGATTGTCCCTAGAATTATGCCACCTCCCTGTAGCTGTCGGATAATGCCTCCAGCTTGATAGGGTCTTGTTTGCTTGCTCAGCACCTCAGTGCTGTATTTGAAGATGCACACAGTGATAGGGAGGACCCTACAGGGCTCTACCTGAGAAACCAAAGCCTCTGTGTGTAATGTCAGAGTTGACCTGAGCCAGTCTCATGTGTTGGATGGACCAGAAGACTGAAACCATCCGGCAAGAGCTGACATCTTTCAGGACATCACATGGTTTGCTTTTAGGTCATTTAAATTGGTTGAATGAGGCTTACCCAGATGATCAAGGTTCTGCTGACTGCAATCCTGGTCAAACACACGGATACATTCATAGCTAGCATGGTTAAACCCCTGGGTTGGCATCCTAAGTCACATGCACCACCACCCACCCATACACACACCCCTCATGGCATCACCTGGATTAGTGTTTGGTAGAATCACCCTGCCACGTGCATTCATCAAAGCTTCTGCCCCCAGGAGGATGGGGCAGGGTGTGCTAAGCCTGTAGCATCTTCTGGCTGAGGCAGTAACAGCCGTGTATGTAACTGTAGTATCATAAATACAGGGGGGGTGTGTGCCTTGAGGTGGGTGAGAAGAGTTTCTGCCAAGCTGAGAGAACAGGACTTGGGCTTGGGGGCTTCCCCAAAGTACAGCCGTGTCTGCCCAGAATTCTGGCCGAGTAGAATGGGGGTATCCGTGGCTTCGGTTCTGGCAGCTGCTTGATAGGGAAAAATGCTCCCTAGTTATATCTCCTTAGTTCCAGGCAGGTTCTGGAGGGAGTTCCCAGCCTTGTCCTTGCTGGTCTGAAGGTGGACCAGGGTGAGCCAAGCTCTCCAGCTGTGGTATGGTGGTCTCTGAGAAAGCCTCACTCACACAGAAAGTTCTGCCGAGCTCCTGGTTGGCCCATCAGAGTGTTGTGACTGTGGAGAGATGGGATGCTGCAGACAGAAAGCCAAAATCATTGTCTGCTCCTATAACCATCTTCTTATCGTCTGTGTCTGCATCTGGCTTACACCCCTTGGGCTGTCAGTAAAACATCTGGACTGCGGTGAGAACACTAGCTTCTACCAGCAAAAAGGCCGAGAATGCATCAGCGAGTGCCTACAGCCTAGAGCAGAGTTTCCCAGCTTCAGTTTAGTCTGT
Source organism: Dicrostonyx torquatus (assembly GCA_028555095.1). NCBI lineage: Eukaryota > Metazoa > Chordata > Mammalia > Rodentia > Cricetidae > Dicrostonyx > Dicrostonyx torquatus. Next base: position 5,631,030 of record JAQHUG010000005.1, read on the forward strand.
GAGGAGGCTCTTGTGTCCGTACAGGGGTGCCCACTAAGGCCAGACCAGTCTGCAGGAGCGGGCTGTGTGCCCACATCAGAGGAGACTGTAGGACTTTCCCTGATGGGTAGGGTTTTCTTGAGCTTTTCCCTATGGAAGCCAGGGTTGGGGGAGTAATTTGGAATCTGTTTTCAAACCAGGATCTGGTCATGTTCCTCCCCTTCTTTGGCCACTTTTTTTTTGAAGGATTACCATTTCTGTATGAGATGCCTACACATTTTATACCCTAAACATAACAGCTCTCCTGGCCTGTGAAGTGGGCTCCACAGACTTGCTAAAAGGAGTAAGCCAAGGCCTCAGGGAGGTTGCTTCAGTTACGTGCAGGATAGTGGCCTCAATCAGAGCTGGCTCAAAGCTGGTTTCTGGGTGAGGTGCCTCCCATACCTTATTCAATTACTCACTGATAGATGGGACTCTCAACCCAGGGCATGTGGACAGTGTGACCTGGAGAGGGAGAGACAGTCTCTTAACTCTAGAACTGGCTTGGAAAATTGTGTGTACTCTATCTTGCAGTGAGCTGGTCTTGGCTTTCAAAAACCCATCGAAGCATTAAGAATGATGTTCAAGGGCCAGGCAGTGGTGGCGCACGCCTTTAATTCCTGCACTCGGGGGACAGAGGCAGAAGGATCTCTGTGAGTTCGAGGCCAGCCTGGTCTATAAGAGCTAGCTCCAGGACAGGCTCCAAAGCCACAGAGAAATCCTGTCTCAAAAAACAAAAACAAACAAACAAAAAAACAACAAAAAAAGAGAATTCTGTTCAATTACAGTTTGTGTGCATGCATGTATGTGCATGGGTATGTGTGTGCACTTGAGTTCATGCATGTACATATGTGTGATTGGATGAGAAGAGGACCTAAAGTGTCCTACTCTGCCTTCTACTAGGCTGGCTGTCAAGCAAGCCCCAGCAATCCTCCTGTCTCTGTGACCCCTGCCCCCACCTCTGACGGTCCAGGCACTTAACCATGCCAGGCATTTATGTGGGTCCTGGGAACCCAAATTCAGGTTCTCATACTTGGGCAGCACGTGCTCTTTCCCACTAACTCATCCCCCCAAACCCTCAATTAGTTATTGCCAGCTGAGTCCTATTGCAGGCAACCTTTGGTGTTTATAAACCGTCCCCCTCCACCTCCTTCTTCTGAACAACTTTGCAAATGTGCCCTAAATGGGCTGCCTCCTCTGGCTGCCACTTTCACCTGGAAGGCCCCAAGGCTGCGTTATTGGGAAGAGCTAGGGAGGGTAGTGGCCAGAAGTACTAAGGGAATTCCCCTGGTGACTGGGACAGCCTCCTGGATCACACCTAGTGAGTGCTGTCCCTTTAAGATCCTCTGGGGGCAGGCTGTCAGCTACCCGCCCTCAGTCGCTGACTGCCTGAGCCGGGTGGCTGGAACACTGAATTTGGGGAAGAACCTGCAGGGTGATCAAGTCACCTGCGCACGCTTTCTCTCGCGGACCTGGGCCATGCCCGACACACACTGAGGAAGGACGTTGCTCTGGCTGTGGGAGGAAGAGGAGGGAAAGGCGCAAGTCACTTTGGCCATGGGCAACTTCCAGCTGGAAGACTTTGTGGCAGGTTGGATTGGAGGTGAGTGTGCTTGCCAGACTCTCCCTCCCTCCCCCGCATCACAGGGCAAACAGCGGAGGCCCAGTGCCAGCTGTTTGCACCTGGTGTTCTCCTGCGCTGCGCTTTGCAGCTTTGCTTTGCGGGATTTCATCAGGAGCAGAGTGAGCGATGCCTGCAGCTCCGCACCTGGCGTCCCTAGCCCAGTCCGCTTGGCTGATCCTGTCCTTAACTTCGGAAGCCCAGCTCTTAAGATTCACAGTCATTTCTTTGAGCTTCTGGTTTGCCTCAACATCAGGCCCCGAGGAACTTAGATCCCATAATGATTAAACCGCTGGTCAGGGCAGACAACCAATGAAGCCACCCGAGTGTGTGCACACCCTTCAGTGACCCAGAGCACACCTGGGTTTGGGGACTCCAAGAAACTTGTGCTTAGGCTGGCACTTGGCTTGGTTCCTAAATCCCAGTGTCAGGGTGGCCAAGAACCTGGACTTTAAGATCAGGTTGGTCTCAAAGGCGTGGCCCCTGGAGGGAGCAGAGCCCTTGGGGTAGGGAGTGGAGCTCTGTGGCTCTGTGGGGCATTTGTCCAGGACCACTGGTCCAGCTGCTGTCACTTATCAGCCCTCATTTCTTCAACGCCCTCCTTTGCTGTTCTTCTGAACCCTTTGGTCCCTCTGCTTGGCTGTCACTCCATTTGCCATCATTTTACCATAGCAAAGCAAAACAGGACCCGAACAGTTAACATAATGACAGACAGTCTCTGGGTAAAGCCCACCCACTGCTTGCTGTGTGCTGAGGTCCCTGTCAACCGCCTTAAGTTGTCTTCCTTGATGACACTGTGCAACAAACTTCCCACAATGCCTTCCACATTTGTCTGAAGCCCTACAGACTTTCCAAGCTCTGGAAACTACTGCTCTAGCACCCCACCTTTTTTCAAAATTTTGCACCCCTGCTTTCAGACTGTAGGCTGAGTGTGAGCAGGAGGACCCTTGGCTCTGAACTACTGCTGAGGATGCCTGCCCCACCCTGGGGAAGATATTGGCACCTGGCGTTGGAGCTCCTATCTCCAAGCTGGACCAGCAGAGCGAGGTTTTGGCTGCTGTTCAACTCCATGCTATTCAGTTCAGGGGAGAGTGGAGGGTGAAGAAGAAAGGAGGTTCTAGACCCAGCAACCAGTGTCCCTGTTGCCACCTCTGCTGCCAGAGATGTTGCCTTTTTATCAGTGTGGCGGAGGGATTCTTCTTGGGAAAACAGCCCCGTGTGAATGTCAGTTGCTAGGGACCACAAAGGCTTCTTTATCTAGGTGACTTTGAGACAGCCTGACACAAGTATGTGTATAGCCAGGCGTTTCTGTTCTCTCTCTTCCCCTTCCTCCCCTTCCCTTCCCTGCCTTCTCCTTATCTATTGATTGTCACTCCTAATTCCCTTACTCTGGAACCTAGTAATCTGTTTTCTGTCTTTATGGCTTTGCCTATTCTCCATAATAAAGTTGCACAGCATGTTTGCCTTTTGTGCCTGGCTTCTTCTGCTTAGCATAATAAGGTCTTTTAGGTACAGAACCTCACAAAGTAGCAGGGTTCTGTACTCCATTCCTATCTGTTTTGTGACTTTACCTGGGGAGATATGAACAAGTGGCTATTCACCCCAGACAGAGCATTGATGACAGACGAAAGAAATGATTCCATCAAAGTCTTGTTGAGCAAGTCCGTGAGTTTACTAGAGTTGCTTTCAGGAGTATAGGCAAAGGGCTAGTTAACAGGCACATGGATGACTGACTCAAGGAGAGCTGCAGCCCTGGAGAACCCACCCCACCATGACTGACAGTTCCTAAAAGTTGCTGCATATCTGGTCTCATTTCAGCTGGACAGAGCCTCCTCTTTTCAGCAGCCCTTACTGTGTATATAACTTTGGGAAGAGGACCTTGTAAATCTTATGAGTTTCAGGAAGTTCTGAGACTTGTGAGTTTTCCTTCCCAAGTCTTAAGGATTCTTCTTCCAGGATAGGATGTTTCCATTTGAAATGGCTACACAGTACCAATCACAACAAACCCATTGTTACCTATAAATGCCATATTTATTCACTGTATGTCACTTGATGAGCATTGGGTGTGTTCCGACCCTTTGTCCCCTGTGATGAATGCCGTGGTGACCATGGCTGTGCTTATTCTTGTTTGAGTTCTTGCTTTCAGTTCTTAGGGATATATCTAGGATGGGATACTGGGGATAGGGTGAGTTATGTAGTAATTCTGGGTTTAATTTTTTTTTGAGGAATAACCGGTTTTCTACAGCAATGGCACTGATTCTAATTCTGATCCACAACATACAAGAGTTCTCAGGGCTGGAGAGCGCTCAGGAGTTGAGAGTCTGCACTGCTCTCCCAGTGTAGTTTCAGGCATCCATATATTCACAACCATCTATCTACATACATTATTTCAGGGACTCAGAGTCCTCTTCTAGCCTCTATGGGCAGGCACCACATGCATGTGGTGCACATACATACACACGTGAGTTCCAATTTTTTAGCCAAGCAGTGATGGTGCACACCTTTAATCCCAGCATCCAGGAAGCAGAGGCAGGTGCATCTCTGTGGGTTCAAGGCCAGCCTGGTCTACAGAGTGAGTTCCAGGACAGCCAGGGCTACACAGAGAAACCCTGTCTTAAAAAAAAAATTCCAATTTTTTTGTATCTTTGTCAACACTTTTTTATTTTCCTTTAAAAAGAAATGCAGTCCATCTAGTGGAAGTAGAGGGAAATTTCATTGCTTTGGTTTACACTTCCCTAGTGACCAACAATGTTGAGTATGCATGTTCATGTTGGCCATTGGCATATCTTCTTCAGAGATGTTAATTTTGGCCATTTAAACAATGTTTTAGATGTAAGAGCTCTCTGCATATTCTGGATTTGAGACCCTTAACAGATAGATGGTTTGTAAACAGTATCTCCCTGTTTTAAGCCGCCTATCTTCTCTTTAATGCGAGAATCTATAATGATGTCTAGTGTACTGACTCTTTTTCTTTCATTGTTTGTGCTTTATTGTAACTGCAAATGTTACAAAACTCAGGATATAAAACATTTCCACATATTTGTGTCTTTTATAGTTTTAACCCTTTGCTCTATTTTGGATAAAAGTGAGGTAGAGTCTAAATCCATTCTTTGGCCCATGGATATCTAGTTGACTCTAAGCCATAATTCTCATTTTGGGGGTACTTTAAATAAGGCCCCGGTTTGAGTCTACTCTATCTGTCTTCCTCAGTACTTCCTTGTGCGCTGGAAGACCCCTCTAGTAACTAACCATTGACTGATGTGCCTCTGCTCTCTGGCCTCCTCTAGAGGATGGCAGGGACAACCCAGGAATCCAGAGTTTGAGTGACCAGGTGTTCTTTGACCTACAGGTGCAGCCGGTGTCATTGTTGGCTACCCTCTGGACACAGTCAAGGTACAGTAGCTGCGTTTTCATGACCCCTTGGGAAGGTACCTGGAGTAGGTCTGCGCTTGGAGCCATGCCTCTGTCTGATCTCTGAGGATTCCCCAGCCCAGGGCAGGCCTTCTGCTGGCCCAGAGGGCTGTGATGTCAGGAGGCTTGCATTATCCCATCACTGTCTCCTGTCTGCCTGCAGGATCTTGTGAGTTGGTGAGGAAGGAGACAGGACACTGATAAGTGTCCTCTTCCACATACCTGGGGGCTGATGAGTGTCCTCCTCCATGTACCTGGGGCTGATGAATATCCTCCTCTAAATCCCTGGGGACTGAAGTCAGGAAGGGTTTCAGATGTGAGATGGGGTCAGAGTTTGAAGTGTGAGACTGGGTTTCTAGTCATTGGAAATATATGCCAGGCACAGGGAACAGCATGGGAAGAGGAGCTGAGGAAGGGACCATGAGTAGGGGTCATGCTTGGCAAAGGCCAGCAAGACCAGTTTTGCTGATGCATCTGGTTCTATGTTACAACTGTGGACTCAAATCTACGCAGGTCAGCACTCGGTCCTTAGGGGGCTTTGCTGTCAGAGTGGAATAGTTTGAGTAGGCATATAGGATATGAGGACTCTGGAGCCAACAGCGCCATTCTGACAGCCACAGGTACCCCTGAGTAGGAGAGTAGGGGAGCCTGTCTCAGGTCATATCAGGAATGAGAGTCCACAAAAGGACAGTCTGAGTCTCAGCCGTCCCACGTGGGACCCATCTATGGTGAGCAGGACTGGGTCACCAATGGCCACCAATAGTGCCCCAGCCCTTCCCAAAACCACCTGGACTGTGCACAGAGTAAGCTCTGAGGCCTGACTCAAATATCTGTAGTTTCTTTTCTCTCTGTCTTCCTCTGCATATGATAATGGCCCCTCTTAGGTCAGGACCAGGCTTACTCTATGTCGGCTGCATACTTCTCCAGGGTGGGGCTTAGCTATTGTCCTTACCTGCATCAGGAGGGCACTGGCTACTCCTGCCACCCCACTTGCTCAGACTCACCAAATTCCTTCCCAGTCTACCCCACCACAGGCTCCTCTGACAATCAGTGTCAGTGGGATCAATTGGTAGGCACAATTCAAGTCAGAAACCACAGGCTGTGGAACTGCACAGGCCATAGGTTCCTACGTGCATAGCCTGCTAAGCAGGGCTTAATTTACTCTGCCTTGCAGGGTATCTATAGGAAAGTTGTTCCTGATACCCAGTAGGTGTTCTCAACTGGGAGCTGTCACTTTAATATCATCAGTGTAAATTAATCTTCTCTCCAGTTACCACAACGTTTTTACCAAATGCAGAGAATGTGTAACCAGTATACATTAATTTCTCTTTGGGGACAATATGGAGACACCACAACAGTCTTTCTCCCAGGTGGCTTCCCAGTGGACTGGCTATAGATGTGCTCACCAAGTGTGCTCCTCTGGTCACAGCAAGGGGTGTGACACTGTTTCTCTAGTTGACCCGATAAAAGTGAATTCATAACCAATTATTCTTGAATAGGGTATGAGAAACTAACCTATAGAAAGATGGTTGAGGTGTTAGTATCTTGGGTTTCTGTAGTAAATTATCACAAATTGGCAGCCTTAAAAATAACAGAAATTGGTGCTGGAAAGATTGCTCAGTGGTTAAGAGCACCGATTGCTCTCCTAAAGGACCAGGGTTCAGTCCCTTGCACCCACATGAGTGGTGGGTGCCACTAGTGCTAGGGGGCTCAGATGCCATCTTTTGGCTTCCACAGTAACTGCTTACATACTGTGCACAGATACACATGCAGGCAAAACACTCATACACATAAGTAAAAATAAATAAATTCTTAAAAAAAAAACCCTGAAATTGACTCTCTTTCAGTCTGGAAGCAGAGATCAAAATCAAGGTATTGGACCCTTCTGGAGACCTCAAGGGGACTCTGCCCCATGCCTCCCTCCTGGCTTTTCCTGTGGCTGCAGTTCCAGTCATGGCTTGATTTCTCCAACATCTCTGCCTCCACCTTCACATGGCCTGTGTCTCTTGTCAAAGATTTGTCTCCTTTCTAAGTACATGAGCACTGGGTTCCTGCCATCAGGGAAGGGAATCCCCTTGATCTCTGTATAGGCAAGCCTTCCCCCACCCCAACACACACACTGGAAAAGGCTAGCACCATCTCTTTCCCATCCCTTTCTGCATCTTGGAAAGCCCCTTCCTGTGAGAAGATCCAGGCAGTTTCCCGCCAGAGAACCTCCTGCCAAAGCCCCAGTGTGGCAGTGGGCTCATGTGGCCTGTCTGGGATCTACCAGGGCACATAGTCTCGGGCTTTTGTTTGCCCTGGAATGTCCTCCTTCCTTTTGACTGGCATTTTCTCTAGAGTCCCTGCCAACTGAAAGCTTGGGAAAGCCCAAATAGGATTCCAGTCAGGGGTGGTGAGATGGCACTGACCTTGCAAGCCCAAGGCCTGAGTTCAATCTCCAGAACCCATGTGAAAATGCCAGGCATGGTGGCACACATTGTAATCCCAGCACTGAGAGACGGAGGCAGGAGAATCCTTCAGGCTTACTGGCTAGCCAGTCTAGCCTAATTGGTGAGTTCTAAGACAGTGAGAGACTCCATCTCAAAGAAATGGATGGTGTCCCTGAGGTTTACATCCAAAGCTGTCCTCTGGCCTTCATGTGCATATGGGCATGTCTACCCCCCATGTGTATGTGTACCCACAAACACAGTAATCAGAGTCCAATCTTAGTCACATTACATGGTGGTTTGGATGAGATTGGCCCCAAGAGGCTCACATCTGAATACATAGTCCCTCCCTTGGTGGATATGTTTGAGAAGGATTACAAAGTGTGGCCCTGTTGGAAGGGGTGTGTCTTTGGGGTTTCAAAAGCCCACAACATTCCCAGTGAGACTCTTCCTACCTCATTCTTATGGGTCGGATGGGCTCCCAGCTGCTGCTCCGGTACCATGCCTGCCTGCCTGCTGCCGTGCTCTCTGCCACAATGAAACTGTAAGCCCCCAGATTAGATGTTTTCTTTTTTAAGTTGCCTTGGTCTTAATTGTTTTTTCATAACAATAGAAAGCTAAGACAGATTTTTGGCACTGAGATTTCCTCATGTCCTTGTCTGTACTGGGCAGATAGTATTTCCCTAGTGACTCTGTCATGAGAATTGTCCATGGAGGTGCTAGAGATGGAGCAGGGAGCAATTTGACCTGCCCTGATAACTTACAGGGGTAGAAGAGGCAAACCAGGGGCCTGTCCGAGTCTCCTAGACTTATCCGTTGAACACCCTCATCATCAGGCCCTGGCTCAGGGAACGGCTTTTTCCCCTGCAGTGAGTAGCTGGGATGTCTGGTATCTAGAGCTATATGACAATATCCTTGTGCTGCTTCAAGCAATGATGGAAACTAAAGCTAGCGGTGGACTTTGTCTATAAGGTGTGGCACTTGCAGGATGCACTCAGGTAAGGGCTTCCGGTGCCCATATGCATAGCCTGGCTTGGTGTGCCCTGACCACCAGCTCCTGGTGTAAGCAGGGCCAAGAGCCTTGACTTGGCTGCTGAACCCAGCACCCTGCCAAAGGCTCAGCATGTCTGGTAGACCTCTGCTGATGACCCTGAAGTATCTCTGGGATTCACGCTTTGCTATTGAGTCAAGACTACTCAGAGCTTGTGTGCTTTGACTGTCCAACCTTGGTGGGAACTTACTCCTCCATGGTCATCTACCACTCTATGGCAGAGCTGGGGCCAGTGAGGGATAGTTTAGGGCCTCGTGCCAGCTTTAAGTGGGATATAGAGAGAGGCCTATATCACCTCCATAGTCCTTGTCATTGTCCTGGTTGGGAACACCCTACCTCAAATTTGACTTCTGTGCCTCTCGGCCCCCATACTGCTGTAAATTCCAGAGTGATTCTCCC
>JAQHUG010000005.1:5641353-5661322 GCA_028555095.1 Dicrostonyx torquatus
TGCCTCTACTTCCTGTCTGGTTGACCTGCCTATACTTCCTACCTGGCCAATCAGCATTTATTTAAAACATGATTGACTGAACAGACAAGTCTCCTGCACCACATAGGGACTAAGAACCTCTTAGGGAGAATTTCAGGCCACACATCTATAAAGAAGTGGAACTCGCTGAGGCCAGGGCAGGTGCTCTTCTGAACAGTTCTATGGGTTTCCGCAGATGCTCTGTGCCTCTCGCCTCTTGTCCCTGGTTACCCAGACTTCTTAGAGGATGCTTTTCTATGTAACCTCTTAAGTCAGTGCCAAGCCTGTTCCCTAGGCAAGGACAAGAGTAGAGGGAGATGGGTGACCCTGTCTAGTGGGGAATCGAATGTGTACATAGCTTATGTATGTCTTAATCTAATGTGAACCCTGCTTTGTGTGTAAGCTCAACAGGAGAACGGGGATGGAAGGGTAATTCCAGGGGGCAGCAGAGCGAAGGTTGGAGGCAGGAAATGTATATGTGGTTGGCACGGAAGGGAGGATGCCAAGAGAAGAAATGGCATGGAGGGTAACAGGAAGGCCAGTCTCCACCTCCAAAGTGTCCTGGGCGTAGGTAGCATTTGATAGGGACCCTGGGGAGTTTTAAACCGGGTGACGTGATGGCAATATTTTGAGAAAAACCAGCCTGGCTGTGGTGTAGAGAAGGACTGGAAGTGAGTGGGCCACACTAGGGCCAAGGCCTTGTCCATGTGAGAAAGGGGCAGACTAGGAAGGTGGAAAAATGAGTAGGTGTTCCCAAAGACGTCTAGAAGGTTGGAGTGATGGGCAGCAGTAGGTAGATAAAGCCAAGGTCTGGCCTTTGTGTACTTAAGAGGCAGCCGTCATCATTGCACAGCTGACTGATCTGGTTTGTTCTCTGGCTCAAAGTAGCCTTCTGCTGCGTGGAGCTGGGCTTGATGGATATCAGAGCAAATGTCCCTAAAGATCATGTGGCACCAGGCTGGCCAGGACTGATGTCCCTAAAGATCATGTGGCACCAGGCTGGCCAGGACTGAGCCTGGTCCTCCTTCCTGGCTGGGTCACTTGGGACAGGGCCGATCTCTTTTGGGTATCTTGGGAGGCTTGTGACCTATGTCAGAGTATCTCTTTGCCCTCTGCTTCCCCCACAGACCCGCCTGCAGGCTGGTGTTGGCTATGGGAACACATTCAGTTGCATCCGCATGGTGTACAAGAAGGAGCGTGTAAGTGGATGGAGGGCCCTGCCAGGGTCCCACACGGACCGGGACCCAGGCCCTGGGGTGGGTGGAGGGCCCTGCCAGGAACCCCACGGACAGGGACCCAGGCCCTGGGGTAGGTGGAGGGTGTCTGCCAGTGTCCTCCACGGATCAGAGCACNGACCGGGACCCAGGCCCTGGGGTAGGTGGAGGGTGTCTGCCAGTGTCCTCCACGGATCAGAGCACAGGCCCTGGGGTGGGTGGAGGGCCCTGCCAGGGTCCCCCACGGACCGAGACCCAGGCCCTGGGGTAGGTGGAGGGTGCCTGCCAGGGTCCCCCACGGACCGGGACCCAGGCCACACTCCTACACTGGCACAACAGGCATGAGAGAGCTTGTTCCTGCTTGTCACCTGTTTGTTTCATTGCCACATGGCAAATGCTACCTTACCTCAGCTCATGCTTACCCTTGGACACCTAGTACATTGCTGGGGAGAAACTGGTTTTGTATGAACTCTCTGGAAAAGCTCTGAGGACTTTAGAAGCATAGCGTGGAAAGTTCCTGTGCCACTGTTAGTTTCACAAAACAGTGATTGCTGGGTAAGCTGAGTCACACTGGACGTCCCTTTATGTCCTACCCCTGTGACTGAGGCATTGGTTTTCCATTTCAAGTAGGAAATGGAGTGATATTTTGTAACACAAACTCCCTTTTTAAGAATGAATGGGTTGAAGCCAGGTGGTGTTGGCATACACCTTTAATCCCAGCACTTGGGAGGCAGAGACAGGCAGATCTCTGTGAGTTCAAGGCCAGCCTGGTCTACAGAACAAGTTCCAGAACAGGCTCCAAAGCTACAGAGCTGTCTCGAAAAAGAAAAACCAACAAAAGAGTGGGTTGCTTCCTGAGACTACCCATTTGAGAATCTAAAATAAAAAATAATTAAATTGAGGCTGAAATGACCTAATTGAAAGAAACAGTTGAATGTAGTTTGTGGGGCTCTGCAGCTTTTCTCTGAGTCCTGGAAATGTACCCAATTGTGACTGTTGATGTCACAGGCCCCATCCTAATGAATGCCCTAGGGTTGTATGGGCCTCCTGCAAGTATCAAACTTGTCAACAATCACCTTGACTGCAAGTATTCTTTTCTCTCTCTTGATTGGCCACTGAGGTCAGGGTGAGCACTGCCAAGCTCAGACTTGGTGTTCCAAGGAAATGGGTGTGATGGCCCAATCTCCTGAAAGATAGCCACTGGGTCTTTTTTTTTGGCTCATAGTCCCTGCGGCACTTGCCAGCCTACGTTCCACTGCCAGCACTCTGCTGGGTGGGTACTTTAGGTGGTGTTTCTGAGGCAGTATTTATGGAGAAGAGCCTGAAACAAAACTTATACATGTATGTGTGTGTGTGCGCATGCACACACTTATGTGGGATGCCCCATCAGGATCACCAGTCTGTGACCCAGCTTTGCCCATGGTCAGCATATGAGATGCCCTCCTAGAGCTTTGCCATCTTTGGCACACATGTGCACTGTTTCAACTCTCCAATGGTTGTGGAATTTTCCAGTTTTCCTTGCAGCCGCTGTGGCTTTATTGACCACAGACACAGAAGACACCCTGCCCCCAGCAGGAAACATTGCTTCTCAGCTTTCCCCTCCTCACTCTACTGCCTTGTGTGTACATACGTGTGCATGTATGTAAGCAGAGACTGCTCTTTCGTTCCCAGCTACTCAGAAACTACAGAATTACAACACTGCTTGGCCTCTTATTAAGTTAACTCTTGCATCTTATATTAACCCATTTCTATTAATCAGTATATCACTATGAATCTGTGGCCTACTAGTAAGATTCTGGCATCTGTCTCCTTTGGCAGCTACATGGTGTCTCCCTGACTCTGCCTACTCTCTCTCTCTCTCTCTCTACATCTCTGTTCAGATTTCTCACCTGGCTTTATTCTGCTCTGCCATAGGCCAAAGCAGCTTTATTTATCAGCCAATAAAGCAACACATATACAGAAGGACATCCCACATCACGTGCATATGTATGTGTGTGTGTATGTTTGTATGTATGTGTATTTATGTGTCTGTGTGTGGAGGGGGACCTACAGGCTATCCCTAGCACCCTTGGGAGATCCCTTTGTTAGCCCCTTATCACAGACTTACACAGACTTAGTGAGTTGTACTGTATTGCCTGTCAGTTTGTCTGTACTCTCCACCCCCACCCTCATCTGCCTTGTCCACAGATCATAAGCTCAGTATGGTGAAGACCGTTTTGTTATTGGTGCCTCCCAGGGCTTGGCACACAGAAAGTAATGGGGGGGGGGGGAATGCTTTGCTTGAGTGGCAAGTGAAGAAGTGTATTAGTACTTAATTATCCCCCACTATTTCTTAGAGCCCCTCAGATGCTCTGCAGACACAGCCTGATTTTTTCCAGCCATTTGGTACACACACACACACACACACACACACACACGATCTTAACATCAACATCATATATGACACCAAGAGTGCATTGTGCAAAGGCTCATCTTTAGGTCTGGAATGACTACCTGGGTGGCATGTGGCCTTCCTTCTCTGTATTTTCCATGTCATCTAGAAACTTTTGGGGGCTCTTTTCTGATACAGTGGATTATTGATTCTGGATGTCTCCAGCATGATTACCTGAAGCTCCCAGGAGGGAGGCCAAGAGCATCAGGAGAGTCTCACACCTGGTATGCAGACAGAGACCCTGGGGCATGGTTTGGCCTCACACTTCCTCCCTCTGGTTCTCTTGCCACAGGTGTTCGGCTTCTTCAAGGGCATGTCCTTCCCCGTGGCCAGTATTGCTGTCTACAACTCGGTGGTGTTTGGTGTCTTCAGTAATACTGAACGGTTCCTCAGCCGGCACCGCTGTGGGGAGTCTGAGGCTGGCCCTGGCCGAAGACTGTCTGACCTACTCCTGGCAAGTATGGTGGCTGGAATGGTCTCTGTCGGGCTAGGCGGGCCTGCGGACCTCATTAAGATCCGACTGCAGATGCAAACACAGCCTTTTCGGGAAGGTAAGAGGCCAATGGGGGAAAATCCAGTGCTGAGGACCTGTGACCTTTCCGCTCTTGGCTGGATCTGGAGTGCCATCATTGTTCACAGCCTTGTTAGTGAACAAGGCCATCCCCATCCTGTTCACTACAAGTGCCATCTCTCATTTTCTCTTGAGAGTTTTCCATGCTGCTCTTGAAAGTGACTTCTACAGAGGAAGAAGAAAGGAAGGGGTGCATGTTGTATGTCAGCTTTGGTAGAGTCCAGGTGCCAGAGAAGGGAAAGGAGGAGGGGCACATGCTGTGTGTCAGCTTTGGTAGAGTCCAGGTGCCAGAGAAGGGAAAGGAGGAGGGGCACATGCTGTGTGTCAGCTTTGGTAGAGTCCAGGTGCCAGAGAAGGGAAAGGAGGAGGGGCACATGCTGTGTGTCAACTTTGGTGGAGTCCGGTGCCAGAGAAGACAAGGGGGGCGGGCAAACGCTGTGTGTCCACTTTGGTGGAGTCGGGTGCTGAAGGAGGCATATTTTAATGCCTCAGAGTTTTGTTCTTGGTTCTTTCGCTATTTTTTTTTTTTTTTTACCATTTTCCCAGATGAGGTGTTGCTCTCTCTCTACCTCTGTTTCCATTTCTGTAGGATGGAGGGGCTGGAGCCCTGGTCTTTTCTGTCAAATTATGTTTATGCTAAGCCCCTTTTGGCTGGTTGCTGTGTGTCTGCTCTGCTCAGCAAGGCTGGGGTATGGCTGTGTAACACAATGGGAGACCCACAGCTTATTCAGGAGCATTCTGGCTCAGGTCCATAGCTCTCTGTCCAGGTAGTGTCTAGTGTAGGTCTCAAGCCCTCTGAGCGTGAGGCTGATGCTCCCACTGGGCACAGGGAGAGCCTGTGGCCCAGCTACCCCGAGGATGTGTCTCTCTACAATACATAAAGTCAGCGTCAACATAGAGGAGATAGGAGAGCTATGTACGTATTGCCTGCTGCGCTCAGGGATCTATCCTGAGCACCCTGGAACAAGACCCGTTCTCCTCATCTCCAGATGCCTCCATCTAAAAGCTAGACAGAAATTGGGTGTCCTGTGGGGAGAATACAGACTCTCAGCCAGGCTAGATCTGGGAGGGCTTGGAGTAGAGTTGAGAGCAGGGGATAAGGAGGGCTTGAAAATATTGGAGCGGGTCACTCAGGCCTGCTTCACCTGGAGTGTGAGAGCCTGAGATATGGCCCGTCTGGGTCAGGATCCACCCATCTAGGAAGTTCAGATCTTTCTAGCATACTACTTCCTACGTAATCCCTTTGACCAGCGGAAACACAAAGACTGTGAGTTCCCAGCCCCAGGAGAGGCATCACAGGAGGACTGACCTTCCCTGACCACACCTGTGTGAGCACCCAGCCCTGGCCTTCTCTGACCACACCTGTGTGAGCACCCAGCCCTGGCCTTCCCTGACCACACCTGTGTGAGCACCCAGCCCTGGCCTTCCCTGACCACACCTGTGTGAGCACCTGGCTCTGGCCTCATGTTCTTCTAGGGTCCTGGGGGAAACCCACTGTCATAAACCCCTCAAGGCAGCAACAGAAAAGGAGTATGTGTCTGTCTGTCCTGAGCATGCAGGAGACAAGCCCTCAGGAAGCCCAAAGAGGCCTCTGTAAGTGTCTGGAGGGCTGACACAGCTCTAGTCCTCAGAGCCTATGTCCAAGTCTCAGATGACAGAGAAGACAAAGACAGCTTACCAGATTGAGTGAGGGAGGAGCCACCTCAGCAATGCCCATGAGTTGGGCTCAATGGGTCACAGCCATGGGGGCCACATAGTACACAGCCCTGTGATACATTAGACTCCATGGCAGGATTCCTGCTTATCTGATCTTCACAATGCCCTGACTTCTGGGCACCTGCCAATGGGAAGCAGACAGGCCTCATAGCCTGGGGTCTTACCCTAGCTGGACCTAGGTTTAGCAAGGTAATAGCACAGGTCCCACTCTGAGCCCATGGGTGCGCTCCTGACTTATAGAAGCTAAGGTTATAGTAGTGATTTTGTAACTTCTGGCCACCTAAGACTTTGAACAAATTTTTCACGTACAAAGTTTCAGATTTCAGGAGAGAGCTGGGCTAGGGGTATGTCTCCAGAATATTGCTCAAGATGGCCCAGTTCCCAGTTCCTGGACTCTGAAAGGGGGCTCTGAGTCATGTAAGTCAGGCTGTGCACTTGGCCATTCTCCTCTTCACCTCTCATCATGGCTGCTTGGGACAAGGCCTCTGGTGACCACAAATGTCAGAGGAACTCTGAAGAAGGATTGTGGGAGGCAGGGTGTCACCAGATAGGACTCTCTAGAAAATGAGGAAGGATGTGGTTTTCATTAATTTGCTTCTTGTGAACTCTCGGGCTAGAAAGAAATTTCAGGCAATTTAGAGGAGGTAACACCAGTGAGCAGAGGCCCTAGGAAGACCTCCCTTGGTAACACAGGGAGCAGAGGCCCTAGGAAGTCCTCCCTTTCCCATCTTGTTGAGACACAGCCTTCCTTCCTCATTTCATCTCTCCTCTTTTGATTAAAACACGAACTCGAGGCATATATCACTGCCTGCCTCCCTCTGCTCTTGAAAAACCACAACCCAGGCAGATGGGACAGCACCAGTATCTGAAAGCAACAGGAGCAGCAGGGACTGAGGTGACATGCGTGGTGTCCTTCTAAGGCCACAGCCGTGACTCTGTTCCCACATGGCTGCTATCCTGTGGCCTGACATGTTTGGAGCCTCTGATTATTTTAGGACAAGGCAGAAAGTTGTACTTTAAATATTGCAGTTGGAAAATGCCAGGTACTTCAGTTCCAAGGAAATGTGGTAAGACCACCCTGTGCCGGATGGCAGTCTCAGCTGCAGGTCTGGCCCTCGTGAACAATGGTTTTGCTGACCTGAGCATTTATAGGACATGTGGGCACTACTGGGGAGATCTCCCTTGGTTTTTGGTTTTAATTCAGATTTGCCAGTTCACTTCCAGGGCAGTAATGGTGTGATGTGAGAGGTGGCCTGGCATTCTGCAGCCAATTCCCAGATTTCCGTGGTCTCTACTTTAGGAAATGTGACAGGTTTGGAGGTTATAGTGAGGTGGCCCAGTTCATCTTTTGGGGAGAGCCAGCAACTTCCTCCTGAATGTGTATGGGTAGTGTCCCATGGCTGAAAACTGACCACAACACCGAACCTGTCCTGCCACCCCCAGTAGACACACACTGCTGACTCACTAAGGTGTCTGCCTTTGCTAATCTTACTTAGGCTAAGGATTTGAAGAGAATTCACCCAGACCAGACACAGTTTTACATCTTCTGGTTATCCCCACGAAAGCAGGCACAGTTTCTCTGTCATCCAAATAGCCTATGCATTTATTTAAAATAGGTGTGGTTCTTAAAATAGAGGTGCACTATTCCCTCAAACACACACATGTGTACATGTACACATGCATGCACACACATGCACGAACTCACACATGCACACAGACAGGGCCAGTATCCAATGGTAAGAATTTCACTTCTGGAGTTAGGCTGCCAGTAACCGAGAAAATCTGGATGACTCACTTGGTATCACGGAGCCTCAGATGTGTCCCTGCATAGCAAGGACAGAATGGATGTCCACGGAGCTTTTAGCACAATGTCCTTGTCTCCTGTGTGGCTGGTAACTCTACTACTTAGAACTCTCCCCTCTGGTGGCCATTTATCCTGTTTGCAGTTTGTCTTTGCCTGAAAACAGTGAAGTCATTGGCCAACTTGTTTAGAAAGAATGGCCTTCATTAGGGTTATTTCCCTCAGTGTGTGGGCTCTCTGGTTCACATGTGGGCGCAAGGGTGTGGCCATTTTTAAGATTCTTGGTACACATTGTGAAACTGCTGTGCAGATGGGTGTTGTCATTTGCTGCTGGAGTTGAAAGGGAATTCCCTTCCAGGCAGCACCAGGGCCATTGCGTGTCACGCAGCATTTAACCCACCTCCAAACTATTCTGGCTCACCAGAACTAGTCTCCTGGGTCTCCCACCCATTGGTAAGCATGTAGGGATGGCTTGGGTTCTTTCAGATGTGCCCCTCACAGTAAAGAAATACGCTTCCCCTTCAGCATTATGACTGGCGTGAATGAGCCGACCTCGGTACCCTACTGGGCTTGACTGGAAATGGGAGCTAGATGTTGAGGCCAGCAATTTTCCTGTTGTCCCATCCAGTTGTATCCTAGAGACAGATGGCCAGTGATGTTCTCATCTACCTGGACGCTTTTGGATTTGTATATCCCCTGAAACACTGGAGTGCAACTCCCAAGGCCCATATGGAGCAGAAGGAGGTTGACAGACCTAGGGGCCTCAGCATTGGCCATGATCCCAGTCCTCTCCAGGCTTAGCTGGAGGAAAGTGTCCTATATCCTGCCCATTGGCATTTGCTCTGGGACCCATCCGTCCTTCACAGTCACTTCCTGAGCCCTTCTGAGCCACGTGGAGTGGGATTCACAGTCCCCTGCCTGAGGAACGTCCAGTCTTGGGGAAGTCACACATACATATGTCAAGGACTCTCTCTGGAACCCTGGACTCTGGCTTTGTGGATCAGGAAGACATCTGAGAAGTAGCAGCCATGATGAGCTCTCTGGGTTCTAAGTAGAATTCAAAGATAAATTCTGTAGTGGAAGTGTTTTTCCTATTGAGGGAGGAATCTGGGAGGGCAGGGACTTGGATAAAGACTGAGTTGGGAAGAGCTTGGATTTCTTGGCAGAGGATGGGTGAGAGTCTAGCCCACAATGAAACAACTTGGACCCTAGAATGAGCCCACCAGAGTTGTGTCATAGGAAGGTAGACCTGGCCCCTGGGAGGTGCATGTGGCAATAGGAATGGTAGAATGGGTAGGTCGAGGTGGTGACTGCTGCCCTAGCCCAGGGCCACAGACTTGGGAATAGAAAGGAGTGACAGATCAGATGCATTGATGGTGCAGAGCCAACGGGCCAGGTATAGGGAGAGAAATGTGTCAGAATTGGCCCAGGGTTTTAAAGCTGGGTGAGAGGCCATGAGGGCAGCAGTGAGCAAAGGGTGAGGACAGTGACTGGTGTGTAGTGGTCGTTGATGGCTACTGCCCGTGCTCCTGCTCTGGAGCCTGGCAGGTCGGCTCCAGCGCCAACAGGGTCATCTTGGCTGGGTTGTGTTGTAGGAGGTGCGTGTGAGAGCAGCCGTCAGCGTCAGGCTGGAGGGGCACAGGAAGCTTCAAAGTGACCGCTGAACGGATGGTATTGGGTGCAGGAGCTTGGGTTGTGTGTTTGTTCCCCCCAGCTGTTCAAGGTGACACAGGTAATTAGCTCATCCGTGCTACTCCGTGTCATCTAGGAGCAGAATCCTGAGACTCAGGGGTCACTGAAGTGTGCTGGTCAGGTGGTGGTGGGGGTGTTAATGTTTTGGGGAAAAGGTGGAGCAAGAAGGGAAAGGCTTTCTTCTCCAAACTGGGAGTGGGAGGAGAAAACCCAGAGATTTGCGAGGGTGGGCAAAAGGACACTGAGGGAGTGCTGGGCTTGGTGCCATCATCGGGAAAGACACTCTTCCTGGAGCAGGGGACAGAATGTAGCTGGGGTTGGAGGAGATGGCCCCGCTTTTGAACTTGCCCATAGGGGTTGAGTTGTGTGGAATTAGTGAGTGGGAGAGAAAGGCAGCTGAGGGTTGATCAGCCCCTGTGGGGCTTACATATCAGATATTTATGATTCATAATAGTAGCAAAATTAGAGTTATGAAGTATCAATGAAATGATTTTATGGTATGAGGAACTGGATTAAAGGACTGCTGCATTAGGAAGGCTGAGAACCACTCTAGGAAGTTTGGGTATTTTAGAACTCAAAGCCATTAGAACCAAGGTCTGTATGACAACCAAGGTAGAAAGAGACCCGTTTTCTTGCTTCACTGGGTCCTCAGAGGTCCAGTTGGCAAGGGGTGACCGGTGCTCCTGTGGTGCTGGGTACACCAGTTTTTCTTTCACAGCATGGCTGGATTGCTGCCATACAAATGTGTGGCTACCAAACCACCACACACACACACACACACACACACACACACACACACATGCATAACATATATGCACACTTCACATACCACACGTGCATACCTCACACACACATGTATACCACACATGCACACTTCACACACATATACTACTACTCTTGCACAAACCACCACGCACACACACACGTGCATACCATACATGCACACTTCACATATGCACATACCATACATGTACACCTCACACACCATACTACTCTTGCACAAACCACCACACACACATGCATACCACATATGCACGTTTCATATACACACATACCACATTTGCACACTGCATACTTCTCCAGGTGTGTTGGGAGGAGCAACAGTTTTTCTAAGATTCCCTAAGTGCAGGAATTACTGATGATTGCTCAATTCATTTCCCACTTAAGGGAACTATGTGGAAAGTCAGGACCCCCTGGGAATACAAGAGACAAAACCTGGGAGAAGTTCCAGGACTTTGTACCCTGGCTATGCTTCTCCAGGAGGTCCTGAGATGCCAAAAGGAAGTGAGGGCTGGTGCTCTGGGAGCCTAAAAGTGGAAGGAGGATGTTTGTAGAGAGACTGTGCATATAGCCACACACTAAACATAATAGACCTTTGTTAAAGTTACATGCTCTGGGGGGACACCATGGTGTTGGTTTTTGTTTTCAATCAATGGACAAGACAAGTGCTGTCCTGATTTCTGGACTTGATATCAGTCTTGAACATTCTTGTTCCCAGATCTCCCACAGGTTTGACTACAGGTGACAAGGCTGACAGATGTATCCTTCAGAATCCGGACTCCTTCAGAGTAGGGCAGCACACACAGGAATGGTAACTGTTTCCCTTGAGCCAAGTCTATTCTCACAGCAGGCAGTTCACAGTGTGTCTGTATCATTGTCTAAATCACAAAGCCAAGAGAGTGGACTGGCCATTCAGCTCTGCCCCCACTTCATAGATGAGGAACAAAAGCCCATGATGTCCGGGCCCTTGTACATGGTTGTACAGTAAATAGTAATTGATCTGGAACACACATCCTGGCCTACTTATAACGCGGAGTTCTTTCTATGGAAGCACCTGACTCTTTTGGAGACAAGTCCTGAGGAAACTAATGGACTCTTGGGAAATAATAGCCAGCAAATAACATCCCAGCTGAGAACTTCCTGGGTATGTAATCTGAGGGGCCTGCCAGCCTGCTCATGCCCAAACCCAACCCAAGGTGGGCATAGCCGGTTTGTCTGTCCCAGAGAATGCCACCATGCTGTTGGATTCCTGTTCCCTTAGACCTGTGGATAAGAACGTAATTTAGGGAGTCAGTCTTTGTTGAATGTCAATCATGTGAGCCTGTGGAGATCCTGCTCAGGGACCCAGAAGCTGCTTGGGGACAGGCCACGGTGTCAGAGTCCTGTCATGAGGAAGTGTTCTTTTCCAGAGTGCTCACTTTCTGTTACTGTGATAAGACACTGGTAAAAAGTAGCTTGAAGGGGCTGGAGAGATGGCTCAGCGGTTAAGAGCACTGATTGTTCTTCCAGAAGTCCTGAGTTCAATTCCCAGCAACCACATGGTGGCTCACAACCATCTGTAATAAAATCTGGTGTCATCTTCTGGCCTGCAGGAACACATGCAGGCAGAACATTGTATACATAATAAATAAATCTTTTTTTAAAAAGTAGATTGAAGAGAAGAAGCTCATTTTGTCTCATATCGTGCAGTCCATCATGAAGGGTAGGGACCTTAGAGTGGGGACCCATATGTAGGAAGTGAAGGACCGTGGAAGAACACTGTTTACCGACTCGTTCTCCGTCTTAGTTAGGGTCTCTGCAGCTGTGATGAAATACCACAACCAGAGCAAGTTGGGGAGGAAAGGATTTATTTGGCTCACATTGACAGACCATAGTCCATCATTGGTGGAAGCCAGAAGAGGAACTCAAGCAGGGCTGGAACCTGGAGGCAGGAGTTGCTGCAGATGTCACGGAAGGGAGCTGCTTACTGGCTTGTTTCTCATGGTTTGCTCAGCCTGCTTCTTTATAGAACCCAGGACCACCTACCTAGATGGTCCTTACCCATAATGGGTTGGCCTTCCCCCATCAATAATTAATTAAGAAAATACCTTATAGATAGATCTTATGGAAGCATTTTCTCAATTAAGGTTTTCTCCTTACAGATGACTCTAGTAAAATCAGCCAGCACACTCTCCATGGCTTGCTCAGCTTGACTGTTTTTATATACAACTTATAACCACCTGCCCAGGTATAACATCATTCACGGTGGATTAGGCTCTCTTCAAATCAATCATCAATCAAGAAAATGTCCCACAGGCTTGCCTACAGGGCAGTCTGATGGGGTCATTTTCTCAATTTGTAATCCCTCTTCTCAGATGTCCTCAACCTGTGTCAATCTGGCAAACAAATAATAACAATGAAGTAAAAAATCTAAGCAGCACAAAGGATTAGACAACATAATCAGAAAATGGAAGTATCAAATCCAGACCTCTACTCTCTGCCCCCAACCCCAAAAAAAGCATCCTACAGAGGGAGACACCTGACAGAGGTGAGGCCAGCAAACAGGACACCAACACTTCCAGAACCAGTTAGACCAGTTAGCCATAGAACCAACCCCAGTCTTCTATCAAAGAAGTCATGATGGGGCTAAGCTGATGAGGCAGGGGGCCTATAGATCTACACAAGGGATGGGATACTTCCCATCCCACGGCGAAGTGAGTCTCAAGGTAGCGCCCATACCCTTATTTCAAACATCCTGCCCGTCTTGGCGTAGAGCACTTGAACTGGCACGAAGGGAACCACGGGCCTTCTGAGATCTAGAGTGAGGTGACGTGCCTTTGTTTGAGGGAGGCCAGTGGCCTTAGTGGCAGTGGTCTCGGTGGCAAGGCATTCACAGTAAGAAATGATCAAAAGTTGTTTATGTATATCCTCATTATACAATAAAAATTATAGTTAGAGAAATTAAAACACTTCACTTTAGAAGAAATTATTGTTAAATGTCAATCCTTCCACACATATATGCCCCAACTCCTACCCCAGGACCGACACTGGAAGGTTCAGGGTGTTGGTAGGGCATCAGTAGTTTAGTGAGCTGGGCCCTGTTCTATCATGTAACTTTCCATAGCCTTCTTGGGAAAATGGCACGTAAGGTCTAGGCAATTCAAGTGCACGTATTTGCAGGCACCACTTTCTGGTTACCCCCAAATCAGTGTATAAGAATCATTCACATTTAGGCTTCACCAACCACAGTTAGCCCCTGCTAGAGTTACAAAGGACTCTCACCCAGGGCCTTCCTGCAGCCAGTGGCTGGGAGTGCAGATCACACCCTCTGGGCCCAGGCATAGAACCTACGGTGCTATGTCCTGATGGGAACTCCTGTGGTCTTCCTGAAGAAAATTCCAGAATCTACTCAGCAGCTGTCTATTGACAGGCGTAGTTTTCTCTTGTTCCTACCATAGCTGCTGAGTTGACAAGTACGGTACAAAGTCTTCGTCCTTTTAGGCCTTTATTGTTAGAACTGTGATATATTTTTATGTGGACCTAGAATTGTAATATCTGAAGCTGATGACATGCTTTGTGGTACCAGCGTGAATTGTGCGTGCCACTGAACTTGTGAGGTGTACCCCAAACAACCAGTGCCCCAACGGTGGTTTGCTTCTCAGTGAGCGAACGCTTCCTTGATTGTTGGTGTTCTTTGACCTTGAGTATCAGGACAGCATTGTGGAGATCACAACCGTTTGCTGCCAATGTAGGAAATGATTTTCGCAGTGGGTGCGGTTATAGAGGTGCATGCAGTCAGCAGGGCTCACCAACTATACACTTCAGGGCTAAGTTTTTTATTAAGTGTAAATTTAAAAACTGGTTAAAAAGAACTAGAAGGCAAAGACTGGGGGCTCACAAAACGGAGGCAAGACAAACAGGGAAGAAACATGAGGAAAAGAACGCTTCAGTGTAAGAACAAGGGTACCTCAGACACACCCTGAATGAGAATGTTCTACAACAAGAAGAGACTGGCTGTTTTCCTCCAGCAAGTTGGTGTCATAAAAAACCTCTAAAGGCTGTGGAAATGTCATAGATGGAAAGACTAGATTCCTTCCTGGAGGAGAAAAATGCTGTAAAAGACGTCATGAGGTCAAATGACAGCTTCACTATAGATCCTAGATTAGATAGAGGTCTAATCAATGTAGAGTTTGAACCCATCACTAAAGATGACACCTCAAACTTTAGGACTTGTGTTCAGATGTATTTAGGGTTAGACATTCTGTGCATGCCACCCACTCTGAATTAATTTGTAAAATAAAATTGTGCAGCCAGGGAGAAGGGCTGTTTACGTGGTGGGACTAAGGGCCCGATGCATTATGGGTAGAAAACCTAAAGCATCAGTCCCGACTCTGAAGTCTTGGACCCCAAGGGTGTGCATGAGGCTGAGGTGGCTGAGCAAGGGGGCACCTGTGCTGCTGCAGAATGAGAGTGGGGTGGGAGGGAGAGAGAGAGCGCCAACTCTCCAGTCTGAGAGCTACACACTCAGCACAGTGCCCCGGAAACTCGCTTTAAAGGGAGCATGCGTGACTGTTCCTGGGCAGCACATACTCCACAAATCTGCTTGTGTGGCTTGGAACTGTAATCGCAAGTTGAACTTCCTCCAATTAGCAGTTTGCCCCCAGGAAACATCACAGCAGGGAAAGAATTCAAAACCCACCCCGCTAATGAGAAATACTGACTGATGTGGTATTTTTCACCTAATGAACTTTTATGTGCTGTGTTTTTATTTTTGGTTACTTTTAACCTTTGCTAATTTATAATCTTCACTCTTACAGAATTATATCACACTCATCTTATTTGAGTTTGTATATTGCTTGGTTAGGTTTTATGATTGCCCTGTGTTTTTCCACCTATCCTAATGCCCACAATCTACTGTTCTTTTCCGTGTATTGTCGTTCATTCTTATCTCTTCTTTTTAGTTCCTTGCACTTCCTATTTTTATTTCTAGCCTTCCATAACTCCAAAAATCTTTGAGCTCCAGTGGTCCCTAAAACTATCCCAGCTTCCCCTTCTCAGCTGCTCTTCCATCTCAACATTTTTCTCAGTTGATGCAATACTGCTAGCCAGTCTACTTCCTTCTCCTCCTAGTCTTAGCAACTCATACCCTTGTTCTTTTATTCCTTGATACTTATTGAGGTCAAAGGGATGGTTACTTTCAACTGGCTAGTATGGCAATGATGTAATGGACCTCCTATCCAACTGCTATGGTTGTTTCTGTAGTTCATGTTCTTGGCGTCTTATAGGGGACCATACCTGTGTCTTGTGCATATGGATTGAGAGTTTAACTGCTAAGTTGAACACTCAACCCTGCCATAATCTAGCCCACTATGGACATTGTAGATAAAGAAACAGAAATAATACAGTTGATAAAATCCAGTCAACACAATATGCACAAATGCATAAGTCTGAATAGAATATATAAGAAGCATGAAAATCAAGACAGCAATGGCTCTCAATGAGCCTAGATAAAGCCTAGATTTAGGCTTTAAACATTAAAGCCTAGATAAAGAATTCAAAGGAAGGATTATAAGAATGTTTAATAAATCAGAAGATACAAACAAAATATCAAATAAATTGAATAGAATACAAATAAATAAATGAAAAATATAATCAAACAGGATTTGACATAGGAACTCAATAAAGAAAAACACTGAATACAAATAAAATAGAAATTTAAGAAATACAAGTTCACTAAGTCAAATAAACTCTATAAAACCCCACTAACGAATGGCTCAAATAAAAGACAGACTATCAGGTCTGAGAAAAGATTGATTAGAACGTTCAAAAATCAACAGAGATAAAGTGATATGAGCTCTATTGGGCACCATCAAAAGATCACATTTACAAGTCATGGGGTGACAGAAAAACTTCAGTCTGAAGGCATATAAAATATATTCAACAAAATAATAGTGCAGGGCTCCCCAGATATAGAGACACAGATGTACATCTTGAAATGGGAGGCGTTTAGAATACCAAACAGAAAAGACAAGAAAAGAACCCACTGACGGCATGTTATAGCTATAACACCACTCAAGACAGCGAAGGTAATATTGAAAGCTGAGAGAAGCACTAAATCTTATATAAAGGTAAAGCCACAAACCTTCCAGTGTCATTCTTTACCGAAATTGAAAACCAATCTTAAAATACCTGTGGAAGTGGGGGGAAGCTGGGCGGTGGTGGCGCATGCCTTTAATCCCAGCACTCAGGAGACAGAGATAGGTGGATCTCTGTGAGTTCGAGGCCAGCCTGGTTGACAGAGCGAGTTCCAGGACAGACTCCAAAACTACAAAGAAACCCTGTCTCAAAATACCCTCCCCAAAATAGCTGTGGAAGCACAAGACTCCCAAAAACCAAAATAGTCTTAAGCAAAAAGATGCTGGAGGGATCAACATACTTGATTTCAAAGTTGTACTGTGGAGTCATAGGAGCAAAACCAAACATGTAGACTATGAATAGAATAGAATGGAATGGAATGGAATAGAATAGAATTAGAATAGAACAGAATGAGAATAGAATAGAAGAGGATCCAAATATAGATGCTCACAATGATAGGCAATTGATTTTTGACAAGCCAAAACTGTATATTGGAGAAAAAGACAGATTTTCAACAAATGTTGCTGGCAAAACTGGATAGTGACACCCGGAGAAGGAAACTAGATCCTTACTTCTCCCCCTGTATGAAAATCAACTCCAAATGTAAGATCTGAACCCTGGGATGCATTGGAGGAAAAATAAGAGAACATACTTTAAGATATCAGCCTGGGTAAGGACTTTCTGATTTTTAAATTCTGTTTATTTTTAGTGTTGGAGGAGCCACATGCCATGCACATGCTACCCATAGGTGTGTGGATATCACAGGACAGAAGGAGCCACACGCCATGCATGTGTGTGCCTGTCACAGGACGACTTGAGAGAGTTGGTTCTCTCCTTCCATCCTGTGGATCCTAGGAGATGCAACTCAGGTCGTCAGGCTCAGCAGCCAGCGCCTTCGCCTGCTGAGTCCTCTCATTGGCCTGCCCATGACCTTTCTAAAGGGGACACCAGTCACTCAGAAAATCAGGCTAACAGTTGTCAGGTGGGGGTTCATGAAATTAAAAAGCTTCAGACCAGCAATGTAAACAACGGAGTGAAGAGACAGCTCCCAGAAAGGGACTCTCTTGAAGGCTAGATAGCTAACAGAGGGTGAATACCTAGATTCTACAAAGAACTCAGAGAACTGCATAACAAGTCAAACAACCCAATCAATAAATGGCCTATTAGACACATATCAAGGCCAATAAACACATGAACAAATATTGGCCTCATTGATCACCAGAGAAACACTAATTAAACTACCCTGAGATCCCATCTCTAGTCAGAATAGCAATCATTAAAAAAAAGTAACAGCTGGGCAGTAGTGGCACTCACCTTAATCCCAGCATTTGGGAGGCAGAAGCAGGTGGATCTCTGAATTTGAGGCCAACCTGGTCTACAAAGCAAGTTCCAGGACAGCCTGGGCTACACAGAGAAAAACCTATCTTGAAAAGTCAAATCAAGAGAAACAAACAAGAAGAAAAAAGTAGCTAACAAATGCTGGAGAAGACATAGGGGTAGGGAGGAACTTTCGGAAGGAGTTTCAATCAGGCTACCCACTGTGGAAGTCACGAGGAGGTTCCTCACAAACTAAAATCTCACTACCTGTGCTGCTCCACATCGGCACACCACAGAGATACCGGCACATCAGGGTTGACCTCAGCACCATGAGCTATGCTCTTGTACCAACCCAGCTGTCAACAGCAAAATGCACTATGAAAATGTGCTTGTACACACAGTAGACTTGTTTCAGCCACGAAGAATAGGGTTACGTTGTTTACAGTACAGTTGACTCAACTGGATATAATCTATTAAGTAAATTAAGTTAGTTTCAGAAGAAATATTGTGTGTTTCCTCTCATTTGTGGATCTCATATTTTATAGAGGTGCACACAACCATATGTACACATGTACTCCTATTTTATAGAGGTGTGCAAAAATCATATATGTACACATGGCATGAAAGCGGACTGAGAGGGGAACGATGGGGCTAGAGAGGAGGGCAAGTGGTGAGCAGCAGGACGTGGGGCAGATATGCTCAGTGTACATTCTGTGCTTGCATGAAGTCATCTTATGCAACCATGGTGCTCTGCCTGATCACTGGAAGAACACCCCCTTCGAACTGGGAGCCAAAAGAACCTTTTCTCTTCAGAAGATGATTGCCACAGGTATTTTGTTACAGCACTGCCAAGTTGACAGGTTTGAACAGTATGAGTTTGGGTTGGTGCAGAGCTGCGTCAGCATCCTGACGGTTGTTTTCACAACTATCGTCGGTTTCATATTTCGTTGGCCATTATATCGGTTTAATAGCCACAGATGAGTAATAATAAACCAATAAAAGTTAGATTGCTTATGTTGCAAACTTAGGAGAGTGTGAAGTAAATTTCTCATTGCTTACTCAGGAGAGATGATGGAAAATGGTTCATGGACAGGGCTAGTTGGCAGTTGGACCAGTGTTTTTGCGACATCTGTACTGCCAAACTAGCAGATCCTTATCTGGACACGGCCTTTCAATCAGTAACTCCTGGAAGCTACCCTGTAGAAACCGATCTGGGGAAGCCTTGACCCCTGGCTCAGGCCAGCGTTAACTAGAGAGGGGCTGCCCAGCCAACGTTTACACAGTCAGACACTGACACCTATCTGGTCTAAGGCAAATTTCCCAAGATAACACTGGTAGCATGGTCCCAGTTTTGGTGAAAAAAATGTATGATGATATCTGGGGCCTCTCAAAGGCCACGGTGTCTGCTCTTGTTCTAAAGTACTCAAAGGTGGCCTTCCCTGCCCCCTCTTACTTCCTCCACACAGGTGGAAATGCATACATCGGAGTTTGCTCAAGCATGTTTCTCAGGCAAGTGCTGCCTCCGCTTGATCTTGTGGAATTCTGGGATGAGTTAAAATTCGTGTCCTTTTACTCTCCACTTTGAACTATGCAGCCATGGGACTGGATGCTCATCGGAGAAGGATAGGAATGTCTGGGGGCTTGGGAGTTAGCTCCCAGGATGAAAGGCCATTTCCTGTTTACAACATGTACTTCCTGTTTACAGTATGTGTGAGACCAAAACAGAGCTGGGATCAGGGAATTGTGCCCAGGTGACTCAGTGTTGTGGTCATGGTTGGCTTTCCTGATTCTCCCTGGTCCCATCACTATAGTCGGAGCCTTCAGAAGGGACACAGAGAGACGCTTTCTGGGTGTTGGAAAACCTTTCTGACCATGAGTCACAACAGAGAAGATGGGCGGAAAGGAGGGCCGCAGGTGGTTGGTGGAAGGACTGGCTGGGCAAGAGACCAAGGCTCTGCTGCTCTGTGCAGAGAGACGCTAGAGAGAGAGCAAACTACAGCCAGCCAGCACAACCCCTGAACCTGAACGTGTTGTGGGGGACCCGCCAGAGAAGACTGCTTGAACATGGGTTTTAAGCCAATAGAAAGTCTTTATTAGCGGGCTGGTGATGACACCGGGTGTTTGAGATCCCAGCGTAGCCCCGAGCCTTTCTCAGGACGCGCTCTTAAGCACAAAAACCACATTCCTTTTTTTTTTCTTTTTTTTCTTTTGTTTTGTTTTCGTTTATTCTTTTAACTCTTATTGAGGGGCCCACCACCCAGCTTCCAAATAAATCACACACAGAAGCTTACTATTACTTAGGAGTGCCCGGCCTT
>JAQHUG010000005.1:5662034-5710501 GCA_028555095.1 Dicrostonyx torquatus
CACAGCTGGCATGAGTCAGAACATGCCCATCCTCTAGCTAGTCAGTGGGTCCTCTTACCATTATATGCTAACTTACTGGACCCAACACTAATCCGTCCATCACACTGAAAACTTGGCATACTGCCTGACTCGTATCCATGACAGCAGCCGCTTGTTGGGGAAGGCCACTTGTTCGTTCCCGGCTGCTCAGCCCCAAAATAACCACACAGAGACTATATTATTTAAATCACTGCTTGACCCATTAGCTCGAGTTCTTAGTGGCTAACTCTTACATATTAATTTAACCCATTTCCATTAATCTGTGCATCACCACAAGGTCATGGCCTACCAGCAAAGTTTCAGCGGGTCTGTCTCCAGCAGAGGCTCCATGGCTTCTCCCTTGACTCTGCCCTTTCTCCCAGCATTCAGCCCAGTTTTCTCGCCCAGCTCTGCTCCCCTATAGCTCTGCTATGGGCCCAAAGCAGTTCCCTTATCAACGAATGATATCCACAGCATACAGAGGGGAATCCCACATTAGTGGCCTGCCAGTCTTTTAAGGATTAGAAAACAAAGGCAGAAAATGCTGACATTTGTAAGTGGTAGAGGAGGATTTGCATCCAGGACAGCCTTGGCTTCAAGTCACATTTATTTTACCACACAGAGTACAGGCATTCATATGTGTGTGCGTGCGTGTACACACACACACACACACACACACACACACACACACACACACACACACACACACGGTGTTGGGAGAGAGGGAGGGAAGGAGAAAGAGAGAATATGAATATCAATTCCCCATCAAATGTGAGCTTGAATGAGTGCAGGCTTTTTCTACAATCACAGCTGCTTAGACATGCAAAGTGATAGTTGACCAGAAGGCTCCGGGAATCCCAGGCAGCTTGGCTGGGAGTGTCTCCAATCTGGTGTACGGCTTGCCAAGACTCCTGGTTGGTGTCTCAAAACTCTGGTATCCACTGCCAAAGGTGACAGATACTTTGGTAAAAACAAATGAACTGTGTGATTGGAGACTGTCAACGGGATGGACTGGCTATGATGTCAGGGGCGGACCAGTGTCTTACCTGACTGGTCACTTGCCACCATCTTCTTCCTGTCTTTTCAGCCAATCATGGATTGAAGTCCAGGGCAGTGGCCCTAGGGGAACAGGCATTGTACCAGGGACCAATACACTGCATTGCAACTATTGTGCGGACGGAGGGCCTGGCGGGTCTGTACCGGGGATCCAGTGCCATGCTGCTGAGGGACGTCCCTGGATATTGCCTCTACTTTATTCCCTATGTGTTCCTGAGTGAATGGATCACGCCTGAGTCATGCACAGGACCCAGCCCCTATGCGGTGTGGCTGGCAGGTGGCATTGCAGGTAAGGATAACAGCAGTGGGAGTCCCATCGCTGGGTCCTGGGCCTGCCACAGTGGTGGTAAAGTGCAGAGGAGTCCACCACGCCCTTCCCTGCTCTGAGGAGGCAGGACTCATCCAGCCACACGTTCAGGACCCTTCATTTCACTTACTGTGTGCCGTATCCCTAGGGGGAACAGCCCTTTGACCTTTCGTGTCCTTCCTTCCAGGGCTGTGAGTCTAGGGTGAATTCACTGGACTCTGAGGACTGAGTTCACTCTGAGCTTGTTCTCTGGGGCAGGCACTTTCTTGTGGTTCACTGTCATTGAGCATCGGACTCTGTTAAGTGGGGGGGGGCATGTGGAGCCCTGCATGAGATACTCGAGGCCATGAAGCCAGTGCAGACTGGCTCTGCAGTCACGAAGATTCCAATGTAGCTATGCTGGCTCATTTTCTCACTGTGGACTTGTTACTGTCCTACCCTGCACCATGGCCGTAGTTCATTCAGAGGGAAAGTCAGCGGGCATTGAGTGCTTTGATCTGACTCTCTACTACCTCTCAGGCATCTTTCTCTTCTGCTCCCCCTCCTCCCCGCCCCCTCTTCCTTCCCTCTTCCTCCTCCTCCTCAGAGATATCTGTGTTTTAAACTCATAGCAAGCACACACAAAGCCCATGACTTGATCATACAACAATGGCGTCTGCCAATACCCCTGTGTGCCCGAGGTCCATCCCTGGACCTGCTCCCAGGAAGAGACCTCAAGTTCCCATCTGTTCTCATTTGTGTGAGAGTTGGTGCCAAGGGCCCCTGACCTCATTTCATGGCACCTCACTGTGACTGAGGGACGAGTATCCCAGGCACACAGAGGGAAGCAGCTAGGAGCCCTGGCAAGGGCAGGAGAGAATGAACATTGAGACAGGCTTCCAGAGGCCATGGCAGAAAGCTGGGCACTGGAGGCCTGCATGGGCAGAGGGTCCAGGATGTCTCATTGGAGAGCTGCTGGGCAGTAGTTACCAAACCTACCAAGCCAGCTGCCCTGGACTTTGACATTGGGTGTTGTCTCTCCCCAGCCAATAATGTGCCAATTTCTGTGTTAGCAAAACGAAACAAACAAAGAACTACCCCTGTTTTCCTAACCCTTCAAAGGCACACTAATACTTAAACTGGAACTTTTGAGCTGATCCCGTAAAGATGACCCTTATATGTGACCCCTCAGTTCTATGCCACAGATTTAGGAAAGAAAGCTTTTATACAGAAAAAGACTATGTCTGATCTTGCTTTGCAGTCCCTAGGCTGATCCTTCTCAGTGAGCAATTGTGTGACAGGCCTTGTTTGGTTTTCCAGATTCAAATAGAGCCCTGCCTCTGGGTAGCTGCAAGCCTGTGGCCACAGGTCTCACCCTGAGTGCTCTGTGCTTAGGAAGGACTGCAGAGTCCCACCGATAAATGTCGCCACATGTGGAGCCTCCCTGGAGCCTGGTCTCATCCTCCAGGCTCCCACAGGCATCAGTTCACCATGTCCTCACAACCACCTCATAAACACAGCGCTTCAGCCCCAATCCACAGAGCAGGTTCAGGAGGCTTCTGCTAGGTCCAAGAGTGGGCGGAGGGGGAGGATCAGAAGTCCCATTCCCAGCCCGTGTCCCCCATCACTTATAGGGTTTCTGAAGGACAGCATCCTCGGGGAGTCATGCCTTGAGGACCCCAGACAGCCAGCTCTGACGTGCTTGTTTTCTCTGACTTTACAGGGGCAATCTCCTGGGGGACAGCAACTCCGATGGATGTCGTGAAAAGTCGGCTCCAGGCTGATGGGGTCTATTTAAACAAATACAATGGGGTCCTGGACTGCATCTCCCAGAGTTACCGGCAAGAAGGCTTGAAGGTGAGCTGCACACAGCCCCCCTGGGTCAGCCATAGTTTGGCAGAGGGTTCAGACACGTGGTGAAGGTGAGGTCAGAGACTGGGAGAGCAGGTGTTGGAGATTGCCAGCCTGTCCTGAAGTTTATTCCTGGATATTTTCTGTTTTATGAAGCAGTGGGGATGGGACCTGTTTTCTCCCTACCTCCTGATTTCTTTCTCAGCAAGTTTGTTATTAGTGTATGGAAAATTAGATTTTATATGTTGGCTCTGTCCCCTGCTACTTTGCTGAAACTATGGATCAAGTCTGAGTGTTTGGGAGTCCTTAGACTTTTAAAAATGAGATTGTGCTATTTGCAAACAAGGGGTGACTTGAATTCTTCTTTTTCTACTTGAATTCCCTTTATTTCCCCTCTCATCATACTTCCCAACTCAGATTTCAAGCGCTGCCTTGGACAGAAGAGGAGAGAATAGATACCCTCGTCTCGTTTGAGATTTCAGAGGGAAGTTTTCAGTTTGCTGCAGTTAGCATGCCTTCAGTTGTCATTCAGCCCTTGATGTGTTGACGTGTGTCCCTTCTAGTCTCAGTGTCTGCTAGGCTGTTGTCATGAACATGTTCAACGTTGTCAAAAGCCTGTCCTGTAGCTATTGAGATGGTCATGTGATTTTTGTCTATTTATACTAATTTGATATGTTTAGTCAAGCTGTCCATGGAATGGAAGCAATCTGATCATGGTGTATGGGCTTCTCATTGTGTTCTTTAATTAGGAGTTGCAAGGTTTTATTGAGAATTTTTATATCTATGATCATTGGGAAGATTGGTCTATAATTTCCCTTTTGTCTTTTTCCACTTAGGTATCAGGGTCATACTGGTTTTGTAGAATGAGTTTGGTGGTGTTTCTGCCTTTTCTATCTTATGAAAGTTTCTGGAGAAGTAGTTTCAGCTCTTCCTTAAATAATTTAATTCAGCAGTGAATCCATCCATGTCTGGACTTTTCCTTGATGGAGGCTTTGTTACAGCTTTATCACATTGATTTTCCTATATCTTTTAAATTGTTTATATACTTTTGAACTAATTTAGTAGGCCACATGTGTCTAGGGCCTCATCCATTTCTTCCAGACTTTCCAGTTGTTTGGAGCATGGGTGTTCTAAGTATTCCCCAGGGAATGCCTGACTGTCGCCAGAGTCTGTGGCAGTTTCAGCCTTTTCATCTCTAAGTTTTAATGCTAGGTCTCTCTCTCTCTCTCTCTTTCTCAGTTTGGCCAGGAGTTGTCAATCTTGTTTGTTTTTCAGAGCACCAACTCTTTGCTTGACTCTATGCATGATTTAAAAAATTTCCATTTGACTCATTTCTGCCCCGATCTTAATGATTTTTAAACCACCCACTGCTTGGGGTTTGGCTGCTTCTTGTTTTTCTAAGACTTTGGGCTATTTCCTGACAATCTCTCTGGGCTGTGTATGTAAGCATTCAGAGCTATAGATGTCTTTATTTTCATCCAATTCTAGGACTTTTTCATTTTCTCCCTTATTTCTTCAAGGAACCTTTAAAAATTATTGATGAGTGTATTGTTTGACTTCCCGGTGTCTAGAGTTTATCTTGTTATTGAATTTTAGTTTTATTCCACCAAAATTTGATAAGAAACAAGAAATTATTTTATGTTTTTGTATGTGCCAAGATTTAATTTGTGTCCTAGAATGTGGCCTATTTTAGAGCAGGTTCCTTGGGCTGTTTAGGAGAATATATATTCTGTATCTGTTGGGTGGAATATTTCATTGATATTTGTTAAGTCCATTTTAATCCCTCACATAATTTAAGGTTGAGCGGTTTTTGTTTGTTCCCTTTCAGGTTGAGGGTCCATCTTTAGATGAGAGTGCGATAGTTAAGTCACCTAAATATTTTAGCAGTATCTGTATGACCTTGTATGCCCTTTAGTGTCTATTTTAGAAATTGGGTGTCTACCGTTTGGTGCATATATATTTACAAATTCTGTCTTCTTGACGAGCTGTTTCCCTTATTCATAGGTAGTGGCCTTCTTATCTCATCCAATTTTGGTTTGACGTCTACTTTATGAGATATCAGTATAGCTATGCTAGGTTGTTTTCATCTTCCATTCTCTTGATAGGTTGTCTTCTCCTTTAAATCCTGGGTGTATGAAAATGAAAACATCTATAGCTATGAATGCTTACATACACAGCCCAGAGAGATTGTCAGGAAATAGCTCAATGGTGCATTTCAAAGTCTTAGAAAAATAAGAAGCAGCCAAACCCCAAGCAGTAGCATGTGTTTCTTACAGACAACAGACAGCTGGGCTTATCTTTTAATTCAGTCAGCCGGTCTGAATCTCTTTATTCCTGCGATGATGGCACTTACATTTAAGGATAATACTGAGAGAAGTTTACTAATTCCTGTCATTTTTATTGTTATTTTTCTGACTGGTTGGAGCTATTGTCTATTCTTGCCTGTCTCCCCTATTAGTGATGGAGGTTTGCTGGTTTACTGTGTTGGACACGATGGATTCTTCTCCTTTCTTCATCTATTCCTTCCGTATCATTTATTCTTCAACTGTTCTCAGTAGTGAGACTTTTATCCTCCTCTGTGTGCAGTATTCCTGCATGTGTCTTCTGCAGTGCTGTGTGCAGTGGTCCTGCGTGTGTCTTCTGCAGTGCTGTGCGCAGTAGTCCTGCGTGTGTCTTCTGCAGTGATGTGTGCAGTGGTCCTGAGTGTGTCTTCCGCAGTGCTGTGTGCAGTGGTCCTGCGTGTGTCTTCTGCAGTGCTGTGTGCAGTGGTCCTGCGTGTGTCTTCTGCAGTGCTGTGCGCAGTGGTCCTGCATGTGTCTTCTGCAGTGCTGTGCACAGTGGTCCTGCGTGTGTCTTCTGCAGTGCTGTGCACAGTGGTCCTGCGTGTGTCTTCTGCATTGTTGTGTGCAGTGGTCCTGCGTGTGTCTTCTGCAGTGTTATGCGCAGTGGTCCTGAGTGTGTCTTCTGCAGTGCTGTGTCCAGTGGTCCTGCGTGTGTCTTCTGCAGTGTTGTGTCCAGTGGTCCTGCGTGTGTCTTCTGCAGTGCTGTGTGCAGTATTTCTGCGTGTGTCTTCTGCAGTGCTGTGTGCAGTATTTCTGCGTGTGTCTTCTGCAGTGTTGTGTGCAGTGGCCCTGCATGTGTCTTCTGCAGTGTTGTGTGCAGTGGCCCTGCATGTGTCTTCTGCAGTGCTGCCTCAGTGGTCTCCAAACACTGGAAATTACAGTTTTGTGCATGGAAGTGAGGGCCAGCTGAGTTTGTGACCCCTTGTCTGGCCTGTGGCTTGTATTGTTGCTTATTCTGGGTCGGACAAGTGTCCCTTGCCCACCAGTGCTGTCTTCATTTTGCTATTATTTATTTATTAAATTAATTAATCAGTTTATTTGTGCACCATATTTAACTGCTGGCTATATTTAACTTCGCAGTCTGTGGACTAAGCAGACTGCCTCACTCCTCTGAAACTCTCTAGACTGTACCCTGGGGTGGCTGTCGTCTAGCGTGGGGATCTCCTCTGTGTTCTGGCAGCATAGGAAGCAAGCACAGCACTGAGACCTGAGCAGGAGGAGGACCTGTCTTTGTAGTTTCAGTGCCTCCTGCGAATTAATCACCGGCTGCAAGGATACAGATGTGGGTCAGAGGGAGCTTCTAAAGCAGACAGGTTCCTCTAGGAATCAAGCCATTCACTGACCTGAGTTTTAGGGTTGTTACATTCCATGGTTAAGATCTGTTTCCTGCCATCAAAGGCTTAGGCACTTGCCTGCTTGAGCCAGCCCTCCTGTTACCTGTGCCCTTCTAACTGCCAGCACTTAGCTGTCGTGCTCACCACAACCTCCCTAGTCCTTTCCCAATCCTGAGGTTGTGGCAGAACCAACTGAGGCTCCCTGCCCTGTGAATGTCCCTTTACTGTAGGCCACGGGGCTAGGTCCCTTGTTTTCACTATATGTACAAGTGAGGCTGGGGGCATATTTGAGGGCCAGTGCCCCTGAAGTCTAGGAGGGGGTTATCTGATACCCTGGAGCTGGACTTACAGGGAGTTGGGAACCACTTGACGAGGGTGCTGGGAATTGAACTCTGGTCCTTTGGGAGAGCAGCAGATGCTCTTACCCACTGAGCCAGCTCAGCTTGGCTCTCTCTAACCTTGCTGGTTCAGTTTTTAAACAGTAGCCTTCTCAAGACAATACCCAGCCACTGCCCTTAGGGCTATATTACCATGACAGAAATGGAATTTCTCTCCACAGATGACCAGCAGAATCACTGCCTTGCCCAAACCTGCAGCTGGGTTTGAGGCTTGTGTACACAGAGGCATGCTCCCAGGCAGGTCTGCCTGTCCCTCACCTCACTCACCTTTCGAATGTACCTTCTGCTTCACTGCCCCTGTCATGGAGCTGCAAGACTAAAGTTCCTTTTCTGGTTCTTGTTCTGTCTTTTTCTCCACAGTTTCCAGGTAACCTTTCACCCCTTGTGGATTTTCAATGCTCTTCCTCTTTTTTTGCTTGGAATCTTTTTTGCCTATTCTTTCTCCTTCATGAGGACACACAGAGGCAGCTGCTAGCCCACACCTCACCCTGAAGCTCCCGAACGCTGTTTTCCTGAGGTAGTTTGATTAATGCATGCTCCCACAGGGCCTGTGCCTATGCCCATATATTGCTTCTCCCCCAAACCCTGCCAGTTGGTTCCACCCATCCCTCCATGCCTGGCATACCTTTATCCAGTGGCCACTGCATATACAGTTGCTTCTCACACAGCACTGTGGGCCATAGAGCTTTTTCCACTGCTTCCTCTCTCTTAGAGAAGTTACCTGTTCTGTCTCCTCCTCTGATCAAGGAAAGATCCAGAACTTTGGCTGAGCCAGAGGTGAGCTAGCATGCTCTATAAAAGGATGCAAGATCCAGAGGACACCCCACCATCTAGAGGAAGACCAACATTAATGACAGGGCTGTCAGAATCAACATCACATCCAGCCCTTAGCTGTAAAGAGTTAGTTACCAATCAAATTTGGCGAACTCTCCTGGAGAAAATGCCTGAGGGTTTCGTTTTCACAAGTCCACTGTTAAATTGCCTAATTTTAGAAGATTGGGCTTGGTCAAGTGCAATTTTAGGAGTCAGGAACAGAGCAATAAATAAAGAGGAAAACCCTACTCAGATGGATCTGGCAGTGGACTAGGATGCATGCATAGAAATACCAGAGAGTCAAGAGGAGGTGGCAGCCTTCCCTGAGCAGACCACTGTGCTGCATCCACCCCTAGGCACTTCCCACCAATCAATACACTGCTGGGATCCAGTGCACATGCGGAAAGACCGGGCCTTGGCATCTGTCCAGGATGCGGTTCAGATGAACTCTTCTGTCTTTAGGGGTGGTTACATTTGGAGCTTTGCTGTCTTCATTATTTTAATTATTGCTTTATTTAACAGGAGCTACTGACAGAGGGTACCACTCAGACACAAAATTAATTTTTTGTTTGTTTGTGTATTTTTTGAGGCAGGGTTTCTTTGTGTAACAGCCCTGGCTGTCCTGGAACTTGCTTTGTAGACCAGGCTGGCCTCGAATTCATAGAGATCCACCTGACTTTGCCTCCCAACTGCAAAAAAGGTGTGTGCCACCTTGCCCAGCTTTGGTTTTTGTTGTTGTTTTTGTTGTTTATTTGTTTTTCAGAAGACAAGTATCTTGTGTTTCCACCAGCAGTGGAGATTCATTTGGGAGGCTATCTTTTTATTTGAGATTTATTTTGGTTTAGTTTTCCCAAATTAATTGTATCATAATTAAAGATATCATAAATCTATAGATGCAAACAAATTGCTGATATCACTCTCCCCACCCCATCGCTATGCTCCCTAGAAACAAAGACTTGAGAACAGCAAGACTGAGCAGTTGTTTTTCCGGTGTTTTGTCTGTAGTGCTTTTTCAGGGATGGGTTTTATTTGCTTTCTATGTTGCCAAGAATCGAGCTTCAGCACAGTGCTCAGGGGCTGAACCACTCCACCAGCCTGGTGATCAGGAGTAATCGTGTACTAGTTGATGAAAAGGTCGGTGCTCTATGAGAGCAGGACGCTTCCAAACACCAGGACCCATACCTTAGTGTCCTGCCTGTCACCCCATCCTTTCTAAAACAGCTACCAATAGGGTTCTCTTGTGATATAATCCCCCAAATGCATAGCACGCTTGCAAACATGCGAGCAAGTGGATGTCTGTGTGTGTTCATGTGCACGGACATTTCATATTGGTAGAACAGTATTGCACAAGCAATACCCCATGGGTTGTCTCGAACTTTGCAACCACCAAGTGGAAAGAATTCCTTCATCTAAGACCAATAGCAACTACAGTCCCCATGACGTGGGCTCTGCTTGCTGGAGAATAATTGTAGAACATTCTGCCTGTGGCTCATAAAAACCCTACTTATTCTGTCTGCATGTCCACCTCTATGTTCCCATGGAAGGGAACTCAGTTATAAGGAAAATTCAGAAAGGGCTCGTGGCCCTGGAGAAAGGTTGATCTGGTCTTCATAACTCAAGGGTTGCTGGGAGAGGGCACGCCCAGAAGCTCATGGTTCAGGAATCCACCACCAAACTAGAACAAAGCGGCACTGGTCACCAGTGCTTTGGTCCTTGTCTCTGCCCACTCTGAGGGTTGTCTTGGGCACCGTGGGCTGTGGTTCCTGAAAGGAGTTTTAAAACCCTCAAGTGAGCCTTGGGTTCCTGGTTACGAGGCTGGCTCAGGGCTGGAGAAGCATGTTCATGGTAGTCAGGCTTCCTGAGGGACTGGGTCAATTGTCTTGCCCTTTAGGGTTCTGTAATCCTAACTCTGTTTGAACCCCGAAAGCTACCACTACCAGAACTCCCTCTGCACAGGCTACTCTCTTGTCGTTCATTGATTTGCTCGCCCTTCGTGGACTCATT
This sequence comes from Dicrostonyx torquatus, assembly GCA_028555095.1. Classification (NCBI taxonomy): domain Eukaryota; kingdom Metazoa; phylum Chordata; class Mammalia; order Rodentia; family Cricetidae; genus Dicrostonyx; species Dicrostonyx torquatus. Next base: position 5,672,137 of record JAQHUG010000005.1, read on the forward strand.
AGATAAACAGTTATAGAAGATCTGCTCAGGATCTGCTCAGGTCCAAGTAACTCTGAGTGCTGAGACGGGGGTAGGGAGTGGGGGTGGAGTGGGGGAACTACACCCTCAGACCCTGCTTCTTGTCCTCTCAGGTACTAATAAGTCATGGCCCATGGGGAACAATGAGGGCTCAGGGTAATTAGGAAGGTTGGGTGGACAGAGGCTACAAACACATCTGGAAAGCATTCAAAGTGGAGGGGACCAGAGATGACCCAGGGAGACAGATGAAATGGGCAGTCAGAACACAAGGCTTGGCTGGAGGCTCATCACAGGCCAGTGAGGAGTGTAGACATGTCCCATGTAGTAGGGAGCTATGGAGGATTTATGAGGAGGGTCTTGGTCCTAAAGTTCTGAACGTTGTTTGATGGGGCAGGAAGCTGTGTTCCAGGCTGGGCCCTCCTGGCGCTGCCTTGGAGTAGAGTCAAGTCAAGGTTACAGGGAGTCTGGGAACCAAGCATGGAATTTTCCCCTTGGAGCTGGACTCAGTTCCTGGCTATTACTCAGTCACTCCGGGTGAGCCTGAGGAATTCCAATACAGTTAGACATTAAAGAGGAGCGCTGCTATCACCCAGATCCCATGTGGGGCTGCCCGAGCGGCTCCAGCATTTGTTCTGCCGGCTCCTCTCCTAGGCCCAGCTGTGTCCTGTGGCTGCCACATGCCCAGGCTGGCTGCCTCTTTCTGAAAAAAATGTCTGTTTTAAACTGTGAAATGATTCTGTGTGAGAGACAGTTCATCTGCCTGACAGTTCTCAGGTCATGATTGTGTGCAATTTCCACAGAGCACCTTAAGGGGCAGCTCCCTACCTCAGGGATCCCAAGACCCCTTTCTGTTCCCGTCATTGCCTGCTAATATTGCCATTGCTCCAGAGGGCACTCATCTCATCTAAGAGGTTCTGGGCTCCCCACCTGGCACCAAGCACAAAGATGTGGGGAGTAAAGAGCACGTGAGAGCCATGTCATAGCCTTGCCCAGAAACAGCAGGCAAAACACAGGTGACAGGTTTAGCCCTGGAAAAACTAACTCCTGCCCAAAGGTGTTTTTCAGGGGCCTCACTGTGAACGCTGTACGCGGCTTCCCCATGAGCGCGGCCCTGTTCCTCGGGTATGAGTTCTCCCTGAAGGCACTCCGAGGTGACCACACTGTGACAAGCCCATGAATGTAAGGTGAGTGTGGTTTCTCCCGGCTAAGGGTGAAGCTGGGACTCCATTCTCACTCATGAAACTGTCTTGAGCTTCTGAAATCCTCATTCTGTCCCCTGTGGTAAGTCCAGGAGTAAAGGGGTCTGCCTTCTCCCATCACGTTGCAGTTCTGAAGTAGCCATGGTTGATAGTGGCATGCTGGGCCTCTAGGGACCGAACTGGGCCCAGCTCAACATTCACAGCCAGTTCGCCTGCTCTCTTTTCCACTCAAAGCTTCCACAGTCCTTGGAGAGAAGCACTTTTAGCTTCTTCCTTAAAATGTAGTGATCCCTGGTCTGAGGACAACATGGCCACCCTGTGCCTACACTAGGCCAGCTCGCCACTTCCTGCTAAATTGGTCCTTCTCAAAGCTCCAGAGGGCAGGCCATTCCTTGCCTCCCGCAGTCAGAGTTCTCCCCTTTCCTGTCTCACTGCTGAAGGGTCAATGTAGCCAAGCGCTGTGCATCTGACTTCTTGCTCAAGGGCTCTCAGCAGCTCTCTACTTCGCGCCACCTGGGAGTCGGTCTTTGATGCCACCTCCTCCTCCAGCACCGGCCCCCCATCCTGAACACTCTACCCCCTCTCTCCTGGGGTCTGTAATCCTACTGTGCCTCCAGCCAACTTCCCCTTGATCTTGATGTCATCAGCTCTTTGTCCTCCAGTCCCAGCTGCTGGTCTCCTCCAGACAAATGGCTCCATGTCTTAGTTGAGATGTGGCCTCCTCCTGCAGACCCCATAGCTGCCTGCTGGTCCCCTCCATCCTTCCCAGTGGGGGTCCTCTGCACAGCAGCCCCCTTCCTTCCACCCCTTTCCTGATGGTATCTCAGCTCCGTCCCCAGATGAAGAATGGCTGACCTCCACTGTCCCTCTCTCCTGTTGCTGCTCCTCACTTGCAAGCTCAGAAGATAGGAAGGGGTCAATTGTTGGACTTTCTCATCAACCAGAAAGCCATTTCACTAGGCCTCTTCTTGCAAACTCACTTGATAATTCTCTCAAGGAAGATGGCCATTATCAGGGAAGCCTAGAAGCCTAACTGCTGCCCTCCTGTGCAGGGGCTGCTGGGAAGCACAGACAGCATACCATGTCCTAGATGGAGGCAGACAGAGCCATCAGTCAGGCTGACCACAGCAAACCCTGAATCTGGCCTGAAATAAACCTTTGCAGGCTTTTACTAGAATTTTGACATTCATGGCTTCTCTGGCTTTTTGCCCTTTTTTATACAAAATGAAAAAGGGTAGTAACACATTTTGCATAATAAAAACTCTTGGTGAAGCATCCCTGTATTTGGGTGATGTCCAGGACAAGGCAGGGAGGAGCATGGATGTTGTGTCAATTTCTAAAGCTGTGCTCAGCAATCAGCTCCACCCTTGAATCTATTCCCATTAACAGGGAAATAAAAGTTTAAAAGCTTGTAATGAGATCACTGATTTTTATATTGTAGGAAATTATAGAAACTACAGAAAGAACAAAGTAAGAATTCCAGCAGCCACTATAAGGTCTCAAACCCAGAGCCAAGTTTGCACGGTGCAGCTGCCTTTCTGACTAATGGCAGAGACACATCCCACATGGCTAAATCTTAGCTACAAAATGGCTTCAGTACCAAGGCCTCAGATCTGGCACCTGCCCTATTTGTCACACAGTGCCACTCTTTGCCACCCTGAGGACTGGTTCTTTAAGGAGGCTGGAAGAAGTTTCTAGAGGGCCAAGTCGGCACTGTCCTAGATTTGGCTTTTGAGAGCAGTAGCTAGGCCAGCTGGAAGCTTTTCATTCTGAGTGGCCTTTCCCTTGCTAATGGCTTGGAAACCTGACTCCTTAGGAAAAAGCCGCCAAGGGTGGTGCGGGGGGGGGGTGGCGGGGGGGGGAGGAGTAAGAACTGGTCCCCTGAAGTGGTAATGGGTGATCCCAGCAACTTTGTCTTGAACAAGCTTCACCTGAGGTATTTAAAATCTTGTTCTAACTAGGGTCCTCTAACAAGCCTGGGCTTTAACTTCCAAAGGTTTGAGGCAGGCTACGATCTGCACAGCAGATTCATGAATTTCTGAAGAAGTGTACAGCAATGCCTCCCTCCTCGTCTAGACCTCAAATGGCAGAGATGGTGTATCTCAGATGGTCCTAGAACACTGCAGACTCTAAGAAGTGGTGGAATGGTGGCTCTCCAGAGTCCCAGGCACAAGGGTCCATGAAAATTATTTCCAAACATCTCATGGGATGGAGGACGCAGCCCCCTAGAGCCTCAGGGAGACAGGACCCTCCTTCTTATCCTCCCTTGTTCTGCTTCCATCCAGGCTACTCACAACAGAGACACAAAGTTCAATGGGAAGGGTGTGAGGTAGTTATTTTGTCATGGGAATAATTTGAGAAAGAGAGTCCTAGTCACTGGTAAGCAGTCACTTCTTAGGCTTGTTCACAAGTCCTACTGTGTCATCTTTCCCAGCCTTTTCAGGGTCCTGGTAGCAGAACCCTCCAAGAATAAATAGTGCCTCCGTTCTACGTTCTGCCCTGATGTACATGCTCCAGAGCAGGGAAGCCTACTTTCCGTTTACAAGGGGCTTCATACCCTAAGAAAGGAACATTGATAAACAGTCCCAGACAGCTGTCCTGACTGGCTGCACTGATTACTACCCCATCTCTCCATGTGGGTTGTCTGATCCTGCTCGCCACAACTCAAAAGAGGATTCTTTATATCCTTCTCTCTTCCCAGGGCAGACAAGGCTTCATCCTACTGAAGGTTGGTGCTGACAATACCTGTAGAACCAGCATCAGTGAGCTATTGGAACAAAGGAAGACCCAGCCACCCCAGTTCTGTGCCAGGTGGGCCACAGTCATCCTCCTGAGCTCAGAGTCACTTCCTTCAGGATTACAGGCCCTCCGTTTCTCTCCCCAGCCCAGAGTGCTGGTAGGAAGCAGCAGACCATGGACCAACCAGCCACCATCTTTCTTTCAGCTTGGGATTAGAACCTGTGAAAATCTGGAACAAAACATCTGTGCCTCTGGGCGTTGAAAACTCAGCCAAGATGTGGGGAGAAACTCGAGTTGGCTCCATGATTCCTAATAAAAGCACCGAATGCCCTGTGGGTTATTTCTGTGTCACGTGCCTCTGCATGGCTTCTGGGAGGACCTGGTCACCCTCATCTCTGCTCAGGTTAGGTCTGTGGAAATGTTGCCAGCCCAGAGAGAAACCAGCTCCATACAGTCTGGTAGTGGAACTAAGTGTGTAGCATCGTTTTCTCCTGGGTCTTTGAGGTGTGCAGGGGGCACAGTGGCTGGAAAGAATCATGTAGGGCTGAGAAATCCAAAGGTTCTCAAGCCTAAGCAGTAGTGTGTGTTGGCAGATGGCAGCCCAGGATTACAGGAGGTGGGTACTCTCTGAACCTGACTTTTATATGGAAACCATAATAAAATGCCATGTCATCTACACCCCACCTTTCTGTGTGATTTTATGGTCCTATTTTCTCTCCTACTGGAACCATATAGGAGACTGCATAACTGTTATATGGCACGTGTTCATGATGTCCCCGCAGTAGCCACACCTACTCCACTACAGCTCAGCGCACGGCTGAATGTGACATCAGAATTGTCCAACACTGTCACCTGGGCATTAGCTAAGCAGAAATGCCATGCAAGGTGATCTTAAACCCCAGCAAGGGACCTTGTTCTCGCAGTCATATAAACAACTAAAGGTCTTCCTTGGTTTCTCTTAGGCGCCATCCCCTCCCACCTCTGTGTGATCTGAACAAAATTCCTGAACATTCTAACCCGACAGAGCCATCACCAGGTCACTGCTGTCTCCCAGAGGCCAACTGGTCATTCTTCCCAGTGTAGCTCATTGGTGCTCCCCTCACACCCTTAGGGTATTCTCTTCCATCTCCATCCTCCACAGCTTCTGGGGCTGCAAAGTCCCCTGGGCAGCCCTGAGCCCAAGGCTATGGGGCCTCTGGTCACTTAGTCATTACACGCTTGGTTCGTTGTGCACTTGCCTTGTGTAGGAACTGTCTCCAGGGTGGAGAATGGAGGAGCCCCAGCAGTACCTTCGTGCTAGTTTGTTAGACCCTTTCAGCAGAAACAAGCTGATTCCTCCCCTCCTCAGCATCCTGAGCAGGTACTGAGGATGCTGGGGAGGAGATGCTAGAGAGGCATGTTAGATGATGCTGATGTGAACCCAGGGTACCTCTTTCATCACATCCTAGGGCGTGTCGAGTAGGTATGCCCTAGTGCCTGCCTTGGCTCCACAGTCAGACTGGAAGAGGTAGCGTGTTCAGAGGCCAGGTAGGGTATCCCACGGTGTGCTCCTGACTGGGCTGTTTACTCCTCTGTAGAGAATGAATTGGGGGCAGCTGGAGACCCTTCTGCTTGTCTGTGATGTCACCTGCTGTGCAGCCTTTGGAAGACCCCATATATACATGAGAAAACCAGAGTGGAAAGGAAGGTATCTTAGGGTCATACGAAGATAATTTTGGTCTTGTATGGGTCACCTGATGCTCAACAAGAATAAAAAACGTCTCTCAAGAGCCTCTTTGGCTGATATACCACAGAATTGCCACTTGATGGCAGCAGAGGTCAACCCTAGAGGTAGCTGCTAGATGGTGGCCTAAGTCTTCCTGTCTCTCCGTTCTCCATGCCACTGGGTGCTGTCTTTTCCCTGGATTCCAGCGTCAGTGGCTATCTGAATAATCTCAACAGATTTTGCCCATCTGGGCCTCAGTTTTCCTCATCTGCAAATGCCCACACAGTCTTCTTTCACTTGCTGTCCGAATTGTCAGTAAGAACTAAGGACAGAAGTAGTTTGGGGAACTGTAGAGTGTCCTGTGTACAGGTTAGAAGACAGTGGTGGTGGTGGGGAGCACCGTGCTCTCTCTCTCTCTGTGTGTGTGTGTTTCTGGTGTTTCTGTCTGCCTTCCTCTCCTAATCTTGGCTGTTTAGCCTTTGTTGGGAGGTTGACAAAGAGTGGCTGCATCTGTGTTCCCTGAGCCTGAACTGTGTAAAACCCTGAAAGTCATAACTGCTCCTTTGTGCCTTCAAGTGAATGTCTCCTAAGAATTGCTCCCACAATCCTCTCTGCTAAACTCATGTCAAAGAAGAAGCATGTGACCCAGCAGAGGAATCCAGGGAGCCAAACATCCAGAGAAGTAAGGCTTCTGGCCTCTGACTGAGCATAGAGAGAGCCCACTTGACTCAGTTCCCCTGAGCATGGAGAGCCCACTTGACTCAGTTCCCCTGAGCATGGAGAGCCCACTTGACTCAGTTCCCCTGGGTTTGGTTCTCTAAGTTCTAAGAACCATCATCCTTCACGCCTGCCTCAGCACTTCACAGTTCCACAGCATCTTGCTATGATGCCGAGCTGGCACCTGCATATTTATTCTGCTGTTTAGTTGTCAAACCACGTCCTCAGGGGTGCAAGATGAGGATTCACAGCCTTCTGGCTGTTTAGTGTCAAACCACGTCCTCAGGGTGCAGGATGAGGATTCACAGCCTTAGGTGTGTGTTGGGGTCCGAAGCCCCAACATAAAAACTACTTTTTCCTAACTGGACCGATATGGAGGCACGGGAAAAGTTGAGACACAGTTCACACAGCAATATCAGAAGGGAGTTTCAGGCTTCCTACATTCCTGAAGATCACCCACTTTTATTATTCAAACACCTTTTATTCCCCCAGGTAAACCAAGGTGGAAACTCATTAATATTCTCTTTCTGGGGGAATCGGTACTGTCACACCTGCAACTCAGTCACCAGCTTGGAATCCACACCTCTCCCCAGGCGATCTACATAATAACAAAAGAGAAGGAACAGTACACCCTGAGGCCTTTGTTAGGAGGCTACAGCTTGTCTGGCAGGACAGCACTGCCCTGGAAACCAAGCATGGCCAAAGAACCTGGCTGCAAATATCTCGTATGAAATATGGGCCTACAGGTGTGCAGGATGCGGGTTCACACCCTCAGGTGTGCAGGATGCGGGTTCACACCCTCAGGTGTGCAGGATGCGGGTTCACACCCTCAGGTGTGCAGGATGCGGGTTCACACCCTCAGGTGTGCAGGATGCGGGTTCACACCCTCAGGTGTGCAGGATGCGGGTTCACATCCTCAGGTGTGCAGGATGCCAGCACAACTTGCCTGCTCCCCCCTCCCCCAGCCTCCATTCTACCCTATAGTTGGGGAAAACAGGGTTTTACCACCTCTGGGGAAAATTTAGGAGTTCTGAGTGAAATGTTCAGATCAAGATAGTCTCCTTCTTCCCTGGGGGAGACTTGGGCTTCTGGGGTTCGGATGCAGGGAGGATTCTCTAGGTGGTCTCTATTTTATTCTCTGGGTTTCTGGAACAAATCTGCTAGTGGCTTAGCCACCCGTGCAGGGCAGCAATCTCATCCACTTAAACAGTGTGCTTCCGAGCCTCAACTCTCCCATCCATACAGTGAGACTAATCCTATACAACCATTAGTCAATTCTTCATGGGGTCAGTGTGAGGCTCTGACTCACTAACTCACAGATCTCACTTTGTGCTGCCTGATGCCCAGAAAAATCTCTCTTTCTTCTTTCTCCAAGGTGCTCCTTGATAGAGTCCAGCTCTCCTGGGACTGCCCATCTCACTCCAGGTGAGCCCTCCTCAGAGTCTGCCTGCAGGCTCTTACACAACTTTACAGACACAACTTTACAGATAAGCCAAGGGAAAGCACCCGGCTGGCAAGTGGTTTTGATGTGGCAACGGGTTTCAGTTTATATTGCATGGTTCCTCTCCTTTAGCTGTAGTAGTCGTCTGGCTGAGACCATCCCCAACCCCTGGCATCCTCCCTTGCCTGCGATCCTGCTGAGGTGAGGGCAGACTGCAAGCCACAGAGAGTAGTGTGACTCAGAAAGCCCAAGTGCAGGGGAAGCCACCAGGGTTGCCATGTAGCCAGCCATCTAGGGAGCTGCAGAAGCCTCCCTTCCGCCTGGAGATTACCCAGAGCCAGGTAGAATGTAATTGAGCCCTGAGCTGGAGCAAAGCTGTTTTGTTCATGCAGGTCCCCAATCCCTTATCGCCACCCTGAAACCCAAACAGCTCAGCCAACTCAAGGTTGTTGTGACTCATTTGGCTGTAAACCTTGACCGTTCTGTGTGAATGTTCTCTGGTTTCGCTGCAGAATATTGATGTATTTAATCACAGAATTTTGCCCCAGGCCCTGCTAGGGGTGTTACATAATGTGGCACATGAATTGTGCATTAACTTTTGAAAGGACTAAAATGCTTGAAATCTGAACCCTGGCTGACCCTTGCTTTCCACATAAGTGGGTGGCTTTCTGAATAAGTGGGTGAGCAATGGGACTGTGGTGGCCCATTTGACCCTCAGGCTGTGGTCAGAGGACTAAGCATGGAAATCTTACTGAGACAGAAGAACAACAGAACAGGGCAGGCAGAACGGTGGGTTGACAAACAGAACCAGCTGGAAGTGGCTCTCTGCTCTAAGTTTTCACCAGCTAAGGGAACTTGGGAATATCTCCAACCTAGAAAGCTTCCATGTTCATACTTATAAGAAAAAGAAATATTTGTGTCTACTCCTCACCAATCCTGGGTGATTAAATAAGGTTCTCCCTCCCGGTCCAATCAGAGACAATGCCCCAGGTGAAGTGCTCAGCACTAATGATTATTTTAAGTGTGTGGTTTATTAGATCTTCTCAGCATTTCCTGTGTATCACACTTCGAGTGGTAAATTTGGAAGAGGTGGGGAAAGGGTTTGGGGATCCATGGGCCAGACAGCAGACATGACACACATACTCAGACATGCTCCCTATTTAATGCACTGTGTGGAGGCAGGAACCTAGTTCTGGAAGCTTCACACATGAAGACCGAACCCAGGGTTCCCACATACCTCTGTAACAGCAGGTGGGGGAGGAGAGGACCATCCTCTCTGTCAAAGACTCTTACCCTGTTTTTGATCCTGTGTCCGCCAGTTCATCAAACAAGCCTGAAGTCTTTTCCATCCCAGGTAGGCAGGTAGCATAAGCTGACACTTGGCCTGACTAGGGGTGTTGCAAAGATACTCATAGAATATTCTGGTCCATTCTATCCACCATGCATGCATATTCCACTCAGCCATGCCCTTACATCTGGAGAGTCACCATTCAGACCTGCTCCATGACAGCTCAGTGCTAGTATAGAGCAGACAGGCTGGGTCCCTGGAGAGAGAGGCAGGCACTGAGGTGGGGTATGTAGAGGGTCAGGGTGAGGGGTATGGCTACACCCACACTCTACCAGCCATGCAGTGTGGTTTGAGGCTCTCTGGGGGTTTGCCCATTAGGGTTTGTTGGCTGACACGTGGTGGATGCTCCCTGAACAGCTCTGGGTAAAGAGACCATGTAGATCCCACACTTCTTTCCTTCAAGCTCCAACCTGAAGGCCACACTCTGTGACTCAAATCCAGGCCCACTGCCAGCCCTTTGCATTCTTATATAAGCCATGCCCACATTATATGTGTGTGCACAAGTGGGCATGTGCACATAAGTGGGGCTATATATGTGTGTGTACATTGGCATGTGCACATGAGTGGAGGCTATGTATGTGTGTGCATGTGGGCATGCATGGAGGCTATGTATGTGTGGGTGGGCATGTACACATGAGTGGAGGTTATGTATGTGTGTGTACGTGGGCATGTGCACATGAGTGGAGGCTATGTATGTGTGTGCATGTGGTCATGTGCACATGAGTGGAGACTATGTATGTGTGTATATGTGGGCATGTACACATGAGTGGAGGTTATGTATGTGTGTGTACGTGGGCATGTGCACAGGAGTGGAGGTTATGTATATGTGGGCATATGCGCATGCGTGGAGGCTATGTATGTGTGTGCATGTGGGCAGGTGCACAGGAGTGGAAGTTATGTATGTGTGTGCATGTGGGCATGTGCACATGCGTGGAGGCTATGTATGTGTGTGCATGTGGGCAGGTGCACAGGAGTGGAAGTTATATATGTGTGTGCATGTGGGCATGTGCACAGGAATGGAGGCTATGTTATGTGTGTGCATGTGGGCGTGTGCACATGCGTGGAGGCTATGTATGTGTGTGCATGTGAGCACATACACATGAGTGGAGCTGCCCTTGGAGGGCAGAGGCATCAGATCCCCTAGAGCTAGAGTGACAGATGGCTGTGAGCCTCCCGACAAGAGTGCTGGGAACTGAACTCCGCTTCTGGGTGAGCAGCAAGGACTCAGAACCACTGACACACATTTCCAGCCCCACACCCACATTCCCCAGGAGTCTCTCAGCCCTTGGACTCACCAAGCAATGGCCCTTCCCATTTTGGGTCCACAGTTTGTTTCACAGGGAGAAAAGCCCTTGGTAATGTGGGCGTGCCCTGTGCTTCCCCCAGGCAGCTTAGCCTCTATTGCTGTCACCTGTCAGACTGTCCCCATATGGCTGCTCACCTATGGACCAAAGTTCGGGGCTCAGGCTTATGAACCTGCTTATTACTGAGTCTTTGATCCATTCCACCTATGACAGCGTTTGAAGCTCTATTTGTTCTGAGCAGCAGGAATGAATAAGGAAGGAGAAAGCACCTGGAGGCAGCTTGTATTTCTCCTTCCCCATGGATCTTTATTCCAAAAGCAAACGTGGAACAAAAGAGCACAACTGACTTTGATCTAGAAGAGCTAAGTTTATTTATCATAACAATTAAAAAGGAAAGGCTTTATAAATTCAATAAATAGAATAAATAATGTTCATCATCACTCTTGTTTCAGCCTTAGCACCCGTGCCTTCTGGAACGTCGCCTGGAGACTCTTCAAAAATGACAGTGTGTTGCCTGCTGTGGTCTGGTTGCATGGCTTTTCACAGGAGAAAAGCTGCAGAGAGGGACGAGGGCAAGATAGAGTGAGCAACTGCAGTGTACACCTAGCAAGCGTTGGGGACAGGCTGATGGGCAGGAGAGTGAGGAAAATAGGAAGGTGATCCTGGACAGACAATGTAGGGGGTTAATCTGGGGTCAGGATTCCAGGAGTCTGCATGCATGTCTCTCTCTCTGTCTTTCTGTCTCTGTCTCTGTCTGTCTCTGTCTCTCTCTCTGTCTCTATCTCTGTCTCTCTCTGTCTCTGTCTCGTCTCTCTCTCTCTCTCTCTCTCTCTCTCTCACACACACACACACACACACACGGCCTTAAATGTGATTAGGGAAAAATCTTTTCTCAGGATTATTTAAAGACTAAATATCTGTATACTTTTTAATCTCCTCCCCCCACATCCTTCCAAAACCACTTTATAGCACCGTAGTTCTGAGTGAGACTTTGGGTTCACATAGACCAGACTTTAAGTACCAACTTGATCTCTTATTAAATACAATCTCATCAGAAAAATAACTTTCCTGGGTATCACTGTCCTCCTTTAGCAGGGGTGACAGAGCTAAAACTGGCCTCGAAGGTAGATGCTCAGCCTGACAGCACAGGTGGCACAGTTAGGACAGATGTCACAGTGGGCATAGATCCATGACTAGCAAGGACAGATGCCACAGTGGGCATAGATCCATGACTAGCCAGGACAGATGCCACAGTGGGCATACATCCATGACTAGCCAGGACAGATGCCATGGTGGGCATAGATCCATGACAGGCCTGGAGAGATGCCACAGCGGGCAGAGATATACGACCAGTCTGGCCAACCACAGCACTCCATACTGCTGGTGCTGCTCTCCTATGAACACCAAGGCACAGGGAGAAAGGACGGTGGCCCGCCATTGCCCCAGGAACAAGGCACATCTTGATAGGCTGCAGGGGAGGTGTCAAGTACCTACCTAGACCTTGGTGTCTTTTTACAAACATTTTGGGCCATTCAACAAGCAAACAAAAACCCTGACTTAGAGGCTGCCACATCCTAGGTTAGTCCGTGGAGTCTTTAGGTGGCCCAGTGCTGTGTGAGCCATAGTCTGACTCTCTAGAGTGTAGCTAGCTCTTGGTTACAGCAGGGTGAATTCCAGGGCTGCCGACTCTAACTACCAGCCTTTTCATTTGCTCAGAGATAAGCAGACGGCTTTTCTCTGCTGCAGCTCTGACCCCAAGGCTCTACTCCTTTGATGCCAGCATTTCCTCAGAAATCAGTTGTCACACGTGAACACAGAACTCACCGGACACTTGTTGCTCTTTAGGTTTTCAACTGTCTTTTTCACCCGAGTGGAAAAAAGCGAGAGATACGTTCCCTGTGTAGCATTGGTCACCTGTGACAGTCCCTCCAGGAAGCACGGTGTGGTACAATCATCCTGGTAAATGATAAGGACTTGTGAAAAGGGTTCATAAGAACTCTCTGGGACACCTTTGAGAAAGAATCGCCAAGAAAACTTTAAAGAGAAACTTAATTTAACCAGGGTCACCCAGACTCGTGCTATTTTTGCATCTGTTCCTTGACACTCTAGAAATGTTAAATAGTTTAAGGTGAGCTGTTTTCACAGCGACACTCAGAAGGAGATTCTATCCAGGAAATGTGGGCCTGCTGCCCCAGCAAAGGCAGCACTGCATTTTCCTTGCACCCGCTGGCCCTGTCCAGACAGGTGGCTGCAAGTTTGAAAGGACAGAAAAGGAAAAAGCCCTTCTCACATCAGCTGAGACAGGCCATTGGATGGGACTTGTGTTTCAGACAAGCTAAACTCCTGCCCTGAGAAGGGAGAGAATAGCTAGTCCCTTCCCTAACCACATCTGACCGGGTTCCAAGCTCAGCTTCTCCCAGGTCCAGCTCGCAGGCTGAGCCCTGCAGTGGCCGCAGGGCTGGCTGACTGTGTTCTCATCCTAACCGAGAATTAGAGTGGTACCAGAGGCTCCCTGCTCCATCCTCGCTGTCACAGTGCTAGCTGCTCTCTCGGGGTCCCATTCAGTCCAAACTAACTTTGATTCTGTCCTCCCAGAGGATGGTTGGAGTCATTTGTCAGTCATTGAAAACCAGCAGGGAGATGGAGGAAGAGGAAGAGGTGAGGACAGGGAGGAGGAGGAGAATTCTGGAGAAAGGAGAGAGGTGTGTGATGCCTGGACAGTCCATGCCTGATGCTGCTCTTTTGTGCCACAAACCCGGAGCCATCAGCAGATGAATCAGAGAGCAATGTCCATTGTTTTCTTTTTGTACATGGCCATTTATCCCAAAAGATAGTCAATAATTTTTAGACTCTGAAAAAAATTCAAATTTCTCAAGGGCCATGGTATTTACTTAAACATATAATATAGTAGATAGATAGATAGATAGATAGATAGAGAGAGAGAGAGAGAGAGATAGATATAAGTTTTAAAGGTCTACACTATAACAGTTACATTTAGGTAATACTTTAAAATTTAGAATGTCAAGTAAAGTGTGTTATTTTTCTTCAAAGCTTGAACAGCGACCCAGTGCTCCTTTTTAGCTGTACTTACCGATGGGATGGGAAGACACAAGCAGCTGGTCACCTGCAAGAGAGAAATCACAGCATGAACACTCCAACTGTAAACTTTAAGACAGGTTTGGAAGGTTCTTAAGAAGTCAGTCACTCACATTGGTACTGCAGCTGCATTTTGAGGGTGGGTCATCCTGCAGCAGGCAAAGAGAAAATGATTCCGAGTGAGTAGAGAACCCTTTCCCTCCCTCCAGGGATGCTCACACAGTTGCCAGCTCTCCCCAGCCCCATAAATCTACCTTCAGCTTCTCGATAAGGAAGCCGGTGTCTCTGATCCCAATGATGGTACTGCATTTCCAGTTCAGCACAGAGCCCATAGAACTCAAGAGCAGGACAGAGGCAAGGATGGAGGCCACGAACATCTTGGCAGGAGTCTGGAGCTCAACCTACTGGCACCTTCCAGGCTAGCCGTATTTAAAGCTCTTCAAACCGGGAAAAACCCTGACATCAAACTGATACCCAGTGCCCACTTTTTCTCTGTAAGTTGAGGCCGATTGATATTGAAAACCAATCAGTCTGAGTCACTTGACAAAGGCTGCTTTGTGCCAGGAAATACCGTTCCTCAGAAAGGATGCTTTTCAAATAGTTGGGTTCTGAAACACTGAAGGAAAAGTTAAAGATCTACCCCCACCCCCTTGAAAGGCAGGAATTCTGGTTGTGAGAATCAGAGCACTTTCCATGAAAGCCCTGGGGTGTGTTTCCCCCTTCTCATCAGTGGAAATGCTGACAGACACTCACGTATTGTAATGAAGGGGTCACGCTGGGGATATCAGGGGGAAGCAGGGCACCCCTCTCACTTATTGGGGTTTTCCTCTGACAATTGTAGCCTCAGATTACTATGTTTGATTGCTAGACGCTCAGAGCCTCTCAAGCCCAGGAACATAAGCCTCTGCAAGTGGAGTGTACGAGAGGCTGCTCCCTGTAAGCACAGGAATGCTCTAACTGTTCTTACTGACCTTGGCCTTGAGGGTCCTTGAACTCTACAGACCCACCCTGTACAGCACTGGGTAGCATCAGGTTAAAAATACAAACCAAGACAGTACTAAAACAGGGCCCTACCTAGTACCTAGAGTACTTACAACCTATCAATCCCCATCATAGGTACTTTATAGTAAATTAAGCCATTGGGTGAGATGGGTATTAACTTGCCATCCTCATTTCTATCCCTTAAGCCACTGTATACATCTTAGCTGCCAGATTTGCTAGCGTGGCTTTGTCCATCAACCTCTAATGCAGTTTGCTCATCACTATGACTGGAGAGCAGACTCCCTGCGGCCCACTGATATAAATACTATAGCTATCCTCAATATTTTACACACGGGGAAACTGAGGCACAGAGAAGCAACTAATTTCCCCAAAGTCATACAACTAGGAATATGGAGAAAGTCCTAAGCACACGATTTTTGGGGGGGTGTAAAAATTGAACTCAACTGTACCACCAAGCTACACCTTTCCAGGCACGGTAACCTGGCATGGCCAGGTTACACCTTCTTTGGTCCCCAAATGCATCTTTAGAAACATCCTTTTACAGTTTATTTATTAAATATTATTACTGTGGTATGGAGATCAGAAGATGATTTGGGGGAGTCAATTCTCTCCCTCTGCCTTTTCTCTGAGACAGGGTCTCTTTTTCTTTTGCTGTGCTGTGTTTCCGGACAGTTCTCCCATCTCTTGTCTCACTTATAGGTGTTCTGGATTGCAGTGAGCGCCACTGCTTCATCCTTGCTCGCGTGGTTTCTGGGACTTGAGCCTAGGTTGGCAGCCTTGCAGAGCTGATGTTTTTCACAGATGAGCCATCTTGACAGCCCCCACGGGTAACTCTTAACTATCTTCCAGCTGCCCTGAGGGATTCCCTGCCCTGCTCATGCCCGTAGGTATTCCAGAGTCTTCATGGTCTGGCTCTCCAGTCCAGTCTCTATACTGAAATACCTAGAGGCTCAAACCGACTGAATGCTTGCCAAATGACTTCAAACATTAATTTGAAACTTTTTTTTATTAAATGGAAAGGTGTGTTTAAACCATGTTCCTGTGAGATTTTAAAGATAGTTATATTTTGAGGTCAGGAAGTGCAGGTAAGAAAATTCATCCTCTGCACCATCGGATCAGCAGGCGAGAGTCCTTCGGTAGAGCACCTGTCTCCAGTTGTCAGCAGGAGAGTACACTCCTAAGCTTTGTGCGGCCTCTTGTGAAAGAAGGTGGCCATGTTGGTTTTAATTGATTTCTGTTCGCAGGAGAGGGGGTATTGCCGGAATTTGGCTGCACAGTGGGAATGAGGGTCACCTTGGAGGTAAACAAGCAAGGGATGACTTCTTGCTAAATTTACCAAATCTCCCCACATCTTAGTTCTGCATACCTGCCTTTTGCAGACACTCAATGAGGCCAGCGGCCTCCTAGCCTATGGAAAACACTTTGTTTCTAAGTCTAGATCAACACTTCTCTCAGGTAGGACTCTAGAGAATTCAGTGTGGCAATACAGCCAGTCCAACATCCACTCTCCCCTCCCCTCAACTTCCCTGCAATGGAAACTGTGTGTCTCATTTTAATCTTGGCTACTTAGACCACCTGGAAAGTTTCACCCTGACCCATAGTCCTTGGGTCACCTCCCTACCACCATCCAGAAAAAAAAATGGTGCAAAGATGGTGTCCATCCCCATGGGTGCTTCTTAGGTTGGTCATCTAACTTTTCTAGCTCCGAGGAATCAGGGTGGAGGCATCATCCACTGAGCCCTTTCTCCCAGAAGGATAACACTATTTGATTTGGAACACATTGTCCAGCAGTTACCCACAGTTCTTTTTGGAAGTGTGGTCTGATTTAATCCAGTCTCACTGGGTGCTGACCTTCTCTTCCAGGCCACCCTTCAGACCGCGTTGCCACCCGTTTTCACCTCTGTACCCTTATCCTTGCTAAGCTCTGCCTGGGATGTCTTTACTCGGTGGTCCTATACAGGGCCTGTTCTCATTCTTCAGAGGTTCCCTGACCACAAAACTATTGCAATTGTATGTATCTATCTCTCCTTAAAATTAGTTATAACAATTGTATATGTTTGTGGGATGCAGTGTACTGATATTTCAGTAAGTGTATACCGTGTGTCCTTGTTAACAAGGCAACTAGCTTTTTGTCTTCTTGTTAACCAAGGCAACCAGCTTTTTGTGTCCTTGTCACTTGCCTATATTTGGAGCCTTTTTATAAAAATATTTATTTGTTTTGATTTTATATATGTAAATGTTTTGTGTGTATGTATAAGTTCACCACATGTGTGCAGTTCTCATGGAGGTCAAAGAGAGCATTGGATCTCCTGGAATCAGAGTTATAGATGGGTTGTGAGCTGCCATATGGGTTCTGGGCATCAAACCCAGGTCCTCTGCAAGAGCAGCCAGTGTTCTTAACCTCTGAGTCATCTCTCCAGCTCCATCTTAGGAACCTTTGGGTTCCTTGCTTCAGTGAACTCTAACTTCCTACTGATATTATGTTTGGACTCTCTCCCTCCATCTGACTGTGTCTTGGTACTTACTACACGACATCTTTTCCTCTCCCTCTCCTATATCCCAGGAATTATTCCACTTTCATCTACTATGAGAACAATAGTTTGCTTTCCACTTGTGAGAGATTCTTGCTTAGAAAGGGCGTGGCATGTGGCTTATTTCACCATAATGTCTTCCAGGTGTGTCCATCCTGTCACAGGTGACGGGTTTCAGGTTTATGGTAGAACCACATTCCATTGTGCGTGCACACACGACATAATTTCTTCTGTCTGTCTGTCATAGACTTGTAGGTTGGTCCTGCATCTGAGCTGGTGTCCCAGTGCCATACTCCGAGTTGGAGTCATAGTGCCACACTCTGTGGTGTCATAGTGCCACACTCTGCCTGCAGCAAGCTTCCAGTCTTTTCCTCTGAGCTGGTGTCATAGTGCCACACTCTGCTGGATTGTTTGAGTCATTTCTGAAACCTTGACACTAAGAAGTCCGTAGTGACCTACATGTCACCTGCAGTGCCTGAATTCCACCCTGTGCTCACCAGTCAACATTTGCTATTTTTTATAATAGTGATTTTGAATCAGGTATCAAGTAATAGGAAGCAAAGAAATCAAATTACTTGCTTCAAAATGGCATAATATACAGATTTAAAAAAAAAAACAAACCAGCTTCTGCAAACTACCAAAAGACACAGATAAGGGAATTCAGCAAAACTGAAGGCTATAAAATCCTTCACAATCCAACATAAAAGCCAGCTGTATTGTATACACTAGTAATGAACTTACTCAAAAGATATGAGAGTCGATGCTGTTAGCATGCTATAAACAATAGCCGCAACATTGAAGCGGAAGAAGACAAGATAAATGCCTTGGGATAAGTCAGGTGTGGAAGTGCAAGCCCATAGCCCTGGCTACTCAGGATGCTGAAGCAGCAAGATAGGTCAAACCTGGAAATTCAGGACCAACAGCAAACCAACCAATGAACCCAAAATGCCTAGAAATAAATTTAAGCAAAGAAGTAACAAGTCCTATAATGAAAATTACAAAACACTGACCAAAAAAACCCAAAAACAAAAAATAAAATAAAATAAACCCTTACGATTCTACATGTACATACAAGGGAAAGACCATGAATGCTCATGGACTGTGAGAATTAGTATATTTAAAATGTCTATACTACCCTAAGTAGCTTATAGATTCAATGAAATTTCCACCCGAATACCAATGGCATTCTTATAGAAATAGGAAAAATAAGTTCTACGTTTACTAAGTGCTTAGCAATACTGACTAAATGACTAATACATTTGCTCCTGATAAAATTCATTAGATGTATGTATTATTAGAAATAACCAGCACACCGTTCCCAGCAGATGATCCTTTAATGTTGTAAGCGGTTGACAATGAAGGCATCTGAGGAGTGAGTGGGGTGATGGCAATCCTTGTTGTGCTCTGAGCCCTTGCTGCAGGGCTTGCTCTCATTGAGGCTGCTCAAGGAAGAACTGTGGGACTGGGACTCCCATTCTGTAAAGTGCCACTCCCCGCCCTCAGCACACACACACATGCACACACATTCAGCTCTGAAAGAGGAGGAGGCCCATGGTGGAAACCCAGCAATTGAACACCATCGAAACAGCAGGCACTGTCCAAGCCCTGTGTAACTTTTGAAGCTTGACTTCTAGGATTTTCTCAATATCAAAATGCAAGTATGGAAATAACAGGCAGGAAACACGCCCAGCTCGAGAATGACTCACTGACATTAGCTACCAGGGAGGCTGGGGAGCAAAACGCAGGCCAAGATCCAACCCAGATAACACCTTCAGCAATAAGTGATGGGAGACAATAATCAACCATTTATTTTGTTCCAAAGATAAAGCTTAGCATACTTACTGTGAGATTAAAAAGCTCATGTGTCATGGGTTGTTTCTCAAGGAATACAACAAAATGGTTATTTATTCTAGGAAAATACAACACAAAGTGACCAAAAAACTTTCTTTTTTAAAATTTCCAAGCCAAAAAAACAAAAAAGTCTACATTTTACTCTAAACAGTAAAGAGATAACAAGTTCCTAGAATCTTCTAGCACTAATTTCTTCATCAAATAGAAATTTCTAGATCAATCTTTCTCACCAGTTATGATGGGGGTAAGGCTCCTCTCGATGCATTTTCCCCTGGAAGAGGATGATTTTTAATTGGACATCATTGACCACTGATTGCCCCAGAATCTCTCCTAAGCCCCTTCTTCTTTTCCTGACTCAGGGACATGGAACATTCTTCCTTATTTACCTGACACAGAGTTCTCCCTAGTCTGAGACCCAAGGTCCATTCTTCCCCTCCTCACTCCCTACCACTATCTAATAACCCCCAGCTTACCTTTGTAAATGGGGCTCTCACAGCCTGAGTCAGCATAGTCTGTCTCTACTTGCCCCATTTCTCGGACACTGTAGGGACCCCCTTGGCTCTGGTCGATTTATTGACGTCCATGTGGCTCACAGAAGAACTGACGACTCTTGTGGTCACTGGAAATCTTAAAATCATTCAAACCTTTAATTGTATAAAGTTATATTAAGCACTGTTCTATATTGGATCACACTACGGTTTCTCAACCATTTAAAACTCTGTTTTTATATGGAAAACCAGCTACATCTATATGCAAATAGATGCTGAGGTGTTGAGCAGCCTGTCTTAGTCACAGAACCTGCAGCTTGAATGGAATGTAGCAACTCCCAAAGCTTGTGTGCTTGTGGCCAATGCCAGGATTCAATCCCCATTTCTGTTGACCCATTCCACACTACCCATATACCAAGACTGCCGAATGTCATCAAAAAAGTAGTGTATCCCCTTAAGGCAGAGGTAGCTTTCGCTGTTGATGTCACAGAACCTGGAGCCACTCAAAAGGGAAGCCTCTGGGAGTGACTTGGAGGGATTATCTAGGCTAATTGAGATGAGAGGACCCACCTCGTACTTCCAGAGGAACGGATTCCCAGCACCCACAACCATCACAGGCATCAGTCCCAGGGGATCTGAGGCCTTCTTCTGAGGCCTGGCTTCTTTTGGCACCAGTCGTGAATGTGGTGTACAGCCATACAGGCAGGCCAAATACCCTCACACATAAAATAAATAAATATTAAAAATGCTTTTTTAAAAACTGAGCTGAGCACAAGGAGCCATCACTTGTGACTTCCGGACTTCAGACTCAGTGTGGCCCACTGGCTTTTTCTTCCTGCCACCATGCCACTCCCATCGGGATGGAATGTATCCCCTGCCCCCCAGAAGGCAAAACAAACCCTTTCTTCTTTACCATGTTTTGTCACAGCAAAGTAAGTTCTAGAGAGATTGTGTCACTGTCCCAAAGCTGTCATCACAACATTCTAGCAAGTTGAGGGAAGATAAATTGATTCCAGCTTACAGTTTGAGGCTACAGTCCCTCACAGTGGGAAGGCACAGGGCAGAAACAGTGACTGGACACATTGTATCAGTGACTGGACACATTGTATCAGTGACTGGACCCATTGTATCCACAGTCAGAAGGCAGAGAGCAATGTCTGCTAGTGCCCACCCAGCTCTCTTTTTATTTAGCCCAGGGTCTGAGCCTAGGGAATGGTGCCACCCACATTTAGGACAGGCATTCCCATGTTAGTTAATGCAACCTAGAAACTCCCTCATAGATGTCTAGAGATTTGTTGAGGTGAATCTAAATCTCATCAAGTTGAAAATCAGTATGGACGATCACAGGTCTGTTTCCAGACAGTAATCTGATCAAGTAAAATGTCTGGTGTTGCCAAGATTTTATTTCTTTAACATTCTAAATGTCTTAATGAATGATAGAGAACAAATGCCTACCTTTTTATTTTCAATTCTAAAGACCCAGCATAGGTCCTCTCACGTGGTGAGCTAGTTAGTATATTCCCAGCACTTACTATTCATTCTTACAGAACAGTTTAGATCATTGTAACTATATCTAAATTGTCCTTAAGATCTATCTGATGAGCCCTCCACTAAATACTGTAGGGAGTATGTTCATTAAAAATGAATTTCAGAATAAAATGTTTGAGCATATTTTTCTATCTCCCTCAATTAAGTTTTATAGACTTGTTTTTCTATTTCATACAAGTTCCATGCATTTTTCAAAATTTTTTTCTAGGTTCACCTATTTATTCAACAGTATTTATTGAGGACTTATATCCTGATCATTATTCTGGTCTCCCGTGATAAAGAAGTGAATGAGAACCAAATTCCTGGTGTGTGCAGCCTACATTTTAGAAAGTGCAGAAAGACAATGAGAAACAAGTAAAAATAAAAATACTGGTGCTGTTTCAGTGGTGAGATGTGCCAAGGAAGACAGAAGCCAGCAAGGAGGCAGGGATGGGGAGGAGATTAGAGCTACACAACCACTCTGGCCTATTGTGGAGCCAGTGAAAGCCTCTCCAGTGATGGTGATTTGGGCAGAGGCTCAAAGAAAGCAAGTGAGTGAGTCACACAGGGAGCTGTGGAAGAGTATTTCTGACAGGGGGAAGAAGGACGGGAAGCACAGAGGCCTCATTGCTCCAGTGTGTCTACAGTGCAAGAGGAACAGACAACAAGATAGCTAGTTTCTATGGGTTGATGCAAAGGGTTGGAGATAGTTATGGTCCAAGGCAAAAAGACAAAACTCAGAAAGCCCTGCAGGCAGTGAGAGTGGGCTCCACACTCAACTCTGAGGAGGCTGGGAGCTGCCTGGGAATGCCATAAACTGGTCTGAACTTAGGAAGGCTCCTCCGGCTGTTACATGAAGAATAGCTGGGACAAGAGACACAAGGACAGAAGACCAGATCCTCTACAGGTCACAAGTCTTCCTTACGGCATATGTCTTCCTGGTTATTACTGATGTTTAAATGCAGCAGTTAGTTTTTGCTATGCAACAAGCAACCTCAGCGCCTCACTAGCTTCTAATAATGTTCATTAACATTATACACATCTATGGGGCTCAGCTGGGTTTTCCTAGATGGATCTGTTGAACTTAAGTGGACTTGAATGACGTACTTGCTGCTCCCCTACCTGAGATTGACTGGGTAACCCAGATATATTCTTCCCGGGGTAAAGTATATCAAGCTCAAGGCTAAGGGTCATATCATGCTTCTGTTCTCATCACATCTGCCAACACCGCAGAGTCAAAGCAAGTCATCTGACTGATGGATGACTGAAGGAGGCCATTTGCTCAGAACTCTGGAAGATGGCACAGCCAAAAACCATGGGTATGGAGAGAACTGAGTAGTTAGAACCAAATGCAACCCACTACAGTAGAAACTTATTAGCATGTTACCTTCTACCCATCAGCTTCTCACTTCTTAATTTTTTAATATTAATTTTTCTAGAACATGACCTGAGATTTGTTGAAAATCAAAATTAAAAAATTATATACTATAACCAATTTTCTCTTGAGTAAAACTTTGTAAAACATTTATATTTTGTTCTTTATAGACATTCAAGTTCTTTTTAATTTCCTAACTTTGAAAAGCCTTCTTAATTTTCACTGTAGGCCTGTGTAAGTAAGAGTGATTACTAAGAGCAGTGAAACAGAGTCAAGATTAGGCCATCTTGAGGTTTCCCCTACTAAGGAAATTAATCCAATACTGTTCCCTTTGTTTTTGTTTTTCAAGACAGGGTTTCCCTGTGTAGCCCTGGCTGTCCTGGAACTCACTCTGTAGACCAGGCTGGCCTTGAACTCACAGAGATCCACCTGCTTCTGCCTCCTGAGTGCTGGGATTAAAGGTGTGCGCCACCACCACCCGGCTAATCCAATACTTTACAGTTTAGTCTCAGTCAGATTTTTAGGATAAGGGCAGGAAACAGCCACATCCTCTGCCGGAATTCACAAGTACGATCTCTAGCCCTATTGCTAATATTCTTTCCCATGAAGCCTCTTGAGCGGTGTCTCAACAGTCTTCATTGCTCTCAGTACTACGCTCCTCCAAGATCCTACTAGGATGGCCCCTTAATCCCTTCTCCAGCATTTAACTGCTTTTCTAATCCAAAGTCCCAAAGGCTTCCACGTTAAAAAAGAATGGCAACTTGTTATAGTGTGGCCTACCCTGGCACCAACTTTTGTCTTAATTTCCTTTCTTAGTCACTTTTCTATTGTTGTGATAAGACGCCATGACCAAGGCAGCTTACAGAAGAAAAGGTTTATTGGGGGCTTGCAGTTTCAGAGGGTAATACTCCATGAACATCGTGACAGGAGCATGATGGCAGACAGGCAGACACAGCGCTGTAGCAGTAGCTCAGAGCTCACAACTTGAGAGACAAACATGAGGCAGAGAGGCACTGAGAATGTGAGTCTTTTAAAGTCGCAAACCCCAGTGACACACCTCTTCCAACAAAGCCACACCTCCTAATCCTTCTCAAACAGTTCCACCAGTTGGGGACCAAGTATTCAAACATAGATGATGATGGTGGGAGCCATTCTCATTCAAACCAGCACACTAATTTGGCATTATATATCTTTATTTATCCTCTATTTGATTTAGATATATTTTAGCACTTTTTTCCTAGCTCTGTGGGTTGCACATTGGTTTTATCTTCCACACAAATAGATCCACAATTGTTGATCTTTTGACAGGTAGAGCCCCATATTTAAAGCACGTTGTTCTGCTGAGTCCATAGCACCCTGGGAGGTACCGTAAGGGGTCTTTAAAGCATGGTAGTGATGGGAATAGACCCGATCCAGAGAACCTCTGCCACTTGCATATCTGTGACATTATGCATGTGAAGGGGATCATAGTAAAGTCTGTATCACAGGGTGTCCCCATCAAGCCCGATCATAGAGAGAGGATCAGTGAATTTGTACATATAAAGTCCTTACAACAGTGAGGGACCCACTCACCACCGTGGAAGTGGCTGATGTCCTTGTCTGAAGATGAGGAAATGGGAGCTTGAAAGGCCCAGTGCCTTGTACAAACTCACACAGCTGCTCTCAGAACACAGCCTACAGCATCTTGTAAAATTCGTCTTGGAGGTCACTGGGTCATACTCCTTTTGAGATTCATTTACTTATGTATATGTGGGTGGTGGTGGTGTATATGACATGTATATATATGCAGGTCCCCTTGGAGATCAGAGGAGGTTATCAGGTCCCTGCCAGACATGGATATTGGGAGCCAAACTCCAGTCATCCAGAAGAGCAGCAGGTCCTCTTACCCACTGAGCCGCCTCTAGCCCCTCAGTCAAATGTTTAAAGTCTGTCTCCAGTTCTATCTTCACTTTGGTGAAACTACTGTTGTTTCCTCTCCGCAGGAAACCCCTCGATTCTTTCTATCTACTTGACCTTCTCTATGGAAACTCAGAAACTGTGCCAGGAAGTGTTCAGCTATGGCTGCCCTTGGCTATTCCTGACCAGCATGAAGTTGGCTCATTTAATCTTGAGATCGCATTCTCCACTTTAATATTTTTTTAAAAACCTTTTAGTTCTTTGACGTCACAGGCACATATTGTCAACGTTTTCATCCTTGATGTTTCCTTGGTTGCTCAGCTGAGGTGGTCCTGCTGTTTCTCTGTGGCAAGGTGAATCATTTCCCTCCTCTTCCCATAAGATGCTCTTTGGAAGAAAGCCACTGCACACTGGGTGTACTAGGGCAGTCACCAGCTGCCCTCTGCCTCCTCGATGGCTGTGTGTCATCACAAATGGTTTAGAATTCTTACACTTGGGCATTTGGTCTCCCAGTTTACCCAGTACCCATATAGATTTGTGGGTATGCTGCATTTCATCTTATAATCTGATGATGCTTCACTTATCACTCATATCACCCCAAGTTTGACCACCAAGAGCCTATTGAGGTTGTCTTTGGTGTATCCTTTGAGTTCATCAATATGGCTTTTTAAATTTAGTAATTCTCCCTCTTCCCCTCCCTTCTCTCATCTTCTCCTCTCTTCCCTTTTCTCCCCTCCCATTCCTTCATTTCCTCCTCCCTCTATTTTTCCTCCTTTCTTCCTCTCAGTTGTGAAGTATTTGATCACACTGTGTGACGATGTGTCTCTGTCCTTCCTTGCCTACCTAAGGCACCTTCTGATTGGTTTAATAAAGAGCTGAACAGCCAGGAGCTAAGCAGGAGAGGCTAAGCGGGACTTCTGGGCAGAGATAGGGACTGCTCTTTCAGAAGAGCCATTGCACTGAGAGTTGTTTGCATTGAATGGACCATTTAAACTGCTGAGTATTTTACACCTCTGGTAATGTTTAGCTCTGTTAATGCAAATGGGTTTTTGATAAGAAAGATAATAAAATCAGTATTAGTGGTTGAGATAACCTCCAATTGAGAATTGTGTAAGCCAAAATAATTTCTCTCTGTCCTTAACAAGGAGAGAGAATAATTTACATGTGTACTTTAAATCCTACCCCCCCTTTATTTGTTGAGGGCTGTACACACACTGGAATGTGGAACTCAGAGACAAAACTTACATTAGTTGATTCTCTACTTCCATCCTGTGGGCTCTGGGACTGAACCCAAGTCTTCAGTGTCAGGGCTCCCAGGTATACCTTAGCAGCTTAGAGACTGAGGATGGGAGTATAAGATCTGAGAACTACTTGTGTGGAATGTCACTGTTCCTGTAGACACTGGAGGCCATTTAACGCAGCAGCTCTCACAGGCAATATCTTGGTCATCACTAATCTCAAGGACTCTTTCCCATAGGACTGGCTCTGCCCTTTGATGCCATAAGGACAGAACTTAAGATCAAGGTTCATGGTCCTACTTGGCTCAGCCTCCAGCATCTTCTTTGGGTACTTGAGGTGGAAGATCTAAAAACACTGAATTTTGTTTCTGCTCCTCACTCCCTTATGACCTGATAGTGTTGTCAGGACCCTGGGGTTCTGAAGATGGCTCAGGTTTGGCTCTTACCCCACCCTATACTGGTGAGACTATGTCAAGTTATTTGTGGCTGTGTATCAAGTCACTTCAAAACTAGAGTTTTAAAACAACACCTGCTTACTGTCACACAGTGTCACATAGCGTATGCCTTGGAAATCAGTCAGGGCTCAGCTGTATTCTGTGTTTCAGGCCTCTCACAAGGCTGCATCAAGTTATCAACAAAAGGCACCCCTGGTCCCATCTGAAGACCCGGTGGAAGCAGGACCTGCTCCCTAGCTTATGCGGATCTGGTTGCTCGTGGATCGCTGGACAGAGGACAGGGAGTCTTCCCTGGCTGTTGGCTGGAGGCTCACCTCAGTTTCTGTCATGGACTTCTCTAATATGGCAACTGGCTTCATCATGGTGTGCCCGTTGAGATGCAATAGCGAGCATCGGCTAGCGGAAGTCACCGTCACCTATGCACAGCACAGAAAAGGCATCCTGCCACAGAGCCTGTCTCAGACTCCCCGGGAGAGGACAGAGGAGTGTGGAACAAGCACAGGACAGGAGCACATGGAAGGCTTAGGAGTCTGCCCACTAGAGTTAGGGGTGGGACTCCATCTCAGAGTCTAGTGGGAGCATGTTTTCCTTCTGGTACGTTCTGGGCTGCTTGGAGAGAAAATGCACAAACATGTGACTTAGTACACCTACTTGGTCTTGCACTGTGAACCTTATTTTGAATATAATGAACTTTAAATTATGGATTTTTTTTCATAAGTTTGAAATATATAGGGAATTTCAAGTGACAAATTTCTGGGCTGGTGAGATGGCTTAGTCAGTAAAGTCGCATGCCAACAAGCCTGATGGCCTGAGTTGGGTCCCTGGGCCTCCAAGGGGATAAAAAGAACTGACTCCTGCAAGCTGTCTTCTCACTTCCACAAACCTCCCATGGCATGTGTCCTCAGCTGCCCCCATAAGTCAATAAAAATTAAAAAATTTAAATTCCCTTAAAATTTTAAGCTCTAATAAGTAGTTAGCTAACTAGCTAGTTAGTTAGTTATCTTTGTGACAAGATCTTACTATGTATCTCTGACTGACCTGAACTCACCATGTAGATCAGGCTGGCCTCAAATTCACAGGGATCCACCTGCCTCTGTCTCATGAGCGCTGAGATTCAAGGTGTGTTCCAGAGCTGGTGTTAATTGGGCATTGCGAACTGGACTGGGGTCCTCTGGAAGAGCAGAAAGTGCTCTGAATTGCTAAGCCAGCTTGCCAGTCCCTAGAATTTAAAATTAAAAAAACCAATATGTTGTTCAATAATAACTCTTTTAACCTTTTCTGTAAGCTAGCTCTCGACTTAGGTATCATCTATGCACACTCGTTATGAACCCCGCATCAGGCCTAGGGGGAAGGCATTTTAATCACCTGATAAGATACCAGAGGAATAGATAGAGAGGGTAAACAGGGGCTGGAGAGATGGCTCAGAGGTTAAGAGCATTGCCTGCTCTTCCAAAGGTCCTGAGTTCAATTCCCGGCAACCACATGGTGGCTCACAGCCATCTGTAATGAGGTCTGGTGCCCTCTTCTGGCCTGCAGACATACACACAGAGAGAATATTGTATACATGATAAATAAATAAATAAATAAATAAATAAATAAATAAATAAATATAAAAAAAGAGAGGGTAAACAGCTTTTCAGTGCTTCACCATCCAACACCCTACGAAACTTCTGCATGTTCCCAAGAGTTGCTTGACTTGCTCCGTTTCACCCTCCATCCCAAAGGCTCTGTATCTGGACAGTGTGTTGGGGTTAGAGTAGAATCCACTTCCTTATCTCTCTTCAGATCTGCTGACTCCCTCTGGAGTTGGCCCCAAAAACAAACTTTTGGCCTTGTTTTCTATCCCTACCTCTCACTGTGCTCCCTTGGATGGACTGCAGCCCAGCGACCCCCCTCGTCCGTTTCTATCTCAATTGGATTTAACAGGTCAAGTGGAACGGGAGACGTGCATAAGACATCCACAGTGGCCACAGTCACGATTGGGAGTTAAGGTCAGGATAGGAGCAGTGGGTACCAGGATCTCAGAGCAAAGATGGGAGAGGCAGAAGGACGAGGGCATCTTTGACATCCCAGGATTTTACTTCATTGGCGGAAACTATCTCTGGTGATAGTCACTCCACCCCCAGTTTACCTGAGATACCGAGTGCACTGTCTGCCTCGCCCACAACTGAGCACTTTAGTGTGCCCCTGAAAGAGCGCAAGCGTTTCCCAAGTTGATTTCAGAACAAGATAGGCAAAGCAGAGAGTTACCCTGGTGTGTGTGGTGCCCAGTGAGAGGCAGACAGCGGGTCCCCTGGAGTGCTGGTACATGTTTCTCAGTAATCACAGGGACTCTCCAGTGGCCAGGATTCACCAGTACAGTCAGCTACTGGAGTTTCAGTTTGGCTCAAAGAATACAGCATCTGCTAAGGAAGCTAACACGGTCTTCCTTTAAAATGGTGGCATTAGTTTGAGTCCTCCCTGCCAGGGGTCCTCTCTGGTCAACTGAGTTGCTTTATGGTCTGGAAAAAGCATTCCCAGTGTCTTTCAGGGACAGTTTGAGAGTCTGGGTGAGAACTGTGGTCAGGAGCAGAGTATGTGTTGGGGTCTTGTACCTGTCGAACCTTCCAGCAAACCTTGATTCGGCTACATGTCCCTCCCTCTGGAAACCTGCTGTCTCCTGGGCTCCAGTTTGCCTCGTGTCCATTTCTGTGGGCTCTGAGTCTCCTTTGTGTTTTTCTGGAACTTACAAAGGATGTCCTAGGACTCAGCCCTGATCTTTCTGTTCCTCTCTGGAATGACTTGAAGTTCTCATCCAGTCCCCAGTGTGACTCAGTCACATGCCAAAGACTCATATGATGTCTTCAGCCCTGGCAGCTTCATGAACTACAAATTTGTGTTACAAGTATGATATGTTTTGGTATGAAACTAGCTTATTTTCTGTATTTGAAAAGAGTCAGATCATTCCTCAACCACTAAGGTGTAACAGTGAACGGGAAAGAATTCTTTAATTCCATCACTGTACGGATGTATAAAGTTCCATATATAAGCTGGGAGGTGGTGGCACACACCTTTAATCCCAGTACTCAGGCAGATCTCTGTGAATTCAAGGCCAGCCTGGTCTACAAGAATTAGTTCCAGGACAGGCTCCAAAGCTGTAGAGAAACCTGTCTTGAAAACAAAAACAAAACACAACAAATAAACAAACAAAAAACAAAAAAGGATTCTGTATATAGATGGAAGATTGCACTCCTGACTGGGATCTGAGCCTAGATGCTCCAGGCCTGAAATATGGAGTAGGAGGAATTCATTTTGGAAGCCTACCTCTTCTAGTGCCAAGGGACTGTGAGGGGAAGAGCAGAATGGGGCAGAGGGAGACTCTGGGTGAATGTCTTCTCTCTCTGAGCCGTCAGCCAGTCAGGAGAGATGTGCTATAGACCTTAAGAGGATGAGGAGAGAGCTTTTTACTTGTTTTTCTTTGAGGGCCCCAAGAGGCAAGTATCTTCCCCTCTAGTCATTATGCCACCCACCTGGGTATGGGGAAAGAGGTGGTGACAGCATACCTGAGTACATTCAGTGGCACAGTTAGGCAGTGACAGAAGGGAGCTGAAGCTAGATAAAGCTCCATTAATTTCTCTGAATAGGGATAAGAGTCAGAAACCCATGTAACAAAGGGTTTCTAGATCTAGGTAGAAAGCTAACAGACATCTATAGATGACTACTTTGCATTGGTATGGATCTTAGTCTACTGATACAAACTGTCTGTTACACTGTTTGATGGTGTGCTGTATGAACTGGACATGCAGGACCCACAGAAAAGTGACTGCTAAACTTTCCAAAGGATGGGATGGTCCTTCAGGGTCTCTGCTTCACAGAAGAAACTGCCAGACATTCTGCAGGACACAAAAGAAAACAACTAATGAACTTTGCCAGTACAAGACAGAACAGATCTTCAAGTTCCCTACTTCATGGAAAAGTCTGCCAGATACTAGGGGCCTGTAGGCTGAAGATGGATGCCCCAATGTTACAGAAGAACTTTGGGTGACTGTCCAGACAGCAAAATGTCTCTGTCAATTCTAGAGTCTTGGAAGTTGCTTATAATATACTTCCTGTTTACTTAGGCAATATTATATCCTTTTGGAGTCTTTAATGGAGTTGAAGACAGATAGTTATAGTTTTCCTTAGTTATGATAAAAGATAAATTAGGTATAAAATTTTAGACTTACAAAGACAGGATAAATGATAGAGTATTTTTCTTAATTTGCCAAATATAAATGGACTAAATATTGTAACTATAATTCTTGCTTAAAACTGTTTTGTATATGTAATTTTACTATGTTAAAATTAAAACCCTCCTTTTTAATTAGACAGAAAAGGAGAAATGATGTGGGATGTCCTTCTGTATATATGTTGCTTTTATTGGTTGATGAGTAAAGCTATTTTGGCCAGTGGCTTAGCAGAGTAAAGCCAGATTGGAAATATGAACAGAGATATATAGAGAGAATAGGCGATGTCAAGAAGATGCCATGTAGCTGCCAAGGGAGAAGGATACACCAGAATCTTACCAGTAGGTCACAGCTATGTGGTGATACAGCTATGTGGAAATGGGTTAATTCAAGATGTAAAAGTTAGTTAATAAGCTAATAGGCCAAACAGTGTTATAATTAATATTGCTTCTGTGTGATTATTAGGGTCTGGGTGGATGGGAAATGAACAAGCAGTCTCTGCTTACAGATAACATGTACAAGGGGCAAGGTACCTTGGTCTACAAAACTAGGAGCTGGTTCAGCTTGTATGGAGCTGTGTCAGTCAGGAAGTTCCAGATATTTCACCAGTCTCCATGAGATCATAGTAGCCTTCAAGGTACAGCAAGGAATGTCAGTGGGCTGAGCAGTGACAATCCTGAGTATGTGCAGGGAGAGGACCCCAACATGTATGACAACTCCCTCCATGAGGGTTCTGTGGGCACCCAGCAACATGGAGAAGGAAAGAGGGGCAGATTGGATATTGTGGAGGTTGTGCCTTCCCTGACTGAAGCATCTCAGACTGAACTAACTGTGGGCCCCTCCTCCCACCTTTTCCTAGTGGGCCAGAAATCATGGGACATTCTAAAATACATATAGCTTTGTACTTCTCAGATGTTTATCTATAAATTTCTTCAACTGACATAGGTACTACTTTGGCTTCTTACATGCTGCATTTTCTAAAATAGTTTATCATTTTCCTGAAAAGAAAATCCCAGTTTCCCTACCTCGGTCATGGTTACCACCACTCCCTGCATCTTCCTCTTTTGCCCTCAACATTCACCTCTCATCCACCAGCAACCTCTACCCCGACACAGGCAGGATCTTCTACTTCTCTGCTCTCAGTAACTCCTCTCCTTGTAAACATC
The DNA here is from genome assembly GCA_028555095.1 of Dicrostonyx torquatus. Taxonomy (NCBI): domain Eukaryota; kingdom Metazoa; phylum Chordata; class Mammalia; order Rodentia; family Cricetidae; genus Dicrostonyx; species Dicrostonyx torquatus. The sequence continues at coordinate 5,703,438 of JAQHUG010000005.1, forward strand.
ACTCAGCGTACTCCCTGGCTTTCACTCTGAAGGCTGCTTCCATGTGGTGTGCCGTGAACTATAAAAGACAGATCTCTGGAGCTGGGGGTGACTCAGCTGGCAGAGTTCTTGCCTAGGATGCAAACTCTACTTCCTCATAAACCTGGGAATGGTGGTACATGCCTCTGATCCTAGCATTTGGGAGGTGGGAGCTGGAGGATGAAGGCCATGTGAGTCCAAAGCCAGATTGCGCCACGTGAGACCCTCAGGAAACAACAAAACCCTTCTTTCTACAGATGGCCATCCCCATGATGGACACAGGGCTTGCGGAGTGGGCAAGTCCTAGACCTTGGCCCCTTCTTATCTGCTATTCCTGACCACTTTATGTGGAACTGATCCTACGACAGCACAGCCAGAAGCCCTCCCCTGACAGGGATACCTGTGTAAACCAGGTTTCCTTATTCTGGTGAAGATCCTCAACTCAGAGGCCAGAGCTGCAGCTTCCCACCATGGCTTGTGGTATCACACCTGATGTGGCCCCTGCTTCCTCCTCTAGCCTCATCAGTTCCCTCACAAGTGGTCCCCTTTCCCACAACATGATGCCCATCCCCTTTTTGCTCTTGCTGTTCTGTTCTGTGGGACTGGAATAAACAGCCTGGCTCCTTCCAGTCACTCAGGTCTGGCTGAGATGCCATCTCCTCAGGAAGGACTGACCTAAATGGCACTGTTAATCTAACCCTCCTCTGGCACCCTCTATCATATTACCTGTTTTGTTTCCATAGTAACGTTTATCAGTCTCTAAAATCATTTCCCCATTCACTCATCTGTTTGTATTTCATTTCTTCCTCTTTTTCTTCCACAGAAGTAAAATCTCCAAAGTCAGGAAACAGCCTGGCCCACTCTTATTTTCAGAGTCTTGAACAGTGAACGGCACACATTGTTGGATGGATGCTCGGTTAAAGGATGCGCGGCTCAACTCGTGTATGCTGCTATTGTGCACATCTCCCAACAAGACCACAGGTTGCTAGCCAGCACAGCCAAGTCGTCAGAATTTCTCAGGGATGCTATGATGTGCAGTGAGAGACACATAAACAGAGGATAAATGCCAGGAAATGGAAAGCAATTTACTGGGCAGTGAACTCTGCACTCCTCATGCCCCCAGAGTTACACAACACAGCAGATTGATGCTAACACCAAACACCATCGGTGGCGCCCGTCAAATGTCATGGCTCAGTCATCCAGTATCTTAGAAGCTAAAAAGTAGTTATATTATTATGTGCTTGGAATATGAAACCATTAAAGAAAGTTTATTTATTTTTCTGTATGTGTATGCACGTATGTACGTGTGTGTGCACATGTAGACACCATGGCATACATTAAAGTCAGAAGACAACCTGTAGGGTTCATCTACCACATAGGTCTCCAGAATCAATCTCAGGTCATCAGCTTTGGTGGTAAGTATGTTTGCCTGTTAAGCCATTTCACCAGCCTTATAAGAATATAGCTTTTGTTTTGGTTTTGGTTTGTCAAGACAGGGTTTCTCTGTAGCTTTGGAGCCTGTCTTGGAACTAGCTCTTGTAGACCAGGCTGGCCTCGAACTCACAGAGATCCACCTGCCTCTGCCTCCCGAGTGCTGTGATTAAAGGCCTGCACCACCACCGCTCAGCAAGAAAATAGCTTTAAGATTCATTTATGACTGGTTATATTTCTTTTCAGTATGTCCCCTTGAAGATTTTTTTTTACAAAAAGAAAATATCACTTTATTTAATATTTACAAGTCTATTGAGGCTTATTAATTGAGCAGTACATGATATAGCATGGAGACCGTTGCTACAGTTCTGAGTGAGTTATTTTCCCAGTCTGTGGTACTCCATAGAGATTTAGTACACATAGTTTTTTGGATGAAGAACATTATTTTAATATACTTTAGTAGTATAAACAGTAGCGAAATGTTTTCCCCTTTCCTTGTTTATAATGTCTGCATACAAACCGATGGGTAATAGGCCTTTCGGCATGTGTTAATACCAGTAAGAGTCATTTGAGGTGCTGCTTGTCGGGACTGGATTTAAAACTAGAACATGGCAAGTTTTAAAGTGGTTGCTTGCTTTGACAAAACACAGAAAAGAAACCCTTTTGGTTATTGTCTTTGTTTCTGGCACCCCAGCTTTTTTGTCTTAGCGCCATTCATCTGCATCCTGTTTGTGGTTTGAAAAAAAATCTGATCACAGAAAATGATATAACTCATACTAAACAATCTTCCCACTTCAGCATCGAATATTCAAATTTCTAAAAACACTATTCATTACGTTACTAAACCCACAGAGTACCCACTTTCACACGATTTCCCTCAACATGAAGTCTCTGTGGCGGAAGCTGCTGGCCATGCTGGAGCCCCGTCGTCAGCAGTTCATGGAACTAGGATGGTGGGGATGTCTATGAGAAGTCACTATCTTCTGTTACCTCATTCGCTCCTAATCTTCAAGCCCCTGTGGTCTGAGGTTTTTTTCTCTTGCAGTTTCTTCTGTTCAGTTAGGAAAAGCGGCAGTGTGGAGGACTAGCTTCACGACATTTTTTGAAATCTGTAACATACTAGCTAGCAAATTCTAAGGTCTGTTAAATGGAGGAATAACTGTATATTGGAAACTTGCTTGAGTTTTCTTCCTTCAGTCCTCCCAATTTCCTCTCTCTCCTTCCTTCTTTCCAATAGTATTGTGTAGTGATTTCCTTTGAGATAAAACAAACCCTTCCACCATGCAGGAAAGCTCCTTTATATATAGTTGGAGGTGAAATATTTTGTCCCACTAAGCTAAACTCAGGAATAAACCAACTTAATGGCTTCAGGAAGTCCCTGAAACTGACAAGATTCACTAGGCTCCCTCCTTCCCTCTCCAAGCATATGTAAGCAGTAAGACCTGCTGAAAGACACTCTTAGACCAGCCAAGGCACCTGAAAGACAGACCAGCCTACTGCCTAAAAGACTCTCAGACAACCTGAGCTGTTTAAAAGAGGTTCAGATCAACCACCTAGAAGCAGTGTGCAGCCAAGCTGCGAGGCAGAAGCTCAGACCAGATTCATTCTCTTGAGTTGCCTATAGGTTGAGCAGGAGCTCCAGGGATGCATCTTTCCAGGACTGTTTCCCAGGCTGGGTGAGCTTCTCAGGGATGCGCCTGCCTTGAGTCAGCCAGGCTATTGCAAGTGACCCTGATAAATGCACTCATTTGCAAATTAGACATGGGCAGAATAACTACATTCTATCATTTATGGGGTGAACAGGTATTTGTTCACTTCTCCCCAGACAGTCACCCATGGTTTCTGTCTCCAAAGGGCATGGGATATTTGTCTGAAGTGAAATGGCTAGATTGTGACCAAGCCCAAGTTAAAACTTAACTGTTGTATATAGGTGGAGAGGTGTGGGTTGTATGTTCCCAGCACCCGACTCCCAGCCCCCAGCTGCTGGCCCGGTCAGCTGCTGGTTGCTTGCTTAAGCCCGAAATAACCACATGAAAATTATGTTCATTTAAACTCTGCCTGGCCCATTATCTCTAGCCTTTTCTTGGCTAGCTCTCATATCTAAAACTAACCCATTATAAAAGTCTGTGTGTCACCACGAGGTGGTGATCTTACCAGAAAAGTCTAACCTGCGTCCATCTGCAGCGGGAGCCTCATTGCGACTGGCTCACTTCCTTTTTCTCTTCCCAGAACTTCCATTCTGTCTACTCCGCCCACCTAAGGGCTGACCTATCTTACAGGCCAGGCAGGGTCTTTATTTAACCAATGAAAGCAACAGAAATACAGAAGAACCCTCCTACTCCACTTACCACTTGCTATGTAGGGTTTACTATGATTCTCCATTGTCCTTATTATTTAACTTTGGCCATGTAGATGTGAGGCTACTATAATGTAAAAGTCAGTGTTCTGTTGCTGTGAAGAGACGCCATGACCACAGCAACTCTTATTAAAAAAAAAAAAAAAGCATTTAACTGGGGCTGACTTACAGTTGCAGAGGTTTCCTCTATTACCCTCGTGCAGGGAGCATGGCAGATTACAGACAGACATGGCAGTTGAGAGTTGCACATCTGGATCAGAAGGCAGCAGGAAGAGAAAGACACTGGTACTGGCTTGGGGTTTTGAAAACCCAAAGCCCATCCCCAGTGACACACTTCCTCCAACAAGGCCACACTTCCTAATTCCTCTCAAGGAGTGCCACTCCATGATGACTAAGCATTCAAATATATGAGCCTTTGGGGGACATTTTTATTCACACAACCACAGCAAGTGACAAGCTAAATCTAGGTTAAAAGCCCCATTGCTCAGTGTGGTTGGTTTTAGGAGGCCCTTGCAGTGTCCTGACTGATAACCTGAGCCACTCTTTGCAGGAGGAAGATGAACAGAATGACCACGTGAAGCACAGGAGCATTTGGAAGAGGTGCACTCCACGCTCAGCAAGCAACTATGCAACTTAAGCCCTGGAATCGGTGCCCAGGAGCTCACAGATCAGCAGGTAACTCTTTGGGACTTCCACTTTATGTAATAAGATGAGATGCGGTAATTTCTAAGGTCCTCCAGCCATCTGTGAACATGACTGAGGATGGCCTGCCGGCCTTCCTTTCCCACTTCACACCAGTGGAAGAGTTCATTGCAATAGAGAAGTTTCATGTGTGGGGCATCATACTTGATTTCATCCCTGTGTCCTGTACGCAGACACAGGAGCTGAACCTGAAATCTCACTGTAGGCTTATCAGTAGAAGAGGTGAACATTTGAGCAGTTACAGAGGCTTTTCTGTGTGACACTTCTGAGGGGATGAAGGAGGAAGGTGGTTGACATCTGAGGAGAGGATCACTGTGCTGAGGGGCACATCATTAGGTCACTAAACACCAGAGCCAGGCTCTAAACACTTGGAAAGTTTGTCAGGACTTGTTCTCATGAAGAAAACTTTTTTGACACAAGTGTGGTCAGCACAGAACACACATGCCACACTTTGACCTCAGAGATGTACTTTTGGTTAACCACCAAAAGTGAGCCCCACTTCCTCCTCAAAGCCCTCCTTCAGTGATCTGTTCAACTGTGACAGGGCCTGAGGAGACAGAATAGATGAGGTCAGCTGAGGTGACTGGCTGGCCCAAGGACGCCATGAGACTGTTGACAGTCTACAAGTCATTTCACTTTTTCTTATGCTAATAAGTCACACCATAATAGATTTTCAGAGGCTCAAATGACGCAGTGTAAATGTCAGACTGCCACTTGGGGGCCTCTTGCATTTTCTTTTATAATACAGACGTGTCAAGAACAAGTGAGATCTTGAATCCATTAAGCCTCCTAATACTGCTTGATATACAGTAGTGATGTATAACTACATGTAATTACAGTGCTCTTTTTGGTAACATACTTTAAGATCATCAAATGAAAGGCATTGGTACTTGATTTGTGAAAAATACAGAATACATGATGATTATATGCTTCTTAACCTTTCATACGTTCTCTCTATGATTGGCTTTGAGGACTTGGGCTGCTTTTCCTAGGGAAGAGATTGGGGAGGATGGAGGACTCCCATTCACCCACAGTGTCTATCTATCTGTCTGTCTCTCTATCTATCTAATTATCTGTCTATCTATCTATTTATCTATCTATCTATCTATCTATTGCTAGCCTGTCTTTATATCCATCTAGCCTTCCTCCCACCTGTCTTCTCGCTATTGGAATGGCTTAGTAAGGTGGTGGGACACTCATTTATTCATCGCTGTTCTTGTACACTCTACTCACTGAATGTCAAGCAATACTTGTAGGGTATCCATTCTTAGGGCATCCGGCTTGCCTCAGTGATACAGTTGGGTAGTTTGAAGAAAAAAAGAAGAGGCAGGTGCTGTCTGACCAAAGACCTTAGAGAGGAGAGGGCCGATACCTGGGAATGATTGAGGGTTGCAGGGAAGTGACTGCAGAAAGTCTGAGGTCTGAGTGTGTTAGGGGGGTCTGAGGCACAGCAAAGAGGACACTGTGGACAAACTGGATGGAGAGGGGAAAGCGGTAGGACGAGAGGAGGTCAAAGAGACGGGCCAGGGGTGTGAGGGCAGATTTAGGCGACGTCATAGGTCTTGCTAAGGACTTGGTTTTTACTCTGAGTAAGAGAAAGCCACCAGCTGATTAGAGCAGAGATTGTGCTAGCAACACTCTAGTTCCTGTACTGAGACTCTGTGGGTGAGAAGATGGAGGCAGGCGGGCCATTCAGAAGGCCGTCAGAGAATGTGATGACTCAGGTCAGTCTAGCGGTGGGCAGAGTGATAAAACTCAGATTATGGTCATATTTGGGGATTTGCTGACAAGTGGGGATAAAGAAAAAAATTTTTAAAGAGTCAGAAAATTTCAAAGTTAGGCCCTAACAACTGAAAACGGGAACTGCTATTTGCTGAGACAGACAGGAAGACAGGAAGAGGCCAGCATTTGGAGAAGACCTGGAGTCTACTATGGACAGAAGACAGAAAGAGGCCAGCATTTGGAGAAGACCTGTAATCTACCATGGACAGAAGACAGGAGGAGGTCAGCATTTGGAGAGGACCCGGAATCTACTATGGACAGAAGAGATAAACTAACATAAATCTGGTTGAAATTAAGTTGAAAATCTGCAGTTCAAAAAAGTGACCATCTAGTGTCCCCTTGAGCCAAACTACCACACAATGGCCAGGCTCCATTTCCACTGCCTGTGACCTCTCTCTGTCCCTAAGAGCCTGCTCCAGCTAACTCTCTACAAGCGACCCAGTCTGATGGAGACCTGAGAAGACAGGCCCCTCTTCCCTACCGGCATCCCCCCTACTAGCCTTCCCCAGATGGTCTATCCCACGGCTCACCTGTAGGTGCCAACCTGGTGGGCTGCAAACACATAGCAGAAGTCACAGCCAACAGTCTCACTTCAGACACTCAGGTCTTATCAGAAATGCCTAGACAGTATGCTTCCCTCCAAAAGCAGCAACCTCACTGCCCACAGGAAACGACCGAGATAAAATAGAAGACATGGGATTCAAAAGAACAATTACAAAATGGCCTCTAAAAGTACAAATAATTTATTTTTTCCTTTTTATAATTTATTTTTTTT
>JAQHUG010000005.1:5719926-5751487 GCA_028555095.1 Dicrostonyx torquatus
GGAGTTGAAGATTAAATAATTGTAGTTACCTTCCTCATTACTTAGACAAGCTTATTTTCAATACAATATTTAGACTCCTTGAAATAAAATGTTTAGTAAAACTTTTGTTATGTGTTCCTTGCTTAATATTGTTGTTTGTAATTTATTATTTGGTATCTGTTCCTATTGTATATAGTTATATTGAGTTTGGATAGATCTTGTTTAGACAAAAGGGGGAGATGACGGGGGGGGGGGAACTCTGTCAACCAATCACATCTAGTTAAGGTGTGGCTTTCTGGGGCTGAGGAGGAAAAACTGAGAGGACTCAGGTGCGCGCTCTCTCTCTGCACTGCGCCCGCAGGACAGATAGTCAGACCTCCCACTCTTGTAGTGTGAGTTTCCTCTTATAACCATTAAAATATAATTGTTATTCTTGAGCTGGCCTGGTTATTTATCGTACAAATCTTATCAGCAGCACCTGGCACAACACACAAGTACTCATAATACGGTCAATGTCCCTTTACTTCCTAAAATGATTACTACTTAAGGGTGTGCTGTGTCCTGCATGTCTTGATCCTGGAAACCTGATTGGGGTGATGAGGAAATGAATGCAGAACAGACACGTCTCAGAAAAGCTAGGGTCAGGTGGCCATGGGCACTCTGGTGGAGTGGCAGCAGCTTGAAACAACAACTTAGAACCCCAGCATCAGGGAGGAGTTTGCTCAGAAGGAAGCCACTGAGGGTAAGCTGTCTCTGGCTGTAGACCCCTGGGAGGAGGAAGCCGCAGCTGCTAGTTTTTGCACACACTGGCTAATCACTCACAAACACCCACATTTGCACACACCATCCACATTCGCAGTGTGACCAAAAGAAGACTTTGCTGCCCTTCAACTCCCACCCCTGCTAGAGAAAAGGTCTTGTCAGGTCTGAGGCACTGGGTCCTTGACATGGCTGTAATCATGTCAACCATACACATTTACTCAGGACTGGTTAATCCTCATTTTCAGGGCTTCCTCAGCTCTGCGCAGGGTGAGTTGTATAGTTGATTATTACTCTATTTTTTTTCATAGTGGGTCTAATCCTGGATAGTGACTTGCTGTCTGAGTCCATTTGGTCTGCTACAACGAAGTACCGTAAGGTGGGTAGGCTGTATATAATCAGTGGAAATTGATTTCTCACCAGCAAGGGAGACTAGAGCCTGGTTCCCTAAACACCAGTCTGATAGAGGAAAGCAACACTTCAACCCTACACCAACCTAGTCCCTCCTAAACACTGCAAATACTTCTAACTAAAAGAGCAAATTTTATCTAAATAACAATAATTAATTAAACCAACCACCTAACTCCTGATAGGCAAGTCCCAATGTAAAAACAGAAGTAACAATGATAACAAAACAAGACATGTCTCCTCTAAATTCTGCCCATCCTAGGGTAATGGTCCTCAACAAGAGTGACCTAGATGAAATTCCAGACAAAGAATTCAAAAGCATGATGATAAATCCATTCATAGAAATGGAAGAAAGCACAGACAAACTCCTGAATGAAATCCCAGAGAACACAAACAACTGAATGAAATAAGGATATCAATGTAGGATGTGAGTGGAATTCAATAAAGACATAAGTACCTGGGGGAAACCACACAGAAACGATGCTGGAAATGAAAGCACCAGGAAGTGAAATGAAAACCCTGTGGAAAGTTGGAGGAACAGATCATGGGAGCACAAATTATTAGGGTTTAATGACAAGGTAGAGGAATTGGTATATTTATTCAAGGACAGCGATGAAAGGCTTTTAAAATGGGAGTGTAAGATGCATGATCTGTGGGATAAGAGAGAGTGTATGTATGGCCATTTTCTTGAAACTGAAACAGCCCCTCCAGGAGGAAGGAAGAGGCTCATGAGCCACAGGAGGTAGAGAAGATCACAGACCTGGGATGCAGAATCTTGGAGTCTTCTCAGAGCCTCCTCTCAAGCTGTGTAGAAGAAGCAGTACATCACTGCTTAATGCTGAGCTGCAGAGAAGCGTCTCTGGTTTGGAAATACCTGTGAGCTGAGGAGAGGGCTCCAGGCTTCTGGGTTTTTCGGTGACACACCTGATATTATTATTATTGTTATTGTTGTTGTTGTTGTTAGTAGTAGTATTAGTAGTATTGTGGCAGGAGTTGTGAGATGCTTGCTTTAAATAGTGAGATGTGTAAGTAGGCTGAGCCATAGGGGGTCAGAGTAGGAATCAAGTTGGAAGTCTAAGAGGGTTCAAGATAGATCCAAGTTGAAAAGCCTTGCCTGGAGTACACGAGTTTGGGAGTGGCTTCATTGAGCACCTTGGTTGGAAATGGATTTATGAAGGAGAGGCTTTGGCAGACCTGAGATCTAGACTGGCACATGAATCTAGTTCATAAGGTGACAAAACAATCTAAAAAAGATCAAGGAAGGACAAAATAGGAAAAAATAAAAAAGTCTATATAGGTCACTTGGAGGCAACTGTGGCAAGACCTGTGTCAACTGAGTTCCTGAGGAAAAAGAACTGACGTCTAGACACCACAGAATTCAACTTATAATATGAACTGCAAATTGATCTAAAATGTCAGAGAGCAGGTGAGGAAGGACAGCGGCAGGGGAAATACAGAAGGACCTAGGGAAATCTGGGGGAGGCATAGATCTATATATAGTATGTTCATTCCCTCGGCTGCCATGCTGGCTTCAAAGGCAACAGCAATGAAACTGGTCATTACAGAATGAGTACGAGAGGGCCTACATGTTGGTGTAGCACTGAACGCTGTGCATGGGTGGATCTCATATTTTGAAGCAATTTTTAAAATGAACTTTAAAATCCGTATATCGTTTTCGTACTGGCAGGCTGGCAGGTCATAGGTGACCTTCTGCAGTACGGGCCTGCAGCTCCCAGACCTGAGGGCCTACCAATGTTGCTTCTTTCCAAGGTTCCTCAAGTATAGCGTGCTCATAGGAGCCGGGTGGCCTTCTCCAGTTAAAACCCAGAAACTACTAGTTCTGGTCAAGTTTTCAAGTACCTTAACTGAATACTCACTAAGCATCTGCTTGCTACTTAAGGAGCACACCTTCCCTCCCTCCGTGCTCTCTAGATTCCTAAGGCCTGGCATAGGTACCTAGGAGATATGCCCACTTGCTTAAGTAAAGATGGTGTGTGTGTGTCAGGTCTGAGAGGGCTAGGCCTCAGCTGGTCCTTGCTGGAACCCCCAAAGGACTTCTAGAGGCCTGGGAACCTGCATGTGCTAGACGAGGCCCTGGACTCCAGCAGAATGGTGCTGGCAAGGCTGCCTAAGGTCAGAGCTTCTGGGGTGAGGGTGGGGGCTTCCACCAATGGGCGGCGCGTTCCTCAAGGGGTGGGGCGTGGGCGTGCATCAGGGGGCTATCTCTTGGTGGGTTCACCTAGGCACAGTGGCTGGGGGCGTGGCGGGATTGACAGGGCGAGGCACGGCGCATCTCTGCTGGGCAGGCACTTCCGGTGGGCGGGGCATTATTGAGGGGCGGGGCGTGGGCGTGCATGGGGGGGGGATGTCTACCTCTCGGTGGACTCACCTAGCTTAGTGGCTGGGGGCGCTGCGGGATTGGCAGGGGCGGGGCATCTATGATGGGCAGGCACTTCCGGAGAGCGGGGCACTATTGAGGGGCGGGGAGTGGGCGGGCACAAGGCATAACACACAGCTGCTGGAGGTGGGGCGAGGCTGCCCAGGGGCCGGGATTACGGGGACTGAACATTCGGAAGGGCGGGGCGTGGGCGGGCACGGGGGGGACCTGTGTACCTCTGGAACGTGAAAGAACTGGTGGGGGCGAGGCTTCCCGGAGGGGCGGGGTGTGGCGTGGGCGGGGCCTGACCTGCGGGGCCAGTCTGTTCTTCACAGCCCAGCGCTCACCCGAGAAGCGAGCTGCTGGGGATTGGCAAGCGGGCTCCTGTGCTGGATCAGAGGGCTGGACCTGGGCTGGCTGCAGCTCAGGCGTGGATTCTGAGGTAAGGTTTGTGGCGCAGCTCCGGGGAGCCCGCGGGGTGGGGCGGGCCGAGCCGCAGAGCTGTCCGGTTGCAGAGGGAGAGTGGAACCGAACCGCCTCGGTCCTAAGCCCACCGAGCCGCGCTGAGGCTCCCGAGGCTTCTCAGCCTTCCGGCCGCCAGCTCTGTGGAGGGTTTTTTGGCTAGGGTGGGTTTGTTCCCGAGCCCCGTTTCTCTGGCCAGTTAGAATGTAAGATAAATTGCACCGTGCAGCTTTGGAGCGGTGCATTTGCACTGTCATTTGTTCTCATTTGTGGACTCTAAACTCTGCTCTGGCTTGGCGCCGTCTCTTCCCAGCCCAGTCTGGAAGCAGAGGTTGCCGGAAGATGGGGTAGGCTGCTGGGTGCCCATCTCCGTTAGGGACTCAAAGGGATGGTCCACGTCAATCAAGTTCTGTGCACCCTTTCTGGCATTCTCGCATCTCAAAAGGTGTTTTCAATCCAAGTGCATTTTTGCAAACTTCGGTCTTCAGATACTGCACTTAAAAATGAATGTATCTATTCAAATATTGAAGTTTCCTTCGTAAGTAAATATATCTTGATACTACAGAGAAGTTTGGACTGTGCTGAAAGAGTTATACAGCTTATAAACAAATACATGTATTCCTGAACCACCTTAAATTTTCAGGATATCTCTCCCTAAATAGTAGGTAAATGTGAGTTTTCAGAGTGGTTTACTGCCTGATATGGATACCTTCCAGTGTAACTCCTGGCAAGTACTGCGATATTCCATAACCTAGTTGTTCATATGGGCAGGAAAATAGTTTTAATAATTTACTAATAAAATGACTTAATGTATATAATGACTTATAAATAACCGAAGTGTGTAAAATTGTTATGTGCCCTAATGGTGCTTTTGTGGTGTTTTCCAAGATTGAAAGTGAAGGCAAATGGATGTTGGTGAGTACCCCATGGCAACAATTGCTGTGTTTCATTGGTCCAGCGTCAACTGTAACTTGGAAGCCACCTTTAGGTAAGATAGTGTTGAAAAAGAAGTGATCCATTTCTTTCACATAAAAAGAAATGAGCAGGTTTTTAAGAAATGGCCCCTTATATTTAAGGTAGAATTTTTATATAAAACATTTCCAAGAAAAACATTTTAACAGGAATACAATATGACCAAGAGGCATTCCATAATGTAACTCATTATTTAGACTAAATAATGAACAAATGATCAGGAAAGTATTTCCAAGTAATACAGATCAATTTATCTTACATTCTAAAATATACTGACACACATAACTACAATGTTGTGCTCTATGAAGTTTGTAATTGGGAGGGTAAAGTTTTATGTTCATTAGTTTATGTGAGGAGAAAAAATTATTATATTATTAGTATTAATATAATAGTCCTTTTTAAGAGATTTATTTGCACGTAGTGGCATTTTGCCTGCACTTATGTCTGTGTACCATGTGTGTGCCCTGATGCTTGTGTGGGTGCTGGCAATCGATCCTGGGGCCTCTGTAAGAGCTGCAAGTACGCGTGTCCACTGAGCCATCATTCCAGCTCCTAACAACGTTAATTCTTTATGATGATTCAGTACACTGGCAGTTTAATGAACTGAGTAAATTGAACAATTCTTGTATGGAAAATCAAGCTTAATATATGACACAATCGCTTGGGGTAGAGAACTGTGAGGTAGTTATACAAAATCCGGCGTTCGGATAAAGTCTTTATTTGTCTTCACCCCTCTTCTAGTAAAGTTTTATATTAGGGATCGCCTTTCTTAATTTACTGAAATTTTAATGATTTTGTAAGCTACTACGTGAAACAGTTATAGTCATACTGCTATGTGTGTCTCTTACCTCCGAGCTTAGAATCCAGCCTCTACTCCTTCACACACACGCACGCGCACACACACACACACACACACACACACACACACACACAGATTTCAGTCACACGGAGATGCACAGAGTAGCTCTTCCTCTGATACTTGAGTTACAAGTTGGCTAGGGTTTTGTTTTCCATTGCCATTTCTAAGACCTAAAAATGACTTTTCCTTTTTTTTAGTGATTTTTGTAGGTCAGTCCTGCTTCTGGGATCCTACTTTATGTTGTGGTTAAGAAATGCTTCACACCACTCAGATCGAGTCTCAAGATGAATGTACTTACACTGTAAATAAAGATTTCCGTGGATTTGAAGGTATGTTCAAATCTGATACTAAATTGGTGTATACGTTCCTAATGCTGATGGGTGAAAGGAGGGCTAGGTCATTAATCAGAGTTAAGTTCAGAACCATTTCCTTACCACTATAAAGCCTCTCAAATAATTGCATATTTAATACTCTAGGTTCTTATATAAACATGCAGAGAAAAGTCTAGATACTTTCTTGTATGTATCAATCAATATATCTGGGCTTCAGCTGTTGGAGCTTAGTAGCGTCTCTAGGTAGTTAATACCTACAGAGTCTTTCTGGGGAGAATAATTTCGTTCTCGTGTTTTTTATTACTGACCACAGACGAGCAGATATGTACTCATGCAACCACTCTGGCCTTGGTATGCCCACATTTCCCAGAATTCTTATGTCCAAGCTGCCACCTGAAATTCATTACAAATTATTTGGTTTTCTTTTAGAATTGTGACATGACTTTCCAAATGAAAGGAGTTGGGAAAAATGCAAGTTAGAATAGCAGTGCTTCTGGAGTATGCGCAAGACACCGATGCTTAAAAAGGTCCAATCCTCCTAGCAGCTTGATGACAACTCTGACCCTTGCCTTACGGATGAGAAGCCAGGCTTAGAGTCACATGGTTACTACGTGGCATAGCTGAGACCTTCCTGACAGATGCTTTTAGTTGTACTGTCTCCCACATCTCCCAGGAGTTTAGCAGTGTGGTGTTTCCTTTGTAGGATGCAATAAGATAATGGAACTTAACCACGGGGAAAACTAAGCTGGGGAATATTTTGAATGCTTCCCCTTAGAGGCTCCAAGCCACTTCTCCCATCCCCAAAAGGCAGTCAGATGCAGTTCTGTGTTTTCCTCTCATGCAGTTAACATGCTCCCCTCACATGGCATGTGTTCAGCCTTTGAGCAAGGTTTTGAGAGCGGGTTCGCACTCTATCCTCAGCACACAGTAACATTTATCAGCGCATGGAAGTGGAAGGTTGCTGTGGAAAGGGCACTGATTGGATTGCTACCCATTCCTAACATCAGTCTATACAGTTAGAGTATGGATGTTTGTGGGGTCCATATCAGTCTATACAGTTAGAGTACAGATGTTTGTGGGGTACATATCAGTCTATACAGTTAGAGTACAGATGTTTGCAGGGTGCATATCAGTCTATACAGTTAAGAGTATGGATGTTTGTGGGTTACATATCAGTCTATACAGTTAGAGTACAGATGTTTGCGGGGTGCATATCAGTCTATACAGTTAGAGTACAGATGTTTGCGGGGTGCATATCAGTCTATACAGTTAGAGTATGGATGTTTGGGGGTACATATCAGCCTATACAGTTAGAGTACGGATGTTTGTGGGGTACATATCAGTCTATACAGTTAGAGTATGGATGTTTGTGGGGTGCATATCAGTCTATACAGTTAGAGTACAGATGTTTGTGGGGTGCATATCAGTCTATACAGTTAGAGTATGGATGTTTGTGGGGTACATATCAGTCTATACAGTTAGAGTACAGATGTTTGTGGGGTACATATAAGTCTATACAGTTAGAGTACAGATGTTTGTGGGGTGCATATCAGCCTATACAGTTAGAGTATGGATGTTTGTGGGGTACATATCAGTCTATACAGTTAGAGTACAGATGTTTGTGGGGTNCATATCAGTCTATACAGTAAGAGTATGGATGTTTGTGGGGTGCATATCAGTCTATACAGTTAGAGTACAGATGTTTGTGGGGTACATATAAGTCTATACAGTTAGAGTACAGATGTTTGCGGGGTGCATATCAGCTATACAGTAAGAGTATGGATGTTTGTGGGGTGCATATCAGTCTATACAGTTAGAGTATGGATGTTGTGTGGGGTGCATATCAGTCTATACAGTTAGAGTATGGATGTTGTGTGGGGTGCATATCAGTCTATACAGTTAGAGTATGGATGTTTGTGGGGTACATATCAGTCTATACAGTTATAGAGTATAGATATTGTGGAGTGCATACTAGTCTATAGTTACAGAGTACGGATGTTTGTGGGGTGCATATCAGTCTATACAGTTAGAGTACAGATGTTTGTGGGGTACATATCAGTCTATACAGTTATAGAGTATAGATATTGTGGGGTGCATACTAGTCTATAGTTATAGAGTACAGATGTTTGCGGGGTGCATATCAGTCTATACAGTTAGAGTATGGATGTTTGTGGGGTGCCGGAGAAGAAACAAACGGCGTTTTCTGACACTTACAGAATGAAGAGGAATCATTTCTCTGCCGTGAATAATGCTGTCCTGTCTTCACCCGTGGTGAAGCAGCCCAGACGTGGACTCCACTCTTCTCTGCTCCACACTCATGTGCTCCCTGTTCTTCCAGACTGGGGGACTCTACCGCAGCATGTGATATTACACATCTTCCAGTATCTCCCTTTAATAGACCGTGCCCGCGCGTCTTCTGTGTGTAGGAGCTGGAATGAAGTGTTTCACGTTCCCGATCTCTGGAGGAAGTTTGAGTTTGAGCTGAACCGGTCAGCCACTTCCTATTTTAAGTCCACTCATCCTGATCTCATTCAGCAGATCATCAGGAAGCACGCTGCGCACCTGCAGTATGTCAGCTTGAAGGTACGAAGCTGCGTGCATGCGTGCGTGCGTCAGTTAAGATCCCTCTGTGAGTTTAGATCCTTACTTGGAGGTACTTGGTAAATACTCCAGGGTTTTTAGCCCATGTGGCTTTCTGATTGTTCTCTAGTTGTTGCACAGACTGAGATAGAGAGCCCGAGATGTAATCAAATGACCTAAAGTTCAGTTTTCTCATTTGGCTATTATTATTAATACCTGGGTAATTATAAAGGCCTGAAAGCACAAGGTGTTGCAAAGTTATTTTGCCATATCTCTGTTTCTCCCTTTGTAAGCTCAGACATTCCATAGAAAAACAATTATTTAAACTGATGAAAGGGGTCAACAAAACTTGGTTATTAAATTCCATTAAATAATTGCATTTCCAGTGGTTCTGATATATTACCTTCAGGAAATTCAGATTAAAATTTGTCTTTATAGGTTGATAGTAGTGCTGAGTCAGCGGAAGCTGCCTGTGATATTCTTTCTCAGTTGGTAAATTGCTCTATCCAGACCCTGGGATTGATTTCTACAGCCAAGCCAAGCTTTATGAATGGGCCAAAGGTAAGACTACTGTGCCTTTTGTGAGCTATGATAGACTTCTTTTTAAATGATGTTTGTGTTCATGTGTGTGCAGGTATGTATACGTGTGCATGCATGTGACTGTCAGAGGATTGCCTCCCCCCCCACCAAGAAACACCATCCACCTCCTGTAAGGCTGGGTTTCTCATTGACTTAGAGTTCACCAATTAGGCTAGACTAGCTGGCCAAGCCTGTCAGTTAAAACCCGGTGCTGGATAATCAAAGAGGAAAGGTGAAGTCACTTAGAAGTTCCCAGCACTGTCCGTCGCAGGAAGCACTGTCTTCAGGCCTCTCCTGAGTGTCCTCAGCTCCTCAGAGACATCTCAAATTGGTCACTGTCTGCTCCTACTGTCTTAGTTTAGAAGATACTCTGCCCAAAGCAATATAAGGGAAAAATATCCTACCCTGGCACTTCCAGGGCACAGTCCATATAGTTGGGAACCCAAGGAGCATGAGCTTCAAGCATCCAGCCATACGGCATCATTGTCAGGCAGCAGAGAATGCTGGATGGATGCCACTCTTCAGTGCCCACCCCCATTCATATAGTCCCGGATCCCAAAAGGGTGCTAGCTACAGCCAGCGAGCCTTCTCACCTCAGCTGACGTAATCAGGATAGTCCTGGTACAGTGAGGGGACTCAGCGGGTAAAGGTGCTTCCTGCCTGGTCTGAGAATCTGAATTTGAGCCCCAGAACCCATATGGTGGCAGGAAAGAACTTCTGTAATTTGTCCTTTGACCTCCACATCTGGTAATAGAGTGTGCACATGCATGAACATACACAGGTAAATAAGTAAATGATAAGATAATCCCCAAAGGCTCCGACGTGACTCAAGAGTCTCTTGAGTTGTCAACCAGCACCAACTCTAACGCCTACCACATTTCATCTTCTTCGCATCATTTGTTAGTACTGTAAGCCATCTCAGCTGTGTACTGGGCTTGCCTCACACTCATCCTCTTAGAAGGAAGAGAGACCATCCGTGTTGTTTACCACCAGGAACCCAGGGTAAAGTAGTGTTCACTTTGTAACTAGCTCTTCATTATGGTTGTTGATAAAAATCACCTGACGGAAATCTCCTACAGTAGAAAGTAGGGATAACAGCATCTCTCTCCTATAAACTGGGTCGTGGCTCTCTCAGCCAGGCTTTCTGCTAGCCTGTTGTTGTTTTAGGAGGTAGGCTGGGGAAAAAATTGGGTCATTTGGGGATTTAGAATAATGTAAGTAATCAGATGAAAACTGACTAGTGTTAAAGAGTCACTTTCTTGTTTATAGCCCACAGGCTCAGACTGACCTGATGCGTCTTAGAATCTAAAGCTAAGGCTGCCGGTGCCCATCAGCCTCCAGGGCCAGCATCTGGGTTTGCTATGCAGTTACCCAGCAGATGCCAGGCAGTAGGTGGAAAAACTAGTTGAAATTATAGGAATTTAGACATAAAGAGTATAGCAAATGGCATTATGAGGAAACCTGTGCTGTGTCACTTCCGTGTCCTTCAAAACAAAAACAACTAATTCAGAGTTGATTAAAGGAAAAAAACCTTTGTATTTCTTGAAAAAGAGATTCGGTTCTGTAATAAGTTAGTAGCACCCTAGCCCTCTGCTGTGTGAAAACCACTTTTAATTAGTGTAAAGCCACGTGTTTACACATTTATAACCAATGTAGTCATCTTAACGGGGCAGAACCTTTAATACAGCCAAGACTGAGTTTGTGGAAGGGAAAAGGATTTTACCTTGGATTTGCTTTCCATACTTTCTGACATCACTAGGAATAATGAATCTGAAAATACGTGGAATTCTGCCTACATTGAGGTTAAATTATTAGTAAGCTTTATTTTGTAATTCTTTAAAAATGTAACTGCTTTATTGACTTTGTTTAAATCTGCTGGGGAAAGAACATAAGATTATGGCATCCTTTCATTCATCCCATTTCTAGTACCCCCAGAAGACCCCCAAACCTCAGAATTAAGCCTAACTGTGGAGAAAGATAGTGGTAGACCTCTGCCATGAAAACCTTAAGGCATCAAAGAGAGACATTTAAGAAGATGGAGAAACCTTATGCCCAGGATTAATAGTGTAGAAAATGACTGCATTAACCAAAGTGGTTTGCAGGTTCAGCAGTCTCCATCAGAACTGCACTGCAGTCTTCACAGAGATAGAGAAAACAGTTCTGCTGTTGATACAGAAGCACAAAGTGACCCTCATTGCCACAGCAATTCTAAGCAGAAAGGGCAGCGTACAAGTACAAAAGCTGGTCTCAAGTTATAGTGCAGAGCCAGAGTAACAGAAACTAGGCTTGGAATGGTCACAAAAACAGACATACAAGCCAGTGTTATAGAATATAAAACCTGAAAATGAGATCAAACAGGTGCAGCACCTGATTTTCTACTCAAGTCCAAAGCATACATTGGAAAAAATGCAGCATCTTCAGCAAATGGTGGTTGGAAAACTGGATGTAGAAGATGAAACTAGATCCTCATCTCTTACCCTGTAGAGAAGTCATTGGAATAGAATGTAAGACCTAAAATGAGCTCAGACAGCTACAGCCACCTATTCCCCTACCAAAGGCAAGAACACATACTAAACGAATTACTGTATGACCCAGTTATGCTACTGGTAAACTACCTGAAGTCATAAACTACACAGAGATGCATGCATAGCCATGTTTGCTGATTTACTGCTCACAATAGTTAAGAAGTTGAACCAGCCTAGATGTCCATCAACAGACAATGGATAAAGCATAGTACATACACAGTAGAATTTTTTTTCACCTCGAAGAAATGTAAGATCATGGTATTTTCAGGAAAATGTATGGAAGTGGAAATGAAGATGTTAGCTGAAATCGATCAAATTCAGGACGACAAATAGTGCATGCTTTCTCTCATGTGCAGACTCTATGTGTCCAGCGTGTGTGTGTGTGTGTGTGTGTGTGTGTGTGTGTGTGTGTATAAGGTTATGAAAGTAGAAAGAGAACCATGGAAGAGGGAAGCGGGGAGAGAGGGAAAGACAAATGGAATCCACATGATGAGAGCATTTGGAGGGATGAGGGGACCAGAGATAGATGGGTCAGGAGGATAGGGAAAGGCAGAGAGAAGGGGGTGGAGAAGAGGAAAGCAGAGAGGCAAACGAGCATGAAAATGCCGGAATGAAACCCATTCTTCATATACTAACTTGAAATTTTATTTAAAAGGGAAATAGGAATGTCTTCTAATGGCTAGTAATAGCATGAAAACATAGTCATAGTTTTACTGTATTTTTAGCACCTAACAATTTGTTTTTTAATGCTACTTGTTTGAAACTGTGAGTTCTAAATAACGTTTTCATATTCTTTTCTTATTGGCATGCAAGTCTCACTTTGTGTCAGCACTTACGGTTGTGTTTGTCAACTCAAAGTCGTTATCATCAATTAAGATTGAAGATACGCCATTGGACGATCCCTCACTGAAGATTCTCGTGGCCAACAATAGTGACACTTTGCAACTCCTAAAAATGAGTAGCTGTCCTCATGTTTCATCTGATGGTAGGTTGTACTTTTTATATAAATTGATTGATGGTTTTTATTATAGTAATAACAGATTACTTATTGAAAAGTACATGCCGTTGGAACATAATTTTTAAGAATTTGATCAAAAGCAATCAGTCTTCAAATTAGATGTAAGTTGCTTCTTCAGAGAATATTTTCCCCTTAGACATGTGTTAATCTTGTCTAAATTAGTGAGCCATTTTTGACAATTTCATGCATGTACATAATATATTTTGGTCATGTTCATGCCTGTTACCTTCTCTTGTGGCTCCCTCCCCTGTCAGGGCCCTTCTTCTTCCCAGCTAGCTCCCCTTCTAGTTAACTTATTCTCTATTTTGTTGACCCTCTGTGTTTTGGGCTGGGATTATTAGAGCATGGACAATTTACCAGTGGCAACACCATGGGAGAAATCTTCTCCCCTAGCAACAATCAGCAGAGAAAGCTCCCCGCGGAGGGCTGGGACCTCCCTCATGAGCCCCTCCCGACCCGTGATGCCATGTTGGTGGGTGTCCTCAGCTGTGAGCCCATGAGTGCAGCAAACAGTGTCACGTCCACAGAATACTGTCTCTGTATTCTGTGTACTTCATCTGTCTCTCGCATCCTTTCTACCCATCTCTTCTGCAGTCTCTCCTGAGTCTCGGCCAGCGAGTTATACAGATCCTGTCTTTAGGACTGAGCACTCAAAAGTCGCTTATATTTTCATCTCTTATCAATTAAAGTCCCTGCAGTCACTGCTGTCCACTACAAAATGGGGCTTCTCTGACAGCAGCTAAGCAGCACTCACCCATGAGCATAAGGCAGATACATAGAAGTCAGTCTGATGGGCTGACACCACCCACAATAGGCTTGGCATTCTGATATCAATCACTAATTAAGAAAATTCACCACAGGCCATCTGGTGGGGCATTGTCTCAATTCAGATTCCCTCTTCCCAGATGACTCTTGTGTCAAGTGAACATAAAACCAGCCAACTTTATATCCCTTTCATTTGCTTCTCTCGGCTTGGTGTCCGAAGGCTTCTGTTACTGTAGTAAGGAAGAGTGGAGGACATGAGCAGCCTTGGTTTGTTCCTCATTTTAGACATTTGGAATTTTCTCCCACTCGTATAATGCCGGCTGTAGGTTCATCATAGATAGCTTTTTTATGTAGAGATACATTTTCATCATAGATAGCTTTTATTATGTAGAGATACACTTTCATCATAGATGGCCTTTGTTATGTTGAGGCACATTCCTTCTGTTTCCACTTTCTTCGAGGCTTTTATCATGAAGGAATGTGGCATTTTGTCAAGAACCCTTTTCTGCTTCTATCAAGAAAGTCATGTGATTTCTGCCTTTAAAACTGTTTCTGTGATGTCTTACATCTACTGATTGGCACACCTTGAATGTTCCTTGCAACTGTAAAATAAAGCCAACCTCATCGTGTCGAATGTCCTTTTCGATGTGTTCCTATATTTGATTTGCAAACATTTTTAAGCATGTGTGTGAATGTGTGTGTGTGTGTGTGTGTGTGTGTTTACGTGTGCTCATCTTTTAGAGTGCTGGGACACATAGGCTGTGGCACATGTGTAGAAATCAGGAATGTGTCTTTACCATCCAACTTGTTTGAGACATGGTATCTTGTTTGCTACTGTAGACACCAGGTCAGCTGACCCAGGACCTTCTGGGAATTCTGTACCCCCACCTTCCGTCTTGTTGTAGATGCACTAAATTGCAGAAATGCTTCCACATGCAGCTTTGCATGGGCTCTGGGGATCCAAACTCAGGTATTGCCAGTACTGTGAATTCGCTAACCACTAAGATCTGCAAGTATTTGGTTGGGATTTTTGGCATGTATGTTCATCAGAAAGATTGGTCTGTCTTTTTTTTTCTAGTTAATTTTTTTTAATTAATGTCCCAAAGTAGTATGTTTTATCATGGCATTTTCATGTATCTATTATGTTGTTATTCCTTTTGTCTATCTGCCTCCTCTTCCCCCCTTCCTGGCCCTCTTCCCGCCCCCTTTTTGCTTTCATATCACATGTATCCCATTACTCTCTGGTTCTCCATCATTCTTCCCTGGCATAACCCCTTTCATGCTTGGTAGGCTTTTTTCAGCTGACCCAAGCTAAGGTCATCCGGGAAGAACCTCAATTGAGAAAATGCCTCCATCAGACTGGTCTGTACACAACTCTGTGGGGACATTTTCTTGATTAATAATTGATGCGGGCCCAGTCCACTGTGAAGTGCTGCCCCTGTGCAGGTAGTCCTGGGCTGTGTGGAAAAGCAAGTCGGGTAAGCCATAGAAACAAACCAGTGGGCAGCATTTCTCCATCATCTTGGCTTCAGTTTCTGCCTCCAGGTTCCTGTCCTGGCTTCCGTCAAGATAGACCATGGTCTAGATGTCTAAGCCAAATAACCCCCTTCCTCTTCACCTTGATTTTGGTCAGTGTTTCATCACAGCCATGAGAAGGAAACTAGGACATATTGAGCTTTCACACCTTACATATATAAGTGTGTGTGTGTGTGTGTGTGTGCATGTATGTGTGCACGTGTGCATCTACTCACGTGTATGAATTTAAATGTTAGGAAGTGTTAGGAAGTGTGAATTTATCTTTATGAATCTGCCCTTTTTGTTTAACATAGTAATCTCCAGTTGATTCATTTTGCTGAAAGTGCCGCAATTCTGTTCTTATGACTCAGGAGAAATTATTACATGTACGAAGCATGTTTTCTTTACCCACTCATCTGTTGCTGGACACCTAGGCTGTTTCCCCGTCTCAGCTCTTGTGGATAGTGCCTCAGTCAAACGTGGTTGCCCAAGTTTCTCTGCTGTGCCGAATTAGCCTTTCGGGTGTCCCTAAGATGGGTAGAGAGAGTCTTATGGTAGCTCCAGGTTTGGCCCTTTGGGAACCTCCACACCGATCTCCACAGTGGCTGCACGGGTTCACATATCCCTCCCCCGGCCCTGTGTATGGGAAATTTTAATTAATCTGCACACATATAATGACATATGTTAGTGGCCATTTTCTCAAACGTCATTAGTTAATCATTGTACTAAAATAACTAATAGAAAATTTCAATTGACATCATCTTTTTTAGCGTTAGTGTGATTCTTTGTTCTTAAGGATTTCCTCCATTTCCCCCAGGGATCCTCTGTGTGGCAGACCACTTTCAGGGCCTCCAAGAACTGGCGTTGAATTACTACATTCTGAGCGACGAGCTTCTCCTTGCGCTGTCAAGTGAGACTCACGTGAACCTCAAACATCTCCGAATAGATGTTGTCAGTGAAAACCCTGGGCAGATCCAGTTCCACTCTATTAAAACACAGAGTTGGGACGCGCTGATGAAACACTCTCCGGGAGTCAATGTTGTCATGTACTTCTTCTTATATGAAGAGGAGTTTGAGACATTCTTCCAAGAAGAGACCCCCGTCACTCACGTTTACTTCGGGCGTTCAGTAAGCAGAGCCATTCTGGGCCGGATAGGTGTGCACTGCCCACGGCTGGTTGAGTTAGTGGTGTGTGCCAATGGCCTTCAGCCCCTGGACAGTGAACTTATTGGCATTGCTGAGCACTGTCAAAACCTGACAGCCTTGGGCCTGAGCGAGTGTGAGGTCAGCTGCAGCGCGTTCGTCGAGTTTGTACGACTCTGTGGCCGAAGGCTCACCCAGCTGTCTATCATGGAGGAGGTTCTGGTCCCTGATGACAACTACACCCCAGACGAAGTTCACGCTGAAGTCTCTAAGCACCTGGGAAGAGTGTGGTTCCCGGATGTGATGCCTATCTGGTAACCAGCTGCCAAAGGTTCCGAATTTTCTGTTAGTAGGATTAGCTGTTGTCTGTCTATGTAAATGTAACTTTTGAGGTGAGCCACTATGTTAGCTTAAATATTTGCTGTTTGCCAACTCTCTTAATTGGTTGCTGTAGAATCATTTGAAAACAATATAGCAAATTTAAGTAGCCACAAGTTTTTGTCAGTAGGTAGGACACAGGCACTGTGTGTTAATTAGAGGGTTGGTAGGGTAGACTACAGGTGTCCAAGGCTGAGAGAGACTTAAATTTCTCAACCTTTGGAGGCATGTTTTAGCTTACTAAAAATTTATATTAAATTTATAATTAATATGTAATTACAATTTACAGTATTAGATCCCTTTAAGTTATGTATTTTTATGTTACAACCTCATTTTATTTTAATTTCGTCTGTTTCATTTGGTATCAATATGTTTTACAAAATGCATACTGTTAAGTCAAAGTACTGTTATAGAGGTGTGTGTCATTGTACTTAAATTTTTTTTAGCATTTTGTGATTTATTAGTAAACAATTTTGATTTCTAGAGTATTTTAAGTTCATTTTTAGATGAACTTGGAAGGTAATTAGCATTATGTTAAAAATTCAGTAATACTAATTCATTTCATAAAATACAGCAAATAGAAGATACTGTGATTATTAATTGAATACACAGTGTAGGTACAGAAGTAAGCTTTGCAGGATGTGTTTGGAAATCAGTGTCTACAGGCCTGCTGCTGTTGATCTGGGACTGTGCCATGTCCTTTGCACATGTGGCCTGTCATCTGATTAGTAACACCAGTGACGTCCTTCTCCAGCTTGTCTGTAGGATGAAGTTGCCTGGGTGCTCTGTGCCATTTCCTGCCACCGTGCCTGCCCTTTGCCCACTTCTCTCCCTCTCTGTCCCTCCAACTGCTCTGCACTCTGCTACCACAGGCATCTCTCCATCTCTCTACCCGCTCCCTCTGTGCTCCCTCAGATTTTCTTTCCCCTGTGGCACTTCCGAGGGGAAGTCGTCCTTGACACCTTCCCAGATCCTGGGACAGACCCTTCACTCACGTCCGGAGTACTCTGCTCTCTTTTGTAGCATGCACTGCTGTGCTGTGTATGATCTGCTTGTTTCATTATGACCTGTGCACTTCACTGTACCGTAAACTCCCCAGTACAAGATCACTGCTGTGTGTGTGTGTGTGTACAGTTATTATTAGAAGTCAGCTTTCAAAGAGAAACATGTTTATTATTTTTCAGTTTTGAGTCCATTTCATTATCAAAATGTGAGCATCCTCACCTATTAAGCAGTTAGGTTGCACTGTAGTTTGTAAATAGTTTGGAAAGTAGACTGCCCTTCCTCATTTGTTCTCATGGTGAGTTCTGAGACAGGTGTCTTACAGTCACATGTGGTCCTCACTCTTAGAACTGTGTGTTGTCTTGGGCAACAATACTAAAACCTTTCTCGAGGTCAGAGTTCTTAGTATTGCAGATCATATCATTTATACCCTAAAACCTAGAAAGGTGTACCATAATTGAAAACTTGAAATCTAATCAGGGTAATGAAACCACAGGCATAAGAGAAATGGCTTCACGACGATGGAGCTAGGGTCAGGGTAATGGAAATACTGAGTAGATAAACCTACGACCTCACTTGCTGTTGCCTTAGCTAGATAATGCTGTGCACACCTGGGAGCAAAGTGACCGGGTGCCAGTGGTGCTTGCCCTAGAGGCTAAGGCAGCAGAACTTTGGGATTAGAGAAGAGCCATTAGGAATGGTTCTCCTACAGCCGGTTGCATGGGAAGAGGAAGACTCTGGGCCCTCTGAGAAGTATGAGATGTTGTGCTCTAAGTAGAGCTTTTTAGGGGCTCCTGCGGGAACCTCATGAACTAAACAAACATCATGGTGATTGACGTTTATTAATTCATGTCCATTCCCCCTGGGTTAGTGAAAGGAAGGGCAAAAGATTTGAAAGACAGCCGAGAACAATACAAGAAAATGCTGTCTCTCCATGTCCTTTGGAGGCCTGAGAGTTCTGCTCTGCCCATGATCAGAGGACCTGGCTAGATGAGTGTGTTTCATACAGATGGGTCATCAGCATTAGTGTTGAGAGCATTTTAGTCCTGTTTGCATGCCTGTTCGTGTTAAAATACTTGTGTTTGTTGGAGGATTTGGAGAACTTTCAGACAATTTTGTGGGCAAAACTAAATGGAGAGAGTGGAGAGAAGGATCCTTCTGTATGTCAAACCGAAGAAACAAACCAACAAAAACCTGGATTATCACTTTTTTTTTTCCGTTTTCCTTCCTGTGATCCTTGCAGGCCTCATTTGCTTTGTGCACAGTATCGGGGGATGAGTCAGGAGGGTTGGCAGACATTATAAGTGCATCTGCATTGCCATAATTCCCCGTAAGTGTGACAGATGTCCTCTTAAAAGATATGAGTTCACCCTTCTGTGGTCCTAACCTCTTAAATTGGCTGGTGACCTTGCTGGTCCATTAATTTTCTGCAACTAAAAGCATTTCAAAATAAAAATATTTTTGTTCATATTAACTTACACTTATCAAACCTGGCAATGTCTGGCACATTTTTGAGATGTCTATTATAATAGCTTTTATGGAGAAAAAGCAAAGTTACTTAGTATTCTTTCTCTTGTCATTTGAACTTTAAATCAGAACTCACGAGCAGCTCTGATATAATGCACTAGAGGGCGCTGTATTCTAGTTCTTCCTAGGAAAGCTGTTCTTCGCCTGAAGCTGGCATTTCTATAAAATGCCTGGCAGGCAGAAGGTAGTGCTCCATGCTGCTCTGGATGTCCTCCCTCCCTACTCCAGACAATCAGCTTGGTTTTGAGAGTGCTAGCCATATTTAACTGTGTTTCCCCTCCTAAGCACCAGTCCAGAATGCTGATTATTTGGAAGGCTGAGCACAAACTTCATTGTTCAGATAACTTAGAGCCTTTTAATTGCCTTCTGAGCCTACAGCACTTCCTTCTATATCTTCTCTATTGAAGCAAATGCAAGCCCTTGAAACAGTACAAAGTTATTCGACACCAATGAGCATTACAGAAGCTCATCAAATTGGACAGTGATACATATCATATATTTTTAATCAATATTAAATTAGGGAGGCATGTGGTTTGAGACTGGATTTTTCTGTATAGATTTGGAGCCTGTCCTGGAACTTGCTCTGTAGACCAAGCTGGCTCAAGCTCACAGAGATCCTCCTGCTTCTGCCTCCCAAATGCTGGGATTAAAGTCATGTGCACCACCACATTCTGCCAAAACCTAAATTTCTGGGTTTTTTTTTTTTGTTGTGGTGGTGGTTATTTTGTTTTCTACTTATTTAATAGTGTTCTGCTTGCATGTATTACTGCAGACCAGAAGAGGGCACCAGATCTCATTACAGATGGTTGTGAGCCACCCACCGTGTGGTTGCTGAGAATTGAACTCAGGACCTCTGGAAGAACAGCCAGTGCTCTTAACCTCTGAGCCATCTCTCCAGTCCCTAAAACCTAAATTATAACGTGCTGGCCTTGTGTAGATATTGTGACATGGTGGATGCTGACAGGAACCTGCATATTAAAAATTGCCGACTACAGCATGGGTCCTTAAATGACTGGGAAACATCACTAATTCTTCCAGCCACCTACATACATGTATGTCCAGTTGCCTCGATGACACACTGTTAGTTCACAAGAAATACTCATGTATCACCCTTGTCTGCACAATGGTGCCACTGTGGTGACTGAATGTGTGTGGGTCACCGGTATGCGGTGGGGTCGCTGGAGTCACAGTTTTCAATGTGCACGTGCGACTGGATGCCAGGGTAAACTTTCTGCAAGGGCAGCAGGGTGCCCAGCTTCTCTCCCTTTTTGATAGAACCTTTATACTTAATTGGTTTAATGTAGAAAATTTTGACACAGAAACCTAAACCTGTGGTAATTAGGTTTTTATTTATTTTCTTCCTCCCTACCTCCTTCCTTCCCCCTTTCTTTCTTAATTTTATCACCTATATGTGTTCTTGGAAATTGTGTTATTTTATTTGTTTTGACATTATAAAAAAAGCATCCTGCTTTTTGTAAAGTTTTCACCTTCCTTTAATTACTGATTACTTCTGTCATTTGTATGTCTTGTCATATTCGACTGCACGTTGATGATGACGTCTGTATGATATTTGGCTCTGTAATTATGACCTGGTCTTTAAAATCTGTTGCTGTTAATGGACATTTGAGTTGTCCGTGGTTTTACTATGACAAGTAGTGCTGTCGTGGGCATCATTGGAATACAAACGGAGTCATTTCTCCAGTAATAAAGGCCAATTCATTGTCTTTTCCTTTGACAAACCTATAAGCAAGGATGGAGCCATCCTACATTTCAAAAGGACAGAAGTGAAATTTTGTGAGTGAAATTTCCAGAGGATTGCTCCAGTTTAGTCCTTCCTTATTGACGAATTTAGAGCCGGAATTTTTCTGTCTTTGCACATCTACTTGGTTTTATTTTCCCCCTCGTACTTGCTTTCAGCAGCTTTAAGAAGGAATGATGTATAATAGGTTGGGTAATTGTGTGTATAATGATGTGTGGTGTTGCTGGATGAGGCTGCCTGACCTCGTTCTTCAGACACCTCAGTTAAGAGTAGTTCTCCTTCTCATCCTCACGCACCCTGTGTGTACACAGCCTCACTGAGATCTAAAATGTGCCATCTTCTAGAGGAGGCCACCATCACTTCCCAGGAAGCCTGTTCCTTTTGTGGAGCATGAAAGGGTACGGATGGAAAGACCAGCGACCTTCACCCTGTGACCGGCTGTCCCTCCAGCTAGCCTGACAAAAGTAAGGGCTTGGCTGAGAACTTAGCGTAAAGGAAGCCTCCATTTTGTCAGGCTCGTTAAGGGTGTGTGCCAACACCTCTTCGTTCTTGGGCCATGGAAAGACCTTCAAGTTTTTTGTCACTCTCAGGCAGAGAAGTGGCTAATTCAGAGGTCTCAGAAATACAGTCTGGACATGTTGGGATTAATTTGTTTATTTCAGTCATCAGGACTTAAACATCTAAAATACAAAAGCACCCTGGTCCTCTGTGTGGCAGGGAGGTCAGGGTGATGATGGGTTGGAATCAGAAGTGTGGGTTTTGCATTGATTGTGTTTCTGTTAGAACACACGTTTCTTCAGGGCAAACGTGTTCGTGTTCCACTCTGGACAAAATTTGGTGTTGTCTGCGCTCACAGGTATGCGGTGGGGTCGCTGGAGTCACAGTTTTCAATGTGCACGTGCGACTGGATGCCGGGGTAAACTTTCTGCAAGGGCAGCAGGGTGCCCAGCTTCTCTCCCTTTTTGATAGAACCTTTATACTTAATTGGTTTAATGTAGAAAATTTTGACACAGAAACCTAAAAGAAAAGGAAGGTGTTATTTGGACTTCTGTAGCCTTGAATCAGAAATTTAAAACACAGGGCTGGGGAGATAAGTTAGTTGGTAAAGAGCTTGCCTTGTAGGTGGGTACCTGGGCTTTATTCCTGTAACCTGGGGCAAAGCTGAGAGTTGGGACATGTTCTTGTGATCTCTGCCCTGGGGAGGTGGAAACAGATGTGTTCCTGATGATGTGGTTGGTCCCAGCCAGCCTAGCCATCTGGCAAAACATTGAGCCAATGAGATACCTTGTTCCAAAATATAAGCCACCTGAGGAATGACACCTGAAGATGACCCCTGGCCTTCACACACACACACACACACACACACAGAGAGAGAGAGAGAGAGAGAGAGACAGAGACAGAGACAGAGACAGAGACAGAGACACACACACATGCATGTATGCACATGCAAAACATGGATACACACATTTAAAATATAAAAACAGTCGTGGAACTTTTTGTGGCACCTCCATGGCAGTCCGCCATGCCTTTATGAATCTGAGAAACTCATTGAAGTGAATGATGAATGAGACCTTTGTGCTGTCTCTGAGAAGCTCATGGCCACAGAAGTAGCCGCTAATGCTCCGGGTGACGAGTGGAAGGGTTACGTGGTCAGAACCTGTGTGTGGCAGGAAAGGCAGACAGAGTTTTTCCATGAAGCAAGGTGTCTTGTCCCATGGCAGAGTGCACCTGGCACTCTTGTTAGAGATCAAGAAGAACTGGAGGACAGTTCCAGGCTGTTCAGGGATGCACTGTGGATGCCATTCTGGATATTTTCGACTTCCTTTACTGAAGAAGAGGAAAGAAAGATAATCCTGGACTAACAGATACTGTTGTGCCTTAGTGTTGGAGCCAAAAAAATCTATCAGAATCTGGAAACTTTTTGGTTCCCTAAAGAAGATGGTGTTCACCAATATGCTGTCAGAAAGTTCATAAAGAAGGTAAGAAACCCAGGACCAAAGCTCCAAAGATGCAAGGTCAAGGTCTTGTTACCCAGCGTGTCCTGCGACACCAATGCCAGTATATTGCTCTGAAACAAAGAGGAGGATGCAGAAAGTACTAAGATTAGCCTAAGAGAATGAAGGAAGCCAAGGAAAAATGCCGGGAACAGACTGCCAAGAGACACAGGCTGTCCTTGCTGTGAGTGTCTGCTTCAAAATCCAGTCTAACCTAAGTCTTTAATAGTGACACAGAATGATCGGTTTGGGGGCGAGGGGGTTGGGGGAAGAAGTTGACAAAAACCAGAGGAAGCAGAACTGAATAAACAGGAAAACAGAATCCTAGTTTAATACAAGATGGTGGAGAGTGGATTCAAATGAAAATCTAATAAAATATTGGAGAATAGAAGAATAGCAGAAAAACTTAGTAGAAAATTGACCCAGAGTAATGTTATGTCCAAGACAACATATATTCTAACAAAACTACTAGTCCTAACAAAGAAAAGTGGAAACAAAAAAGGATACTTTTCTAAATATATGTGTGTATATATATGTATATATTCTAAATAGATATATATAAATATATGTAAATATGTGTATATATTCTAAATATATGTATTTAGAAAAATATTTATACATATAGACATATATTCTAAAGATAATTTCAAGTAAAAACATAGTATAATGTAATAATTATAAAATGGCAAGATGGTATTGGGATCAGACATGAGTGGTCTGTAAATGGGGATGGGCTTGTCTTCTTTCAACTTTTTCCCAAGGGCACAAATGAACCCCAGTTTTGTGCTGTGTAGAATAACACACAGTGACTTAAGTGGCCAAAAATAAGACTTGAGTAAAGATTTGCCAAGGAGATGGAGGCCACAGAAAGTAAGGACCCTGTGACCAGAGTACAGAATGCTGCTCCAAATACATGGAATCAAGACACAGAGCCATGTTTAGCACTAACTGCCAGTTCCTGAGGAAAGTGGAGCCCTGGGTGGGAAATAAAGCTGTGGCATTGTGCTGTCCAGTATAGTAACTGCAGCCCAACAAGGCAAGCACTTAGCATGTAGCTAATGTGAATTTAGATTTGCTTCACAATCAATACACATACATTTTAAGCTATCAGCATAAAATGAAAAAATATTTCAACTAATCTGAGAATACAGAGTGGTCATTGAAGGACTGTGGTGTAAAGACACCATTACACACATACACACCCCAAAGCCCCCAGTACAAACTGGCATCTGGTTATGCAATTTATTTGAAAAAGAATAGTGTAATAAGACCACAAGAAAGTCCCTACCTCGTATCTTACACAAGCCCACTGGAGAGTGACTAGTTCAAAATATGGGCGCAGCATAGTGAGTTTGTCTTCAGTGTTGGCAGATGTGTCTACACAGGTCAAAATAAGTTAAATAAATTACTAGATTAGACCACTTGAAAATAATTTCTGTGTGTTGAAAGACCCTGCAGAGTGGAGAAGTGTGTACACGTGCACACCTGGCCGAGGGCACCCATCAAGAAATATAAAGAGCTACTATGTATCAGCAAGTGGATATTCCAGTAGGAATTTAGCAAAGTATTTAGATAAACACGTCACAAAAGATTGTTATCCATGCTATCAAAATATATGTAAATGTGCTAGTGTCTTTGCCACGGGGGGAAAGCAAATTAAAACCATGGTGATAGGCTCCCCACTCAGGCCCAGCAGCAGGGAAGCCTGAAGCGTGCGTGGAGCAATTGGAGCTCCCGAGCTCTTGGCAGGGATGCAAACCACAACAGCCACTTGGGAAAACGGCATGACAGCATCTCCTGCAGCTGAAATACACCCTAGGTGTGACACAGTCCACTGCCAAGTGCTGAGTGTGCTGGCCACATTGCAGTCTGGAACCAGGGTAGCCAGGGCTGGTTGGAGGCACTGGGACCAATTGAAGATGAACTCCAGGACACAGGTGCATTGATCAGCTGACCCCCTAGTCTGAATGGTGGTTTAAAAGAGAATGACCTCCATAGGCTCATATATTTGAATACTTGGTTCTCAGTTGGAACTGCCTAGGAAGGGTTAGGAGGTGTAGCCTTGTAGGAGGTGTGTCACTGGGGGTGGACTTTTTGAAGTTTCAAAGGCCCACTCTATTCCCAGTTAGCATTTTTCCCTCCCTCCCTCTCACCCTTCCTCCCTCCTTCCGTGTGTGTGTGTGTGTGTGTGTGTGTGTGTGTCTCACTGGCCTCTAGCTCACTCACTACACTAGGCTGGCCGGTCAGCAAATCCCAGGGAGCCTCTGACTCGACCTCCCCAGTGCTGGGTTTCAAAGGGTACACCACCATGTTGGGTTTTGCCATAGGTTCTGGAGATGGCTCTCAGGCCTTCATGCTTGTGAGGCAAGTGTTTTACGGAAGAGGCTCTCTCCCCAGCCCTGATCGTGTACCTCTTAATGAGCACATGTGTTTCTTTCTGTGGTAGGGTAAGGGTTAATCCTTGCTGTCTGACTGGATTTAGGGTCATGAGAAGACACTGGGTCGAAGGATTTCCACAGAGGTTCCACCAAGGAGGAAAGCACATCCTAACCCGAGTGGCACCATGGGCTAGGGGCCCCAGCTGAAGAAGGGCTGGAAGGGAGGAGGAAGCCTCATGAGGACCAGCATTCATCTCAGCCTCCTGACTGCAGATCCAGGGCGAACAGCTGATTGCCCTGAGAGCTGTCACAGTAATGGGGAAGTAATAAGGGGAAGAGGTTCCGGGGGACAACTCATCACCAAGGTTTTGGGGGACCCAAGTCTTTCCTGGCTGCTTTCTGTAACTTAAGTGGCAGCAGAAACTGGTGTCTTTAAATTATGTCTCTGAAGCGATAGTTCATAGCCAAAGCCAAGGTCACTAGGGCCACCCAATGTAATGAAGTTGAGGTGGTAAGCAGATCCATCCAAACCTTTGAAATCCTGTGACCCTAGAAAGGAACAGATGCGTAGCCTACTGAAGACTGAGCATCCTCACCTCCACACAGGTGCCCAGGCACAGGCACAAGAATAAAAACATAAATAGATGTAGACAATTGAAGGAAGAGAAAACCAAGGTGGTATGGCACCTGAGGAAAACACCCCAGGTTGCCCTTTGACCTTGCACATAGAAATTTGCATACACATACACACTTTTTAAAAGAGTACAGGGGGACTAGGCATATAGCTCGGTGATAGAGCTAGCATGTGCACTTCCTCCGTCCTCAGCACCACAAACAGGCACCAGAAAATCCCTAACAGCATTTTCCCAATCACCAAAATCTAGAAATTATCGTTTACAGAAGGAGTTGTGAACAGAGGGATGTGTACACATAAAAGAGTGACCATGAGCCTTTGGGAATTTTACCCTTGGCTCCCTGGTCCACTGCCGTTATCCGGAAGGCTTTCTCTTTTTTAGTAAGCTATATTTTTTCATTTCTAAAGAAAAAGAATGAGCATTATAAGAACATGCGAATTTCACAGCCATGATAGCTTCTTCAAGAAACAGTGCAGACTGCTTAATTCCACTGATCCTTCCAAACAGGCCAGGCAGGCTAATGTGTGACGATGGGTTAGTTACTGTCTTTGCTGAGACAGATGCCATCACAAGGGGTCTCTGGGAGGTTAGTCATGTTCTGTCTTGCTGCCCAGTGTGTTCACCTTGTGACAGCTCGTGAGAGTCTGCTCTTGCATTGTGCACAGTTTTGTGTCCTTATTACACCTGAATAGAATTCAAACAAGCAACAGCCAATCCAGTCCCTGGGGAGCTGCCTTACTGAACGGAGAGGCGTTTGGAAGTAGCTCACATTCGGTTGCTGCGGAATTGCCCACGTTTGTGAGTTGTGAGATTCTGATAAATGAAAGTGTGTGTCTGTCGTGGCTATCAGTTTTGTTCAGATATTCTTCCAAGCAAAGCCTCCTGGGCTACAGAAGGGACCAGCTTGGTCAGCTATGGAGTTTGGTGATCTTGCGCATAAGCAGGTTTCAGGGAATCATTAGGCACCCTCTGTTTCTTGTTTTTTTGTTTTGTTTTGCTTGGTTTGTCCTGTATATTCTAGATCTTACCACCATGAGAGAAACATGAAACTTCTGTGTCTGGAACCTGCATTAAGTACATCAGCATCGCACCAGACGGTGTCCCAGATCTGTACTCTTACCTTTTCCAGACAGGCGAAGGCCATTGTTGATGGCGTTTTTGTTTCTGTAGGGTTTCTCCTGGCCCACTATCATCCCAGTAAATGGTGCATACACAATAGATCCATCCGAGCACAGGACATCCACACCTGGGTGATGCCTGTTTGTTCTAGAATATAAATAAGAGCCATCAGGCTGAGGGGCTATCTCGGGGAAATGGCCAGAAGACAGTGCAGTGCCTGGGATATTTTACTCTGTTTAGCCTGATTTTAACCTCTCAGTACTAATGGCCATATTGGAAAGATTAAATAACTTAAAATCATATTTCCTTCACTGTAAGATTTAAATATTATTATATGGTATTTTGAAAAAAAATGAGACAGGGTGTACAAATATATTTTATAGTCATCTGAATCTTGACCCTTTTAAGGTCTTTTTTTTTGGCATTGGAAATCAAACCCGGGGCCTCATAGGTACTAGGCAAGTGCTATACCACTGAGCTACACACCCAAAGCCAATTAAAAATAATTACTGTTTTAGGGAGCCTATTGCATAACTATCATGTGTACTCTGGGTCTTATTTTTTTCCTCACAGTAAAGTGGTTGTAAACTTCCTTTGGTGCAAGTGGTGTTTTAACACAGCGAGGGATACCTCCCAGGCCTGTCAAACTGCGTGAGCCTAAACAAGCTCATTCCGAATAGCAAGGCATCTTGAGTTTGTCTCTATGGTCTGGCTTCCCACTGCTTTCGCTGTCTGTTCCTCCCAGGCTTTTTCCTTCCAGTGGGCACTACTGGACAATCAGATTCACAAGGATGGGACCCTTAGAATTGTGTAGAAGGCAACATTGATCAGGGAAGAGTCTAGAAGTTTCTGTGTTAATCAAATGTACAAACTTTTGAGTGTGCGCTCATTTTGAGGTCCCTCTTCCTGTTTGCCATCTCTCGGTCCCGTCTTGAGTATTTGATATGTCTTTGTAGGTAGGACCATGTGAGAGCTCCACTGTGATTCGGGCAGAGGTCAGTGATACAGTTTGATAGACGGCTGCTTTGTTGGCAGCCTGCATGTTTTCAGAACCTCAGGAGTATGACCCTTGTCTAGAAGGGATCAAGAGGTTCTTGCCTGCCTAGAGTCAGCCTTAAATGTTAAAATTGCAGAACCTTGGTCAGTAACAGTAGAGTAGATGCAAAAGAACCCAAAGTGCTGAATTCAAGCGTAGCCTTCACCGTCTCCAACTCTGCGGGATGATCAATCAGTTCAAATTTCTTATGTTTTAAAATATAGTGGGATAGTTTGGTTTTCTTCACGTTGGAAAGCCAGGGAAAGTGAGACAATGTGTGGAGAAATGGAGAAGGAAAACGTCTTGGCCCCCTTCCCTTCCACTCCTTTCCTGCCCTGTCTCCAGTGCAGACCCCATCCTTGCAGCAAGGTCTTAGAAGCTGCTCCAAATACAGTCACTGTTGCACAGAGCACTGGGTTCCTGTCTGTCAGAGGGAGGTCATTGTGTGCCCTCTAGGAAACAGGACAAAGGCGACATGAAAAGAGGATGTTTGTGCCTCCACCTACCTTTGAGCAGAGTACTGTCCACAGCCATAGCTGTCACATGTCCGGATCTCATTGGAAGATTTGCTGGCACATATGTTAACCCATGGTCCTGCCAGGGCTGCGGAGGAGAGAAGTGAGAGCTGTGGCATCTCTAGCCTGTGTCTGCCTTGTGTGTCTATTCCCCCCTCCTTTGGAGAGTTCATAGGGAAGTTCTTCCTATGGACAACTGATTCAGACATAAAACTTAGCCCCTTTGCTGTATGATTCTGTTCTGTGGCATACAAATACGTATATATCATCACCAACCTCTTCATCTCACTGTTTCAAATCATTCATGAATATGTGGTATAAGTTGTGCTTTTAGATTTTCCTTTGTGTGTGACCAGACCTGGGAGCCACTATGGTTAAGCAAAGGTAAACAGCAATAGCTTTACAAAAGAAACAACTTTAGGAGCTGTACAGTAACTTTGAAATGTTGCGTTATAGTCAGGTCTAAGAATGACATCCAGGCAAAAGGTTGACTCTCAGGCATGGCGTACTCTAAACTTGCCACCTTTATGCAGCATGACCTCAATCTCAGATTTACAGACTTGGAAGTAGGGTTTGAGACATAATCTAAAGTGCTAAGCCACAGTCAGCCTAAAGGTCAGCCTAAGGTCAGAAGGAGGCTGGGAAGGGAGTAGAGATGATTACATGAGGGTTATGAAGAGTAAGCACGGTGAGAGGCAGCTGACGCAGCGGATTCTGTGCAAACTTCTAAGTGCAACTTACCTCTTTAATATTACAAGTAATATCAATTGAATTCCCTGATTCTCAATGTTAATATTCAGAGGTACAGTTAGCAATCTTAGCCTCTCATTTTGAAGCAAAAATAAGAACCTACTAATTTGGTGTTGGTTTTACTGAAGGACATTTTATTCTTCACTGGTAGTATATATGCCGTGAAGAAGAGCTGCAGAATATGGCCGGTAAGTATATTTTCTACTGTGGCTTAAACTATGAGTCTCAAAAGGCTTCTACTGTGGGTCCAAGCTTCCAATGAATTCTTGAGCCAGCTCTAACAGCATGACTCTGAAACCAGGGTTTATCCTGGACAGCTGAAGCATCTCGTGGACAGTTTATTATTAATCTGTTCGGTTTTCTTGCCTACTATGGGCATCAAGAGGACTTTCCCTTCATCCCAATCCAGCCTTGCATCAGGAATTTCTCACCATCCAGTTCATTCAGCTCTTACTTGAGATTTTTATCTTCTAGGGTTTTGTGTTAGGGTGGGGTGTTAACTGCTTAAATTCCAGGTCAGGCCAGTGAATGCCTTTAATTCCAGCACTTGGGAGGCAGAGTCCAGCATGGACATCTGGTTGACTTGCATTCAGGAGAAAGAAGAGAGGCAGCTAGTGTGCTCACCCAGGAATATTGGTCTACCCTGCTTCTTAGAGAGGGAAGGAGGGGGAAAAGCACCAAGGGGAGGGACTGAGAACCCCCACCTCCCCCTGCACAGGTGGATCTCTGTGAGTTCGAGGCCAGCCTGATCTACAGTGCGAGTTCCAAGTAGCCAAGGCTACACAGAGAAATGCTGTCTCAAAAACCAAATGATTACTTATCATTTTATTTATCCAGGATTGGAGGCTTGTCTGAAAGTCTTCTTACACATACACATGTTGACATTTCCCTCACTGAAGAGTCAGGACATCTGGAAGAGGTGGTGGAGAAACCCCCACCGCCCCACCCACTGCATCATTTTCTCACCTAATGCAACTTCAATTATTAGTATCAAGTTTTATGTTGCAATTTTGTTATCATAGACTTTAAGATCAGGGGCAAGTCGGGTATATATTTTTCATTAACCAGGATTATAACATTGTACTTTCAACTTACCCGTGGAAATCAAGGCAGCTGCGATGAGGACTGTGGTGTAAAACATCTGGATTTTGCTTCCTGTCTCTTCCTCTAATTAGAATTGCTCCATGCACACACTTTCAAGCTTGAGTTAATATTCTCTGGTAAGTTAGGCTTAGAATCCTGTATTTCTCCTGGCTTCAGAATGAGACCCGGAAAGCATACTGAGGCAAGTTAAACTGTAACATGCTGTGGAGAGCGGTCTGATTGCCCAGAGACCTCTGGGAAAGCCATTGATCTGGGGAAGCAGCCAGTGTTACCGGGAATCCTGACCACATATTAACAGGAGTGACAACACTGGATGCAGACTGGTGTCCTTTGATTGGGGCTGGAGCGAACATGTGCATGTCAATGGTGCTATAGTTATTACTGTCTGCTGGAGACCTTTCTTTCCATGGATAATGAGTGTTTCAGTAGAGAATTGACTAGTCATAATGGGGCTGCTCCCTAATGTCAGCATATCTCTTAGGTGTGGTGGGATTTATTCTATTGTCAGTTCAGTTAGATTTCATATTAGGTGATTTTTTAACATAATTGTGTTTGTTTCTTTTTCTTTTTTCTTTTTTCTTTTTTTTTTTTTTTTTTTTTTTGGTTTTCAAGACAAGCTTTGGTAGCTTTTGTAGCTTTGGTGCTTGTCCTGGAACTCACTCAGTAGACCAGGCTGGCCTCAAACTCACAGAGATCTGCTTGTCTCTGCCTCCTGAATGCTGGAATTAAAGGTGTGCGCCACCACTGCTTGGCTGTTTATTCTTTTTATTTGACCTTGTGATTTTAAATGTTTGTGATAGTGGAAATTAATATCTAAATCATCCGTCATTAGAGAAAATATATTTAAACTAGGATATCGGTCATTTGATGTATATATACATATATAGTTAGTTTCTAAATATACTATTGAATAAAAAGCACCTCTAGAATTATATATAGTATAGTATATCATTTCTTTCAATTTCCTAAACAAAAGTATAGCCCTTTATCAATACTGCAAAAACATGCAGCACAGCCTAGGAAGGGAGAGAACTGGGGACACATGCAGCACAGCCTGGGAATGGAGAGAGCTGGGGACACATGCAGCACAG
>JAQHUG010000005.1:5762625-5784615 GCA_028555095.1 Dicrostonyx torquatus
ACCAATGGTAATAAAATATATTCACAGCATACAGAGGGGAATCCCACATCAGTAGTTATAAATATTTTAAACATGAGGGGGTGCTGGAGCAATGGCTCGGAGGTTAAGAGCAGAGGCTGTTCTTGCAGAGGATCCAGGTTCGATCCTCCAGGACCCACATGGTGGCTTACAACCATCTGTGTAACTCAACTTCCAGGAGATCTGATATCTTCTTCTGGTATGGGGCAAAATACCCATACACATAAAATAAAAATAAATAATTATTTTTGTTTGAGGAACCACCACACCAATTTTCATTCCCACCAAGAGTGCATAAGGGTTTTAATTTTTTGAGTTTATTATTTTTTATAATAACTATCCAGACAGGTGAGATGATATCACTATGTGCACGCGCACGCACGCGCACACACACACTCTTCTCAGGAATGTGTGTGGATTAGATCCACCGTGTGCTGAGGGCAGAGAACTTCAAAGTGTGGAATCTGCTTCTTACAGCCTTCTAGATTTCTGGGTCTACACCACAGCTTCGGCATTAGCATTCACCCAGAGTTGCCTCTTGTGACTGGTGGACTCTGTCTCTGGCACACTTTCATGGCCAAAAGACTCTTGTGGTGACAACTGGTACAAAAGCAAGCCCAGGACTTCAGTCAGTAACATTTAGCTCCTCCATCCCACTGAGCTCAAATGGCAATCTAGGAAGACTCCACAGCTACTCATTTAAATCCAACCTTTCCAACTAAGCATCTTCTTTTTTCAAAACCCTGCCTGAGAGTTAATTTGTAGAATCAGACTATTTTGAGCCCATGATTCCAGAATGTCCTAAGTTCCAGGCAGCAGACAGTTCACTCTGTCCACACTCACGGTCCCAGCAGACACTCTGCCACTCAGTTTCACCACTGTGGGTGCTTTGATCACAGAAAGCAAATAGCTGTCTGCTACCTAGGGAAGCCCAGACTTAGATTACCCTCAAGTCACCGCACTTTGAACCCAGAAATTGCACCACACACAGACCTGTTGCTGTTGCCAGCGGTTACAACACACACATTCTTGGCACCATTGCTCTGATTGACTCAGAGAGGCTGAGCATCTTAAAGCAAAGAGTCAGCCACCATGTCAAGGGAAGAAGTGATGCTGGGCTCAGGGATTAAAATACCCATCGAGCTACAGACATCTCCTAAAAAAGGAAACTTTCAGCAAGAGCGTCTTTCAGAGATGACGATACTACTTCAGCATTCAGCAATCCAATCCATCTTGTGCTGGCTCCGTGTGTGGGCACAGTACCACTCCACAGTGAGAGGCAGCAGAGAGGCAAGCAGACCTGGCAAAGATGGGCAGGTAACTGAGAGAGTGAAGCTCAGAGGAGAGAATGAGGATGAGTGAGAACCCAGGGGTGGGATAGGCTGGAGAAGCAGGAACAACCTGTAGCAAGCTCAGCCTGTGACATATTCCAGGGCTGGAGATCCAGCTCACTTCCTGCTGGCCTGTTTGCAAAGCTGACATTTCTGAAGTTCATCTTCTTCCAGGGGTTGCGGCCTTCCCCTGGGGAACATTTCTGATGGAGACAGACAGAGCATAAACAGGTCATCACTGGACATTCACAAACATTCATGCCATGACTGGGCATGTCCCATTGCCATGACTGGGCATGTCCCATTGCCATGACTGGGCATGTCCCATTGCCATGACTGGGCATGTCCCATGGTGTTTGTTTTCTAGGTTTACCATGAGCATGTTTTATGAGAAGATAGAAATTTGAGAAAATCCTGTTGTTGTTAGATCATGACTATCAAGCTAAGAAACTTGATTGGACCCGATCCCCTAAAGGATGGTGTGACCATAAGTGGGTGGTCTGACTTAAAGCAAGTCTCAGCCAGGCTGCTGGTGGGGAAGCACAAGCTTCCAGGGAGAATGCTGTCTTTCTGGCCTAGAGGGGTCTTTTAAGAGATAGAAAGTGGGGCAGAAAGGGAGGGAGAAGGTGGGGGAGGATAGGCAGATTTTTAAAAATTTGTCCAGGTGATTGTGGAGGCAAGCAGGGTAGGCAGGCTGGGGGCTGGAAAAGCTGACCCTGCTGTGTGAAGTCCAAAAGCTTTCAGGAGACAGAATTAAAGCCTTCATCTGATTGGACGAGCCACACCCTGTATTAAAGAGAGTTCTAGTGATTTAAATGTTAATCTGGGGCAGGAGAGAGGGCTCAGTAGTCTGCCAAACCTGACATTGTGAGTTCAGTCCCTAAGACCCCCGTTGTGAAAGGAGAGAAGAGACTCCAGGACTCTAGCGGATTGTCCTTTGGCCTCACACTCACTGTGGCACGTGTCTGCCCGCTCATGTGTACACTCACATTCAAATAGTAGATGTAATAACTTTTAGAAATACATTTAAATGGTAATCTCTTCAACAAAAAGTAACTTCACAGCCACATTCCTCTGTTGGTGTTTGAACTGGAAACCCTGAAAAACCCGAGAAGACATCAGGTAAACACTGTGTCACCTGGTACCTTTGCCTCAGGTTAACTGAGCTAAAACAGGAGCCTGCCCTGTGGGCATAACCTTGAGACTCCAAGAAATTTCATTTTGTTGATTTACTTATTGCAATAATCTCAAGAATACCTGTGGTCTATCCAGTTTACCATTGTTGATGAAGAAAAGGGGAGAAATAAGACACAAGGAAAGGTCTGAGCCAGGAAAGCAACCCTGAGTCCCACCTTCTGTGGCTGGCAGTGTCTTGGGAGTATTCGGCTCCAGTCCTTGTCATTTACCAGCCGCAAGCAATAGAGAAGAAAGGACATTCCAGAGCAAAGACCAGAAGAAAGGACATTCCAGAGCAAAGACCAGAAGGTGGCTGAAGCAGGCAAGGATGATCCCACCTGGGAGGACAAAGAAGGTTGTAGGGAATCTCAGTCAGACTTCCTCTTGGACTGTAAATCCCCAAATAACAACATGGAGACTTCTTATTAATTATGAAAGCTTGGACTTTAGGTTAGGCTTGTCCCAACTAGCTCTTATGACTTAAATTAGCTTAAATCTTATAAATTAAAATAAATTGGTTTCACTTTATCTACGTTCTGCCTCGTGACTTTTTATCTCTCTCCTATTCTGTACATCTGTCTATATGTCTGACATGTTCTGTGTCTTCTGCACATGTAGATTCTAACCGAGTTCCTCTCTCTGCCAGGAAGTCTTGCCTAACACCTCCTGCCTAGCTATTAGCCATTCAACTCTTTATTAAACCAATCAGAAGGTGCCTTTCACACAGGATGATCAACAGAACATGACTCTAGGCCCCCTCAACCCCAACACAAGAAGAGGCTCTTTCCACATATCCCAGGAGTGCAGTATGAGTTGGAGGAGAGAGGTTTCTTCTGTGGCTTTTGAAATAAAAATTGCCTATCAAGCAATGAGTATTTTTATTCCTTTGTAGACCAATAACAATTGAAACATTTTTTCTCCCTGTCAAAAGTTCCAGGTTGCTCCTTTTATTCCTCCTCAATTATGTTTTGCTTTTTAAAGGCTGACCTTGCCTTGCTGAGGCAGAGGGATTGCAGTAATTTCTCTGCTGACAGCTTCAGGGAAGAAGTCCTCAGTGGCTCCCAAAGGGAACAAAGAACCTTTTGTTTTACCTTTTGCTGCAGTTTGCTCCTCCACAGCTGAAGTTCAAACAAGCCACAGCTATTTGACCTTGACCCCTGAAAGCACTCACCTACATCCCTGCTCCTGGTCCAAGCACAGTCTCTCTGAATGACAGCCAAATCCCCATCCCAGAGACCCTGGTGAGGTCCGTGGATGATGAAGATATCACCATATGTGTTTCCTACTGAGCCCAAGCTCTGTAGAGCCAGAAGCAAGGAGTGGTCTCTTCCGTGAGAGCCTGCTAGCAGAGTCAGGGTACCTAGAGGGGAAGCCTGGTCTAACCAAAGTGTGTGGGGTGGGGGTTGAGTATGGGGGGGGGAGTGGCAGAGTAGAACAGCCCTAATCTTTCAAGAAAAGTAAAAGTAGGTGAGGAAATGACCATGGGCTTGAAATTAAGCAGGGTGAGGACTCAAATTCATCTGATAATAGGATTGTCTCACAGTGGGGTCCTAGGAAGGTCTGCGCCCCTCCCCACCAGTGTCTGACTGCCCAGAAGTAACAAGCAAGAGAGGGAAGCCAAGGAGCCAAGACACAAGGTGGTCAGCTTAGCAAATGCTAAGGCTGGATGTGGAGACAGGAAAACCCAATGAGAACAAAGATGACCTCAGAAAACTCATCCTCACAACCGTGGGCTCAGGATCACCCTGCAGACCTGCAGCTTTCCCACGTAATGCGTCTTTGCTGCACAGTCCTTGTGCGTTCCGACCGCCCTGTGTTCTTGTCCTTCCCTTCACTCAGAGGCCTATCTATCCTGTTACCGTTCACCCCGAGTCCTGTTTGCTCCATGTCATTCTCCTAGCTGGTTACAGGCTTGTTTCTAAACAACCTCAGAACTTTTCTGTGAGACATTTAAAGTTCCTTCAGGACTATAGCCACGTGTGCATCTTTTGCGTGGCCCTATTTCCTTGTGAAAGTGAACAGCTTGAAGGAAGAGACCTGGTCAGGCCCTGCACGTCTGTCCCCAACGTGATCAAATATTTCAGGACAAGTTCATTTTTTTCCCCTGTGTGTATGTACATGTGTGAATGCTGGCATGTCCATCTGTGCAAGTGTGCACATGTAGAATCTAGAGACCGATGTCACGTGTCTTCCTCTATTTGCTCCCCACGTGAATTTTTGATGCATGGTCTCTTACAGAATCTGGAGTTCATCCTTTGGGCTACCCAGATTGGCCAATAAGCCTCTGGAATCCACACACACCATGTCCCCACTCTCTGGGGTCACAGGCACACACTGCTATGCCTGGTTTTTAATAGTTGCTGGGGACCTAGCTTTGCAGGCATTTTTCTGCTGACCCATCTCCCAGTCCTCACATTTAATTAGTGACATGTTCTGTAAACAAATCCCATTACTTCTGTGCATTCATTTTAAATTTATTGGCAATTTTTTTTGTATTTTTAATTTTGATAGAGTATCCTCTTAACTGAGAAGTTAAAATATTTGTCAAATAATTCTCACCTACAATATTGTTTGTTTCTGTAGGTTGAGCAAAATATTCATGGAAGAGGAGATCCCAAGCACTTATTTGAATGGCCGTTAAATTATGCACAACAGAAAGGAGCTAACACTTTGCCCAGACATTGTGTATTCCCTTAGATTGCTTAGGTTGCACTTACTTGTCGCTGCACAAATAAATGAGAGAAAGGTTATGATGAGCAACTAGAGTTTTATATAGAAGACAACGTCTCTCGTGGACCAGACTGGGCGCCAAGAAGCTGCCCATGTTGCTTCTCCCTCAGTTTCCCCATCTACTGCTCACAGAACTTCAGGTCGAATGCCTGCTCCCGCCAACATCCGCAGTGCGAATCTCCACTAGTGGGCGCCATTGAGCAGCCTGCGAACTCTCTCAATGCTCCTGAGCTGTTTACTGTCCTGAAAGCCCACGTTTGGATCTTAACTAACCCAGGGTTGTGAAAGTAGCTGCAATAGCTGGATCCATCAGCATGTCTCGAGGTCCATGCTGGCCTGACGCTCTGGTTCTGAGTCATACCTACGATGGAAGCTTGCAGTTTGACACCACCGCGTGACGCTGTTGCAAAGGTTTACCCTTTGTGGAAAAAGCTGATCATAGATGGTGCTCTTGTTTTCTTTTAGTAAGGAAACAAACTTATTTCTACACATGGACAGCAAGTGGCAGCCGCGAGCAGTTTTCACAGACGGAAGTTGGAGTAGGGAAACACACATGACTTAAAATATTTAAATTCACAAGAGAAGCAAGTTTGGGAATCTTTAATCTTTCTGGTGAATCCTCTCCTTGACAGGAAAAAGGTGGTGGCTGAGCCACCTAACCCCGCAGTGACTGACTGACTCAGGGCTGGACAGCAGAGACAGCCTAAGGCAGAGGTGGGTCCAAACAAGGCTCCCCAGATGCCCCCACCTCAAGTGGGGAAACAGCGTGGCTCACAGCTTGCTCGTTGCTCTTGTGAAAATGCCCTCCATTTCCCCTGGACTGGCATCTCACTATGCGCCGGGCTCTGGGCTGTCACCACACGCAGTCTAGGATCTTTGTGCTAAGGAGCCAGCCCACTGGGACTCAGAAACTGCCAGAGTCCCCAAGAGCCTCGCTGGGTAAGAGGGAGGCCACCTGCACCTTCTCTTCTCTGCTGAAGTTCCTCATTCAGTGGGTGTTGAGGTCTGGATGTGGAAGGGTCCTGAGAAGCTCCTGCTGC
The DNA here is from genome assembly GCA_028555095.1 of Dicrostonyx torquatus. Classification (NCBI taxonomy): domain Eukaryota; kingdom Metazoa; phylum Chordata; class Mammalia; order Rodentia; family Cricetidae; genus Dicrostonyx; species Dicrostonyx torquatus. Next base: position 5,768,921 of record JAQHUG010000005.1, read on the forward strand.
AGGCTCTGCGTCCTTTCCCTGTTGTGCTGAGGGAAAGCCTGGTGGGGCACTGCAGGCGCCCTTGAGAGAGAATGTGGGACGGCAATCTCTCGCCCTTTCTCCCCTTTTTCACATTTTAGCTATGAACGGAAGGGCTTTCCTCTCTGTTAGGTATCAGGATGCACCGCTTCACCTCAGGCTCCAAAGCAACAAGGTCGGCAGGCAGCAAACCTTTTTCCTTTATAAGCTGACTGTCTCAGGCACTTTCTCACAGAAACAGAAAGCTGACCGATAAAGTGAGATTGAGCATAGGAACCAGATAGCAGGGGGCCTGGCCTATAGATGGCAGCTGGAAATGGTCTCTGTGGGGTTTGTCAGCGAATACGTTCATTTCCTTCATACTGACATTCAATAGAGGACGCTCTCTAAATGTTCAATTTCACATCATTTCAACAAAGTATTAAAAGTGTACATAGATATGTGTATCAGTAACTCTTGTTCTGCTTTCTTAATTTTTGTGAGATGAATGTATAAAATCAAAATTAGATAACTATGAAAAGATCTATGATAGTCTCAAAAAAGTTAATTTTTCCATGATAGCTCTCTTTACTTCTAACTTTAAAGATAAAAAGAAAACCAAGCAATGACTGTGGATAAAAGGCCTTATTCTCATATTTCTTCTGGTAGCCTTTTTTCTTTTAAGTGTTGATGTTGTTGATGACTGACTAAACGACCCTGTCAGTGTTCATCAGTAGGAGATAATTAGGTACAGTCAATTTCTTCCTTTGCAGGGGGGAATAGTGAAGTATTTGACTTCCCATGTTGATTAACACGAAAGTGTCACTCAGAAGTAAGCCTTTACTCTAGGTCAGGATACATGTGTACATATGACATGAGTTGTCAAAATCGACAAGGATTCTCCAGGATGAGCTCAACATTCAAAGCTGTGCGTTCAGACTGGTGCGTTTCAAACGCGAGCGAAGGAGCTCAGGATATAAATAGCATGCCCATGGACAACAGCGTTGCCATTGTGATGAGATCATTTCCAGGAAAACACTAAAATGCAGCAATGGGAATGACATCTGGCCTCCCGGCAGTTGCCTCTCCTGGACATCCTACACGAAACAGCGGCTGTCCTTATTAATGCTTCAGCTCCCACGCATTTTAACGTGAGAGGCAGCAAAGAGATGCGGCCGGCGCTCGCTCGATTGACGATGCCTCTTCATTCTTGGCCGTTCTGATTCCACCTCATCCCAAAGGAACACGGTCTCTGACTTACAGTGTTTCAACTTCATGATGGTACTAAAGCAATATGTGTTCGTGGGAAGCCATGTGTCAGTTCTGAACCATGATCCTCTCCTGGGCTAGCACCATGTGGTGTATGTGGTGGATACTTAATCCAAGCCTTCCATGAGTCAGGTATAATAGAAGCAGAAATAGCATTCACAAGTTTTAGAAAGTCTTTCTTTTACTTTTTAAGGTGTGTGTGTGCATGCATGTGTGCGTGCGTACGTGTGTGTGTGTGTGTGTGTGTGTGTGTGTACAAGTACCCATGGGGACTAGAGGAGAGTATTCGATGCCCTTGGAGTTGGAATTACAGGCAGTTTAAGTCAACTCATGTAGGTGCTGGAATCCAAACTCTGGTCCAAAGGAAGAACAGCAAGTGCTCCTAACATCTCGCCAGTCCCTTATAAAGTGTTTTTAAATGGCATTGTTGAATCCTAGTCTTTTATTTTCCATCCTGTACTAGGCATGTAGTTTCCACTGGGTGCATTCTAGCAGCCATTCTGGATTGGGGTTTTGAAGAATGAGTATCTGGGGTGTGTGTGTGTGTGTGTGTGTGTGTGTGTGTGTGTGTAAGTCTGTGTCTCTAACATCACAGAGGGCTATCCCTGACCCCTGCAATAGAGAACCATAATAGTCTTAGACAGAATACAGAATCTCAAACTACTGTGGGAAACAGTACAAAAACAATTCTGTGCATGATAGGAATTGGTAGCTGGAGGATTTATCAGCAGAGAAAGCTCTCTGTAACTACTGCTATGTCAGGCTGTGTAAAATTGCCATATGCATGGAAGTATGTATTCTCTGCAGTTTGGTAAAGCAACATGGGATGTGTCTTTGCTTACTGTGCTTAGGTTCCCTCCATCTATGTTGCCTTCTTGTGCATTTATTCTGCCAATCACTGTAACACAGCTATCGCACGTCGCTGCTCCTTTCCGTGCGGAAAACTTGACTTGCGCAGTGATATTTTCATGCAAGGTCAGACTGGCCTACATAGTGAGTTCCAGGTAAGCCTTGATTTATAAAAGGTAAGACCCTCTCTCAAAAGCAAATAAATAGAATAGTCAAGAAGAAAGAATGGGGAGAAAAAAGTTAGACTGAGAAAGATAGCAAAGGTGAACAAGATGTCTCCATTTTCACAGCAGCTGGATTCGTCTCTGCTACAGTCCAATTCTGCTTTGGCAAGTGTGATGGTTAAAGGCTGTCAAGCCTCGGTTTTCCATCTGCCCTCCTTGCTGGTCCATCTGCCTGGGTCCTCCTGCTTGCTGGCAACGGGACGTTCTCACCTATAGCTCCTTGCATGAGGGCGCTTCAGTGCACCCGATCGACTTCACCACTAGCCTTTGTCTTGCCCATTATGTCCTCTTGAGAAGCCCAGTCACTATTCTCTTCATTTATTTTTGTCTAGCATAAAAATGATTCACTTTTTTCTAATTTGTAGTTACTACATACTTAATTCCAAAAGCTTCCAGCTGGCTATAGGCATGAACTATATGGCTGGCATGAACACAGACATGTAGTCCAGACCCAGAGAAAACCCGCATAGCTATAGACACAAGGGTGTCACAAACACGTGGGTGGGTGGTGCTGGCAGTATACAAGCAATAACTAGGAATGTTGAAGTCTGTGTGGTAAATCTAGCACCTTGGGCTAGATCCATGTGGATCCATTACTCCTCCCTAGAGCTTCCTTGACATTTCTCCCATGAGGTTCCGTCACGGAACAGCTGTGGCCATTTTTATCTTATGGTGAACCTCTTGTTTATAAACTTTCTGTAGAGGCAGAACGCGAGTATGAGGTTTTAATTCCGGAAAGGAATTGTGTTTGCTTTGCCCAGATTCCTCAGCCCCTCTGCAAGCTAGGGAGGGTTGGAAGATTTCAGAGACCTAGATCACTCCACCCCATAGTGACAGCCCTGCCACAGCCTGACTGCTTCTCTATCTGCCTCTGCTGGTGTGTGACCCTGCAGTCTCCACCTACAGCGGGGGTGGCTCTTTCTTCCTGGACTCCAGAAGGAGATCTGCTTGATTGCTAGAGCTGCAGAAAGTCTGTTCAGACCAGTCCAAGCTACAAATCGGAACCATTCCCATAGAAGCACCGACAGGCACTGTCCTTCCGTGGTCCAGAATGACAGTTCTACTACACTACATCTCTACCGTAATATGGAAGCCCCCCTTTCTCAGTCCCAGAGCCAGTCATGTCATCCGGATGATGGAAGACCACCCTACCTCCTCCCTATATAAGAAACCTAGTTTGAGTGTAATTGGAAAAGATGGGAGAATTTAGGTTCAATGGTACGATTCCATCTTTTACTGGATACCAGGATCCTCAGCAGGGTTTTTGAATGTGTTGGGGATATTGAGGGTTCCACCCAAAAGAGTGTCTGAGTCAGAGGATAACAAGTCTTTCTCTGTCCCACAAGCCAGTTTCCAAGTAATGACACGGAGACTTATTAATTATGAAAGCTTTATAGCTTAGGCTTGTTCTTAACCAGCTCTCATAACTTAAGTTAATCCATTCCTGTTAACCTACATTCTGCCACTTGGCTGGTGGCTGTTACCTCTCCTTCTGCACTTTCTGCTTCCTCTGCCTCTGGAAGACTCCCTCATGCCTAGATTCACTTCTCTGACTTCCTCTCTTTCTTCCGGGAAATCCCACTTATGCCTCCTGCCTTGCTACTGGCTGTTCAGCTTTTGATTACACCAATCACAGCAATACATCTTCATACAGTATAGAAATTCCCACTCTATTATCTGTAGGATATAACCCTAAAGGTACTCAGAGAAATGAAATTTGGCAAATAGATGTGTTTCATTTGCAGAGTTTGGAAAATTAAAGTATGTGCACTATAACATAGGTACATATTCAGGACTTCAATGGACAGCTGCTTTAAGTTCTGAAGAGGCTGATTCTGTAATTACACATGCATTAGCAATTATGGCCATTATGGGAATACCTGTTGAAATTAACACAATGCTCCAGCATATGTCTCTAGTAAAATGAAACAGTCTTTTGCATATTACAATATAAAGCACATTATAGGTACACCACGCAACCCTACAGGGCAAGCAGTTACAGAAAGATCTAATTACACTTTAAGCGATATGTTTAAAAAACAGACGGGTAATAAAGACCCCTAGAGACAGATTATACAATGCTTTATTAACTTTAATTTTTTAATGATAATGAGAAAGGAACAACAGCTGCGGAGAAACAATGGCTAGTGAAAAAACCTGCTGAATTAAACCAGACAGTGTACTCTAAAGATGTACTGACCTCAGAATGGAAACCAGGACATGTGTTATGTCGGGGAAGGGGTTTTGCTTATATTTCCACAGAAGAATATCTATAAATACCATCAAAATTGATAAAGATTAGATTCGAACAGGAGAGAGCGCTTGATTAGAAGAGGTGATAGTTCATCAGACAGTGTGGCCATTCAATCTAAACTAACTTATAAGACTAACAAATACCTTTTGTTTGATCAGATATAACCTCCCAAAAAGAGAAACTCCTCAAAGTTAGAGCTGGGGCAGGGTTTTGTTTTTGTCTTTCCATGAAAATAGAAGAATCCAGCTAAGGAATCTGAAGACCACTGGACAAATGAGACATCTGGAGAAGAAGGACAAATCATCCAGAGAAAATGTCCTAAGAAAAAGAGTAAGTTGTCCTATTGGTATGTCACATTTCCAACAGGATAAAATTTTATAAATCTTCTCAAATGTTTGTTTCTGATGTTCTCTACAGACATATAATGCAAATGGTCTTGGGGGGCTCCAACTTAATTAAAAATTAAATCTGGCTTTGGAGTTGAAGTGTGGTTCTCTCCTTCTCTAAACCCAAGCATGTTTGTTAAAAAAAAAAAAAAGAATCTAAAATCTTTGTCCCATGTCAGAAAAGCCACCTGGTATGGGACAGAAGAAAGACCAAAATTAAGGGACCCTTCTATTACCACCAGTCTCGTAATTCTTTGGTTTTATTTTGACTTTTTAAAACTTTTCTAAAAGTATAAATATTATCTCAAAATTTATAAGATTTATATATATATATGTGTGTGTGTATTTAAACTTTCTGTTGTGATATTAACATTCATATAGAGCACTAACTAATTCTAGAAATAGGCTGTAGGCTTTATCTAGTTCATCATATGTGATTTTGGGATTGAGTCTGAATCAGGTAACTAGGAATTAAGCTTGTGTAACCCAGATGTATTTAATAGATTGTGATCCTTTACCTCTCTGAGATCTGCTGCATATGACATTTAAAACATTTAAGTTTTCTTCAGTGAACCATGACCATTCCTAACAGTAACCTTTGAAGTCTCCAAGGATGATACAGCTATCTCTCCCAGGACTTGACCATTATCTCAATTTGTTCAGGGTTGCCGAAAGATGCTGTCATCCTCAGACAACAGGAAGCAGTCTAAAGAACATGATGTCCACATTACCAAGAGGCGGGGTGGGTGGTTTTTGGTTTTTCAGTGGATTGTGGATGTTTATTATCCTCTAGGGAGTTAGCTGAGATTTGTTACTGGTCATAGTTAGGGAGGAAGCTAAGCAAATAAAATTAGATTCAGGGATCTTGTTCTGAAAAGAAAAAAGGGGGTATAGGAATGATAGGATAAAAGGGTAGATTATTGAATCTACTTTTAAGCTAAAAAAAGCAACTACTAGTCTTAAATATTCTACATTGGTATGGACTTTTGTATATTGATACAAATTTAAGGTTATTTTTGTTATACTGTTGTACCAGGCTTTTTCTTTGAGCCACCAACCAGCTCCTGAAACATGACACAGACTTATTAGTTATAAGTGCTTGACTTAGCTTAGGCTTGTTTCTGGCTAACTCTTATTATTTAAATTAACCTGTTTCTCTTCATTAACATTTTGCCTCGGTGCTTTTTACTTTTCTTTCCTTCTTCCACTTACTTTCCTCTACTTTCACCGCTTCTCATGTCTGGGCGGCTGGCAGCTGCCTGGTTTCTGGTCACAGACTTCTCCTCATTCTGTCCTCTTCCTTTTTCTCTTGTTCTTCCCCTGAGCCTAGATTTTCCCTTCTTTTTATTTTCTCTGCCTGCCAACCCTGCCTATCCATCTCCTGCCTAGCTTATTGGCTATTCAGCTTTTTATTAGATCAATCAGTGCCTTAGGTAGGCAAGGTGAAACAATGTAATATATCTTTTCATAATTAAACAAATGCAGCATAAACCAATATAATACACCTTTATAAAGTTAAATAATATTCCACAGCATAAACAAATGTAACACATCTTTACACAGTTAAAGTAATCTCCAGAACATATAATGTGTCTATTCTTGTTTCGGATATTTTTGTGTACTGATGCAAATTTAAGGTTATTTTGTTTTAACATGTTGTATATATGTTTCTACTCTTGTTTAAAATATTGTACCTATGCAGCTCATTTTAAAATGTAATGTAAATTTCTAGTCCTTAAAGACTATTATTACAAACTGTCTAAGATAATTAAGAAATGTAGATTAGTAGTTAACCATCAATCACAATCAAACTTGTGGCCATGTTAGGTAAGTTTTTAAAGGTCAAGCAGAGATATATTTTAGACAGATGGCCTTCAGACACTTCAGAGATCTACAGAGTATGGCATTTAAAATGTTTTAATAAAAAAGCTTTCCATGACAGTGAGACACATATGCTCCCAGCAGCTCCAATCTACTTCAGAGAAGATGATGGGCATTGAGGAAACTCCACACAGAGTTTGCTTTCTTTAAGGCAAAAGTTAGCCACTGGACAATAAACTGTCCTAGCGGCAACTCCTGACAATATGCTTAAAAATTAGACAAGCAGGACATGAAAGGAATTGAATGCCAAACCTTCCCAAGATAAGGTATGACAGTCTTTTAAAATCCCTACTTCACAGAAAAATCTGTCAGATAGTCTAGAACTGTAGGCCAAAGATGGATGCCCCAATATTACAGAGTAACCTTGGGCAACTGTCCAAGCAGCCAGTTGTTTCTGTCATTTCTACAATTTTGGAAGTTATTTGCTCTGCACTTCCTGTTACTCAGTTAATATTATATCCTTCTTGGGTCTTTGATGGGTTAAAGACTAGATAGTTATAGTTACAGTTTTCTTTGTTACAAAATTTAGAAAATAAACTCACATAAGAGATGTAAAGTTTATACAGTTGAGAACAAAACCTTAAGTTGTTTGCCTAAGAAGATATTCTAAGGTCTAAAAAGATATTTTTAGGATGGTAAGACAAGTTATGATAGAAAATGGTTTAGTATAAATCTTTGAGCTCATCAAGATAAAATAGAAAATAATTTCTCCAAATTTGCCAAATACAAATGGACTGGGCATTGTGAATGTAATTCTTAATTGAAAATTGCTCTTATTGTATATAATTTTACTGTATTAGAGTTAAAATCCATTTTATTTAGACAAAAGGAGGGAATGTTATGAGATATTTGTACAATGTATGAAACTGTATTGCTATGATTGGTATAATAAAAAGCTGAATAGTCAATAACTAGGCAGGACATATAGGTGGGACTTCCGGGCAGAGAGAGAACTCTGTCTAGAAGAAAGGCAGAGTCAACATGTAGACTCAGAGGAAGCAGGATGGGCCATACGGAGAAGAAGTAATGACACATGGCAGAATGTGGGTTAATATAAATGGGTTAATTTTGAGAACAATCCTAAGCTAAGACTGAACGGTCATTAATTAATAATAAGTTTAGGTGGCTGACGGGACAGAGAAAGACTTATTCCATCAGGGTGTTTAATACAAACTTTGTGGTGTGATTTTAATGTAGGTGACACTTCTCTCAAGCCATTTTATAAAACCCCTTTTAATGAACTGGCTTTTTTTTTTCCCAAGACAGGGTTTCTCTGTGAGGCCTTAGCAGTCCTGAACTCACTCTGTAAGGCAGGCTGTCTCTGCCTCTGCCTCCTGAGTTCTGGGATTAAAGGCATGCACCACCACCACCCGGCTTGAACTGGCTCTTCTTTAGGTTGGCCCTCCTATGTTCTTGCTCTGAGAACTTAGAAAATTCACTGTGTGTCACTGAGTTTAATTCATTATCAAGAGATGGATTACTGACACCTCAGATGCTGTGAATGAATTAGGGAAGTGAGCAACGCTTGCTATTGCCTGTCCTGAAACAAGAATCCTTGTCCTGAAGTGTGTTTGTCTTCCAGGCAGGTTGCAGCGAGACATCCTAGGATCCCCTTGTGCATTGGTATAAATCAGGGCTGTTCACAGCAACACTGTCGCTGTCATTTCAGCTTGGAAAGGCCAACTGACTCAGGTATTGAGGATGGATCTGCTTACATATGCCAGTATTACCCTCAGCTGTTGGCACTTTCTAGGAGGCTGTAGAATGCAGCTCTCTGTGTGCAGCTATGTAAAGGGTATAATTCAAGCCCAGGTTCCTCTTCTCACCCTGGTAAGACACCACCCTTTCCTGCTGTCAAGGACAGCACCACCATCGCTGCCTCCTCATTCCAATGGATTAGCACTTCCAAAAACAGGCACAGAATGAGTCTTCCCTCCATGAGGTTCCTTCTGCTGGTCACAGCAGCAACCAATAGTATTTTGAATTTTAGTTATGTGGATTTTTTTGAGACAAGGTCTCAAACTGTGTAGTTCCAGGTCAGCACCAAATCTGCTATAAGATCCAGGTTGTTAAACTAGCAAGTGTCCTGGCCCCGCCCCAGCCAGAGCCGAGAGTGTAGATGTCTGCCTCGATGCTCAAGTTACAGCAATGCTCTGTGTGGCCATGTGTGGTGTTAGCCTTCATGTCATAGATCATGCCACTCTAGTGCCTGCCATGGCTTTACAGGATGGGACAGAAGTGACGTGGGTGTCTGAGAAAGACCTCAGAACCATTGGTTGGCATTTGGTTTGCCCCTGCCTGGTTGGCCAGGAATGTCAGATAGTTGGCTCTGGGTGGCTGCAGGAGGAGGAAGCTTGTAAAGCCTTTTTGTTTCTGACCTGGACTCTGAAATCTGGCATGGCGCAGTAGTCTTAGCCTGCCAATAGAACAGTTGGAAATCACCCAAAAATCATTGTTAACTCAAGATGGCAAATGGAGATATGGAAATGAAACCACGGTAGCTCTTTCTAGGCCTTGGTCAGAGCATGATTTATCATCTTTAAAACAAAGTGTGCGATTGTTTTGAACAGTCCCTTAGAGGTGGAGTGTAAAACAGGGAGGGACAGGCTGGCTGCTCATGGGAATGGGCTGCAGCGAGGGCATGACTCATCAGATCAGGTGACGTGCATTGCAATCATGAAGGTATTTATTGGGTGCTCATTGTATGTAGGCCTTGTACCAGAAGTAAGGGTAAGACAGAGAATCCAAGTCCCTTCTGTCCTGTGTAACCTGTGTTCCCGGTACAGGCTGTTGCCTCAGTTGGGATAATTCACTTGTGCCTCTTTCCTAACAAGGAGAAGAAACTTGGATGTGCCACAGCAGAATGGCAAGGACCCCAGCCCAGATTCGGGGTCATCAGGCAGGCAGGCTCTGAGCCCTGGCAGTGTTCATACATCATGATGCAAAGGGGCGGGTTGACCTAGCAGTTGGCAGAAGAGCAGAAGAGGACCCCAAAGGGCTTCCAGAGCCACATGAGGGGTTTGGGATTCTGTCCTGGGCGGGGACGGGGCTGTGCACTTGACGGTGTTTGTGCAGAACAAAGCTGTGGTTTAGAAAGCATGTCTTTTGTGCAGTGAGACTAGCAGACTAGAGAAAGTCAGAGACCGGACAAGGCAGTGAGGAGAACCTGGCATCACCGACTTTGGCTTCGCAGTGTCACTGGAGAGTGGGTAGGCAGTCGCAGCAGCTTTTGTCTTTGTTGAGTCATACTCTCTGGCACCTTGTCTGTCACAGCCCAGCAAGACGTATCCGTTTAGGAAAAGATACACCTACCATCCTCTACAGTCAGCCAAACACACATGAAGAGGTATCAACGGCCCAGTGGGCCACAGAGACTCAGGGGAGGACGGGAGCGGGGACAGGTCTCACCCTATCCAGCATGGGTGTGTAAGGAACATGAAGGCTGAGGAGTGGTCATCTTTAAGGTCACAGGGGTTGTTGACTCTCAGTGCCCATGACCAAGGGTCAGGGAAAGCTGTCTTCTTTCACTGTGTACCAATCTCCTACCTCCCCGCCATTCTGTGAGCACAACTAAGTGTGTCCCTTCATACACGAGCTCAGAAAGCCACTCCCCAACATTTTCCAAGACAAATTGTGTATCCCAGTCCTCCGTTCCCTCTCATTGTATGTCCCCTCCCTTTGGATCATTTTTCTCTGGATTTCCCATCCATGTTGGGAACAAATGACATGCTAATATGTTCAATTGGTATCATATGCCGTAGCTTTGGAAGAAGGTGCCAGGGTACGCGAGGGAAGTGATGGGGCAGTGGAAAGTATCCATGGCAATACCATCCTGTTTAGCAAACACACAAAGAGAATTTATGCTGAGACAATCAAAATGTAACACAGAGGTGGACTTTGACAGGTCCAAGTTCAAAACCAGGATTTTCCACTGGGGAACGGAAGGACAAAAATAACATTCATATACGCTGTGCCCTGAGCATCACAGTAATCATGAGGTAGGCTTTGCCAGACCATGCGTACATCTCAAACTGTCTCATATCTTTAGGATGTATCCGTAACTCAAGACAATATCGAATTTCATTTAGAAAAACAATCTCCATGTCTTTCCATGTAATAAGTTAGGAGCATGCCTAACTCACCAAATATTTCATTCTCATTATTGCTTTTCCTGTGGGTTATGTAAGTATTTTAAGGCAGAATTTTTAAGAGAAATAAAGCCTATGTGTAATCTAAAAATATTCCGGTAATGTGATCAGCGCTTTTGAAAAGCTAAGTCCTTGGTCACTTCCCACTGGTGATGTGGCTCCCACGCTATTCATCAAAAACCCCAGTGTTCCGGGAGCACACATCCTCAGTACACTGCAGCTCAGGAGGAATTACCTGAAGTTTATGTCTCTTGACTACACTTGGCCCAGGAGCAAAGATCAAAAGCAATTGCGTGATGCAGTTTTCTGGTGGAAATGGAAGGGCTGTGAGTGTCCATTCGGAATGCTCCAAAGAGACGCTATAAAGCCTGTGGCGTATAAACAACAGCGGTTTTATTTCTTGCAGCTCTGGAAGCTGGGATTTCCGAGATCAAGGGGTTGGCAGATGTGGTGCCTCCTAGGCAACTGCAACTGGCTCCTGGTTCACAGAGCAGAGCCTTTCCACCAGGACCTCACATGGGCCTCCTCTCTCATTCACAAGAGCTCCACACTCACAACCTAACTGCCTACCAGCGGCCCTACTGCTGGATGCTGTCACACTGTGTGGGGGGAGTATACATTCAGACCTCAGCAGCTTGGTTTCCTGATGATTCATTCATGCAAAGTTTATCTTCATACACATACAGACGATCTAAAGAACTTAGATAGTGATGTGTTTTCTCTAGGACTGGAACCTTGAGTTGCTCCCAGGGTGTCCACCTAGTTTGTGTACTGCAAAGCCATGAAGACATCTCAGGGCTTCTAGACAGCAAGTGACCAGTCTGTGAAGATATGTATAGCAATGGCAACAAGAGCGGATTTCCCTTGTTAATGCTAGGTGGTTGGTTCATGGTTGGGAGAGCTTTTTCCTGGTAGCCTGTGTAAGACCTTCAGTAAGAACATCTGTACATTTGAAATATCATAAAAACACAAATGTCTATTATCCAGTTGCTCAAAAGCCTTATGTTGTACAGAGTTATCCTCACAGCAAAACTGCTGCCATCTTTGGGATGTTCAGCTAGGTCTGCTCACCAAAGACCATCACAGTTGGGCTGGTTGACTTTGTTGTTGTTGTCTTGAGACAGGGTTTCTCTGCATGACAGTCCTGACTGTCCTGAAACTTGCTTTGTAGACCAGGTTGGCCTCAAACTCATAGAGATCCGCCTGCTTCTGCCTCCCAAGTGCTGGGATTAAAGGCATGCACCACCACCGCCTGGCCTGCTGGTTGACTTTTGTTGGTTGACTATTGCTGGCCAACTATTGGTATTTATCTTGGAAGAAGGCAGATAGGGTCAGGGGACCCTCACCTGAGTATCCTGCCAGTCATTTGAATGCAATTCTGCCCTGATTGCTTGTGGCCTCTGCATTTCTGGGGAGGGCTGGAGGATACAGGTGAGGAAGAATCAGAGCAGGGGACTCCTCTCCACAGCTGTGAGAGAGTCGTCAGCCATGCTGCTTGCAAACCTTCCCTTTTGGCATGGCCGCGTAAAGGCACTTACTCTGCTGCCCGTAACTCCTCCCACTACACTGTAAGTAAACCTAGCAAACTCATTGGTTTCCCAGAGTGAACCTGGGTTGGATGGTGTTTTAGTTTGTTCTTGGAATATAGGAGGATGGTAGATGTGTCTGTATCTCCCCGGGGGAAGAATTTTAGCAATGTTGTGGCTAATACCTTGCTGTATGTTCCCCACTCTGTTGTTTGTGATTCAAATGTCCTTCTGAATACTATCCTTTCTAGTGAAAACACCAACCAGCCCATCCCAAAGCACCAAGTCTGCTGTGTAAATGAGTGTGGAACAAGCACTCAGTCGATATTTGAGATCACGGAGAGCCAGGGGCACAGCAGCACTCTGCACAAGTCTGTCTGAAGGCCTAAAGGTCGGCTCTGGTTTTGGTTGGTCTTTGTAATTACTACAGTTAGAAAAGCGATTTTTCAGGTTAAGGATACTTTTGTCATTTTTTTATGGTCTACCATTCACTCTGGCAAACGGAAAAAAAGCTACTTGAGGGGTTCTCATGTGGAAGGACTTGAGTGGTCTCACGTGGAAGGAAGGACTTGAGTGGTCTCACGTGGAAGGAAGGGCTTGAGGTTCTCTCAGGGAAGAAAGGACTTGTGGTGTTCTCACATAGAAGGACTTGAGGTGTTCTCATGTGGAAGGAAGGACTTGAGTTATTCTCACATGGAAGGACTTAAGGTGTTCTCACGTGGAAGGACTTCAGGTGTTCTCTCGTGGAAGAACTTGAAGTGGTCTCATGTGGAAGGACTTGAGGTGTTCTCACGTGGAAGGAAGGACTTGAGGTGTTCTCACGTGGAAGGAAGGACTTGAGGTGTTCTCACGTGGAAGGAAGGACTTGAGGTGTTCTCACGTGGAAGGAAGGACTTGAGGTGTTCTCACGTGGAAGGAAGGACTTGAGGTAGTCTCCTGAGGAAAGGCTTGAGGTGATCTCATGCAGAAGGATACAGTGGGGGAGGCTTCTTGCACCCAGGAGCAAGATAACTAAGCTTGCTCAGCCTCCTCTGGCTTCCTCCCTGCGCTGCACTCAGAGGATGGTTGATGCAGCCCTCTTCCATTAGCCTGCACTTGCAGCCACCCCACCCAGAGGGTGATTGCCCTCAGTAGAGCACCTAGGCTCGTTGCACAGCCAAGTCAAACAAACTCTTCTTTCTGCCAGAAAACCCAGTCATTGTTTGGCTTGAGTCATCTTCTAATCCACTTACCCACCAGACCTCCCATCCATTTCTTCACTTGCCAAGTTACAAAGAGAGGAGACGCTGGCCTGGGGTTCCACCTTATTCCGCTTGGTCATCTGAAGTGGGTGTATGGGGTGGACAAGACAGCAGGGGAGTCACCGGACATGTGGAACAGACATCGCTCACTTTATCTCAGCGAGGCAGGCATTTGTCTTGAGAGGAGCACTCTTCCTCCCTAGGAAAGAACGTCTGGAACATTCTTCCAAACGAGGATCAAAACAATGATGTCAGATGAAGCAGACTCTATGGAGTAAACACCAGCACAGAGGTCCTGCTAAGCGTGTCTGCATGGACCCTGCCAGAGAGCAGTCTCTGTAACTGGGATTCAGGTCAGCTCATGTTTACCCTGCTCTCTTGAAAAAGGCACTGAACCCATGGGATACTACAGCAAGGGGCCCCAAGAAAGGCCTCGTTGCCAGCCAGAGCAGAAAGGGCCATGTGAGGGACGAGGCACCGTGTAACCCTCTCCCGGTGGCCCTCTCCCTTCTGCTCACAATGCCTGCATACTTTGCCATCTGGCTTGTACCAGACCAGACAATAAAGTAATCATATTGTTGATTAAAAATCAGACTATCTGGAATATAACTATTCCTTTCAAGTAGCTATGTTGCGCTATCCATGAAGCATGTACAAGTCTGCCCTATGTCCCTTTTTCATTAAAATGCAATCCTAAGAGAATCCCGGCTACTCGACACCATCTGCTCTGAATTTCCCTGTGAGTTATGTGATCATGTGACTAACTCCATGTATAGATATGTATTCTGAGAGGGAGCTTATCCCAGAGACAAGTGAAATGCATCTGACTATGTCATCAGGATTGTTTTATGTCTTTGGACCTCACACTGTCAACCAGATGTCTGTTTAGCCAGGTTTACTCTTTTGGTCAGTGACACATGATTGCCTCAGATGTACATGTTCCTAGTAAGAATTCCAAGTCATCCCATGACAATTGCGGGCAAGAGAGAAGCAATGCGTTTATTAATTCCTCTTGGCAGTTGGGGAAACTCTGGGTCACAACAAAACAAGCAACCAGTCCACATACACGTGTGCATGCTCACACACCTGTGCCCGTACATACACACTCATATGCATATATACACACACTCACGCACAGGGACACACTCAGACACTTACACACCTGCATGTATACACAATACTAACACATGTATTCACACACACAGACACTCTTATATATAGACACACATATCCCCCTTTTTTTTTTTCAAGACAGGGTTTCTCTGTAGCTTTGGAGCCTGTCCTGGAAACTAGCTCTTGCTGGCCTCAAACTCAGAAAGATCCACCTGCCTCTGCCTCCCAAGTGTTGGGATTAAAGGCGTGTGCCACCACTGCCTGGCCTATACATTTTACACATACACACATTCACACACACACACACAGAGACTCATGCACACATATATTTACACACAGAGAGTACACATTTTTTGGCAGATACTCTAATCTCAAAGTTAAAAATTTTTAATAAATTAAGAAAGACGGCTCTCTACTCTCTCAGGCTGCACCTCACCCTCCACCCGCATTCATGATGACTTCAGGAGAAGTGTCACCTAGGAAAGTGGACAGGCAGGTGTCTGGTGTCACCCCTTTTATTCTGACTCCTATCTGCTGTCATTCTGACCTCCACACACACTAGTGCACATATGAGCACACACTCTGACCTCTACACACACTAGTGCACATATGAGCACACACTCTGACCTCTACACACACTAGTGCACGTATGAGCACACACTCTGACCTCTACACGCACTAGTGCACGTATGAGCACACACTCTGACCTCCACACGCACTAGTGCACATATGAGCACACACTCTGACCTCCACACGCACTAGTGCACATATGAGCACACACTCTGACCTCCACACGCACTAGTGCAC
>JAQHUG010000005.1:5785458-5803858 GCA_028555095.1 Dicrostonyx torquatus
CACTAGTGCACATATGAGCACACACTCTGACCTCCACACGCACTAGTGCACATATGAGCACACACTCTGACCTCCACACGCACTAGTGCACGTATGAGCACACATATACCAGGGCTTCAAAAGCGAGTGTTTCTTTGGCCAAATGAGGACAATGTTTCTTCCTGTCAGAGGATGTGGCATTCAAGGCACCATCTTGGAAGCATAGAGCAGACCCTTCCACCGTTGTCTTGACCTGGGCATGCCGCCTAGCCGTGAGGGATTCTGTTGCTTCTCAGACTACTCCCTCTTCAGTACTTGGTCAGAGAGGCATATAAGATATTTTTGATTGTTCTGTGCTGATTCAAAACACTAGAAATTATTTTGAAAGCAGTGGGGGGTGTCTTTGAAAAATTCAAATGAGGGAACTAAAATGGAATTGGAACTAGGACCCATACAGGAGCCAGGTGTTGGGCCATAGTCGCAGCCCTAGCGCTCAGGAAGCCGATGCAGGAGGATCGTGGGTTCCAGGGAAAGGAACGAAGGAGGAAAGGAAGAGGGGGAAAGGAGAAGAAATGGGAGGATGGGAGAAGAGGGAAGGGGACAGAAGGAATTTTAGATCTACCTGGGAGTTGGGAAAGGAGGGTTTGGACCCTGGCTCAGCTGGTGTCTCACAAGACCTTTGAATTGGGAAGAAAAAAATTCTTCAGCACTTCAGCGTTCTCTCTAGTAAAGCCAGGGCAGTGCCATCTTCCTCTGAGCTATCTGGGGATTTCAATGTTAGTGTCTCCGACAATAAATGTTTGCTGTGTGCCGGTTCCCTTCTCTGTGGAGGCAATTGGTCAGGTGAGGAAGCAGGAAGGCTAACTGGAGGGTTCCAGCCATCTTCCCCAAGGGAGATGGAGACTATGGGCATCTGGAGTGAGATGGTGGGCAGTGTTGAGGACTGCTGGGTGGATGGCTCTGAGGGACAGTTCTGCTGGCAGGTTGGGGAATTAGGGGGAGAGGGTATTCTGGTTGGCTCTGTGCAGGGGTCAGAGGGCAGCTACCTGAGTGTACAGCTGTGTCCCCATTGACCACAGGGCACTCCTCCACTGGCTCTTCCGTGGTACCCTCTTTTGATACACCACACAACAGGGGCCAACTGAGTCTACTCTCCTCCTGCTTTGTCAGTCTCATCTCCCAGGAGCCTTTGATCCTCATGGATTTCAAACACTCTTTCCTCTTCTAACCCTGTGTGTGGCTTTTGCTTCTGCCCACTCGCGGGTGCCGGCTGCTCAGAGGTCACCCTGCTCTCTACAGAAGATCAGTCACTGGGCAGCTGAAGGGGGCGTTTAGATCCACTGGAACTAGAATGTGGCATTTGTGTTCAGTAAAATGAGTGGAACACAGTCAGGGAAGCTCAGTTTGATGTTCCCAACAAAAGAAGATGGCTGCAGGACTCTGAGAGGGCAGGAGCAGGGGCACTCGGTGACATGATACTTCTGTTGAAAGGTGTCTCTGTCATTGATGCCCAAGACAGCTTCCGTGGAGCAAAGACTAAGAGAAAGGAGAGCCCTCAGGTGTTTATAGAGCTTGTGTAGTCACCGTGTGACAGGCCAGCCAGGCTGCCAGCAGGCACATCGTCATTGATGGATCTGCCTTGATGCCCCATGCTTGAAAGTCTTACTCCCACACACCTGCTGCGTTCCGCTCTCCTCTTCCCTTGCACGTACACTCTCAGTTGTGAGTAAATATGATTCTTATTTTCCAGGACTCCCATGATGCAATGTCTTCCCTTTTCTGACTCCACATCTCAAAGGCCAGTCAGTCTGTCTCCAGGGAGAAAGAGACCTCTGCCTTCTCTTTAATGTCTTCTCGGTTTGTTGCCACGGTCTTTGTCCCTTCCTTGGGGTCTGTCGCCCTCTCCTTATAGGAAGCTTCTTTGGGTTGGCTTTCCCTCCTCTGTCTCATCTTAGGGTTCTGGGGTGGCACTTCTCCCATGGGGTCATATACAAGCCACTCTTTGAACCAGGACACTGTCTAGTATACTCTATCTGGGGGAGAATGGTGGCCCTAATTGGCCTGTCACACAGGACATATACTGTGTCCACACTGATCTGGAGAAAATAAAAGTCACAGTCTAGAGAGATAGTGGCTGTAGGTGGGATCTACGGGTGGTAGCCAGGCAGAGACTGCCCTCAGACAGAACCTGTGCCCCTTTGGGGTTATGGAAAATAAACACAAAAGCACACTGTGATGCCAAATAATGCTAATTTAAAGGAAGAGTGAAGAAGGCAGGGGACTGACATTCTAATGGAAGTTGGCCTTTAAAGTGCATCTCTTATGCATGCATTTCTTATGAATGCATTTTATGTATGCATTTCTAATGTATGCATTTCTTATGAGCCCACTCTGATAGGCTAGCCTGTGCAGTGTTTGTGGCCTTCAAGGTGACTAGCTCCATGCTCAGCTATGTGCTAAGGAAGCAGGGGATCAGAGGGTTCAGGGAGTTGGCCTAAGGTAATAGCAGTTAAGAAGAAAACTTGAATAGGGCCCAGTCAGCTCCAGTGCCCATCCTAATACCCAGTATGTGACCTCATGACTTGTCCTGGCCAAATGACCACCGCTGGCTTGTGCCCTTGTCAGAGCTTGCAATGACTCTTTGTGAGCGAGTGGTCACCAGACCCAGATTCTTCTCAACCCACCTAACTGGAACTTGTCTTCTGCTGCGGTTGTCTACAGGGTTTCTTCTCACAATGCAAGCTGAAAAACCCCATTTGAACTCTTTTGCTGCTGGCCCTGAGAGCCCTGGGGAACAGCCCAGAGATTCCAGCAGGGGTTTGCTAGAGCTGGCGGGGAGGAAAAGGGGGTGAGCTGGAGTTTATAGTCCAGGCTGCAGACTGCAGGCTGCAGGTATCTTGCTGGGATGATCTTGCCTTCCCGAGTAGGGGGTTGGGAGCTGAGTTACCATTGCATCAACTCCCTTGACACCCTGGGAGCTATAGCTCCCCTCCCCCCCTCCTCCGTGGCTCTTCTCTGTCTATGAAATGGAAAGCAGATTTCTGGCTGGCCCCATGAGCAGTCTGACATCGGAGGTGTGTGGAGCAAGAGTGCTCCTGGCCATCTGTTTCTCATTAACTCCCGTGGGGTGTGTGGGGTGTGCTTCTCAGACAATGGAGCAGTGTGCACAGGCTCAACCCTGCCCGGTGACCTGCAGCCTGCTGGCAGCAGGCTCAGAGAGGCCCTCCTCCACTGTGCAGCTGGCCCTGGGGCTGGGGTGCTGGTTCCTAGAGTGTGGGGGTGGTTCCCTTTCCTCTTCTTCCTAGAAAGATGGGTTTCAGTTGTTTTCCCAAGACTCCTGATAATCTCCCTAAGTATAATTTACATTCAGTGCAGCAAGCCAGGAGTGACTGGACCCCCACCCCCACCCCCACCCTGAGGTTTTAGGGTCTGCCCTGCCAGCCTGTTTCCCTGAGCTCTTTATAGCCCTCTCTTTTAAAAACATAATAACAGCTGCTGTGCACTTCTGAGTCAGGGAGTGGACTAAGTGCTTCCTGCAGATGACCTCAGGCTGCCTGTTCAGTCTGACAAGGTAAGTGCTTTTGTTTATAGTGTTTCCACACATTAAGACATCTCTGTTGGGAGGGTCACAGGGACCTGGGCAGGGGCGGCTGGGCGACTCCAGTCCCACAGCTTACTCCTTCTCTGTCCACGGTACACACTGTACATGGAACGGTGCATGCCCCGGCCCCGGTTAGACAGATGCATCGGGGCTACTTTCCTGGCGTCACCAAGCCTGTGCCACACGCTAAGAGCTGCGTACCCCTGTGCACAGTCTTACTTGAACCTATTTAGCCTATAGCCTGGTTTCTGAGTGCTCCACATGTTACCACTGTAATCCCGAGACGCATTCAGTGGGGCTGTCGAGAAACCGTCTCCCGCGATGAGCCAATGGTGGAATTCCAGAGCCAGTGGGTGTGCACGTTTGAACGAGCTACACACCGCCTTCCAGAACGACTAGCCTCCATGCAGCCCTGGGCAGTGGAGCCTGTTTGCCACCTTTGGAGTGCTTTAAGAGGGAATTTGTTCTTTTTTTTTTTTTCCTTCTTTAAATTCACTCTCCTGGCCCCAGCTGGTTGACCACTATATAATTCATTTTAAATTGATTTTCAGAAGCTTCAAACATTAAGGACGTTGTTCCTGTGTCCTGTTTAGCAACTGTGTATCTCAGTTTGTCATTTGCCCTTCTGTCTTGTTTTTGGTGTTTTTGTATTTGGGGCACTAAAGGTTTAAATTCAGTAAGTAGGAACTAGATACAGTGGTGTGAACCTGGACTTGCAGCTCCTCTGGGAGCCGAGGCAAGCAGACTGAGTCTAGGAATTTGATACCAGGAAAGACACACAGACATACAGCTAATCCATCAATCTTTTTCTTTATCTTTTCTTCTCTCACTTTTTCATTTTGTTAATTTCTTTCCTTCTCCCTCAGGTCTTAAGTAAACTTTAGTATTGCGTGTTGACTTTGCTTTCTTGTTCAAAGACAAAATTATTATTTAGTATAACTAAAATAATGTTTATGTGGGTTTTGATCTAGATTTTCAAATTTAAAAGGAAAACCTAACTACATCTTACACAATTAATAAAATTCATAGGTGTTTTTTCTTTAAAAAAAAAGCAGAAGTGTATAGTTCTCCTCAAAGTTATTAGAAAGTTACCATCTTATCACTTTAAATATCTCAGCAGAGGTAGAACAGGCCCAGTGTCTGAGATGCAGAGTTCAAGAGCCCTCTCTACGCTTTAACGGAACTCAGAATCGTGGCCACATCCCACCCTCCCAGCCTCCATCCCACAATCCTGATGCTGTATCTCTTCTGCCCCACAGAAAGAAGCAGAACTCGAGAGGTAAGTAAGATTTGGACTAGATTCTGACTGGTGGGGCCTGTAGAGGTGACACAAGTTATTTATGTGTGTGCTGAAGAAAATCCACCAAGCAGAGAGAGAGAGAGAGAGAGAGAGAGAGAGAGAGAGAGAGAGAGCAGGGGTGCCCAGACCTGAGCGGGCCTCAGGCTGCCTGGAATACAGAGCTGCAGGACCATCTGACCTGGCTTTCCTGGGCCTCTTTCCTCCCTCCCTCTGATGGCTTACACACACACACACACACATTCTCTCTCTCTCTCTCTCTCTCTCTCTCTCTCTCTCTCTCTCTCTCTCCACACATCACACCCACCCACACACCACACATTGATTAAACCAGCAGCCAGGAGTCAGAAGAACTGGCCCTGCGGACTATACAGGCCACAGCGTCTGGGGTCACAGAGCAAGTTAGACGACAGTGCATCAGGATAAAGAAGTAACAGGATAAAGAAAAAAGAACACACGTCTACCACCTAGAGGAAGTGCTTGGGGAGAATTCCTCGAGGACATTTTAGGCTGTGCCTCTTGCTTGTGGCTGGGAGCACAACAGTTTCTTTTTAAAGCTAAGTTAACCACAGTGTACTTGGAAGCCCCAAACAAAAGCTATTTAAAGGCTGAGGATACCGCTCCACGGAAAGGCTTGCTAGCAGCATGAGGCCCTGGGTTTCTTCCCGGCACTCTAGTACAAACAAACAAAGCCATGTAAAGAATGACAAAATGGCAGATGATAATTGTGCCCAAATGCTTCAGTGATTGCTTTAGAACAGTGAAGTGCACACACGCTCAGAAGGACCCGAGTCACTCAAAGGCAGTGAGTTTGATTTGTTTTTGCTTTTAAGCAGAAATTTGCTCCTGGAATTTCAAGCAATTCAACTGAGCTCATTTTTATGCTTTACTCCTGGCTCTTCTTTGGTAGAAAAATTTAAGATTTTTGTTGTTGTTTCCTGGAAGCTGCTGTGTACATCGGGTTGGTTTTCACCCGATTCTGCCTCCAGAGGGCTAGGATAAAAGGGATGCACAATCACACCCCTGTTCAAATTACTTTGTAAAATTGCTGTAACCTGGATCCAAAACCAGCAAATGCAAAGACCCCCACCCTGAGTCTCGGTGTCACTCCTCAACCTCCCTCCTTGCCAGGAAGCTGAGCTGCATCTCAGAATCCCGCTGAGGGTGGTACTAGGGAACACACCCACAGAGAGAGCTATTTCCACCTGTCCATGAAGAGACCAACACCCCACAGTAGTCTAAGCAGCAGCAGTCGTAGTTTGTGATTATCCTCAACTGTAGAGGGGAAGAGCTGGTTGGTCTGAGAAATGGGTTCCTTGGTTTCATTTATGTATTGGCGCTCTAGAACAACGAAGCAGCAACTTACAGTTGTGGAATTTTCCCGATAAAACAATCTCACTGGACGTTTGAATTGGAGTCTATGTGTCTATTCAGAAGACCTTAATATTGAGACCCTGCAGCCTCAGTCTTAATGCTTACTACTTCAGTAACCACGGCATGTCTCCTTTGAGTCCCTACACATCTGTTGCCTTCACGATGAAGGGATAGACTAATCCACACCCAACGTCCCCTCTTCAGAACCCAACATCATACAAGCCAGAAGTGATGGGTCATGTCTGCCCTCTCAGCCAATGGGAAGCTAAGGAGACCATCCTGGGTGACAAAGTGAGACCCTGACGATGATCCACGTAAAGTGGCGAAGGACGACTCTGAAGCCACCCAAGTTGCTGTTGTTTGTTTCAGATTATTTTCTCTTCATGGTAATATTAGTAAATTGATCTTGCAGTGGTTGAGAATGTGTTTTAGTGGAGGTCCCTGTACTTTGGGTCCCAAGGGCCACCACTTAGAAAGTCACTAGATGATTCACAAAACAGTGTCAAGTACACTCCTAGCCAAAACTCATTGCAGCCAGGTCTCAGCAATGGATGTGCAGCCAGCTTGAAGGCTTCCCCCAGGACCTGTGGGCTTCCTCGTGTTCTCCTTCCCACTACGGACACTCTTTACCAGCCAGGAAAATGGAACAAACTGTGTGATCCGTTTGCACACTGACACCAACTAGGTACTCATTATCTGATCTTCGTCTTTGGGGTTTGCCCACGTAGTGACTCCATGTACCAGCACTTCACACTCCCAGAAGAAAGTCAGATGCTCAAGAGTTGAGGTACTGTGACCCAACACAGTTCAGGGACAGTTCTATGAAACAGTAGGGAAATGCCACTAGCCAAATTCTCTGGTTCTAGAGGGCAGGCTTCACTAGGATGACAGTCTGAGGCCTGCTTAGGTGGCCATAATTACACAGTCACCATCAAACTTAGAATACTCTGAGTCATTTCAATCTGCACATCAGTGAAAGTGCATGCAGTTATTCGTCTGCAATGGCCTGTGCTCCAGCTGCTCCGACTCTTGCCTCCAGAAGTTCTGCATCCTGAGTTAACTGGGTTGAAGATGGGGAGGGAGCCTGCGTCCCTCTGCCTGATGCTTCCCTTCGCTCCCATCATCTTCTGTTCTCTCTCCAAGCCTCATGCCTGTCCTCATTGCTCTTTTGCTTGGTTGCAGTCTTAGCATGGCTGCTTGTTGGCTGTCTTAGTTATTTCCCTGATCCTATGATAAAATACTGAAGCAACTTAATTGAGAGAGAGTTTGCTCTGGCTCGCAGCTCAAGGGTACAGTCTGTCGTGTCAGGAAGGCCTACCAGCAGGAGAGAGAAACCACTGGTGACTTCACATTCACAGTCAGGAGGCAAAGAGGGAAGAAGGCGTGTCTCTCTTGCTTGGTTCTCATTTGTTCTTGATCCAGTCGAGAAGAGGTGCTACCCACAGTTGGTCTTCTTACCTCATTTAACTAAAACTAATCCATCCCCAAGGGCGTGGTCAGAGGCTGGCCTCCTAGGCCATTCACAAGCCTGTTCTGTGGACAATCAGTATTAACTGGGTTTTCCTTCGTGGTGTTGCACTCAAAGCACCCTTCTCACTGAAAACCTGAGAGCATTTCCAGAGTTCCGTGACTGTTTTCTTCATGTTGTAACCCCACCACTGCTCATCCTCTAAGAATGGGACATCAGCCGAGACTCAGTCATTTCCAGGAGTCTGGTGGGGGGGGGGGGCTACTGTGCATTGCCATCCTGGAGCTGTGGGTGTCTGTCAAAGGCCTGGTAGACAAGTGATGGCAATCCAGGCCAATTAAAGCCTGCTAGAATCCCACTGAGGAAGTACAGACGGGTGAACACCAACAAGGCCAGGTGGTGGTTTATCAAGGCTCACAGAGAGTGAGGAATTAGAAGCTTCGCTTCTGGGTTCTGACTCTTGGACAGACTCGCCCTGTGACCTTGGACAAGGCAGAGCTCTAGCTTTGTTTACAAATGTGGGAATTGGTCAAGAAAGCTCCCAGCACGCCTCCAGTTCCAACAGTGGTGTTTCCTTCTGGACGTGGAGGGGAAGGCTTGGGGGTGGGGGAGGGATCGGCTGCCCTTGGGCTGACCTTGATCTGACCCCTCAGCTCTGGCAGCCAAAGGAACGGAAGGAACGCACACCTCCCTGCCCGGACTTAGTGCCAGGGTGCGTTGCTTGGGCCCTGTTCCAACTTCTGAAGCTCATCTCTTTGTCTCCTGGAATCCCTCAGAACCAGACAGCCTGTGTGCTGTGTGACCACCCAGTTTACCAAGCTGTCACCCAGTTGTCATTTCGTCTTACTGTGTGTCTGTGTGCATCTGATGGATCAGAAAATGGATCTCGGGCTCCCTCTGAAGTGAAGTCTGTTCTTCTTTTCGGGTCTGATTTATGGCCTAGCCACAGGAGTTGGACATTGCCTCATGCTGGTGGTAGACGTGGGCCTTCTGTGAGGCCAAGTTTAGACAAGAGCTCCAAAGCACAAGCGAGTAACTGCTGATGCATTGGGGTGTGCTGTGCGATGCTTCTCCAGCCCCCAGCCGCCTCTGCTCTCCAGGTGGAGTTGGTTTGTTTCGGTTTTTTTCATTTTCTTGTATTCAGATTCTAAATCTACTGTCTGGCAGGCAGAGGCGAGTCAGAGGCCCTGGAAAGCAGCAGACTGTTACCCTGCTGTCTTGTGGGCCTGTACTTAGGTGTGAACCACTTGGTGCAATGAGATGAAGAGGCAAGAGCTCAAAGGGCTTCTGAGCCCTGTCCCCTCTGGCAGGCATAGGTGGCAGGTCATCCTCACGACCATGTTGTAGGCAGAAGACTGGCCTGTATGATCTTCAGACATTGTTTTACTCTCAACCGTTCTGGGAAGGACAGTGAGCATATTTAGCAGATTATGAGACACCCCTGAAACCGGATATTCAGGTTAATACAAAATCCCCCACCCAGGGGCGTAAATAATCGAATTAGCCACTGATATACAAACAGAGCAATCACAAGCTCTCAGAAGTATTTGGTATGCTATATCACACCCCTTTCTAGACAACCCCTCCCGCTCCTCTCTGTAATAGCTTTAGGAAAAGGTGAGCCTGTGACCAAACTCCTTTATTGTTCATATCATGAAAGAGGGAAAACGACCACGTCTGGAAGGATCCTTGTTTGTGGCTTTCCCCAACCTCACTGCCTGGACCTCTTGCCACTCTCCACCCTAAAAAAAAAAAAAAAAAGTGGTACATACAGCCTGTGTTTACTGCACAAATGCGTAGGCTGGCCAGACCATTTCCCACATTGCTGGGGAAATTGCATCTCTCTACTGTAGCCTCAGTCCAAACCCCCAGAGATTAAGAAGCATGTTGACTAGCCACCTCTGACAGATCCATACAGAGCGAGTGTTCCACGGTCAGTTTGATTCTGGGAAAGTATGTTGGGTTAACCTTGCTAACGTTCTAAATGGTGATGTCCCTGAGAAGACAGGTCAGAGCTGTCAGGACAAACGGCCTGTGTGCGTTCCATCTACGCAGCTGGTAAATGTTTATAGAACAGCCCTGTGTACCAGAGATTCTGTTATACACCGGTGTAGAAGTAAGATGTCTGCCACAGGAGTTTACATGTAGTGGGGAGACATAAAATAAACAAGTAACCAAACAAGTCGAGCAGAACAGCTGTTCAGATGAAACAGGATGTCGGGCTATAGGCATGGGGTTAGAACAATTTCTCTGTCTTGTTTAAAGTGAGTTGTGAACAGCAAAAAGTGTGGTGGGGAGGCACGAGAGAGAGAGAGAGACAGAGAGACAGAGAGACAGAGAGAGACAGAGAGAGAGAGAGAGAGAGAGAGAGAGAGAGAGAGAGAGAGAGAACCAGTACACTGTCCCTGAAGGAGAAATAAACTTGGCACATTAAATGGAGTGACTGGAGAACACAGTGGGGTGGGGGAGGGGACTTGAGATTGAAGAGCAGCCTGGGCCGGTCCCACAGCTTACTGTGAGCACACTGGCAGGTCGATGCGGGCTCTGAGAAGGGGCCAGGTGAAACCCATCTTAGAGGCGTCTGGAGAAGAGTGCTTCATAACCAGGCTCTGTTCTTCCTGTGTGGAGATGCTCCCATGCCCCCTGCCCCCACCTTCTGCATTCCAGGGAAGAGGAGTGGCTTCCTCAGGCACCTGGCCTGCTCAGCTGTCCTATGTTTGTTTGGGCCTTCAGGAGAGAGAGATGTTCTTGACACAGAGTGGCTTCCTGGAGGAAAAAGCCACAAGCATGGCCTTGACCTTCTCTTAGCCAAGGCTCTTTCAGTTGGGAGTAGCAAACACAACGCCAGTTAGGCGAAGTTGAAAGGCCATTTGTTGTGATGTGGGATTTACGGTGAATATGTTTTATTACCAATGGTTAATAAATAAGTTGCTTTGGCCTTATTAATAAATAAGTTGCTATATGGCAGGGCAAAATATAGCAAGGCAGAAAATCCAAACAAAATAGAGGAGGAAAGAAGGCAGAGTCAGAGAGACGCCATGTAGCTGCTGAAGGAGACAGATGCCATAGCATCGTGGTGATACATTGATTAATAGAATGGGTTAACTTAAGATGCAAGAGTTAGTTAATAAGAAGCCCAAGCTAATAGGCCAAGCAGTGTTGTAATTAATATAGTTTCTGTGTGATTATTCGGGTCTGGGCTGCCAGGAAACGAACGAGTAGTCTCTGCTTACATCGTTGGATGTCGAAGTCATTGCAGGGGGAGATCCTCTCTCAAGGAATTGATGTCAAGACCCTCTCTGACACTGGATGCTCTCCCTTTCTGTATTTGTATTGATTTCTTTGCTCTTGTCCTAGGAGACTCCCCTCCCACATGGAGTCTCTGCCCATGCCTTTGGAAGCCCTCCATTTTGGAATAATTCCTTGAAATGTTCTCAGTTACCTTCCATGAGTGCCAGCTGGTCAGGGTACCCCACAAGCCAAGGCCTCAAGTGAGCCCTCTCATCTCTTCACCACAGAGTGTCTTGGTGTTGTCACTGCTCTGTTTGCTAAGCTCTACACAAGGTCACCCAGGGGTCCCCAGGAACTTCAGAGTGATTATGTGAGACCCTGGGATTTAATCTCAGTTCATCACCAGGAAGATGGTCTCCTATAGGCCAGTGCAGTAATTTTTTTCATGGACCCCATGAACTCAGAGTGGTATTGGCATGTAACTCAGTGTGTTTTTGTTTGTTTGTTTCCTTGTTTTGTTTGTTTCTCGAGACAGGAGCTCACTGTGTAGCTCTAGCTGTCCTGGAACTCTCTTTGTCGGCCAGGCTGGCCTCAAACTCAAGATCCCCCTGCCTCTGCCTACCAAGTGCTAGGATTAAAGGCTTGTGCTGGCTGCCCAGCACCTAGGATATTCTTAACTCCCAGCTGTTAGGAAGAGCTTTGAACTGCATTAGCCCCAGGCTGCACCATCCAGACACCACACCCAGACACCCAGGCATCTCTCTCTACTGCCTGAGTTCCAACTGTGGTGTGGCCTGCTCATTACTGGGCTCTGTTCCAGACTGTGCCTGGTCCTCCAAGGGTTCCAGAGCTTGTTGCATAAGGATAACAAGCTAGTCCAACTTATAATTGATGTCCTCTCTGCCTCATTATTGATGTGCTGGCTTTGTGTCCACATTCCAGATGAGTAACACTCCAAATGACTTTGCTCTGGCCCCTACCCATCTCCCACACATGGATGGGCAACAACCATTGGCATCTTTCTGTTGCATTTCCATTTGTCTCTCTGCCTCCTCCTCATCCTATGGGTAGACAAGCCTCATAGAGGTGGACAAGTTAGTTCATTTTTAAGGAGGCACCATTGAAAGAAACCATCTATCTGCCCAGATTGACTTTGGAATAGCTCAGATATTTCATGACTGCTTCTTGAAAGTTAGAAGAGGGGTCATTTGTTTGTTTGTTTGTTTTTCAAGATAGGATTTCTCTGTAGCTTTGGGGTCTTCCCCAAAATTAGCTCTTATAGACCAGGCTGCCCTTGAGCTCACAGAGACCCACCTGCTTCTGTCTCCCAAGTGCTGGGATTAAAGGCTTGTGCCACCACTGCCTGGCTTTAGAAGAGGGGTCTTTGCACAAACCCGACAGCTACGGCTGCTCCTCTGAACTCTTAACCTTGCCAAGTGGACCAGGCACAAGGCTTTTCTTCACTTCTACTCCTCCCTCCTAGCACCTTCTTGTCTCTGCGATGCCTAACAGGAAACCTTCCAGAAAG
Organism: Dicrostonyx torquatus; assembly: GCA_028555095.1. Classification (NCBI taxonomy): domain Eukaryota; kingdom Metazoa; phylum Chordata; class Mammalia; order Rodentia; family Cricetidae; genus Dicrostonyx; species Dicrostonyx torquatus. Next base: position 5,797,937 of record JAQHUG010000005.1, read on the forward strand.
GCATGGTTGTGCCTGGGATACAACTTGTCTGGTTTTGCATGATTTTAAATAATTGGCATGAAAAAATAAAAGAACTGAAGACTATCTGTAGAATATTTAAAATTTTAAATTTACATTGAAGTAATATTTTAAGTGCATTGGCTTCAATTAAATATATAGTTAGGACTAAATATGACTTCTTTTTTTAAATTTTGTTGTCTGAGTGCTGAGAGTGCTAGGGTGGAGGTGTGGCTCCACAGGAGTAATGCCCAGGTCCCATTCCCAACACTAGAGAGGAGAGGAGAGGAAGGGAGAGGAGGGGAGGAGGAAGATGAAAGTAGGAGGGGAGAAGAAGGGAGTGGTTAAGAAGGGGGAGTGGAGAGAAGAGGAGGGAAGTGTAAGATGGGGAAGAGGGAGAGAAGGAAAGAGTAATGGGGGAAAGGAGGGGAAGAGAGAGAAAAGAGGGGAGGGGACAGGGTGTAGGAAAGGAGGAGAGGGAGGGAAGAGAAAGAAGGGGAGAGGGAGGGAAGAGAAAGAAGGGGAGAGGGAGGGAGGAAAGGGAAAGAAGGGGAGAGGAGGGGAGGGAGGGAGAAAAGGGAGAGGAGACAGGAAAGGAGGCAGGAAGGGAGGAGAGGAAGAGAAGAAGAGGGAGGGAGGAAAAGGGAGAGGAAAAGAGGAGAGGAAGGGAAGGGGAAAGGGAGGGAGGGAAGGGAGAGGGAGGAGAACCTGCCCTCATACACAGAACTCATAGTGTGGCTCTAGGACACAGTGCCGGACAGATCATCTCTGTGGACGTTTTCTCCTTCATTCCTCCCTCTGTGGTCTTCCTAGCCCTGCAATCTTCATTCAGAAACACAGAAGCTCCTGTCTCTGGCCTGGCAGGGTGTGGACATCAAGGCAAAGGCTCCATCCCGGCCGGTCTCACCACTTTACTCTCCTCACCTGTGCTGAGTAGCATTTGGTTTGAAGCTGATTTTCTCCAACACATCCTCAGCCCATGTTTCATTACTAAAAACATACACATACAGATGCAGTCCCAAACTCTCACATCAGTTCCTTTTCCAAGGAGTCAAATTCCTTCAAAACTCCCAAAGACGAATAGATTAGGAAGCTGCCTTTTGTAGCACTTCAAACATTCAGGGAAGCTCTTCTAATGTCACCTCATACAGCAATGGCCCAAGGGAAGGGATGCGGAAGAGCAAGGGAACAACACCACCCACGCTTGAAGAATAGAAGTCACACCACTCTCAAGCAGATTATTTGAATATTCTTAATCTTTTTCATTACAGGGGTGGGTAGGTGTGAGGTTAGGGCCCAGACTAGTTATGTTTAAAAACTGATAACTCACTGGCAGAATACCTGTCTGGTCCTTGGGATGGGGTGTTAGTGCTCAGGACTGGTTCCAAGGTCCAAGTGTTCTCCAAGAGCTATATCCCAAGCAAGAAAAGCACACTTAAATCAAGGGCAGAGCACACCATTGTCAAGGGTGTCAAAATGGTTTGAAAATCATCAGTAATCATAACTATATTCTGGCTTTAAAGGTGTTTTTAAGTCTGAGTTCTTCTAAATATATATTTAATTTTCCTATGTGATTTGCTTTAATTGACTTTAGTAGACTGTAGTGAGACTCCATGAGAGTCTGGGAGAGGTTCAAAAGAGTTTATTTAGATGTCAAACAGGGATGAACACTCACTGTTACAGGACAGGTTAGATGCCACCACAGATGTTCTACTCAAGGGAAAGAGCATCAACAGCAAGCTGCCTGATCTGCTCCTACCATCTAAGCAAACATGAGAGCAAGAGTGTAATCAGAGACTGATTTTGCACTTCCTGGCCTCCAGATATGAATAATCACACAAAACTATATTAATTACAACACTGTTTGGCTAATGGTTCAGGCATATTCCTAGCTAGCTCTTATATCTTAAATTAATTCATTTCTATTAATCCGTGTATTGCCATGAGGCTGTGGCTTACTGGTAAGGATCTGGGCATCCTTCTCCTTCAGCAACTACATGGTGTCTGCCTGACTCTGCCTTTTTTCTACACACACACACACACACACACACACACACACACACACGGATTTCCCACCTGGCTTTACTCTGCTAAGCCATTGGCCAAAACAGCTTAATTCATCAACCAATAAAAGCAGCACATATAAAGAAGAACATCCCATAACATTTCCCCTTTTCTGTCTAATTAAAAACGAATGCTTTAACTTTAACACAAGAGAACGAGAGACCTTTCCCCCTCAGTTTATCAATTGTCATGTAACAGATGAGACTTAGAACTTGTTGCCCCAGATCATTGGCTAAATCTCATGACAGTAGACTATTAGGAGGAGTGTTGGAAAAAAGAATTCTGACCTTACATCTTTATTGACTGTCAGATGTATCAGTAAGTGACAAAGAACAATTCTATTTGGGATACACCATGTTCCTCAGTTTCTGTATTACAGTGGTAAGCAAACATCACCCTATTAACTCTAATTCAGTTCTGAATAATGGAAGCTACTATTCTAGGTGACAACCATAGCAATAAGATAGATTATTTAGTAACTGATTTTGGTTCTATTTAAACTTCCATCATAAAGTTTTCCTACACAGACAACAGTATATAATTGGTAAAAAAAAAAAAAAAAAAAAAAAAGACTGAATCATTTTCTTCCCTCTGAAACCCTGGCATGCCCACATTTCACTCCACAGCTGTTTTCATTGACAACGAAGCCCACACTCACATTTCAGTAGGCACAGCCAGCATAAGCTCCTTTTACTTAAAGTTAGCAAGATTTTCTTTTGTATTTTCTTTACTTTGATAAAATATTTTCTAATCCGTCACCAACAACTTAGATTACTCCATTTTCTCCCCCTCCCCACTTCCAGGAAACTCTCCTGAGCCATAAAAGTGAAGCCACCAGAACTTCACGCTCCCCACAAACATGCCTGGGAGTTTGAGAGCACAGCCCACAGCCTTGACAAATCCCTCTGATAAGGGAGTTCGGAATACAGAAAGAGGGCTTGTTCTAAACTTGGAAACTTTTCTTATCTCATAATCTTTTAAAATGATTTTGTGCAGGATTGAAAAGTAATGCACACGGATAGCTAATGGAAGGCTTATCTGAATGTCTAAGCATTCGCACATGTGATCTGAATGTGTGCATTACAAACACTCTACGGCTAATGAAGGAAAGAGGCTCCTGGGATTGGTAGTCATCTTCCAAGACCGACGAGGGAGTGATTTACTCTGGATGTTTTCTAGTCAAAGGTTTAAAAGCAAACTACTCATTGTTACCCATCTGTGGGCTTGAGTACAGACAGGAACTTTAGAAGGGGCTTTCTCCAATCTCTGATGAAATCAGGGACAGGAGCCTTCCCTCAGCTCTGTCTGTAATGTCATATGCCAGTCTCTGCTCATGAAAGCACACACTCACATCTTGAGGGTGTGTTAAGTCTTTGCTGTAGTTTTACACAGTCTGATTTCAGACAATTGCTTGCTCACACTCATTGGGGAAGAGGAAGTAGAATGTTGTGTAATCGGATGGAATCTCAGGAATTAATGCTGATAGCTGGTAAGCTGTTTCCTCTTCTTCGTGTGCCTAATTCATGCTTATCTGGACAGATGTCAAAACTGCAGCTCTCATCAGAAATGCATGTGTACATGTTCATTTGTATGCACACCTATGTGCTTGTGTGTGTAGATACCAGAGGTCAATGGCAAATTCTTTCTCTATTTCTCCCCGCCTTATATTTGATGTAGGCTCTCTCACTGGACTCAGAGATCACTGCTTGGATAGACTAGCAGGCCAGCAAGTTACAGGGGTCCTCCTTTCTCTGCCTCCCTGACCATTACCAGAGTTGGGGTTATAGGTGTGTTATCTGGATGCTGGGGATTTGAACTCAGGTCCTCATGGTTGAATACTGAGCACCATACTGACCGAGCCATCGCCTCAGCTTTCCTCATCAGAAATTTTGAACTTAAAACAAAGCCTTCTAAGTCCTCAGTTAACTTCCAGGTGTACTTCTCTTAGAGATTTATTTTTGAATGAAGGGCGTTCTTAATGTAGAGACTTCACTACTACCTTGTCTCTGAAGAGGGGAATGTATAGGCATGCTCAGATAGGTTTCTCTGTTTGGTTCAGAAAGTCCCATTTTCTTTTTCCCTTTGGGCTGAAGTTCCTGTGGGAGATTTAGGTTTGAATGGAGTGGGAACTGCCCAGATCACTGAAGCTTCTGTTGAGATACAGACACTTAAGCCAAAACAAAATTAGACACAGTCTATAAGGCCACCTGGCTCTGACCTGAGGCCAGTTGCACTTGCTACAGAGATCCCAGGAGCAGCCTTCAGAGTGCTAGTCCTCAGCCAAGTATGACACGTGACTGTGAGTTCCTCAAGGTCCTCTCGGGATGCCTTCCAGCAGCTTCTTGAAGCCTGTTCCAAGCCTAACACTTGAGGGGGGAGTATCTAATCACTTCAGATAAACTGGTCCTGTTCTGACCTGGGCCTGTGGAGTTCTGGCAGCACACTCTCGCAGGAGGGGACCAGAGAGGCTGGCCACTTCTATGAGTTAGAAATCCGCTCTCATTGGCTACTGTGCTCCAGAGGAAAGAACTTTCTAGTATTCCCCCTGTGCCTAAGGGGGAATTAATTATGATTAATTAATGATTGATCCTATCATTTGCATACAACCCCAAAGTCCCAAGTCTGATCTTGGAGAATTACGTCTTGAACGTGATTCGTGTAGATCCATATTGTGAGCCTGTCTTCGATGCACCCTGGCACTGCACTGTTAGCAGTGGGAACTGTTAGGAATATGGATGCCAACAACGGTCAGGTGAGGGCCCCTCCCCGTGTGCTACTTCTGATGCTAAATGTCCTCATGCTGCCTGGTTTGGGTTTTGTGTTTTTTGGTTTTGGTTTTTGGGTTTTTTTTGCATTTGTTTATTTGTTTGTTTTTCAGGCAATCTGTTAGGTACTTCTGCCACACTGTGAAGGAAAGCAGGGGCAGACTCCAAGCCAGGATGCAAGTCTCTACACTGAAAGAACTTCTATCGTGAGTTTGTCTTGAATCCAGAAACAGGCTGTCTCAAACTGCAGGCACTGACTGGAGGCCTGGAGGATGTTCCCTCTGAAGTCTGATGGTCAGTTTCTGCCACTTGTAACGAACCCATCTTGTCCCACCAAAGGGGAAAGCTATTATTTAGAAGAGAGGGGCCCATTTTAGGATTCTGTGTTAGCTGATATATATGATAGAAGCTTTTATGTGGCAGGAGCGAGAGCAATTTGCCTAATGTCAGGCTTGCCTACTCCCTTTACAACAGAGACTTTAAAAGAGCTGCTTCCCCCTGTGACTCGAACCCAGGGCTTGGAGCGTAGAGACAAGCACTCTACTTTGACAGCATTTAATGAAAGAAGTTAGCCTGCTGGCCAGCGAGCTGACCCCTCCCACGTGGTTGTGACCCTCTCTGCCTTTCCCCCAGCTTCCCAATCATGCTCTGCCTGTCTTCCATCTGCTTGAGTTACAAGGCAAGGGGTGTCCATGGCAGCTGCTGGGTGCACAGCCAAGTGTGGGGCCTTCACTCTGCCCTCATAACCCGCAAGGGAAAAAGCATAAGGACCATGGAGAAAACAGCCAGATAGTGTGCTGCAAAGTCCCATGGAGGGTGATCAAAAGTGAGCAGAAGAGGGGAGGGTGGAGATTGAGGGTGGGGTTGTGGGAAATGGAGGCATATGTGGAGAAGCGTGAGTCATTCAGCATTGAGAGAAGTCTAGGAAGGCGAGCAAAGCCATGCTGGGGGAGTCTTGCTGTGGCTGAAAAAGGGCTAGAGACTCAGGGTCCATCGAGATACCACAGATGCAGGGGTGTGTGGCTGCCTAGGTGAGGATGCAGTGCTCAGCTGCATATATATATATATATATATATATATATATATATATATATAT
>JAQHUG010000005.1:5805853-5822884 GCA_028555095.1 Dicrostonyx torquatus
GCCTATCTCTGTCTCCCCAGTGCTGGGATTAAAGGTGTGTGCCATCACCACCCGGCTGTCAGCTTGGTTCTTAAGGATCCTAGTTTAGTCCATCTGAGGTATGGCCCAGGTATCTAAGAGTCCTCCATGATCAGGGACTCCAAAACAAAGCCAGGGTTGAGTACTGCAGGTTTAGGAAAGATTTCGATTCAGAGGGTGGGGCCTTCTTGAGAGATAGAAGGGACGTTAGTGTTCTGGACCTTAGACCATTTTTTGTGATAGCAAAGAGTCTATGATCCTGCAGCTGCTGACTGCATTCTCACTGCTCCTGGAAGGACAAAACAAAAAACCTTTGACCTCTTTTGCTGGGCATGTCTTGGGATGCTGGCCTCAGCCAAGAGAGGGCTGCTTCAGTCACCTGCAGTTCCAGTACTTCAAGGACAAATGGGGACTCTAAAATAGCATGCTACCCCTCTGGAGGGCTGCAGGACAGCCTTTCAAAGGGTGTGCATAGACCTTACCAGAAGCAATTTCCAGATCCTTGGAGTGCACGCTAAGCGTGTCCCTCCTCTCCAGTGGTACTTCTGTCCCTGTTTTTCTTCTCACCAGAAGTAGGACTTCCCCGGAACCACCATGCCATAGGCACTGTGCCAGAACTGCCAGCAAAGGCAGTGAGATGGCACAGGCTCTGAGAGCCACATGAGCAGCAGACACAGTGTGCGCCTGGTTCGGTCTAGGCAGTCCCTAGCAAACCCGAGACTTGTCTTTCTCCCCAGAATTCGACTCTCTAGGGGAGACAGTTGTCTGTCAGGAAGGCAGATAATGATATGCTCATTTGAATTAAATTGAAGCCATGCTGCTCTTGCCCAAAGAGCAGGGCCAGGGTGACAACAAGGGGTGGTGTCATAGTAAGACCACTCGGTAATGGCCTACATGTATCCAGCTGTGTGATCCAGTCCTTAAGCCCTGCATGTGTAGCTCATCCACTCCTTCCAATAGCCTGTTCCATTATTCATTCCATTATTATTTCTAATTACAGAGAATATTTATGTATACTAGATTAATAACTTGCCCAAGACAGAGAATAGATGGAGTAGAAATAGGGCAGAGATTTTATTTTCATAAATTATATGAACTAAATTTACACTTCTAATATTTTGACAAAAAGTAAAGTTTGTACATATTCAGTATCATGCTCTAACATTTTAGGCAATTGTTTAAATACACAATATAAATCTTTATATATAAGCTTTTTCAATGTGCAGGGAGGTCAGTTTTTTGAGGAGGTTCATAAGCAATGTATTTGAAGATCACTGGCTTTGAGCCAAACAGCCCCAGCTAAGACTCTTGGCTCAGTCCCTGTGCAGTGCTGGCCAAGCCCCACCCTCTCTGAGGCTCAGCCCTCGTGTGTAGAAATGAAGACAAGTGTCTCTTTTCAGCAAGGTTGTTGGAAAGATCAGATGAGCTATCCCAAGAAGAGGCCTGGCTTGCAGCCCACTCTGCTGAATAGAGTCGTTAACACAGTTGGCATCTTGGAAACCTTCCTGGCATGGGAGGGGGGTCCACTTAAGTGAGCTCTGTGCCCCCCCATGTGCTTAGCACAATGGTTCCCACATTTGTTCCCATGGAAATCTCATGCGTAGTGGGCACGTGCTGCAGCTAGGCTCCACGTCTTCCATTGTCTTCCCTTTCCAAACTTCCTCAAAGAAAATCTCCAGACACGGCTTCTCCAAGAGGCCTCCCTGGGAGGTAGTAGGACCACAATGGTCTTTCGTGCCCATCATGTAGATACTTCATCAATAATGATACTTCATCAATAATGATCTGATGATGGATTCTGGGCATGGGGTAATAAATGAGGCAGGCGTTTCTCACACCCTCACCAAACTGGTGATCTAGTAAGGAGATCTAGTTGGCATGGTGACAGTAGACCAACAGAGCATGTGGAAGAAGCCTAGGGAAAGGCACTTACCAGGTTAAGGTCACCACCAAGAGTATCCTAGAGAAAGAGTTGTCTAAACTAAAGTGTGGGCAAGTGGAAGGCATGCTGGGTTCTGAGAGCTGAGATTTCCCTGATGCTAGCTGTGGAGATAAACGTTTACTGGCCTTGAACTTGATGTCACCCATTTCCTTGCCTCCTGGACAATGCATATACCTGGCAAACATCATTTCCTGTAAGTTTTGTGTTACCTGTCTAGCTGCTCGATTATGCAACAGCACAGCTAGCTGGCAGTAAACGTTACTAAAAGGGAAAGAGGCCTTTTGGAAACCCTCGTGCTGTGTCTTCTCTGGGCCTGGGCAGTGCTGCATGAAACCCAGGCTAGCCAGATGGGTACCAGCAATCCCACCTGGTGTTCACAAGTGGCTCCAAAATCAGGATTTACCTGGGTGCACTTGGCCTGCAGAAGGAGTGTATGTCCATGGGACTGAGGCACTGGGCCAGTGAGCAGCATGACACGATTTGCCTCAGCCTGCATCTGCTGCCCCAGACCAGAGAAGAGCAGAGTCATCAGCGGGGATGAGAGGGCAGGGTGGCCCGTTCACACTCGCTCGTTCTTAGCAAGTCAGATCCAGTCACTCAGCTTACGCACTCAGCTTTCCTTGCTGCCCCAAAGTGACCATTGACCTTTGCCAAACCCCCGCCCCCGGCCCAGCTCACACATTTCACGGTACTCTGTTCAAGCCCACAAGTTCACAGACTCAGGGAAACAAGTGCTATGCACCAACAAAGCAAAGCCAACTGGGATTGGGGATTCCTTTTAAGACCCAAAATGAAGACCTTCTGTGATGTTTCAGAATCTTCTATTTGTGGGATGTTCCTGGAAAGCCACAAACCAGAACTTCTTGTGTTCCTCAGAGAATTAACCTGATTCCCACACTGCCAAACCATCCAAATCTCCTGGTTGGCTCCAGGGAGTTGGTGGTACCGTGCTGGCAGCCTCACTCCCCATCCCTCAGCTGAAGAAGGCCACACGTAAGGCAAATCAATCTGCGAGTTTTCTAGCTTCCACCTTCAGTGCTGACGTTCCCTGTGGTTACAATGAAAGAAGTTGCTCGATGAGTGAGACTTCAGAGGAGACTGAAATCCAGAGGGAACGGAAGCTCAGTGTGGGAAGCCGGGCCCAGAGAACTGGCCTCAAAACTTTGACCCACTTGTGAAATGTTTCACAAGTGTTCATAGACCAGGGTGCTCAAGGCTTACCTTGCCTCAGAGATGGAGACCAGCCACTTAAACCAAGCCAGATCCAATCGCTTCCAGGGGACCTCTTTCGTGAAAGCAGGCCAGTTCCGACTGAATTCTTTTACATGCCTGTTTGTGGCCCCAGTCACTTGATCCTGTCCCGTGCATGTGGTTGGCTTTTGTAAGCATCCACAATCAGAAATAACGCCCTCTTGCTTCCTCCCTCCTGGACTACAGAACAGACAAGCGTTTCATCTACAGCAGGAACAGGCTCCTGATCTAATGGTTTCCAGGGTGCCATTTCCACAATGATTAAAGGTTTCCACCCCAAATGCAGCCCCTGCTGTGACCCTGGCTTAGGACCTCTTAGAAACATGCTGTGTTTGACAGCCTTCTTTTGGAGGGGACATCTGGCCAGTGTGGTCATTGTGGCTTGCTGTCATCTTCTATAAGGCCCGTGCCAGGTAAACATCTAACATGGGCCAATGCCTCCAGCCAAGTGAGGCCGCTGAAATCAAAACACACAGACCCTGCTGCTGGTACCAGTAGCCACTTTCTGTTAGCTGGGGAAGGGCTGCCATTTGTTATTGTCTCGGAGCTGACACCATGCCAATCCGCACATCTGGAATCAGTTAGGAAGAGAGAAGAGCATGAAAGCCAGGGTCTCATGACCCTGCCGTCTTCCTCTCTATCGCTCTGTTTAACTCACTGGTTAAAAGCGTAAGTGGGTCTCCAGCATAAGTACAGAGACTAAAGGGAAAAAGAACTCACAATAGCGCAGCGTATTGTTTCAGGGGGGCTTTGGTGGGCTCCATGTCTAAACAAACACTTGTTTGAAGCTGCACACCATGCTGTTCTTTAGTCACATGCCAAGCCTTTGGGAGCCCAGCCTTGAGGTCCGTGTCCTTCCCGAACTTGGCCGACTCTGCTGCATAGTCCCAAAAGCGCTGTAGAATTTGCACTTATTGGATTTGGTCACACAGAGAGAGTCAGGCCACAAATACACAGACTTGCTCCCATCCTTGCCTCCTTGAAACTACAAGCAGTGTTCAGCAGGAGCCTGGACAGTACCGACATGCGATGCTGGTTGGTGGTCCTGCAGATGACATCAGGATCTACAAGTCCTCGGAGCCTACTTTAGGGCTTCTTGCTTTCAGAGAAATGGCCCAAAGAAAAATCAGGTCTGATTTTGAGAAGACTGAATGAATCAATCCTAAGGGTACTGAGTATATGCTATACCGCTGAGAAGAGGGTAAAAGATGGTTTAATGTAAAAAGTCAGACTTGCATTTTTCTTTTTTTTTTCTTTTTTTGGCCAGTCAGACTCAGCACATATAAATGTGACTTCTCTGGACTCTCCTGGGTCTCCTGAATTATCAAGTACTAACAAGAACCAGAAAGCCAGCCCAGCAGTCTTGGCTCCAGTTTCTGCCTGAGGAGCTGCCATCTACCTCGCTGACACGGCTTCCTTTCGCCCAGATGATGAATCACCTCTTCTGGGAAGACTCTGGGACCCCTGCCCCCTCCCTGCTCCCCTCCCTGCCCACACCAGCTGTATGGTGTGGCATGTGGTTGGTACTTCCCTTAGGAGCTGCTTTTGCGTAGAGTCTTGTATTAGGCACTGATTTCACCGTGTGCATGTCTGGCTCTCTATGGGGCCTAGCGCCTCCCCCCCAGGCATGACTCACTCCTGTCTGGAAGCAGCCCACTATAAGCTAGCTCAGACAGATGCGAAGACCCCATCAAGACCCACTTTCTGGAGTGTGCTGGCTTCTGAAAACTGTCAGGACATTTTTCAAAGGGCTGACTAATAGGATCAGCTCAGCCACTAATGTGGCTGCTGCGTTAGAAATGAGGTAACTCTTTTGTTGTCTGAAGACTTTGATGTCCTAAATGTTAAAAAATGCCATTAGTTTAAACCAGTTCTCATATATGCAATTTATATTCGATCAGTATTGAAACAAAGTATTCAAAGATTTTTCTTTCCATGGGCCTGGCATAGTGTTGCCACACGTCCATGGGCTGTGCGAACCACCCCCTCTACCCAGGACCTTTCATTCTTAGTTCATTTGACTGCCTGGTGTTTTGAAGAAATGGTGTCTGTTTCACAGGTGTGAGTTCTTCTCCAGAGTGAGCTGCACTGGGAAAAATAGTTCTGCCCTGCCCGAGTCAGATAGAGCTTAGTGCTTTAAGTGGAAAAGGCTAAAGAGGGGTCTAGACAGTCTAAGCAGGATGACAGAGGTGGCTGTCACCTGCCAACGTGGACTTAGAAAACCTGAGAGCTGATGAGATTGCTCAGTGGGTAAAGGCACTTACCACCAAGCCTGAGGCCTGAGTCCCATCTCTCATCTCTCCTCAGGACCAATATGGTAGAAAGAGAGAAATGACTCCAACTTGGACATGCATCCTGTATCAGGCATGCACACACAGAAAGTAAATGAATAAATGTAAAAAAAAAACCAACAAAGCCAACAACTAAAAGAATTGAGACAGTAAATTATTGTGGGGTCTAGACAACCCCTGGTGTGAGGACTGGGAGACATCCCCTCCAAAAGGCCCCAGGATACAGAAAGTAAAATGTTAGTCATAAGTTACCTAGGTGTCCACGCAGATGCCAGGGATGTAGTACAAACCTAAAGATGAAGTCCCTCTTCGCCCTGCAAGGTGAGTAGCTGCTTCCTCACTGTACTTCTAGGGATAAAATCCCAGGGCTAGGCAAGCCCCCCATCATAGACTGCATCTCCAACCTGCTCAGTCACATTTTAAATTTTTTGTCAGAGTTCTAGACGCTTTTTCAGAGTTAGCACCTGCAGTAGGGTTGTTAGGACGGAGTAGAAAGGCACAGCTAGGGGACAAGCAGTGTAGCTGGCTGATTAGAATCCTCCTGAGGAGCCTGGGATGCTCTAGTCCTCAGAGACTCACCAAGCTGTTGATAAGAAGTGTTCTTGTAACCAACACTTAAATTAAATTAAATGTGTGAGTGGTGGTGGCTCACACATTTAATCCCAGCATTCAGGAGGCAGAGGTAGGCAGATCCCTGTGAGTTCAAGGCCAGCCTGGTCTACAGAGAGAGAGAGTTCCAGGACAGGCTCCAAAGTTAGTCTCAAAAACAAAACAAAACCAAAAGAGTCACTACGAGACATCATGTGGTTTGGGAGCATCTGAGTGTTCACCATGTCCTAGGGACTCATCTGGAGTTCCATGAGTGGAGCAGGGAGGAGGAAGGTGCCGGGGGAGATTTGTAAGACTGAGGGGTAGGGTGCAGCTAGCAGGTAGAATACCAACAGAACTTCCCTTGGATCCTGTCTTCCTGGCTGGGCCTAGTGTCTTACTGGGTATGGTTAATGAAGGGTTGGGAGCAGTACAAACTGGGTTTCATATGGCTCTCTGTATGGGATTTAATTCTATCCTTTCATGGCTGGGCAAAAAAGCTGTTCAGGGCAAATATCAAGTTTCAGAAGGTTGAAACACAATGAAGGACTCTCACCATCCTGCCCTTCACACATCGCCTTCTGTAGTGTGGGTTTGATTGTCTGGGATATTCTGGGGCAGAGTCAGCATTCTGGAGAAGAGCATTCTTGGGATTGGGCCTCAGTTAGAAGAATGGCAGCTGTCGTCATAGCTGCTCCAGTCTGCCTTTGCCTTTCCCTTTGTCAACACTGCAACTGAGGAAGTAGAGACTTACTTCCTCTTGGTTTTGAGGATCTGCCAGAGAGTCAGCATGTGACTTTGGGAGTACCTTTTGGGGACTCTCACCCCTTCATGCTTGTATGGGATGTTTTCAGTGGGCAGCCAGGGAAGGAAGCCAGGAATAACACTCCTCAGAGTCCTTCAGAGTTGTAGCTGGAACCAGAAGCCACGCATGGCTGTGTAGTCCTAGACACGCTGGCGAGTGGCCCCCTAAGCAATCCCACTGAAGTCCCACTCTAGTCTAGACCTCTCAACTGGAAAAAGCAAGAATGCACCAAAAACAATTTAGACAAGACCTTTCAAAATCAGCAGGGCAGCCCACTGATGGGCCATAAATATCAAGTTGATTCCATGCTGTCTTATTTTGGGGTATATAAAAGGACCACTGGGCAAACACACAGGCTATCTATCAAGACAGACTTTCACCCTCAAAAAGAGAGGCCTCGTCAAGTGGGAAAATCCAGGAGGGAAAGCCAGCTGAAAATGCTCCAGCCCAGAAAAATTGAGTAATTTGCCTGAGCAAGACTTTTTAATGATAAAGTTGGTTATGCAAGTGATAATATGTGTGCCCAAGACAAAGAAGAGCACCAGGAAGTTGGTGTGGATCTGTGTGTGGGAGGAGAGGAGGAGGTGTGCCCAGCAGGAGCTGACCAGGTGCACATGCGAAGCTGATGAGGGGAATCAAGGGGAATAATTTTCAAGGGGACTTGAGTGTCAGGTGCATAGAAGGAGGTAAATAAATCATGAGATCCTTTGCTATAGTTGATATGGATGGATTTTTCACCGATCTAGTTTTCCCCTACATTTTCCAAGCTTTTTGTAGTAAAGCTGTGTTCCTTTTTCTGTACGTCAAAAGAAAAAAAAAAAAGCAAAACAGAGCAGTCTGGATCTTCTTCCATAAATAGTAGCTGTCAGGAGTGTCTAGGCGAGCAGAGCTTGGGGAGTTGGAGCAGACAGGGGATGCTGGGAAAGTGGGTGAGAGAGTAGGGTAGGAGAGTTAAGGAGCTAGCTGTGGGTCAATAAGGGAGCAATAGGAATCTGGGTGTTCAAGGGTTGGAGAGTGAGCAGAAGCTTTGAGGAGAGACTTGGAAAGAACATTCGTCTTGGTAACAGAGGGCATAGGGGAATCATAACGGGAGGAGGGTCAAATCCACATGCAGGGTTTCCTGCCTTGAATGGTGCCATCAGCAAGAGTATCAAAAAGATATGTTGGCCCAGAGAGCTGTGTGGATTCCTGGACTTTGGAATGCAAGGCCACCTGGTGCTATCTAGCTCTCTGGGGCCATCGCCTGTCTTGGAGAGAAAGAAAACACAAGCAGAATGGTGTGGGTGAGCTTGGTCCCACAAGCCAGCGAACCGTCATCTGTGGGCATCACTCTGCAAAAGTATTTGAGGTTAGGCAATTAAAGCAACCCCAAGGACGCCTCTGGGCTCTCCTCAGAGATTTCAGCTGTGCCAAATCAATGAAGCTCTCTTTATGAAAAATCAATTTCCCTGGAAAACAAATTTGGGTTCTAACCAGCAAGTAGCATTTGGCAAACTCTCATGAAGAAAGCCAGTGTTTGGAGAAGGGAGGGAAACAGCAAGCCATTGAGCGGAGCAAGCCTGGGAGGGAGCCTAGTGCTGTTCCAGGGCTGTGACAGCTGCTGTCTCCATCAGCTGGGAAATCCAAAGCTGTGGCTTTGTGTCTAAGATCTTACCACCACAAGCCATGGTCTGTCCTAGCCATGTTGGAGTGCTGGAAGCGGGGAGGGAGAAGAGAAGACGACTTGGAGCCCCATTTCCTCTCCCCAATCAGTGTGTAGAGGACACTGACTATCAGCAGCAAGACCCAGAGAAAGCCACTTGACTGTCACACCTCGATGGTCACCCACAAGGTGAGCTGATGTCAGCATGAGCTGAGATTTCCTCTGTGGTTGTTTCGCGGGGGCAAATATTCCAGGATATTCCTTTTGGGTCAATCATTTGACTTGTACTCTATCGTCACCTGAAGGTCATCTGTCTTACATGACCCCATAGGCTCGGGCTTCTAGGGAACTACACAAAGGGACTCTGTCAAAATGTGGAGCCCGATTCTGTAGGTCTGAAGAGAGTTTTAGAGTCTGCACTTTAGCACATTCTGGGGTGGTGTGGATGCTGCCTTCTGGACATCACTGGAAAGTCAAATCCCACACGGCACCATGGTCACCCCTTACCTGTAGCAAATGCAGCGGCTTCTTGCCTGTGTTCCTTGCATGGATAGAAGTACTGCATGATAAGCCGGGCGGTGGTGGCGCACGCCTTTAATCCCAGCACTCGGGAAGCAGAGGCAGGCGGATCTTTGTGAGTTCGAGACCAGCCTGGTCTACAAGACCAGCGCAGGCTCCAAAGCCACAGAGAAACCCTGTCTCAAAAAACCAAAAAAAAAAAAAGAAGTACTGCACGATGTGTGACCCAGGAAACAGGGTCTTGGAAATCCCACGCAAATGTGCCTTCTTATTCCTTCTAGATTGTATATGGAGCAGGCTAGAGAGGCTGAGAGTCCTCTGGAAAAGGTATGACCATTTCCTTTGATGGCCAAGCATTTGGGGGTGGAAACAGTAGAGCCAGGCCTGAGCTGGTCTGTTGCCTGCCTGCCTCTCGCCCACGGACACGGGGTCCCGTGCAGAAAGCTCATTGGAAACACTGGTTTGTCTTATGCTACTGAAGGCCCATTGTCGAGTGTTCCCAAGTTGTTTACAAATAGCTGATGATCTTGTATGTGCCACGAAACATGAAAGCCACTTTTTTTCTAAAGTACCTGGAAGAAATCTAGTAATTATTGTTCCAAACAAGCCTCGTTTTTTTGTGTTTATATTTTCTAACTTGGAAAGAAAAAAAAAAAAAGCTCCCAAATGAAAGGACTGTGTTTTGCCCTGGCAGCTCCAGGCCCTGGGGCTGGAGGACCTCCACACAGAGCGACATCACCCTCTTTGAAGCAGCAGCTGCTACCATGGGGGGTATGTTTACATTTCTCCCTTTTATGGGGACAGGGGGCCGTGTGCAGCTTGTGGTGGAATTTTTAAAAATATCTAAACAGTAACTAAAGCATTACTGTGATCTCCTCGGTGAGCTCATGGAAAAGCTCAAGTCATCCAATGTTAGTTTTATAGAGAGGGGAGTGAGGACGCTGAGATCACCAGCCATGTTCGGACCCCCTCCTCTTGCCAGAGATGGGGGTGCTGGACTGGAAGGTGGAAAGCAAGCGCTTCCCGGACTCCTCTCCCAAGTTAGCAGGGTTTCCTGGCCTGAGGAATGCTTTCTGGGATCAAGCCTGCACTTGACTCTCTATGGGTGTCTTCCAGCATCCTGGACCAGACAGTCATCGCATTCAGAGATGCTTTCTAGCAGAGCAGAGGTTGTTTGGCTCGGCTTTGTGTGCAGCCTTTCTCCCTGTTACGAGTTCTCCCTCGTCCCACTGCATCTCCACCCACGGGGTTATCAGCCTCTACTCTGCTTGTACCTCCCTCCATCAGATCACTGCGCAGCTCTTGCCCCGTGTCCCCTCACTGGAGAAGGGCTTCCAGGTCTGAGTCGCTGGATCAGGCTGTCTGTGAACATTCCATGGAGATGAATCACGTGTACCTCAAACTCATCAGGTCCTGAGCTACACTCATCTTTCCCTGGCAGAATCCACCAATCTCCATGGCCTCCACATGAAAAACAGCCGCCGCAGCAGCAGCCATGGCAATGCCCGAATCCCAAACACCTTACTCACCCTCGATGCTTCTTTGCCCCCCAGTACAGAGTGTGTCAGTTGCTTTTCTCACTGTTGTGATCTGACAAGACACAGTTTCCGACAGGCTCACAGTTCAGATGATGCTGTTGTCCGTCCGTCCGTTGTGGCTGGGAAGGCAGGTAGTGGAGGCTGCTGGCATGCATTTCTGCAGATCACAAGGTTGAACATGGGGTTCACCTTGCCTTGTTCATGTTCACCTTGCCTTCTCTTTTCCCCTCTTTTTCCAACCCAGGATTGCAGCCTGTGGCATGACACCACCCCTATTCAATGTGGGTTTTTTCCCTTTCAGTTAGTCTTTGGAAACACCATTGCAGACACACTCAGAACTGACTGTCACTGATGCCCTGGGCATTTGTCAGTCCAAGTCAGTTGGTAAGCACAGTTAGCTATCACATGTAGCTCGTATGTTCCCCCTGAGACTACATATCTCCTAGACATACCTCCATCACTTCTCCCTCCAGCTCCAACTCTACCACAGTAGCTCAAGCTCCTCTGTGGTCCCCTCCTGCTCACCCAACTCTCCTGCCTCCCATCTTGTCTTATTTTATCTGCTCTTCTCAAAGCCTGCTCATGACATTGACTCTGTCCTTTGCTTGAGCCCCTAACACTGGCAGGATTCTTAGTTTAGATCTGGGTCCTGCTATTCGCCTGTCTTCTGCCCGACTCTTGTCTCCATTCTCTATGCTTCAGTCAACTGACTAGCTTGGCAGCCTCATTTTGCCTGGCTAAATCCTGTACAGCCTTCAGATCTAAAAGCAGATGCTATCGATTCTACCTGATGGAGGTGCCTACTCCAAACTCCTAAGGCTCCAGCTGCTTCTCTCCTGGTATCTTCTTGGCCAGGCTCATGCTCTCCACATCTGGGAACTCACCCCTGGGGCTAGTAGAATCAGGTTAAGGGGAAGGTGATTAATAGGTGCCAGGGTACCTGCTCACCTCCTTGCATGCTTTGAGCTCCTCCAGGGCACACTCCTAGCATCTAGCTGGCATTCACAGACTTTTACTGAAGCCAGGTGAGGGATTCCTGATTGCCAAGGTGTGAACCCCGCCCGCCCTTCCCCACTTTTCTGTTTTCTGTCAACAGGAAGATTTGCTCCTCATCACCAGCATGGCTGGTGCAGCAGGATCGCAGAAGCCAGTCTGACAGGCCAAAGCTTGTGGGTGCCCACTCACACCCTCTGGCTTCCTGCAGCCTGGAAGGGAGGTATCTTTGGGCTCCAAGCATGAACACCTGAAGAAAGAGTGAAACTTGAGGGCGCCTTTCTTTGGACCCGCACTTTGTGCGATGTGGGAGGAGGGTGTGTGAGCCGGCTGGGCGGTGCAGGAGGGCTGCGGGTGTTTAGAAGTGGTTTGGCCTGGGAGGCGCCGGCTGCCCTTCCCCGCCCTCGGCCGCTCCCACCCTCTCGCTACTAAACCCAAGGCGCGCTGCCTGGCCGCTCTCACTTCGCCAGCGCCTCCCGCGCCTGCTTTCGTCGTGGGTCAACGCGTGTTCCTGCTCCATGGCGCTCCTCGTGCGGCTGTTGACCCTGGCTCTGGCACTGGCTCTGGGCCCCACCGCGACCCTGGCGGGCCCCTCCAAGTCGCCTTACCAGATGGTGCTGCAGCACAGTCGACTCCGGGGTCGCCAACACGGGTAAGCCCCCGCGGTTCCTTGGTGCGCGGTGCAAGGACAGGTCGCTGAACTGCCAGTGCACTCTGCTGGGAACATCGTAGCCGGAGTAGCAGGGGACAAAGCCCGATGGAAAAGCAGCCAGTGCACCAAGAGACTAGCCCTGCGTGGAGGGAGGGACTGTGGGATGATGAGATACGGGAACCCAGTGGAACGCTTTGTGGTGAAAGAATTGAGGGCGCTGACCAGTGGCCACAGACTCAGACCACAGTGCATGAAACAGCCTAGGGGACTTTCAGTCTCCTCTCCTAACTCTAGGAAGAAGGGGACGTTGGCAGCTCTCAGCACAGAATTCCCATCACCCCGAGAAGGTGTCCACTGCAAAGGGGAAGCCCAGACAGATTCCACTGTCCAGTAAATCCAGGCGTGAGACTGGTCACACCAGGTAACAGGCCCCTAGGTACCCACAGCTCCTGTCACCTGGCATTGTTCTGCACCCAACACTCATGCCCAAACAGTGCTTTCTGACCTCCAGACCAGTGTGGCACCTGGTAAATGAAGAGCAGGAAAATTCACTTTCTACCTACTAGACAAATGGGGTCCTGAGAGGGTCCCAGTCTGTCATGCAGGGTGCCCTGGAGCCAGCATTGGAATTTGTCTTGAAGCCATGGCCAGTTTTGTGAATGTGAGCCATTCGTGCTTCAGATATTCCTCTGGGGCACTGCAGATGTGTGGGCTTCAGGAGCTCTGGCCAAGGGTATGCCCTGATGAAGAGCCTGGCACAGGACCACGCTGTGCAGTACTTCACACACAGCCAGGCCATGCCTGCTTCAAACATAGCCCAGCTTTGCTGCATGTCCAGTCTACCTGGCTGCACCAACATGGTTTATACTAGGATAAACTATGTGGAAAGAGAGGAGTAACGACTTCAGGGAGGTCCGGATGCCCCCATACCCCAGCTCTCCAAGAGACTAGACAGATCTGTCCTCAGACTTAAAAAAAAAAAAATCCATGTGGCTAGTGAGGGTTGGCTTTGTAGGCTCAGACAAAATTGCAGGCCCTAAACTGGGTATGCTCTGAACTTGGGCAAAGGCTGCCACTTTTAGGGAGCAGTCACCTTTCTACATGTGGATTTCGGGTCTTTTATAGACTCCCTGGTCTCAGCTTGGGGGACCCAAACTGCTGGGCGCAGGACTTCTGCAGAACAGAGCCCAGCCAGGTAATGCCACAGCCTCACACTCTCCAGAAAGGAAGGAGGCAATGCAGAGTTCCTGGGGTCATTTACTGCTTAGGCTGTGTGCGTGGAAGATTGGGAGGGCAGATCGGAAAAGTGCAGATTTGAAGTCTCAAAGCCAAACAATGACAACTGGAACGATCATCCCTGCCTGGGTCATCTTTGGTCTCGCCCCCTTTCTTGCATGCTGTATTCAGGTTCAAGGCTTCTGTTCCTCCTTCCTCTTAACCACTAAGAACAGCAGGCATGTGCGCATGCTACAGCATTGTCATCCAGAGTAGCAACGCCACAGCAACGTGAAGTCTCTAAAGATACCACATAGATCTATCGCTGAGGCCAGCCCCTCCCTTCAGAGACCAGGACACTGATAGGAAAACTCGAATTTTTTTTTTTTTTTCCGAGACAGGGTTTCTCTGTAGATTTGGAGCCTGTCCTGGAAGTAGCTCTTGTAGACCAGGTTGGTCTCGAACTCACAGAGATCCGCCTGCCTCTGCCTCCCGAGTGCTGGGATTAAAGGCATGCGCCACCACCGCCCGGCCGAAAACTCGAATTTTTAAACACCCATGTGGACCAGGGAAGTGAACCCACTAAGGCATTGCTGCCAAGCCTGATGACCCACATGGAATGAGAGCTGTCTTCTGCCCTCCACACACTCACTGTGGCATGTGCCACCCACCCAAACACAAAATGAGTAAATGATTTAGACCAACATCTCTGAGCGCTTCTCGCGCTGAGTTGCAAACCCTGTAGTAACCTGTGATAGGCTGAGTGATGGAGAAATGACATGTGCTGAGCAGGGGATGCATTCCCTTAAAACCAGCTACTCCTGAGACTGGGGCAAGAAGTGGGCAATTTAGGGAGACCCTATCTCAGCATAAATATAAGGAAGACTGCATCAGCACCCCTTCCTGAGGGAAATCTGGAGGCTCAGGCACACAAGCCTTGGCAAATGGGCAGGCACTGTTGCATTTATTCTGATCTAACTGTCTCTGAAAAACCACGGGACTGCCTGGCCTTGCACACATGGGTGTGGTTCCCTGTGCAGATGGATAACCTTGTTCCAGTTCCAGTCCTTTATTCAAAGTGAGAGCTGGAAGGGGGGGGATTTTAAGGACATGCAGGGTGTCCCACAAGGGAGGGAAAGGACCCTGTACCTAACTCTGGGCAACAGTGCACAGTCACCTATCACCCTGATGCGTTCACCTTCCCGTGCCCCTGCCCCCAGCCCAGTGAGAGCCACTGCAAAATTTTTATTTTGCAGAGAGTGAAAACAGCCTATGCATGCAAACACAGCCTTAGGATGCAAATACAGAAAGTTGGTAGGAGGGTAGGGGTTGCTGGGTGGTTTCTTGGCTCCCCACTGTATCTGTGTTACCTCTGGAGCTGGTGTACTAACTTAAAAGTGAAAGTGTAGCCCCAGGTTTGAACGGCACCAACAGAAACTGGATGGACGTTCTGGAAGTCCTTGGTTTTCAGACACAAGCAAAACAGCAGGGCTGCTGGTCTTAGGGCAGAAGCCCAGAAACGGCCTGCTCATTTTGATTACATTTCAGTATAGATTTCCTGTGGACACAGCTTACTCCCACCCCCGGCTTCTGCTCCTGTGGCAGGAGCAGTGCAAACTCTCTCTGCTAGGAGAGGAATGCTGGAGCCCAGTCCACAGAGACTCGCTGAGGAGCCGCCGGCCGCCCATGAAGAGCTGTGGGGAATTCATCCACAGTAATTATTTCCTGCTTAGCTGGACAGGAGAGCTGGGACTGTACAGCAGTAAGGATGATTTAGGGCTGGAACGTGGCTGGTAGAAGCTCTTCGGGGGTTATTCAAGGACTCTGAAACACGTGGATCACTGGGTGGAGAGTCTCTACGCACCTGGGGAGACCCAGGAAGCTGGGCTGACCCAGCCTTTACCTGAGTCACCTATCAAGCTTGACTTCTCATGGTCATCACTTCCTTAATGTCAAGCCTGTTGTGCTCACTTACTACTGTCCCTTGAACAACAGCAACAAAAATGTAGTCTTCATATGGAGAAGAAATGGGGAGGAGAAAGAAAGGGTCAGAGCGAACAGCCACCCAATCACTCAACTGTGGATACTGTCCATTGGCGAATCCTATGCTCATCAAAGGAGTCTATGGATCACAGTCAGCTGTTAGTGTTAGTTGAAGCAGAGTCCAGATTGTCCTCAAACTCACTGTGCAGCCCAGGTTCACCTTGAACTCAAAGCAATCCTCCTTTTGCATTTTAAGGTGTTGAGAATTACTATTAAAGAAAATGCCCACATTTGGATACACCTGATGCTGTGGAAGCATGAAAATCTTGTGGATACCCTCAGTCTGTTTTCTTTGCTATTCTGACTTACAATTCAGTCAGATAGCTGCTGCCTGCTCAGAAAGAGGCTCACCTTTGTGATCACAGACGGCAGCTCCCTTGCCCCAGGAGCTCCAAAGAAGGTGCCACCATCACCAGACCTGAGCACCACTCTGGTTGCTCAGGAGAAAAACATACACTCAAATAGCATTCATTTCTAGAAAGCTGAAGGTTCCAGAAGGCTCCAGAAAAGCGTTCTCAGCAGAAACCCAGGGGGTTTGCTTCTGCTTTTCCACAGTTACTGAAGATCTTTTTAAACTAAATTGTTATAGACTGTTTCCACGAGTCTGTTCCCCACTGACTCCAACCAGGCCGAGAACTCTTGTCTTTGCAGTTCTTCTGAGGATAGTTGGAGAGAGGGAACATCATGACATATCAGTCACGGGGTCTGTTTGGTACTTAGCACAAAATAAAGCCAGCCCCTCAGGTTAGAGTCTGGAAACTGCCCAGGAGCTCCCTGCGGGAAGTGGGGAGTGGCTCTGAGTACTGGGCAATGGAGAGTTAAGTGAGAGAGAACTCACTGTCAGTCCTGACAGCCGCTGGCCACGCACCCCACTTTACAGGGTGGATACTCCCAGTGTGTCGTCCCAGGAGCCAGGCAGCTGGTCTAGACATGCAGAGCCTGTCTGTTTATGGAGCTGGCTGAGAAGTGCTGGAAGCCATCCCCTCTTGACAACGGGACCTGTGACATACACTGGGATGCCAAGTCTGTGCCCAGGGCAGGCACAGAAAGAGGGAGGCTGCATGCCTCAGCAATATAGCTTGGGTTTTGCTCATTTTCTCAGTCTGTAACACGTAACCTCACTTTTTAAGTGCTTCCACCTTCATTTAATATTTGCCTGAGCCAGAGAAGGATGCTTAGTGTGTACGACAGACTTGAAGCATTTATTTGAGGAAAAAATTTTATGGAAAGGAAAGATGTACATAGACCATGCCAAAGTTTACCCCAAACCACCAAAATGGCCGTGTCTCCTCTCTCCAGACAGCTCTGCTAACCATAGAAGGACCACACAATGGGGTGGGCCACACAGGGACCTCAGTGTAAGCTGATTGCTAACCATCTCGCTCACACTGTTGCTCTTGTTTCCAGCCCCAACGTATGTGCTGTGCAGAAGGTCATGGGCACCAACAAGAAATACTTCACCAACTGCAAGCAGTGGTACCAGAGGAAGATCTGCGGCAAACCGACGTGAGTATCTGTAGCTGCCCAAACCACC
>JAQHUG010000005.1:5823265-5850401 GCA_028555095.1 Dicrostonyx torquatus
TGAACCAGCCACCAAGGAGGCCACGCTTGTATGTATGCATGTGTGTGTGCATGTGTAGAGGTAGTTGCCAAGGAGACCACACTCTATGTTTGGGTATATGTTTGTGTGTGTGAGAGTCAGTCATCAAGGAGTCCACGCTGTGTGTGTATGTGTCTGTATGTATGTGTGTATGTGCATGTGTGTGGTGTGTATTTCTCTCACTAAATGGTTCAACTATTCAGAGGAGAAGCTATGTGACTCTGGGAATGAAAAGTTGTCAGTGAACTTACCCCAAAGGTCAGCCAAGGTAAACACTTCCGAAAGTGTCCCTGTGTCTAGGAATCACATGGGAAGCAGCGTAGCCCACTGGAAGCAGCAGAGCAGATTGAGACTCAGGCTCTGACCCCAGCTCCGGTCCTGGCTCTGCCACATGCTTGGGGAAGGTTCATCTTTTGCACCCTCAGTTGCCTCGTGGGTAAAATGGACACAGCAGAAGGACCTGCTGTTGTCCGGAGGGTTGAGTTGAGCAATATACATAAGAGGAAGAATATGGTACCTGGCATATCATAGCTACAAACCCCAGAATATACAGATGTAGACCACACATGCAGAAGGCGTGTGGTGGTCACAGTAGGCCTTGTGGGTGCCTCTCTTTCTGGAGGGAGGTGGCCTTTGCCTCACTGCCTGGCTGCCCAGTGGAAGCAGTTGAATGCATGTTTCAACAGAACTCTGGGAAACCTAATCGGCTTTGGCACTGACAGTCAACAGACCTCAGAGCTGGCTCTCTCTATGAGAAGGGAAGACGTGCCATACCAAATCTCCTAAGAAACGTGTGGGGGCCTGACCTTCCTCTTTCACGCAAAATAGGAAGATTTCTCTGTATTTGCCCCAGTGTGAGAGATTTTTAAAATGTATTTCTTATGCTATGGCTTTCAAGCAACGATCGCCAGCTAAGAGAAGGAAAATGCTGTCCCCATAGCGTGTGCATGGAAATGAACACCACACTGTGTGGCTCAGATTATGTTAGGCAGTGGTTGATCCTGGTCTCACAGACCAGAGCAGAAGTAAGACTAGCAGCTCCCTGGGAGTCTTTGTACAGTCCACGGCAGCACTCCCACCCGTGGACAGCCCGGTTTCTGGGCACTGTGTGAGCTGGGACCCCTCCCAGGTTAGGTGAGTAGACAGATGCTCAGCCCAAGTTTGTGCTGCTTGTAACAAAAAGATTATGTAAATTCTGTGTGGAACATCCTTGCAGGACATCCAAGTTTTAAAAACCAATCCTTTCAGTACTGATAGATATGTACCTGATCTATTTAAACTTTAATTGTTTAACTAAACGTGAAGTCAGACCCCATGTCATTACTTCTCAGGAGACGGTCAATGTGCTGATGCCAAGTGGCAGATCTTCATGTCAGAGCCTCAGGTCTTTACAGAGCACCTGGAGCAAGCTGGCCACAGGGTGGCATTTACCACACTGCATCCTGTGCTGTGGGACTTGACTGAGGGATTCATGGGAGCTTGACAGCATTCCTTGAGAGTTCCCAGACACATGATGTTGACAGTGAATTGTACTGATTTACTGATGCCTACCCATGTCTCTCTGGGCCGGGATGAGGCACATGCCACAGGAGGGTGCTGACAGATTGTCCCTGAGAGTCTGCTCCTCTAACCTGATTTGTTTTGAGAGTACAGTGAGGTAGTGGGACAGCCCTCTCACCCCAGTGACTGCAGGAAGCTGTGGTGGTGGTGGTGGGAGGACGGGGGCACTAGCTCCAGGAAGGGGAAGATGTACGGGGTTGTGGGTGGAAGAATGGTCTTTGTAGTGAGGCCATCCAGGCTTTGACCTGGCTCACAAAACTGAGAGGAAAAATTATCCGCATCCAACTCCTGCATGTGGCTGCTGCTTTGGGAAACCTCAGGAAAGAGGAAGTGAGCAGAGGAAAACATGGGCCACTAAAAAACGTTATGGTCCCTGGTGGAACATCACATGTGGCCTTAGCCTCAGGAGGTGGAGCTGATGTGGAAGAGACCCAGGGAAGAGGGAGAGATGGGACTCATCTCTGTTGTCTTCAAGGCCTAAGAGCTTCAGAGGACACCAGTGTACATGGGAGAGTGGTCTCCAAAGGAGCTGACCATCATATGGCCACAGTTAAGTGCTAGGTGTGTGTGGGGGTGCCAGCTGGAGTTAATGTCATCCAGAGACTGGGCCTAGACGTGCTTAGTTGATGATGAGCTAGAAGTGTGGCTGTTGAAGCAGAGGACTGTCTTGACAAGCCAACATGGGCACTGGCATTTTCTCAGTGAGATGTCAGCGGGGAGGCTGCAGCAGAAGTGTGTACTGGGATGAGAGGAAGCAGGTCCTCAGGGGGCCTGAGACCAGAAGGAAATTTTTGGTCCTGAAAACAGATGATGAGCACAGAGGTAAAGGTCTTGCCTTGTGGAGTCACCAGAGACAAGGACACAGGCCTAGCGAATATGGAGCCTAGAACCCCTTGTCTCTGCCTGTGAGGCTCTGGGTGCTGTCTTCCAGAGGGTGGGCGGTGGCCCTGCCACACTCGGCATGGTCCCTGCCACATCGGTGAAGCCTCTGAGTCTTCCAACAGTAGCAGTTGGTATTTCCAAGGAGAGAAGAATCCGAGACTTTGGTGCTATGTGCCAAAGACTGTCATGCTGAACTATTGCAGGATGCGGTTAGATGAGGACTTCTGTGTGGTGGCCTGAGCGAATTCTATTGCTCAGCAGTCCATTTCAGCCTTTGCCTCAGAGCTGTAGCCCCAGAGTGACACAAGAGCCAATCAGACTTGGCTGACAGGCAGTAGCCCACTCTGTGACTTCAGGCCCTGGTTTGATCAGGAGCCATACAAGTTTTCTGTGTGGCTCTAGACTGTAGAGAGAAGCCTGGCTGCTTCCCTGCAGGCCTCTTGTGTGAGGCCAGGGGATGGGGATCTTTTCAACAGACAGGTTGAGGCTGACCTAACTGGGATGTCACAGCCATGGCTGGAGCTACAGAATCCTAAAGGTGGTACCAAGGGACAATGTGCAAGCTACGGGAGGGATAGAAGCAGTCCACCCCAAAGCCTTCAATTTGCTCCCCCAGCAACATGGTTCACAGGTGAGAAGCCATTTTCTGGAGGCAAGAAGAACTGACAGGACACTCCTGTCTCTCCAGCAGCTCGTGCTGCTGTGCCTTTCAGCCATGTGGCACAGTTCCTCAGTGTTCGCAGAAACCGGACATTTCCGGAAGCCATCCGGGACATGGTGGCACTTTCCTGTCAGCTAGAAGGTCTACTTCTAGTAGATGTCATTCTGGCACAAAGACATCTGACAGAGCCCCCTTTCCTCCCTCCCATGTGTCCCTTCACCTTCGCCCCAAGAGGAAAAGAAGTGGTTGGAAGCAATCAGCACTGTCCCCAGACCATGCCTGTGCATATTTCCTGTCCCCATCCATAACTTGCTCTAAGATAACAGAGACTGAGCACACCCCAATACCCCATGACATGGTGCTTTCTAAAAGTTCTAGGTCTAGACAGTTCTGTGAACTAGGAGTCTGCTTAGCTGCTGCGCGATTTTGTTCTGGCGAGAACTTTCACGAGCCCATGTACTGTGTGCAGCAATGATCCCCCAAGGATGCCCGCATCCTAATCTAAAGCTGTAAATACTTTCCTTTCCATGGGAAAAGGGACTTCACAGATGCGACTTGGGTGTCAACCTGGGGTGAGTCTGGAATCATAGGTCCTTGTAAAAGAGTGGCAGAAAAGTTGAAGTCAGAGAAAGGGGTGTGCTAAAATCCACAGCTAGCATGATGCTGTCAAAGGCTGAGGAATCCAGCCGCCTCCAGAAGCTGAAGGGCAGAGAGGGGACTATCCTGACAGCTTCTAAAAGGAAAGTGGCCTTTGATTTTAGGCCCATGAGGTCAATTTCTGACTCTAACCTTCAGAATTATAATGCAATAGATTTGTAGGATTTTAGGCCACCGAGTTTGGGGTGATTTGTCACGGCAAGCTATTGGAAACTAATAACAGCCCTCGCTGCTGTCCTTATAGCTATCATGGTGGGGTTTGATCAGCTGTCTCATGTAGGCCTTTACTTTCGATGAAGTTATATTTGTTAGGTTATAAATGAGCTTCCATTTTGTCATTTCTGTGAGTGTGTTTTATCTTCATCAGTTTGTTTTAGAAACTCCATGCTGAATTCTTAGAATACACCTTGCGTGGAGGTGCTTGGTGTGTGTTTGCCAGTTCAGTCCCCATAGTCATTCTCTGGCCAACTAGTGGCGGGGGGGAGAGAAAAGGAAGAACCCATTTGCAGATGGGAATACTGAGGCTCCAGAAGCCTACTGACAGCCACACACTGAGAAATGGGGAGGTCTGGCCCCTTTGTACCATCCCCAAGGGGAATCCAGCCTGGTCGCTAGGGTCAGCAATGCCACAGGGAGCAGGCTAGGGTCTAGGTAGACTGTGCTAAGTCTCTTTTTTATATCCCCAGATCTGTAGCCAGGGTCCTAGAAACAAACCCTCTTGAAGTCAGAGACCTCAGGCCGGAGTCACTAGTCACCTGCCCGGGCTGACTTCCAAGTCTGGTGGTCGTTATGATAACTGATGATGACTGAGAACCAGAACTTCTCCCGGACAGTGGCTGTGAGATCTGGGGGACAGTCAGCATCCAACGGCCACCAAAATGTACTTCTGTCCCTATGAAAACTTCCATAAGCCTGTGTTCTGAAGTCACTTCA
The DNA here is from genome assembly GCA_028555095.1 of Dicrostonyx torquatus. Lineage (NCBI taxonomy): Eukaryota > Metazoa > Chordata > Mammalia > Rodentia > Cricetidae > Dicrostonyx > Dicrostonyx torquatus. Next base: position 5,827,977 of record JAQHUG010000005.1, read on the forward strand.
CATCTCCCTAGGCTCTGAAAGCTTCTATGGCAGAGGCCTTCACTGGGCCACAGTCGGTTAGGAAAAGCCCCGATTTTTCACTAGGAACTTCAAGCATCAGCTTAGCCTCTGTCCAAGGGACGACTTGTAGAAAATGAGCCGCTTCAGGCTGGCAGTCCATGGGGCATGCCAATATCTAGATACCGTAACTGTGTGCTTGCTCTGTGGTTCATCTCAGGCAGGGTGACTCAGAGAGTGTCCCCTATCCCAGGAGACTACACTCTGTCTCCACTCCTTACTTCACCTCCCTGAGTATAGCTAATCTCCTGCCACTTGTAGCTAGAACAGCAGCGAGACTCGTGCTGTGCATTTGGGGGAGCAAATGTTTGGGGAGAAGGTAGTGAGACTTCTCTCCCATTCAGTCCAAGAGACAGGCAGGAGACAAAGCACCCTACACCTTGACCTTGTGTTGATATTATCTTCTTATTCTTTCTTCAAATCAGGTACTGTCTCTCGTTTGCCTTTTGCCCTAAAAAGCTAGAACAAGGTGACCTAGTATGTGCACTTAATCTGGTCTGAGGTTTTTACACACCGCGCTCTGTGTGGCCAAGCCAAAACCGGAAGTCTTTAATCAGAATCTAACTGATGAGACAAGATACAGAAACCAGTAGCCTGGTCCTTCCTGAAGTAGGGACATTCAAGGAGAGGCGCCCATAGTTTCTGTTCTTCTCTACTGGGTCTAGAGAGCAGACTGGAGTTCTGTGCTTACTACGTCTGTATCTTCCCAGGGGGAGCCTGTGTAGAATGGAGCATGGACCAGGGAGGGTAGATAGCTCACTGTGAGACCGCCAGCTCACAAAGTCCTGGTTAAGATTGTTCCCATAAGCTGCTTTCTCTGTGTGTAGTCTCCAGCTGTCTCTGCGACCCTGGGCCTGAGCTGGCTGGTTGTGAGAAGGGCTTATATGGTCTAGACAGCTAGGAGCATGGAACTTGCCAACTGCAGAGCCCTCTCAACACATAAGGCTGATGTCCTCAAACGAGAGCCTGGTGTATAACTATACTCCCAGAGAGATACCTGGAATGGCTGCCAGCGAAGGAGGGGTCTCCAGAGCGAGAGGATTGGAAGAGTCTTCACAAAGAGCTGTGCTTGGCTACAGCCTATGCCTGGAGGAGGGCTCACAGCCTTGAAGACGGAAGTTGTGTTGTGAGGATGCCACAGTCCTCCACGGAAGCCATCCTGGTGTGAAAGCAGGGTGCTCTCCAGCCTCTGTGAGAGTTAGGTGCAGTGAGCCCAGCAGTAAGGCTTTGTCGTTCATCTGCTTCCTCCGAATGCTTGCACGGTCGGGAGCAGGGGTCAAGGAGTTAGCCTCGATGACCGGGAGAAAGCCCCATGTGTCTAGGCTCTCAAGGACCCCTTAGCCCATCCAACCCCTCAGCTTGCTTTCTGACTCTGTCCTAAGTAGTCCTGTCCTTCTGAGACTGCTCTGCTTAGGTCTGTCCTGTCCTCACCAGCCCCCAACTTTCTACCTATCCCCATATCATTCTCTAACCCTCCTCTACACGCATGTACACACATGTACACATACACTTTGGGGGATTATTTTATCTTCACTGAAATCCTGGGGAGGCCACATAAGCTGTTCAGTTGTCCTTTGGTTTGGAGGGGACTGGAACTCAGAAGTTAACATTTGGGGAACAAAGAGGCCCAGAGAAAACTCTGTGGATGGAACAGTTTTCCCAAATGCTTCTCCAACGCCACAGGTTTCCACATTGGCACTTTGGGAAAGTGACTAAGTTGGGGTGATGACTTTATCTGATTCCACTTCCCCAACTCCAGTCACAAAACCCTGGTATTGTTTGTGCATTTGTTTAGTGTGTGTGTGTGCGTGTGCGTGTGCGTGTGCGTGTGTGTGTGTGTGTGTGTGTATGTATGTGTGTGTATGGGGAGATGGGGTCCTTGTGCTATAGGTTCAAGGCTTGGGGAGCTCCCTGGATTTAGCTGGGAGAAGCTGGCAGATACTGTTTTTCTTTGAGAGTCTTTCTTTGCCCCTTCAAAGTCCCTCCACTGACTGGGATGATCAGGGGCGTCATAGAGTAGCTGCTTGAACTATGCCTCACTCCGTGGGGCAGAGAGACCACAGAGAGAAATGGGTTCCCAAGGTTACCCCTCTAGTCACTGATGGGTCCTAAGTCGAGTTGCTGTATCCAGGATGGCTTCTTCTACGCCTCTCTGCCTTGGCAAGTTCTTTAGCAGCAGAGATGGTAGAGATGGCACACGTTCAGAGGATAGCATTGTGGGTTGATCATTGTCGTCACTGGGGCCGTGATCTCACCACCTGTTTAAGGAACCAATGGGAGGTGTGTAGCAGAAGAGGGTGCAGGAGGGAGAGGGAGCAGGGCACAGAGGAATGTATAGTTTGTCACTCCTCAGTCAAGGGGTCAAGCTTTGGCGGGGGTGGGGGGCAAAGTCTAGCCAAGTGGCACCTGTAGCTCCTTGGCTGTCTGAGAACCTGACACATGCCCTGGGTAACAGAGGATCATGCTTCATCCTCACTTAACTGAGTCTTTCCTGAACCGATTCCAAATGAAGTCTCAGGAGCCAGCAGCCTCCTCAGCACACACCCCTCCCCCCCAGCCCCACAGTTCTTCCCGCCTGTCTGCCTCTCTTCTGATGATGTCATCCCTGAAAGAAAAAGCCTGGCAAATCTCTTGTAGAAGAAAGGAAGGGGAAACGGGATTGTTTGCCTCCAGGCCTTGGGGGAGGGGCGGGAGTGGGGGCTGCACACCTGTGGGCAGCCTTCAGTTCTGGGCTTCAGGCTCCTTGGCCACAATGTTATTTGAGACTCTCTCAGCTTTGGGGCTCCCACAGACTATCAGGGTGGTTGAAGCATGCTTTGTAAGTCCAGACAGCAGCAGGCGCCCCACAATGGGCCCTTGGAAGAAGGAGAGCAGACAATCTTTAGTTTTCTGAACGATTGAGTTTAAAGTGCCCTGCACATCTCCTGTTCATCTGAGTGCAGAGAAGCTGGCCAGCTGCTGCCGCTGGCTGCCTCCTGAAAAGGCAATGGGAAGATTGACGATGAAGGCAGGTGGGGAGTAATTTGTAAATAGTCATGAAGATATTTTAAATTTGAAACCATAAACATGTTTTTAATAAGTTTTTTTAAATGTAAATGAATAGGAAAGCAGGTGTCTTCACAGGGAGGCGCTCTGTTTGCATTTGAAATCTGGTTTGTAAAAGCAGACACAGTGATTACCCATGCCCTGCCTTTCGGGTTATTAGATCAAGTACTGGAAGAGCAGGAGAGAGACAGAGACCAGAGCCCCTCTACCTCCCACATGTGTGTTTTACATGTGTGCTGAGACTCAGAGAAGAGGTAGGACCTTGGGGTGCGGGGGTGGGGGCGAGGTAAGCTCAGAGCTAGAACCAACACAGGACTCGAGTCCCCCCAGATTCTCCCCAGAACACCATCTATCCAGAATTCTGTGCATGGTTGTTGGAGGTCATTGCGGAGTGAGTGATGGTTCTATCAGGGCTATTGAGTGTGCTGCTTTCACCTGGTTTCCCGGTTGGTTGACTGCTGGTGTTGGCGACCATCAGAAACAGGTTACAAGGCTGGTATGTTCCTGGTTGCTGATCAATACAGTCATGATCAGGAGGAAGGATGTGTGCTTCTCGCCTGTTCCCTCGTTCCTGGGAGAGCATCTGGGAGGAGGAGCAACGCACTGAGGGACACACTCCTGTCTCTATTTCAGAGTCATCAGCTATGAGTGCTGCCCAGGATATGAAAAAGTCCCGGGAGAGAAAGGCTGTCCAGCAGGTGAGTGAGCCAGGCCCTGCCTGTGGGTGGATGGGATGGAAGAGTTACCCTGTGAAAGACAGCACAGTCACAGCATGGTGGGGGGCATGTGGTTGAGATGTCTCTCCCGTGTGCTCCCTGGGCCATGAGGTGCAGAGGATGGAGGTGGAAACAGTACCTGTCCCACGCTACTCTGACCCTCAGCAAGCAGGTGGAGGAAAGGCCACTCCACTCTGCTCAGCCTCTTCTCCGTGGTTACAGGCTCTGACCTCGTCATCACTGGCTCTCTGTGGTTACAGGCTCTGACCTTGCTGTCAGTGGCTCTCCATGGTTACAGGCTCTGACCTTGTTGTCAGTGGCTTTCCGTGGTGGTTTTAGGCTCTGACCTTGCCGTCAGTGGCTCTCTGTGGTTACAGGCTCTGACCTTGTCATCAGTGACTCTCCATGATTACAGGCTCTAGCTTTGTCATTAGTGGCTCTCCATGGCTACAGACTCTGACCTTGCTGTCAGTGGCTCTCCATGGTTACAGGCTCTGACCTTGTCCAGTGGCGCTCTGTGGTTATAGGCTCTGACCTTTCCATCAGTGGCTCTCCATGGCTACAGGCTCTGGCCTTGTCATCAGGATGGTTACAGTCTCTGGCCTTGTCATCAGTGGCTCTCCATGGTTACAGTCTCTGACCTTGTCATCAGTGGCTCTCCATGGTTACAGTCTCTGACCTTGTCATCAGTGGCTCTCCATGGTTACAGGCTCTGGCAAAACTGGCAAGATACCCATGAAGTTTACCAGAACCTTCACTGCCACACAGCAACTATGCGGGGCTGGGTTTTGTTTGAAATCTAAGATAGTTTAAGTTTAGGTAGGAACAAGAATTTAAGAGAGAAAGGGATTTGATTTAGGGGCAAGTTCATGATGATGTAGTTAGTGTGGCCAGGGCCATGGCCTTGCTAACCAAAGGAGAAGGGCAGTTGAGGAAATAAAAAGGGATAAGGATGTTGGCCTATAGGGGGGCTTAACTTTGGGGTGATCATTTCAGATGATTTAAATATGAACTTTAGTCTGTGTATGTGCACACATCTGCTATCCCAGCTGTCAGGAAGCTGAGGTAGGAGGATCACCATGAGCTGAAGGCCACATAGTGAGTCTGTCACAGAAAACGAATCAATAGTCATTCCAGTTGCCATCTCAGGGGACCCTTCTCAACTGCAGACAGTTCCTGAAAAACACAGGAGAGTCTTGGCAGATAGATTTCTTTTGCTCTCGCAGCACTGTTAGGGGACACATGGCAATAGCTGGGGAGATCTGTAAGGCCGCCTGTTTCTACCCACTTTATCTGAACGTAGAGAAGCAGAAGCTCTGCTCAGCTGTGCTTAAAACACTTAGGAGCTGCCCCTCAGGCTGGTCCACACAGGGAGGCATTTGACCTACTGGGTGGTTCTGATAAGCATGTGATTTTAAGCACCTGAATCCATAGACATCTGAGCTTTTCCTCACCCGTCCCTCTCCCTTCCCTGTGCAGTTGTGTCCACCCTTCTTTATGATGAAGAAGCAAGGGCAGGCGTGTGACTCCGATGGACTCATACCTGTCCCTCTGCCCTTTGCCTCTGCAGCTCTTCCACTCTCTAACCTTTATGAGACCATGGGAGTTGTAGGATCAACCACCACGCAGCTATACACAGACCGCACGGAAAAGCTGAGGCCTGAGATGGAGGGACCCGGCAGCTTCACCATCTTCGCCCCTAGTAATGAGGCCTGGGCATCCTTGCCTGCGGTGAGAGAAGCCTTCTGCCCAGGCACTTGTCCTGGGAATCGCCTTTCTCCTGAGACCTGGGCACACAGTGGGATTCTTTCCCTTAGCCCCTGAGGGAAATTTAAAGTGGGGTTCCCAGGTGCCTTCCAGTGGCCCCATCCTCCCAATGAAGCTCACTAAAGGAGGGGCTCTTGGCGGAAAAGGGTCTAGGTCCCCTTGGAGCAGGGGTTGCTGCCTTTCAACTGCTGCGCCCTTTCTTTCTAGGAAGTGTTAGACTCCCTGGTAAGCAACGTCAACATCGAACTGCTGAACGCCCTTCGTTACCACATGGTGGACAGGCGGGTCCTGACCGATGAGCTGAAGCATGGCATGGCCCTCACCTCCATGTACCAGAACTCCAACATCCAGATCCATCACTATCCCAACGGGGTAGGGGCATCATCCCCAGCTACTCAGTGCTGTTCTCTGTCCATAGCAAACCCACCTCTGGCCCATTAGGGTGTTTCCTTCTAGGATTCTATCCTGTGATTTGATGAACCATAGACACACCCTTGCCTCTGGGTCTTTTCTACAGATGCTCCCACTTCACACTGCTCCTAGCTGTGGGCCCACTGTTTGCCCTTCCCACAGACCTCTCTTTACTCATCCTTGCTTCTTCTTTGGGCAGATTGTGACTGTGAACTGTGCCCGGTTGCTGAAAGCTGACCACCATGCAACCAATGGCGTGGTGCACCTCATTGATAAGGTCATTTCCACCGTGACCAACAACATCCAGCAGATCATTGAGATTGAAGACACCTTCGAGACCCTTCGGGTAAGGCCCATGCAGGTTGCAGTTGGCCTCCCCAGAGGGACCTGGCAGGGTGACTTCTGCAGGAAGACCTGAGGATGTCCCAAGTGTGGTTAAATGGAGGAGATACTATAAACACTGGGCTTGACCCACACCGAGAAATGGCCTTGTTGTAAAGTTTCCCTTTCTTTGGCTCTTCTGGATAAACCAGCGATCTGTCACAGTAACAGCCAGAATCCTCTGAGCCTTAGGGCTGAACTGTGAAGTCCAGAGTGCGAGGGCCCACCTTCCTGATTCTCCTCCCCACACAGGGCACTATTACAAATGTCTTGTCAGCTGGCATGGTGCTTTTGGACCATATGTCACCAGCCTGGGGCCTCACGCATGTCTCCTGGAGCACAGACCTTGCAGAGAGGCTGTGGTGTGGCTCAGGAGTGTAGTCCAGACTCCCAAGATGGCTCCTGACTGCTCTGGCCAAAGGCGTATGTCTAATAACTGGAAAGGCGAGTGGTTTCCTGTTGGCGCTGACCACACAGGAGGAAGTGGACACAGGCTGCCATGTCAGGGGTTTTGCCTGATTCAAGGAGAACTTCCTAACCACAGAGCACACAAGAGGGAGTGGGCAGCCCCTCCCTGGAGATCTCCAACACAGAGACAAACACACAGCAGCATGGGCACAGAGGAGCCTCGGTGTTTGGGGCGAGCTCGTGGCTGGCTCAGGGGGCCCCCCAGGGAGTCTAGCTCTCCAAGGGCTTCTCCCTGCCTTTCTTCTGGGTCTTCAAGGGATTGTTAGTCTAAAGTTGACAGCACAAACTTTCATTAGTCAGCACAGAGTCCTATAAGTAGCTCCCCCTTACTGCTGAAATTCACAGAAATTTTTTTTTCTCTTTCTTATTCCCCTTCAGCCCTTCCTGATACCCATTTTTTTTTCCTTCTAGCATGAGGTTATAAAACCCTGTTGCTCCCCAGGCCTAGAATACAGGGAACTGAGTGAGCCATATGGCTGCCATTCTTCCTGAGGGGCTAGATGAAATGTGAACAAAGCAGGGTGATGTCCCCAGGAGGGTCCGTGAATGGTGGGCAGTGTAGCCCAGGAGGGGTGGCCAGGGAAGGCTTCTTTGGAAGAGATACTCTTAGCAGAAGGCTCTGAAAGATGAAACCAGCCTGTGTTTCACAGCCCCACGGAGAAGCACCGCTGAGGTAGGGAAGCCTGGAGGAAGCCTCCATGCCTTCCAGACCGGCAGAGACTCTCTTCTTGGGAGCGGTGAGAAGCAGCTCCAGATCTTAGGACATTGTTCTAGATGTTGCATAATCCTGAGTCGCGTGATCTTTGCACACCATAATCGCTCAGAAGGGATCACTACTAATTGTGGAATTAGAGCCGAGAGACATGACAGTGAGGTTCCTATCCATCTGGAGACCTACGCCAAGAGGAATGGTGTTTTGGTCAAGGTTCGAAGGAATTGGAGTCCAATAAGCGCAGAGAGAGAGGCAGAGGGAACTATTGAGATAAAGGCCTAGAGGTGGCATGGAGTGACATCTGTCAACACCTGAAAAACAGCCAGTGTGGCTAGAGCATGGGCCCAGGCCTGTGGAGTCAGTGCTAAGTCAGAACCTCGGCCAGGCTTCTCTCTCACTTGGGAGGCATATCCAGGGTGTGTGTATCTTGCCAAGTGAGCCTAGGAAACACTTTTCCTCCTTGCCCGTGCAGGCGGCTGTGGCTGCATCAGGACTCAATACCCTGCTGGAGGGCGACGGCCAGTTCACACTCTTGGCCCCAACCAATGAGGCCTTTGAGAAGATTCCCGCTGAGACTTTGAACCGGATTCTGGGTGACCCAGAGGCCCTGAGAGGTGAGCACCTTCGGCTTGTGGTGCTGCTTCCTTGGAGCAGCCCACCCGAACCCCGGCCTATGCTGATGCCACAAGAGTCAGGAAGTCCACTGCAACCTGGTTTATGTTGTTCCCAATGGCCAAGTCTCTGTGGAACCCTAGCTGACTCTGCCTAAATAAAGGGAACAAAACTGGAGTGGCCAAAACTGTCAGGTGGATGTATGACGTTTTAAGAGTTTGGAAGAATCAGGTGTGGGTGGCTGGTGTGGCATCCTTCAACTACGATCATCTTGGTGACCTTTTATATCTTCCTATATCTGACTAGAGTCTTCACGAGTAACCAAAAATAATAGTTCGGAAGCAGTAAATGGTCAGTGATTTCTATTGCTGGTTCCATCTTTCAGCTACTAAGTTAGGCATGGAAGGTAGATTAGCCGTGGGACCACTCTAGCCTCACCTGACCCCCTTTAGTTCTGGAACTTCTGAAGGATCACTAGCACCAAGCTGCCTGGTGACCCTCTAGATCCTCTAAAGTGCACATTCTTCTTCCCAAACGTCACTTAGGCGTGACTTCATTTAAGCCTGCCTTGGCAGTGTGCCATGTAAGGAGCCTCATGCTTTGCAGACACCCTGTAAATTTAAACTCTTCAGGCCAGGCATGGGAGGACAGGGACACTTCAGAAAGCACAGATGGGGACTGTGCTTAGGTGAGTGTTGTTTTTTAAGATACCTATCCCTGGCTGAGATCTGGGGTTCCACAGTGAACACAGTCAAAAGTGTGTCTTCAAGGAAGTTAAAGTCTGGTAAGCAGCAGGCTTCCAGAGAAGCTGCTGAGGTGTGATCCGGTAAGGGCCGTGTGGAGGGCGGGGCTGGGGTCTACTACCTCAGGGACTAAGAAGCTCCCTGAGAGAGATGTGGCTGCATCTCTGCACACATGCCTAAAATGACCAGATTACAGAGAGCAAAGATCTTCTCTAGCTCACAGTCTTTGATGTGTTATTCCCTGATCACTTGACCCCATGGTTTTCAAACCTGTGGCTTTGTGGGTTGGACACTAAGTGACTTAAAGGCCTCACAGTAGGCCTACCTTTTAAAGTTGTCAGCACCCCAACTAGTACTACCCTGGGGCTAAACCTTTAACACACAGGCCTTTGGGGAGGGAGTACATTCAGCATCTACACTGCAGCATGCATTAAAAGATCTTTTGTACAGAGCACATTTTTTATATTCGTTGATATTGGAACTCATTATAGACCCCAGATAGAGGCCTTTCGCTTATCTGCTTCTTCTATTCCATAACCAGCTTGCTCCAAACAGGGACCTGACCTCTGCTGCTATAGCTATAGACTTGAAGGCAGAGGGCTGGGGTCTACATTCACAGTGTCCTGTTTTGTCTCTAGATGGTTGGTAGATAGGCAGGAAGCAGCCCTGGGCTGGCATATCTTGTTTGAAGCCTGACTTCTGGTCCTATCCTTCTCACCCCTATATGGCCCCTGCTTCTCCCCAAGAGTTCAGTTTACTTCTCTAGAAAGTATGATCCCTCAAAGGCCTCATTCCTATGGGGTCTTCTTGTCATTTTCAGACAGGGCTTACTATGTAGCCTAGGCTAGCCTAGCTTCTGAGTGATGGGATTACAAGTAGACCACCATGCTTGGCCCTACAGTCATTTTGTCCCTTCTCTACTGACTGAGTTGGGTCAGCACTGGCTCTCAGGATCTGTTTCCAGCACCCTGGTGCCTCTGTCAGCCCCACAGCTTCCTCCTAACCGTGACAGGACAGTTTTGGTTCCCACACTCAAGGATAAACTGAAACTTGCCTCTGTGGTGAAACTGAGACAAAGGACCTTGGTGACACTGGAGAGGAGCATCTGAGAACCTCTGGGCTTGGGGAGGGGTGGGGCATGTCCTTGGCTGGTCCGTGCTGCTGCTTTCTCTGCACAGAGGTCATGAATGACCCTGAGACCCTGTTAGAGGTGTGGGTGCAGAGGCTTTAGCTTCTGACTGCCCAACACATTCCCCCAAAGTAGCGCCTAGACTTATGAGTGATCATGGGCACAACCAGCCTCTAAGACAGATCCTGGCCACTAGGAAGCCTTGGGGTAATATGAACATAATCCAGAAAACAAGCTATACAAATAATTCATAGCTATCCTTGGGATAGTTTTCATCATTTCTTGCCTCAGTCTATGTCATATAAAGGCCTAAGACGTAAAGACCATAGTATACCTATTGGAGGTTTCCTCTTCTCCCTGGCCTGTTAGGAGAATTTACCCTGAAACCCAATGTTCATGAGCTAATGGCTGGTGTTTCTGTGTTGTGAAGAGGCTTGCATTTCAGGTCTAGGAGACAATGCTAATCTTATCTGTTTACTTATAAGGAAGATGAGATTTGAGGAAGCTAAGTGGCTGGCCCAGGATCCCACAGTTGATCAGCAGCCAGGGGATTCAAACTCAGGCAGTGTGACCACAGAGTCCCAATGGTTTTAGCTAGTGGTAGACAAGAGATGGGAATGTGGGCCCTTTAATGTTCCAGCAAAGTCCTCAGTCATGGGCAGGTAGGGAGCTGGTCCCTGCAGAGAGGCCATGGCAGGCTCTAGACCTGTGTCCTGTTCTGCCATAGACCTGCTGAACAACCACATCCTGAAGTCAGCCTTGTGTGCCGAGGCCATTGTTGCCGGAGTGTCCCTGGAAACCCTGGAGGGTACCACATTGGAGGTGGGCTGCAGTGGGGACATGCTCACAATCAACGGGAAGGCTGTCATCTCCAACAAAGACATTCTGGCCACCAACGGTGTCATCCATTTCATTGATGAGCTGCTCATCCCAGATTCGGGTAGGTGAGCCTCAAGGGCCTCTGTCCTGCCCAGCTTCCTTCCTCTACTGACACTAGCAATCTTTTGGGGGCATTTCCTGCCCTTGGTTCAGCACATAGCCCTGTACCTGCTGTGAACCTAAGGCCTATGGGAAGTGTGAAGCTTTGAGCTTCAGGTACAGAGGTCCAGACACTGTCCTGAGGCAATCAGAAACATATCAGAGCACCCAAGGAAGGAACGAGACACCATTGTAGAGCCCTTTCTGGTCTGCATCTTGTGGTTAGGCCCAAAAGGCCATTTGCTGATGTCACAGCATTTTCTTTCCTTAGAGAACCCAAGGCTACTGGCCCAGGGAAGATGACTGGATGGGCTTTGGTTTCCATTCAGAAAGGAAACCAGACTCTTCCTGTGGGAGTATCTTCAGAAGCAGCCACACAGGCCATGCTGCCTCCTCCCCACCATCAAACAGGCCCTGGCCAAGCCACCTTGGGGTCAGGGACAGTTCTGCTTGATGCCAAATGACTCTTACCTCCCTGCAAGTTAGGTTTTCTGATGACACGAGCATGCTGGGCCCCACTGCATTCAGAGGGCTGGTGACTCACAAAATGAGGTCCCTGCTAGTGCCTGTCCCATCTGGGGTGGACCATGGCATATACACATGGCCGTATTATCTTTTGTACTCTGTTTCTCCCTCTTGCAGCCAAAACACTGCTTGAGCTGGCTGCAGAATCTGACGTCTCTACAGCCATTGACCTCCTCAGGCAAGCTGGCCTCAGCACACATCTCTCTGGAAAAGAACGCTTGACCTTCCTGGCCCCTCTGAATTCTGTCTTCAAAGGTAGCGTGGAGAACACCTTCTACTGTCCTATTGTCTCTGGGACAGCCTGCTCATCCCTACAGCACTGCCCTGATTTACGATGGCCTTGGAACCTTCCACCCACCATAGTCCAAAGCAGATGTGACTCTCTCAGAAACTTTGGATTACCCATTGTTTATCTGAAACAGCCAAGAATGTACTGGGGACTTTTCCCCTCGGAACCCAATATTTCGCTTCTGCTGAGAGTGGAGCAAGCTTCTGCTTTTTGTTTGCAGGGTCGACACCAGGGTATAAAGGCAGAGGCCAGCTGAGCTGCTGCCATGGGGATGGCAAGAAAGACCGTCTCCCCACACTGAGGGCAAAAGTACAAACACCCTCAATGCCTACACCTATTTTATTTTCTATAATAGATGCTGAGTGTTAAGGAATTTTGGCAGCCATCCTTATTTTCTGTCTCCATTTCCAAACCAAGGGGGCTGGGCTTCCTACTATATGTGCCTCATCATCCACTTCATCTCTGTGCACCCTTCGCTTGCAGATGGTGCTCCTCACATCGATGCCCAAATGAAGACTTTGCTTCTGAACCACATGGTCAAAGAACAGCTGGCTTCCAAGAATTTGTACCATGGACAGACACTGGATACACTGGGTGGAAAAAAGCTGCGAGTTTTTGTTTATCGAAACGTAAGTTCTAGGACCTAACTCACGCCTCTTCTTTGGCTTCAACTCTACAATTGTTTTTTAAAGTCCTCAATAGCCAGGAACTTATGTAAGAACTGGCTTCTACTAAAGGGGAAGTAGTTTCTGGAGAGGGCAGGATGCTAGCTGTCGCTTCCTTTCCTGCAGACTTGGAGAATAAGGCTCAGACCTAACTGAATTGCTGAGCACTGGGGCTACCTGGGACTCAGCAGGATGGATGATGGGGGAGGGGCATGAAGTCTTTGAGTCTTCCCAGGCATATGCCAAGAGAAGCCCCATGAAGCTCAGACCTTCCCATAACAAACAGGAAGGATTGCTCCTGGCCTGGGACCAAACAGGACCATTTAGCCAAAGATGTCTAATGACTGGTGAAATCAACTAGTCAGCTACCTCTTGTCTGCCTATTTGATCTTTGTCAATGGACCTCGTGTGAGACTGATGCTGTCATGGAGTCCTTATGCAATTTTAAGGACCCCTATGGCCACTCTTCCTTGTGAAGATGCCATTGTGAAGATTCCTGTGGGTGATGCCATTGCCACTGGCTCCAAACAAATCTGGAGGCCCCTGCCTGAGAGGGTAACCATCTCCCATTCTTTCCCCCTCTTCTGTGCAGAGCCTATGCATTGAAAACAGCTGCATTGCTGCCCATGACAAGAGGGGACGGTATGGGACCCTGTTCACCATGGACCGGATGCTAACTCCCCCAATGGGGACCGTTATGGATGTCTTGAAGGGGGACAACCGTTTTAGGTAACCAGTCTCATCCCAGGGCCAGGCTTCTGTCAAGTGGTCATGCTGGCCCTCAGCTATTTTATCCAACTTCCCAGGGGGTGACCTAATGCTAGTGATGCACTGGTGTGATCTTTCATATTTTGGGTGTGGCAAGAATGAGGGTCTCCTTGAAGCCTTAGGTTGGGAAGCAGGGCTCCTGCTAGCAGTATAATCTTCATACCTATTGTAAGGGGGAAACATTCTTAGTACTGCACAAGGGTGTCACTCACACCAGAAAGTCCCCAGTGAGCTGAGGGCACAGGTGTTAAGAACCTGTCACATTTTCCTCTTTCTGCATTTTATTTATAGGTGGCTGAAGCCACCATGTTACTTTGATTTCTTGCCTTGATCCCTCTGTTTCCAACTTGCTAGTTCTCCAGTGAGTGCTGTCAAGTGTTTCCTGGGCGCTGGCTTCAGCCACCTGCCCAAGGGCTAGGAGACTGGGCCACTAGCTCCCCAGGGTCACAGTCAGCAGACACTGACTCTGCCAGCCTCTGGGACAACCATACCGAGTCTCACCTTTCTCCTCCCTCTGTTCCCTCTGTCCATATTTCCTGCGTATGACATTCGTTCTCGTTGGAAAGATGTAAAGTACACAGTCTCCCTCCTGCCTCGGGAGAGGCCATGGAAAGCAAACTCATTTTCTCTGTTTGTCTACAGCATGCTGGTAGCTGCCATCCAGTCTGCAGGACTGATGGAGACCCTCAACCGGGAAGGGGTCTACACTGTTTTTGCTCCCACGAACGAAGCTTTCCAAGCCATGCCTCCAGAAGAACTGAACAAACTCTTGGGTAAAGAGCAGTTTAAGCAGCTATTCCCATTTCTCTGAAATAGCAGTCCATCCCGGCCATGGCAGGAAGCGAGGGATGCTTGGCAAAGGGACTTAGTGATGAGGCCATGTTATGGACATGTGGGCAGAATTAAGGGGACAGCAACCGGTGACAACAGTGGGAAAGGGTGGGGTGAGGGCAGGGACCAGGGAGACTCGGGATGAAGGACACAGAAAACACCAGAGCCATTTATGGTCGTGACGGGGCCATGGCAAAGAGGGGTCCTGAGTGTCCCTTCCTACCTTTCCTCCCTTGGGCCAGTTGGCTTTCAGCCGGTTGTAGGTGGGCAGAGGTGATACACTCAGTTTCCTTAGACACAGTGCCAAGCAAACAAGAAATTAGCCGCTGAGGTGTGTGCTCTCTGCTGGGGAGCTGTGATGACAGAACCACTGGCCTGCATTAAATATCCTCAGAGATGGAAAGTCCGTCTAGGGCAACTTCAGCTGAGGGTGGTGGCTAAGCGTGTGAGTGAGCTCTGGCGAGCTGCTGAACCTCTCTGAGCCTCAGTTTCCCCTTTAGAAAATGAGGTTGGCAATAGTCCCCGACTCACTATGATACAGATTAAATGTGGCACACAGGACAAGGCACACATGTTCCATTAATAGTGGTGGTGACAGGGAGATGGGATGGGGTGATGGGCGTTACCTCTGATGTATACCCACTCTCCCAGAAGGTGACTCAGGGGAGGAAGAAAGGAGCGCGAGGGGGCAGCTTAGCCAGCCTCAGAACAAACACAGTTATGCCTCCCTTCCTGCGGGAGAACAGAAGGCTCAGGTTGCAGTCAGCAAGGAACTAAGTTTGTGTCCTGTTTAATTTTCCCATTTGCCAAGCACATGCCTGTGTCTGCGCTGCTGACGCAGGTTCCTGGGAATAGAGGGGAGAAGTTCAGTCTGCACATAAACGCCCATCCTCTCTCAGCCTTCTAAGAAGGGAATATTCCCTAGGTGGCCTGTGCCTGCTCAAGTTCCCTCATGTTTGGTTGTATGCGAGGTCAGGGAGGGAGTGTGGGGAAAGTTTCCTAAACAGCCCCAAGTCCTATGGGTGGGATAAATGACACCCGAGGGAGGAAGAGTGGCCCAGTCCAGGAGACTGGCTTGACTTTGCACCTCCGGGCCATATTTTTTGTGGGAAGGGATCTCTTACCAGCTTCGATGTAAGGAGACCCTTACAGGTGGCTGTAAACAGAGACAGCGATTTAGTTTCCCAGCTGCCTAGACCCGAATAACCACATAGAAACTATATTAATTACAACACTAATTGGCCTATTAGTTCAGGTTTCTCATTAACTAACTCTTACATCTTAAATTAACCCATTTCTATTATTTTATGTTTTACCACAAAGTTCGTGATTTGTTACCTCTTAATTCTTGGGCGGCCACATGGCATCTGCTTGACTCTGCCTTCTTTCCTCTTCTATCTCTGTTTGGAATTCCCACCTTGCTATATTCTGCCCTGCCATAGGCCAAACCCGCTTCTTTATTAACCAATGGTAATAAAACATATTCACAGCATACAGAGGGGAATCCCACATCAGGTGGCTCCATCCCCCAGCACAACATAGATGTGCTCTCTGAGTTGTTTTCAGTTTTCCTCTGGGTTTCCTGATCCTGGGAACAGCCACCCAGAAGCCCCAGGAAAATAAGCCATTGGCTGTCTATGGGAGGATCAAGACCAGAGAGTAGCTGGCAGATGTCGGTGCTGCCTCTCATGTAACTTGGGAAAGGTATCGGGTGCCTGGTCCAGTTGGCAGAGAAACTGATGTGGCTTGGAAGGGATGTGCAGAGGAGGAAGGATGCTGTAGAGAGAAAACTGCCTTGGCCCTGACCTCATCGGCTCCGTGGCTCCTCCAAAGCACAGCTGTTGATTCTTTCAAGTCCTCCCTCCAGGAAATAGCTAACTCCAGCAGAAAATGCACTTGAGGGCATAATGTGTAAATATTTCACTACTGTGTTATAGTCGGCAGGAGCCACGTCAATGGTGAGGCATCCCAGATGCCGATGCTGGAAAGGTCCCTGGCTTTCCAGGCAAATATTTAGCTCATGGAAGCATGAGTCATATGCATAGAGGAGTATGGATTAACTCCTCAGCTGCCATGGGATCCTGCTTAACCCAGCTGCCTGCTGACTCCAGGGCCAGCTCACGGACATGGCTGTCTGCTGACCGTTAGACTGATAGTGTGTCGTGGGCTGTGCTCACAGTGGGCACTCGGTACACACTTCTGCTTGTTCAATGAGTTGTCCTGCTCAGAAGAAGCCACTGCTATCTTTTCTTGTCCCTTAACCTTGCCAGTTGCCACCCTTGTGCATAACAGTGTCTCCTTCTTCTGCCATCTTACAGCAAATGCTAAGGAACTTACCAACATCCTGAAATACCACATTGGCGATGAAATCCTGGTCAGCGGAGGTATCGGGGCCCTGGTGCGGCTGAAGTCTCTCCAAGGGGACAAGCTGGAAGTCAGCTCGGTGAGTGTGCCAAGGAAAGGTTGACTGTGTGTTGCCGTGAAGTCTCTAGGACACACCTCGCCGTGCACACACTCTTTAAGATGCTATTCGAACTTTTGAGTGTGGCTTGTCCAAAGAAAGAGAGAAAAGAGAAGTGCCTGAGGGACACCAAGAAAGGTTATCTATAGATGTGCATAGGAACTTCCAGATGTTCAGGGCGATCGGGCATCAGACATGGATTGTGAAGAAGCCCCTTAGAAAGTGGGAAGTGGTCCCCCAAGCCAGGAAATCACTGAGCTGTTCCATGACTGGCGTCTTAAGAGTTCAACCCCCCATGTCCTGATGATGCTCTGGGTGCCATCTCTTGCCCTGTGGTGATGGTGCCGCTCAGCTTTGGAGCTGGGTTCAGGATGTTTCTACCTCAGAAAGAGAATGTAGCCAGCCTGACTCAGCAGAGGTCATCCGTGTGGATAGGAGCTGGTGGCTCTCTTCTCCTTTCTCTGGATCGTTGGTGTCCCTTGCTCACCAGTTCCTTGGAGACTGTGGGAGGAAGGCTGGGAGAGAGCTGTTTAACTTGAGGTCACTCAGGGTCTCTTGGGACTGAGTTCCATGTATTGGGATCCTATCTGTCATAGGCACATGGGCTGTTCAAGAAAGCATTTGCCCTGAGGGGACCTTCCCACCTATGTAGCTTCAAGGGGCTGTATGGCCTTCCTTGCACCTTAGCTCCCACTTCTGTTAAGAGACAAGCTCCATCCTTGCCCTGCATTGGGTGAGGGCAAGAATCCTAATTGCACTGAGCCTCCACAAGGCAGTGGAAGCCTGCAGAGAGCAAGGGCAGCTGCTCCCTGGAGAAGCCCCGCCATCCAGGCACAGAGTGGGTGTGTGGTCCAGCAGATGCCTGCTAAACATGCAAAGCCAGTAGGCTCCGCATCTAACAACCGCTGTCTCTTCTCTTAGAAAAACAACGTAGTGAGCGTCAATAAGGAACCTGTTGCCGAAACTGACATCATGGCCACAAATGGTGTGGTCCACGCCATCAACAGTGTTCTGCAGCTGCCAGGTGAGATCCTAATCTGTGGTCCTCACGAATGGTGGCTATGAGCACGGCCTCCCTGGGGCTGAGGGAAAAGTGCTTTAGGAACTATGGCTTCCAGATGACATACTACAGAACTCGAGGGCATATTTCTTAGTGAGCTGCCTGCTGTCTTACCCCAACTCTGACATTTCACATCATGTATATTTACATTGATGCTGGTGGCAGACAAGGCTCAGATATGTGTGTGTGTGCATGGGGACACTGGTTCCAGAAAGGGCCAGGTTGTGTGTACGTGAGGACAGTGGTGGCAGACAGGGCCTGGCTGTGTGTTTACATGGGGACACCGGTGGCAGACAGGGCCCAGCTGTGTGTCCATTGGAATGGTGGTAGTAGACAGTGGGCTTTTCTCTCTCCATAGCCAACCGACCACAGGAACGGGGAGATGAGCTGGCGGACTCTGCCCTTGAAATCTTCAAACAGGCATCGGCGTATTCCAGGGTATGTAAGGGTACCAGTAAGCATGGCTGAGGAAAGCAGCCCTGGGACCCACCTTGCCAATGGGGGCAGCACACCCTGAGTTCATGCCGTAGCAGCCTGGCTGCCAGGCCTCTGAATGAGTCTTCATTTTCTGAGACTTGCCTATCCTCTGCAGTGTGTGTGGAACTGGCCTCCCTGGCCTCAGTCCTGCCTGCCTCGCCCCGCATCTCTCTTTCTGAGCTTCCTTGCTGGGTCCCCTGCCTGCTTAGGGTGTGGTAAGGGATCCTCTGTATGTTTCTAAAGCTTCGGTTTCAAGAGAAGAGACTTCAGGCTGGAGTCCTGACCCTGGAGGCTGGAGTTCCAACATGGCCCTCCACATTTGAAGAGAGATCTCCTCCACAAGGGCTCTGAACTCTTACTTCTGGGAGATACCCTAGCTGACCCCCACTCCTCCCAACTCTAATCTTTGGTCTCAGTGGAAAAGCCTAACTTGCGGTCCCCCAGGAATGTCTATCCTCTACATAAGACCTGACTTGAAAAGGGTCTGGTACAGCCAAGGGCCACTGAGCTCACTGAGGGGGCTTTTTGGGGACAGTGGGCTCCACTTTCCCCTTTCTCTCCCCCGCTTCAGCAATTGTTTGGTGTGGAGATAACAAGGTGCAAAGACCCCACCACCACCACATGCAGATTCCGTGACAATATATCTGGAAACCTCACGCCCTAGGCATGACACACAGCTGCAGTCCCTCCCTGGAGGGCCGCTCCAAGTTCCAGACCAGCCAGGGCTACATAGAGAGACCCTGTCTGAAAAGAAAGAAGGAAGGAAAGAAGGGAGGGAGGGAGGGAGGGAGGGAGGGAGGGAGGGAGGAAGGGGGAGGGACAGAGGGAAAGACAGAGACAGAAGGGCTGGAAAGAAAAAATAATGAAAAGAAAGCCTGACTTGTGTGTGTTTGTTCTTTCAGGCTGCCCAGAGGTCCGTGCGGCTCGGTAAGTGTCTGGGTCTGCTGTCCACTCTGGGCTAATGAGCCCGTCCATCTCTAGCAGAGCCAACCTGCCATCTGTTATCACGTGCAGTAAGAGAAGCCTGGCCCTCAGTCAGGGTCAGAGCAGCAAGGTCAACTGGGGTCAGATAGGCAATCTAGTTTCCTTCTTTGTAACATGAAGATAATGGGGTCAGGGTGAATGTGGTTTTGGGCTCAGGGAGCCTGGGAAGATTGCATAGGGCTTGGCAGGCCCCCACACTGAGGAAAAGATCTCAAGATGACAGATGAAGAAAAACCCAAAAGATCAACTATGGAGTAAGACATGGGGTTCCACAAACCCCAAAACCCCAGCTGTGTACCTGAACAGGAGAACATGGCAGAGGGAGGTCTCACAGCCTTGGGACATCCCAACTACTTGATAGTCTGAGATAGGAGGACTGCAAACATAAGGCCTAGATAGGCTACGGAGTGAGTTCAAAGCTGTCTGATCAATCTGAGGTTGATCAATCAATTTTGACCTTGTCTCAAAAATAAGAGAAAAGAGGGTCTGGATATCACTCACTTTGAGAGCATTTGCCATGCATGCATGTGGCTCCAGGTTCATCCCCTAGTAGCCCCAAGACAAAAAGACTGAGTGCCCAGACAGATGGTGGCACATCAGACGACGGTGAGACCCCTGCGTCTTACTGGCTTTTGGTGCTTCTTTGCAGCTCCTGTCTATCAGCGGCTACTGGAGAGGATGAAGCACTAGCAGGACCAGCGAAGTGTGTGCTGCAGCAGCTCCCTGCCCGTTTCTCCCAGTTTGTCGAAGAGACCGTTGGATGTTTTTGAAACCAAATATCACACTTCAACCTACAAGGGCAACACCGTATTGAGATCTGAGCCTCAGTAGAGAGGGGGTGGAGGAGAAACAGGCTCTTTTTAGCTTTCGGTCCCTCTAAATGTGGTTGTTGACTCACTGAATACACAGATTACCTGGCTCTGACGTCTAGAAAGGACCTCTCCAAAGCATGGACTTTTCTGACTGTGCAGAGGGCCTGAACAAAGGGAGCTGCAGCACTGCAGAGCTCACGAATGTGAATCAAGCGGTTCCGCATTCTGGGAAGCCCTGGCATGTTTCTGCAAAGCTCTTGTACAGCTGGAGAAATGGTATCACTATAAGCTATGAGTTGAACTGTTCCTGTCAGACATGTCTTGTCAGACACATGGCTTGGACACTTCTATATGGCCCTGCCCAGGTAGAAAAGAAAGGGTATATAGAACGTGTAGAATGCAAATTTCCTGAGTGCGACGGAGCCATGGTGTGTTTGTGATAATAAAACCAAAGAAATATATGTTTGTATGCTGATTGGATATCGGGGATGGGCTCTGCTCCTCAGAACATGCAAACTGCTTCAAGCCTGAATCTTCCCAAGAGCAGTTCAGCAAGGAACCCTGAGGGTGGTTAATTGGTACAGCTCCAGCAACTGGCCCTTGGATGCCCAGACAGCTTGTGCGGGTGAGAGCCAAAGCCTAGGCTGCTCTTGCTTCTGCCTACTCCCAACTCCTCAGTTTTCAGCACTGTACTCCTGCATTTCTCTGAAACTTCCTCCTTTCAGGGATGAGATGCCATCTTTGTGTTGGACTTTTGACAGCTTGGTCTTGCTAATACAGACCTATCATTCAAGGAATCAGATGGGTACTCCAGATAGGGAGAATATTGGTAACAGCAATAGTCAAACTGATGCTGGAGCCCATCTCCTGGCTCAGAGTCCAGTAGCTGACAAGAGAGCTAGTCCACATTTCCCAGGCTCCGCCTTCTGAGCCAACCCATTTCAGATCTCTTTCCTGCTCCCTCAGCCTGTGCCATCCAGACGTGCTCGGTATCCTGGAGTCAGCACTATGTGACTGCGAGAGTGATTTAGCTTCCTGGGCCTTCTATGTATCAGGGTGGTGACTTGCTTTCTGGGTTAGATATTTGTGGGTGTGAGGGTAAAGTAAGACACGGTCTATAGAGTACCACACAGTGTCATGTCCTTATTGTTATACTTTCTGGGAGGCTCAAGATCCTTGCATTCGTTGCTTGGGTCTGAAGGCAGCCTGCTCCCCTGGAGAATGGGACAGCCCTGTCCATACTTTGTGGGACACACACACACACACACACACACACACACACAGCTAAAGCATAACACCAGTCAATTCTGGGACTAGACTGATAGATGAGGCAGGAAGGCTTTTCTCTCACATACTTTTTAATCGAAAGATATTGTACCAGTCTATTAAAATTGACTGTCCAGGGGGGTGGACAGATGGCTCAGTGGTAGGAGTTCTACCACTGAGAACTGTTCTTACAGGGAACCTGAGTTGGGACCCCAGCACCCATGCCCTACAGCTCACAAACATCCATAACTCCAGCTCTAGAGAGTCTAGTGCCCTCTTCTGTCCTCTGTGGGCACCCGTGCCTACGTATACATAACCCCACACATAGCCACTCATTCCTCATGTGCACAGATAGCTTTTGAGAGTCATCTTAGGTCCTGGGTAACAGGTACATCTTTGTTGTCATGAAGCTTCCCTGGAGGTGGAAAAGAGAACAGTTATTCAGATAATGGCCCTGATGGTGGCTCTGTGACAGATGACAAAGGAACCTGAGGAAGTGGGGGTGGGAGGAAAGGATGGCCTGGAACAACCACTGTATCCAGAAATGGGGGGTACTGAGAGGGGCTGGGGTGACTGACTGTAAAATTTAGGGCTCAGGGCTTGGGGAGACAGTGTGCTGACAGGTGAGACACAGCCCTGGGCCTTGCCAGTCCCATTGCTTCCCTGTAGCTCTGTCCTGCTCATCTGGCCTCCTGGGCAGTTCCATGGCCTGGGACTGTGATGCCCTTGCTCTTGTTGGGTGTCCTGCAGCTGTGGACTTTGAGTACACACAATACCCTGAACTCCAGCGGAACCCAAAGGGATGGCTATCCTAACTCTCAAAACCCATTACATTTTAAATAAAACTCTGTACTGGAGAGATGGCTCAGCAGGTTAGAGCACTGGCTGCCCTTATAGAAGACCTAGGAGGTTTCCAGCTCCTACACAGTGGCTCTCAACAATCTGTCACTCTCATTCCCTGGGGCTCCTCTGCTGTCTTCTGACCTCCATAGGCACTAAGAACACATATGGTGCACATCCATACATGCAGGCAAAAACGCTTATACACATAAAATAATAAAAGAAACCTTTAAGAGGTATTTAAAATAAGACCTCCTGCAGGATTCCTTTAAAAATGCCAAATGCCGACCAGGGTTTAAATCCTTCTTCCTCCTTTTCTCCATTTGCCTTTTCCACATCCTTGCCTCAAGCCTTCCAATAAGAATTCCACTCTTCCCTAAACTCACTCTCTCTCTCTCTCTCTCTCTCTCTCTCTCTCTCTCTCTCTC
>JAQHUG010000005.1:5862775-5880687 GCA_028555095.1 Dicrostonyx torquatus
GTTGGCCTAACTATAAGCCAGGCAGCCCTTTATTTAACCAATCAAAACACAGAAATACAGGTGGACCCTCCCACAAACCATCATCACAAACCTCCTCTCTGAAGTAGCAGTCTGTGTCAGCTTCCTTTGCAGACCAATCACTGCTAGTTCATATTCTGCTGAGAAGGTGAAAACCAGGGGTCACAGGGCTGAAGGGAGGCTTATGCTAACTGCCTAAGGGGAGTGACGATGTGGTTTGACTCTGAGCAAAGTTCATAATCTTGTTTGTGAGATTCTCGGAAGGCATTTGCAAACTGACAACTGGAAAAGGAACGAGGTTAAACTCAAAGGTCACAAACCCATGGGCCCTCAGCAGGATTCCTTGCTATTTTAACATTCTTATTTGAAATAGCTCTGTAAAAATGATATGTCTCTGTGCAGACGGGCTTTACAGCAATTAGTGTTAATTATGCTGAAATTCTTGACTTCAAGCTAGCAAAGAATCTTCCACCAGACTCCATAGCAAAAGGCCCATCCCCTCCCCATGTCTCTTTCATTTTCCATCTTTCCATCCTGCCTTATACCTAGGAGAACTTGGTACAGCATCTGTACTTCATTTATTTAGTGGCTGTGGTCTTTTCACTGACCCTGCTACCACAGGTACAGTTCTTGTTACTGGGCACACAGTGCAGGCAAGACAAACAGAAGGATGGAGAAGGTGACTTTGACTTCTGGCCTAGACATCAAGATTAGTGGGTTCTCAAGAGATCTCATCCCACCAACCACACCCACCCCAGAGGTCATATCATAGGTCAGAATCCCAACCTGTCCAAGGTCATTAGTTATGACCTGAGAGGGGGGTGATTTACTGTTCCCAAAGGATCTCTTTTAAAAAAAATATTTCATTTTAACCTATGTATGTAAGTGTTTTGCCGGTATGTATGTATGTATGTGTGTATGTATGTTCACCCGCAGGCTTCAGAAGAAGGCAACTGGAGTTACAGATAGCTATGAGTCACTACGTGATGTTGGGACTAGAACTCGGGTCCTCTGCCAAAGCAACAAGTGCTCTTAACTACTGAACCAGTTTTCTGCCCCGACCCTAAAAGCTCTTTAAAATGCAAACCTCAGAAAATCCATGACTCTCTGAGCTGGAGCTTGCCCTGAATTCAGGGCCTCCTTACAGTAGAAAGTGCTGAAGAGGAAACCAGAGCCCTGGGCCATAAAGGTGGAGGCAGCAAGACTTGGCCTCTTGTGTTTTCCTGGAGTGCAAGCCCCACCCTCCAGCTTCTTCCCTCCTGTGATCTAAGAGGTCACAGGAGATCTGAGAGATCTAAGATCTAGAACTAAGAGCTTTAAAGTCCCACTGCTCTGCCTAGTGATGGTGGAAGCCTTTGGGAAGCAGGACACCTGCATGAGGAGCCCATATGAAGCAGGGAACTGTCCTGCTCACAGGTCCGTAAGGAAAGAGTGACTTCTTCACAGAATAGTGGAGGAATGTGATGTGGGAGGCCCTTCCGTCTTGGCTAATGAATAGAGAAACTTCCTTGGCCTCTTGATAGGGCAGAACTTAGGTAGGCAGGGAAGACAGAACTGAATGCTGGGAGAAAGAAGGGTGGAGTCAGGGAGAACCTCCATGGAGCCAAAGCCAGAGTAAGACATGCTGAATTTTACCCGGTAAGCCACTGCCATGTGGCAATACACTCATTAATAGAAATGGGTTAAATTAAGATGTAAGAACTAGCCAATAAGAAACTAGAACTAATGGGCGAAGCAGTGATTTAATTAATATAGTTTCTGTGTGGTTATTTCGGGGCTAAGCTAGACGGGTGGCTGGGACGAACAAGTGGCTCTCCTTGCAACAGTAATGATTCTATGCTTCTGTTTCAAGTCTGAGGGGACACGAAGAACTACATACCAATGGAAGGTAGCCAGTCAGAGCTGTGCCAGAGCACAGGGAGAGCCACCCCTATGCCACCTCCCACCAGATACACACCTAAGGCCATACACTGAGATGCAGTATGTTTGCAGTCATCCTGGGGGAAGGGTGCAGGGGAGGTCCCATTTTGGGGTTCAAATTAGGTCAGTTCATCCCCGTATCCCTCCAAGCTTCTTGTATCTTGGAGGATATCGCAAAATTCTCTTAAGAAGCTAAATACAGCTTGAGAAGAATGTGCTTATCTTTGAAACTACAGCAGATAGACAGAAATGAAACATTGGGTTTTTTTCTAACAATGCTATAAACTCTTTCAAGAAAGTGCTTCTCTTTAGAAAGAAACGCATGTGTGTTTCTCACGAAAGCTTAGAAAGTGAAGAGGAAACTGAAAACAAACAGGCACTTCTCTAAGAAAGTTTCTTGTGTTACTTTGAGAGAATCTCACGATTCTCTTAAGAAGCTTCTTAAGTTAGTGTCTGTATTTTAGTATGACTCCAGGAGCTTTGAACCATTTCTTGCCTCTTCTGTAACAGAAAACTAGAAGAGACCAATTCTGGTGCATAATGAGCTGGCCCCGTGCTGAAGGAAAGCAGGGAGCCAGCCGCATGGCTGGCAGGGACCCGCTGAAGCGGGGTGGAGTCTGGGTTCACATGGCTTAGAGTTCAGTGGCAACAAACAGTGACCTCATTCAGGACACGTTATAAAAATGGAGTCAATGGGGCTTATCAATATATTGACATGGGGTGGGACAATGGAAGAGGAGAATCACAGATAGGGTCTAAAGGTCTGACATAAGCAACCAAGTGGGCCATCTTGTCACTTCCTGAGGCAGGAGGCCAAGGAAGACTAGGCAAGGTGGGCAGGAGGGACTTAAGCGTTCTAGTTTCCCCAATTTGAAACATCACTGGAATACTTCAAGCAGAGCATTGGATGCTAGAATCTAAAGGCCAGAAAAGCCTGGGCTTGAGGGCTTTTTGTGTTTTAATGACATGTATATGTATGTGTATGTCTGTATGAGAGAATGTACACTTGAGTGAAGGTGCCTGTGGAGGCCCCAAGAGGGTGTTGGATCCCCTCAAGCTACAGGTAAAGGCAGTTGTGAGCCTTCTCTGGAGACTGCTGGGAATGGAACACAGGTCCGCTGCAAGAGCTGTGCATACTCTTAACCCCTGAACTCTCTCTAGGCTAGAGATTTATGTTTGGAAATGCTTTGGGGAAGTTTAGTCTAGAAAACATGGTTAAAGTTGTTAAGATGTGAAAGGTAAGAAACATTTGGATTTGGCCTGAGGTCACTTTGACATGGGCTATTGATTTGAGGGGGAAAAAGTGCTTTAAGAAAGTGGGTTGCAGGGCTGTAGAGATGGCTTAATAGTTAAGAGCTCTGGTTGCTCTTCAGTTCCCAACAACCACATGGTGGCTTTTAACCATCTGTAATGGGATCTGATGTTGTCTTCTGGCCTGCAGGTTTATCTGCAGATAGAGTACAATATACATAAAATAAATCAATCCTAAAGAGAAAAGAAAGTAGATTGAGATAAGAATGGAAAGCAATGCTTAGCCATATGGGGGAACCCAAGAATTGGACTGTTGCCAGGAAGAGACATGGATTAGGAGACAGTGAGGTGATTGTGTTTTATTTTTGTGGGAAGAGGGGCTGTAATGACTAATGTTGATTCACAGCTTGGCTCTAAGAGGCCCTCGGATGTAGGAGTCCTCCTCCACAAGACAGTCAGGATTCTTGTCTATTTTGTTCTGGGTTTGATACTGTGTGTTCATCAAAAATAATTGGAAAATAAGATTTGAGTAAAATATCAGGCTTGTGTCTCCTACCCACCCACTCCAGCAGCAGCAGCGTCTCACTTACAGGCTCAGAGGTTCAGTCCATTATCATTATGGCAGTGAGCAGGCAGATGTTATGCTGGAGGAATAGTTGAGAGTCTTACATCTTGTAGACAACAAGAAGCTGACTGGCTGTCACACTGAGGGAAGTTTGAGCAGAAGGAACCTCAAAGCCCACCACCACAGTGGCGTACTTCCTCTAATAGTGCCACTCAATTTGGAGGCCATTTTCTCTCAAACTGCCACAGACAGCATCACTATCTGGTTCAAGGGTCTCTTGCGGTTTAGTCTCTTTCCTTTACAAAGGCCAAGGTCTGGGCTGGGGGGGGCACTCTTCTTTCTGTGTAGGTTGGTTTCCTTCAGCTGAAACTCATGTTCCTCCCATTCATTCCTCCTGGTTCCATTTGAGGTGTAGTGTCTGCTCAGGGCAGAGAGCCATCTCTCATCCACCATGGAGCCATCTAGGTGCGGCACAGCAGGGCACAGGCAGAGGCCAAAAGACACAGGGCCACCCTGTGTGACTTGCTATGACACTGGAGACTAGGCGGCATGCACAGGCAAGTGGTAAACCATTGGCCAGCCTGATCAAGGCTTGTCAGCAAGGTTGAACAGCTTCCCAGTAATTGGAATTTAAGGGTGGAAAGGAATTGGCACTGCCTTAAGAGGTCCTCCTCCCTACCCCTGTACTGCACCCTCATGACCCACTCTGCACCGCCTCACTGGGATTTCAGGGGCATGCTGGACTGAGGAAGACCCCTCTCTCCATATCAACTTGACCTTTCTCACACAGACCTAAGATCCTGGGGACAGGCAAGTTCTTCTAGACAGGTAAGGGACAAGAATTTAATAGAAGAAACATGGATGTGTCCACATGTATTAACCCATTTATCTTAGCAAACACTTATCTGTCCTATTAATCCCAGATGATGTAGCTACCACAAGGGTAGAAAGTCCCTGCCCTTGAGTGACAGGTCCATTCTACACAAGTGAAGACAAATCTCATGGAGTATCTGGAGAGTATGCAGAACACTAGCCAGGAAACAAGTAAGGATGGGGAAGGGGTACTCAGTGCCCCACACATGACCAGCACAGGACAGGGAGGGAGAAGTTTAAACAAGCAAGGATGGGAGGGTGCTCAGAATCCCAGACACAGGACAGGGAGGAAGGAACTTGGTTCTTTTAAAGACCTACAGAAAAAGTCTGGGTAGCTGCATTGGAAGAAGGGCACACTGCCAGGGATTGTCACACTGGTCCTTAGTATAAATAAAACAATAACAGGTGGGGTGAGGGTTCAGTGGGTGAAGCACTTGCCTTCCAAGAACAAGGGCCTGAGTGTGAATCCCCAGAACCTACATCAGGTGACATGATCCTGTAGCACATCTCCACAAGGAGATGAAAGCAGCCCCCAAACACGCAAGTCAGCTAGTCTGGTGCACAGCACAGCCGCAAACAGCAAAAGACAACCTGGGCCAAAGAAGACAAATAGCAAGCCTGCACCTGAGGCTGTCTTTAGACCTGCACACAAGAGCCATGACTGACACATGGATTTTCACACACACACACACACACACACACACACACACACACACACACACGCTGCTGCTGCTGCTTTGAGGACCAGTCTTCAGCAACTCAGGAATTAAAGGGGAGCCACAGAGTTGGAGGATTGATCACTCAATTTGACTTTTCTATCTAAGGGAGTAAAACTTAACTTTCTGAGGCCATTAAAAAAGGGAAACACATGTAAGCACACACACACACACACACACACCTTCAGGATCTATCATCCCTGTCTCATCTCTTTATTGCTTTTTATTTACCTCTATCCAGATGTATTTCTTCTGTGCATACATAATTTTCCTTACAGTTTATATACCCCAGCAAAATCTTTCAAGTAATATAAAAATTACAATGTGGTTACATACTATTTTTCAAGTGAATGATTATGCTGAATACATGTAAAAACATATTTTCTATATCCCATACATGATTAAATATTTTACGTATTACAGGCGGAAAACAAATTATCCCCCAAGAACCCACATACATTCATGTCCAAGCAACTTGTTATAGTTTACCAGATTGCAAGCAAGCAGGATACTTTTCTCAGCCAGTTCTTTTACTGGCAGGCTGCATTTTGCAGTTACAAAGAAAGAATCAATCACTGTGCTATTTGTCTCAAAAAGTAATCTTATAATAAAAAAATCTTAGAAGAATCACAAATCTAAACTTTTATATATGGAAACAGTCAGCTTTGCTTTAAATCCTCAGAGTGCATACCAATTAATCAACAGTTTTGTATATCAGGAAGCTGAGGGCAGAAATGGACACAAGAAATTAATCATCGCCTTTGATTACCGACCCATCTTAGCAAGAAAGGTACATCAGCCAGCAACGGTCAGGCTGTTTATGTCCCGCACTCAATTATTAAGTGTGTCTTTCTAAACTTTAAACTGTTCCTCAAGATTTTCTACCTCAAAGAAATTAATAGGAACATCGTAACCTAACTTTAAGTCATTATTTAAAGCTTTGTTTCAGCTACAATGCACACTGAAACCTGTGAACCCATCTCCCAACGTTAAAAGAACTTAAGAGAGTCTGGCTTTTGGGACACAGTTGTTTCCCTTAGTCATTAACCTAAGCCACAGTCTATACAATGTCTCCTCAAGAGAAACTAAGTCCTAGCTGTGTGACACTTTTCTTGTTCTTATTTTCTATCCTCTGCAGTCTCTGCTCTACCAGGGGCTATATCCTACCTTTACCTGTATAAATTTTCCCAATAAACTAATCTTTATCATAATCCCTTTGAGTGATACTTGGTTTGTGATCTAATAAATAAAGCTTACCTGAAGATCAGAGTGCAGAACTAGACACCCTAGTCAGCCATAGAGGTCAGGCAGTGATGGCACACACCTTTAATCCCAGCCCTTGGGAGACAGAGGTGGAAAGATCTCTGTGAGTTCAAGGCCACCCTGGGCTACACAAGACTGAATTAATCTATAAGAGAAACAGAGATTACACTTTTGATCCCAGCACTCGGGATCCCATGCCTATAATTCCAGCACTAAGGAGGTGGAGACAGGAACAGATATGGCTGGGTGGAGAGAGGAATATAAGGTGGGAGGAGACAGGAGCTCAGAGTATTCAGTCTGAGGACTTGTAGAGACAGGATACCCCACTCACTTTCAGGATTTCGCAGAAGCAAGAACTAGTGGCTGTCTGCTCTGCTTCTCTGATCTTCAGGCAAGCTTCATTTGTCATAGTACAAATAAAATATTGCCACAACCCCTTACTACATTTGCTAGAAACCCTTAATCATCAAAATTCTATTTAAATTAATATTATTACTACATAAATCATTGTTTCAGTTAAGTAGTACAGCTAAAGAGGAAATCGTCTTCATAATAATCCATAGTTAAAAATGCCCAGAAGAGCCGGGTGGTGGTGGCGCATGCCTTTAATCCCAGCACTCGGGAGACAGAGGCAGGCGGATCTCTGTGAGTTCGAGACCAACCTGGTCTACAAGAGCTAGTTCCAGGACAGGCTCCAAAGCCACAGAGAAACCAAAAAAAAAAAAAAATGTCCAGAAGAACTAGATATTTGTGTCAGACAATCATACTACATTAAAGGCAGTGGGGATACTTCCCCCCATTCACACCATGCCGGATGGATACGAGAGACAGAAAGTAGTGGCAAACATGTAAAGGCACAACAGTAGCAAAAAACATTCTGGAGCCAAAGCCCTTGGGCCTTGCCTAGCCTAGATTCACCCATCCATCAGTGCTTTGCATTCTGGTGGGCTGAACTCCTGAAGTCAATAGCCGTCTGCTGCTCCTCTGACGAGGCCACCAGCAATATAACACACACACACACACACACACACACACACACACACACACAATTCTTTAAAAATAAAATACTGAGTTGAGGCTGCTTTAAGGTTCCAAGGCCCTCATGGAGTACTTGGAGTGCAATCTCCATACACCAACACTGTGTGGTTTGTATAGGAATGGCCCCATAGGCTCATATATTTGAATGCTTGGTCACAAAGGAATGGCACTATTAGGGGATGTGGCCTTGTTGGAGTCGGTATAGCCTTGCAGAGGAAGTGTGTTACTGGGGTTGGGTTTGGGGCTTTCAAATGCTCAAGGTACAGTGTCTCTCTCTTCCTGCTGCCTGTAGATCTGAATGTAGAACCCTCGGCTATCTCTCCAGCATTATGTGTGTTGTGTGCTGCCATGCTTCCCACCATGATGATAATGAACTAAACCTCTTAATGTAAGGAAGCCCCAGTTTGTCATGGCCATGGCATGTCTTCCCAGCAAGAGAACACTGACTGAGATAAACAAACACCGAAACTTGGAGCCCCTGCTGTGATTTTCCCTGCATCTCTGTCCTCACAGTGTCCCTAGGCATACAGAGCTGGCACCAAGGACTGTTCACTGTAGGATCTAGAGAGATTGTATGCAGAGAAGTGACCAGTGACCTTAGCAGGTCTCAAAGTCATCAAAATTATATTAGTAACCATTGGATTAAGCAAGTTAAGAAAAAAACAAATTGTGCCCGGTAGTGGTGGCACATGCCTTTAATCCCAGTAGTCCGGAGGCAGAGACAGGTGGATCTTTGTGAGTTCAAGGCCAGTTTGATCTACAGAGCAAGGTCCAGGATAGGCTCCAAAGAGAAGCCCTGTCTTGGAAAAGAAGAGGAAGAAGGAGGAGGAGGAGGAGAGAAAGAAAGAAAGAAAGAAAGAAAGAAAGAAAGAAAGAAAGAAAGAAGGAAGGAAGGAAGGAAGGAAGGAAGGAAGGAAGGAAGGAAGGAAGAAAGAAAGAAAGAAAGAAAGAAAGAAAGAAAGAAAGAAAGAAAGAAAGAAAGAAAGAAAGAAAGAAAGCAAGCAAGCAAGCAAGCATAGCCAGTCTTCAAAATGAGAATACAGAGCTCAGGGAAGCCAGACAGACTATATGGGCAGGTCTCAAACCCAGGATGGGATGAACAGATGGAAGCTGACCAGGGTTTCTAGCATTCAGGAGGCCTTATAATTGCTCCCCCAAGGATACAGTATTTGCTAATGGAGGCGTCTGAAACCACCCAGTCCAGGCAG
The DNA here is from genome assembly GCA_028555095.1 of Dicrostonyx torquatus. Taxonomy (NCBI): domain Eukaryota; kingdom Metazoa; phylum Chordata; class Mammalia; order Rodentia; family Cricetidae; genus Dicrostonyx; species Dicrostonyx torquatus. The sequence goes on from JAQHUG010000005.1 coordinate 5,871,628, forward strand.
CTAGACACACTGTAGCCCTTGTCAGCACTTACAGAAAGAATTGCTATTTCCCTATCCCCCATCTCCAATCCCCTGCCCCGACTCGTCTCTTCTGTTTCCATCTTTGGGGATGGAAGAGGTTGGGGAAAGCCTGGGTATTTTAGGAATAAGAACTGGCTGGCAGGAAGATAGAGTCTAGCCCTATATCCCAGATGCTCCCCCTGGTGGGCAAATATTCCCGGACCACAAGAAAAATCGCCCATCGTTGGGAACCGGAAACCCTCCTGTTAGTCTCCGAAGCCAATCCAGACACCATTGGCTGCAGGAGCTGGTGCCCGCCTGCTTGTCCCACAGTCCCAGGGACCCCTCTCCTCTGCCCTGCTCTGCTGCAATCACAGGTACAGTGTAGGTGTGCCGAGGACAGAGAACACCTTCCCAGGGTCTGCCGCGGGCAGTCCTAACAGGTGTGAAAACAATGAATAAAGGTAGAGCGTTAACTCGCAGACTCAGCGGTGGAACAGAGGACACACTTTGGGTCCACGCTTCTTCCAGGGTTTCTGTTCCCTGCCCCGCCCCACATGCGTCTGGAGTAGCGGGAAGGGGACAGTGGTAGAGAAGCTTTTGGAACACACACACACCCTGTTGTTTGAGAACCAGACCGTGTTTGGGGTGTGTCTTTCTTCCTCTCTCTTTAATAAATGCCAAAGTCTGCTTCACACTGGTGAGTCCTAAAATATGTCGCCAAAGCCACAGATCCCTGTTCGGCCTGCCTGAGTCAAGGTCCCCGAGAGATGAGGGGAATGCCTCTGGCGGCTGTGGTAATAAGGAACCATTGTCGCTTTCCCTGCTCAGCACCTCCCACAACCACACACACACACTCAGAGAGCAGGGTGTACACGTGCCTCCACTTCGTGTTAACAGTTTGGTGTTTCCTTAAGAAGATGAACATACACTACTGTGTAATCCAGCCACGCCTTGCGAGCTATTTACTCAAAAGAAAAGAAAGCGCACAGTGGACAGGGGTGGGGTGTGGGGCTGGAGCTACCCTCCGAACTCAAGAGCACTTAGAGGTGCTCAGCAGTTCAGAGCAACTCCTGCAGAGGACCCAGGTTGGGTTCCAAGCTCACAACTATCCATGGCTCCAGTTCCAAGGGATCCAGCACCTTCTTCTGAGGATATCAGGCATGCACATGGTACACATACATGAAGCCAAAACACTCATTTAAAAATTATTTAAAAATTGAAGTGTACCTAAAATCTCCTACATGAATGTTCTTAGCACCCTGTGGAGGTTTGAAAGACAGTGGCCCCCAAAGGCTCATGTGTTCAAATGTTTGATTCCTAGATGGAGAAATCTTTGGAAAGGGTTGGGAAGTGTGGCCTTTTTGGAGGAGGTGTGTCACTGGCAGGAGGCGTGTGTGTGTGTGTGTGTGTGTGTGTGTGTGTGTGTGTGTGTCTCCCTCCCTCCCCTTTGTGGATCAGGGTATAACCTCTCCTCCTCCCCTCACCTCTTACCTACCGCTCTAACCTGCCTGCTGACAAGCTCTTTGTCACCACAGTGACCATGAACTCAGTCTGTAGCGGTAAGCAAGTCCCCACTAAATGCTTTTCTTTTATAAGTTGCCTTGGTCATGGTGTCTCCACGCCACCAGAGAAGAATCTAAGGCACATCTTCATTCATTATAATCCCTGAGTCAAAGACAACCGAATAGTCACAAACAGGTTGATAAACAATCTGGGGAATGACAGATTGAGACTTCTGCAGAGCTGTCCTCAGAATCAGACTGCTGCCATCTTTGAGGTCAACAGGGCCTGCTTGCTGAACATGATTGAGCTGGGTTGGTTGACTGTGGCCTTTTCCTGTAGAAGGATCCTCAGGAAGTACCCAGCCTCTCCTCCTAACCAATTGTATCCAATTCTGCCCTAATTGCGCATGACCTCGGGGTGGGGGTTAGACATACCTCAGCTGGGAGAGCTAAGGAGGGACTACATGCATGGGACCAATTGAGAGTTATCATCCCTGCTGAGTGAAAGCCTTTCTGTGAGGCTGCTTAAGGAAACCTACATCCTGCTGTGTGGCTGCCCACCCACTGCTCTCTAAGTAAACTTAATAAATTCCTGGGTTCCCCAGGGTGAGCTCTGGTGAAATTGTCCATGGATTTGTTAGGGGGTGGGGTAAACATTGTCTCTCCCAGGGGAGGACTTTTAGCAACAGATAAGAAAGAGCATGTCCAGGGTCATATAGCCTTCAATAAATTTTAGCAACAGAGACTTGCATCCACACCAAGGAATCTGAAAATAATTATGCTGAGAGGAAGACGCCCAGTGAAGACAGTGCTACTCTCTGGTTCCACTTATATAAAATACTCTGAAACTGGTCTGTCCTGAAAGAGTAGAACAGAGTTGCCTGGGAGTGGGAGGGGCAGAGTTGGAAGTAGGAGAACAGTTTGACAAAAGGTGGTGAGGGCGTTAGAAATGTTCGCCATCTGGACTGCCATCTTTCCAAGGGTCTAGATGAGCTGTTCTTAACATGTGGGGTGCAACCCCTCAGGGGGTTCACATATCAGATATCCTGCATATGAGTCATAACAGCAGCAAAGTTAGAGGTATGAAGTAGCAATGGAATAATTTGATGGTTGGGGGTCACCACAGCATGAGGAACTGTATTAAAGGGGCACAGGTTAAAAACCACTGTCTAGAGAAATGTCAAAATCTGCCAGGTGCAGTTCATTGTCTGCCAACTCAATGCAATATTCTTGAAAAGACTTATCATCCACAGGGTTGCTTGTATAGCCTTGGGTTGCACAAGGAGGAGAGATGAACTTGAGACTTCAGTTGGGAAAAGCTGAGCTTTAAGACTAGGAGCAGAGGGGCTAGAGACTAAAAGCACTCACTGCTCTTCCAGAGGACCCCGCTTCAGTTCCCAGCACTGACCTCACTTGACCCACAACTGCCTGTAACTCCAGTTCCACGGGATCCAACACCTCCATGGGTGCTTGCACTCAGGTGTGCGTATGCCCGCAGACATCTACACATAATTTAAAGTAATGAAAGAATTCTCTGAAAGAGATGAGGGGCAAAAGGCTTTTCCAGTGTGGGATATGTGTGCATGTATATATGTATGTGCGTGTGTATATGTGAGTGTGAATGTGCATATGTGTGTGAATATTTGTGAATGTTTATATGTGTCTATGTATGAATGTGTGTGAATGTATGTGTGTATGTATGAATGTGTGTGAATGTGTATATGTATGTGCATGTGTGTGAATGTGTATATGTGTGTGTATTGTGTAAATGTGTATATGTATGAATATGTGTGGATGTATATATGTGTGTGCGTGTGTGTATGTGTGTGAATGTGTATATGTGTGTGTTTGTATGAATGTGTATGAATGTGTATGTGCATGTGTGTATTGTATGTGAATGTGTATATGTGTGTGTGCAATTGTGTGGATGTGTACATGGGAGTGTGCTTATGTATATGTATGTATTCATTTGTGCATGTGTGTGTGTTCATGGGAGACAGAGAACTGACCTTTCTCAATTACCCAATTACCTACAGGTTTCAAAAGCCACCGAATACTGTAATGAGCCGGAAGTCTTTGTGACAGAGCTTTTATCAGATTCTTACAAACAGATACAGGGACCTCTTTGCCCTTCTGACTGTCAACCGTTTTAACAGAGGAGGCTCAGCAGTGTCAAGTCTGCTGTCCAAACTGCACAGCAAGGAGAGGACAGAGCCTTAATACATGGGACTAAAAATGGCCAGACCTGTTTCCTCTCCCTAGGACACGGCCCCTCCCTTCAGGCAGCTCCCAACTGGGTGACTGCAGGTCTCTGACTGCCTGTGGTGGGTGTTGTGACAATGGGCCAAGCCTGCCCAAGTGTTCAGCCCTCCTAGGTTAACTATAGTGCATAGGGCTATACATAGCAGGTTGTCAGAAAACAAGATTTACTTTTTGAAGGTTCAGAGGATCTGGGTGACCCGGAGTGGTCCTGATGCTTTGCAGGAGGGCGGAGAGGCCATTGTCTGAGCACAGCTGGTGTGTGGTGTGGGCTGGGAGGTGGCCTGGCTCAGGAAGGTTGTAACACTTGGCTCTGCTCAAAATAGAGACTTGCCATTTCCTGAGTGGGAGTTAGCCGGAGATGGGAAGAGTGTCTAACCCTGGAGCCTCTGACCACAGTCCCTCAGAGAACAGAAACTGGACAAATGTTCAGAGTCACTGAGGTCTCAGACTGGGCAGAGATGACAGGCGAGTTGGGTAGGTGTGTGGGTGACAAGGACAGGCCTTGGGAGAACCATGCTGCCAAGTCCACCCAGCCAATGGGCAGGGGTAGATTTTGGAGAGGAACAGTGAAGGCGCTGTAGGGGCACATAGTGGTGGGGAACTGGGGGTGGGAGGCGTGCTTCAAAACACTGGGTGTGGGGAAAGCTGATGATTCTCACGTAGAAATTGAGCTCACAAGGATCCAGAAAAGGAGGCAGGGGCCAGATGATAGCCTCACTATCGTGTCAGTGGGCATTCTGAGCCAATGGCTACTGAGTGAGCATCAGAGGTGGTAGTTTAGAGCACCCACAGGATGTGGCTCAGTTCCTGTCAGCAGTTTTCATTGGGGCTGAATCCTGATAATTAACTGTAACTAGGCAAGGCCAGATTCCCTTCTCTGGTAGTTAAGTGTAACTAGCCACTGCCTGGATGCCCTTCTCTGGTAATTAACTATAACTAGCCAATGTCAGATTCCCTTCTCTGCCGACAACTCCCACAACCTCGTTCTGACCCCACCTCATTACCTCCCACAGATCCCACCACTAGGGACTTAATTCTTAGTTTCCTCTGATTGGCTGTTTGTCAGGGTTTGAAATGGTGGACTATTACCCTAAGAGAGTAACAGCCACCTTCTGCTATTGGTTATATACCAGACCTCATTCTAGCCAGTGGTTCACTGCATCAGCAAAATAACTGACATGCACTGGGTGCTCACTGGGGACCAGCTGTTGTGCTGTGTTCTATACTGATCGTGAAATACAATGCCCACCCGTTCATTCAGCATTAACCCTCTTTGGTTAATTTTTAAGACAATGCTTCATTCTCAAAAGAAAAAAAAAACCTGAGGTTCAATATGCTAGTCATTTTTTTTTGTCTCAATGACAATACCTGAGAGAAGTAATTTAAGAGAAGAAAGAGGTATTTTGTACCGTGATTTCAAAGCTTCAGACCGCAGCTGGCTAGACCCATTGCTTTGGGCTGAGGGGGAAGGCAGATGGTTTGGCTACAGAAGGATGTGGAGAAGGAGGTTGCTCACTTCATAGCAGCCAGGAAGCAGAGCAGGGGGTGGAGACAGGAAGGAACTGAGTTGGGTGTGTTTTTAGGACAAGCTCTTCATAGTCTCATTCCTCAAAGTAGGCCCAGCCCCCCGATGCCATCATACTGTGAATCTATCTAGGGATTGATCCACTGATCAGATTGGAGATTTCAGAACCCAGTCATGTACCTATGACTATACCTATCAACTGGGGATCAATTCTCTAACGCATGAGCTTCTGCATTATCCAAACCTCAGCACAGGTAGTGACAGACCCGGTGACTCCAAAGTTATGTTCTAGAATCACTCAATACTGGATGGGAATTTGAAAATGCATTCAGGGTTATCTGGGAAACTGTGGCCATTTGAATGAAAACAGCTCCCACAGGTCCCTAAGCAGTGACATTATTGGAAAGGATTAGAAGGTATGGCCTTGTTGGAGTAGTTGGGGGTAGGCATTGAGATTTCAAATACTTAATCCAGGCCCACTTAAATGGGTCAATCTCTTTTCCTACTGTCTGCCAATCCCAATGTAGGTCTCTCAGCTACCTCTCTGTCACCATGTCTGCCTGCATGCCACCAAGTCCCACTATGATGATAACGGATTATACATCTGAACTGTAAGGATATGTTTTCCTTTATAAGAGTTGCCAAGGTCATGGTGTCTCTTCACAGCAATAAAGCCCTAACGAGGATAAAAACTGTTATTCGTTCCCTCATCCACACATCTGCTGGGCACACAGCACCCTACTCTGCCTCCGACTTTGCTGCTTAATGTTCCTGGTACCACCCCAGAATTTCACAGATGCTGCCCTCGTGCTGTGAAAATCAATTAGATTGTGTCTTGGGTTTCCGAGAGAATTTTCTGTTCCAGTGGCTGCAAGCTCTCCACAGAGGATGTCAGGCCCATGACAAGACAGTCCCCAGTCTGTGCTGTCCACCTATTCTGCCTCCAACTGTGGTCCCTTCCTGGACACCTCCTGTCTCTGCTTATTCTGTTATGCTGAAGTCAAAGTGAGGCCACCCTTCTCTGCAGCATCTCCTTGCAGGTATCCTAGAAGATACCCTGTTGCTAAAAACAGCATCCCGCTGCCGTGTCCAGGAGCCATTCCATGGCTCATTCCTCAGCAATTCAGAAAGGGCAGCCAGTGTCAGAGCCTGTGGATAAGTGAGCCACGAAAACCAGACCCTGCCCAAGGCATTTGCAGACGAGAGAAAGAAAGCAACATTAGACGTATAATTACAGAAAGGAGCAAAATGACGTCAGATCTTAAATGGAAGAGTCAAGGTCATAAGAAGAGGAATTAGTATGACTCAGCCAGGCTGACACATGAAATAGCCGGGAGAAAGGACAGGTCTCAAGAGCTGCTCAGGCAGTGGAAAAAGCCTAGGCCAAGACCCCTGGACTGAGGTCAAAGTTCGGTATGTTTCAAGTCACAGAAAATAGAGCAAGCAGTGAGAGGAGGAGCTAGAGGGTGAGAGATGGCAGATCCCGGAAAAGGCACTGTTCTGGGAAGCACAGGTGAGGACTTAGTGCTGAAGAGGCCAGGCAACAACCCAGCAGCAGCATCCTTGGCACTGGGAAGAGGAGGAGTCATAAATGTGCTCTTTCCCCTGTGGTCCCAGCCAAGGAAGACATCCTGCATTACAGCAAGCCCAGAGAGGACACAATTCAGCATTTTGTCTAAACCTCTGGGGTCCAGACTGCTGCCTCTTCCAGGATGCTTCTAGTCCTCAGAGGCAGAAGTAGCTGATTTGGTTCAGGCTAGAGACAGACAATGGGAGGCCCAGGGGAGCCAGCAGGAGTAGAGAAGCTCCAGCGGCCCCTTGTCCTTTAGGGACCCCTGTTTCTCTGCACCCCTTTCTCTTTTCTCTCTTCCTGATGACTTACCTGACACGAAGATGTCATCTACCCACAAGGATGGCCTCATGCTGTTTCAAACAAAAGAACCCCAGAGAGATGTGAATTCTGAATGTCTCACTTATCTGCCTATCCTTAGGCAGCTGCCCAAGGGACAGCACTGTCCAAAGGCTCTGGGCCAGCATTGCCTTAACTTTTGGGTCAGACTCACTTTCCAGGAACACCGAAAGTGAGAGTTCACCCCCTGAAGAGATGTTTCTCCTTCCCTCCCTCCTTCAAGTAGAATGTCACTCTTCTAAAAGCCATGCATGATTCATACCTGCAATCCTAGCACCCAGAGTCAGAGGTAGAAAGAACACAGGTTCAAGGCCAGCCATGGCTACCCATGTGGGTTTCAAAAGCCCACATCAGATCCAGTTAGCGCTCTCTCCCTCTCTCTCTCTCTCCAAACAAGAATAGCCATTACACATGGCGACAGGGACTTGAACTCAGGTCTGTGTGTCCACAGAGCAAGTGCTTTTATCCGCTGAGTCACCTCCCCAGGAATCCCCCACCCCACAGTCGTATTATTACCACAGCTCTAGGTGTGACCATATATGTTACACATGCACACGCCCACTTGATCACCCCTGATTTGACGTTGTGGTTTTCACTTTCCTATTGTCATTTAACCTGGTCAGAGTGCACAGCGCTGCCCCAGGAAACAGCTGTCTGAGTCATTTTCCTTTGTAGGTGAGCTTTCCCTGTGCCTGGAAACAGCAGATTTCTTCCTTAACCTCACATTTGAGAACCCTTCCCAAGATATGGCTGGGGTTTTTGCTTGTTTGTTACTTGGAATTTGATTAGCCTGTTCCAAAACTGAAAGCTTCTTTCTTTGCCTTTATATTTTGCAAAGGGTCTCGCTGTGAAGCCCAGGCTGCTCTGAAAGTCTCCATCCTCCTGCCTCAGCTTCTTAAATTCTGTGGTTACAAGCCTGTGCCAATATGCCCATCCAAATGTAGGTTTTCTACAGCTTAGACTTCTATTTTTTTTCTTTTTAAATGTGCATGTTGTGCCTGCCTGGGTAGATACGTGTATGGTCGGTCACACGTATGTGCAAGTATGTATACACCTGTGTGCATGCATGTGGAGGCCAGAGTTTTCGATGTCTTCCACATTAGCCACTGAGGGAGTTTCTGGCTGGCTAGACTGAGCTAGCCAGCTTGCCCTGGGGAACTCTGGTCTCCAACCCCTAAACAGGGATTTCAGCTATCTTGCTTCTATTCTTCTCACATGGCCCTGGGCATCCAGATGCCAGTGCTCACACCTGTGGCAAGAATTTTATTCAGTGAGGCAGCCTCAGCCTTCGCTTCTTAACAGTTTATCTCTTTTGCCAGTTGCCTAGGTTACTGAAATACCAGAACCCCTGCAGCTATTTGTTACAATAAATATTAATGCTCCTTATATCTAATACTCATTATCGTTTGATTTGTGTGTGTGTGCATATATATGCATGTACATATACACATATATGTGTATACACGTGTGATTGGTTTGTGTTTTGTAGTGTGTGGTGTGTGTATACACATGTGTTATTAATTTGTTTGGTTTTTTGGAGTGTGTGTGCATATGTGCATGTGTGTGCATGTGTAATGTATATGTGTGTGTACATGTCTGAAATTGATTTCTTTGCCTTTTGTAGTGTGTGTGAGAAATATTTCTTTCATTTGATTTTCCAAACTGTTAACTTTTATTTTTTTTTATTTATTTATTATGTATACAGTATTCTATCTGTGTGTATGCCTGCAGGCCAGAAGAGGGCACCAGACCCCATTACAGATGGTTGTGAGCCACCATGTGGTTGCTGGGAATTGAACTCAGGACCTTTGGAAGAGGAGGCAATGCTCTTAACCTCTCAGCCATCTCTCCAGCCCCCT
>JAQHUG010000005.1:5891772-5916027 GCA_028555095.1 Dicrostonyx torquatus
ATCTACCTCAGTTGCCTGATGACAACTGCTGTATTTATTCCATTTGACATCCCAATGAGACAGATAAATAGAGTTTATATTCAGGATTTACCTTTACTCAGGGCTTTTATTCCATTTAACCCTCCTGACAAGCTCACAATATGGTCTTTGGAATGTAGAGAGGTCATGGCTCTCTCAGGAAGCAGGCTGGCCCTCTCCTATCCTGGTCTAAACAAAAGCAAAGCCCCCTCCATCCTGAAGGAGGCTGTTTCTTTCCTGGTCACAGACAGCAATGTACTCCTGACCAGGGCTACAACTCAAAGGTATAACATCAGTAGCTCAGTTAGAAAAAAAAAAAACTCAAAATTCATTAGTGTGCCTTTCTTTTTAGAAAGCTTATACATCTCAGGATGTTCCATGCCACCAAAAAAGACACAAAGCAAAATGGAGTCCCCGGGGATGCTTTCTTGGTTTTCTGGAAAAAATTGCTTTTTCGTTTTCATGTTGCTTGGTGTGAGCCAGATAGAAAATCCTGACTGGGGAACACTGCTTACTGAGGATACAGAGCACATTAGAAGGACTGTAAGTGAAACCAAGCCAGTCAAAGCTATAACCCCAACAACACTGGGGAGGCAGAGGCAGGGAGTCTTAAGTTTGAGGCTGGCATGTACAATAAGTACATAAGTTCCCCACCTTTCAAGACACTCAGGTGAAGACGGTGTCTCCACGGGCTCCCAAGACACCCAGGTGAAGATGGTATCTCTCCACGGGCTCCTAAAACACCCATGTGAAGAATGTGTCTCTCCACGGGCTCCCAAGAAGGCAGCTAGGAATTGTAAAGGAAGAGAAAGCTGGAATGAGAGGTTTCAGGTTTGGGAAAGAGGGGTGCACATGGGCATCTGGGAGCTGGACAGGGCCGTGAGTGTCAGATGCAAAGGATGAGGGGAAGATGGACAGCATCTGTGTAGAATACAGATACTTTGAGCTGCACATCTAATGTAGGACTCCCACCCACAGCTCCTGGGGCAGCTGTTTTAAGACCCGAGCTTTAGTATCAGGAAGGTCTGAGTTCCACAGCTCCCTGGTGCCTTTGAGCAAGGTTCCCAGTCTTATAAAGCCCACCATGTATTTGCTGGGAATTGAACTCAGGACCTTTGAAAGAGCAGGCAGTGCTCTTAACCGCTGAACCATCTCTCCTCTGTAAAATTGTGATGATAATAAAAAGGACGACTTCATGGCTAATCACATGAGTAAGTAAAATGCTTAGAAGCCAGTGGATGGCTCAGCAAGGGTTGATGCCACAAGCCTGGTGTTGTAACACGAGGGTCCTGCTTGTTGGGGTTACTGTCCTGCCCGGTACCCCACAGTCAGCAAACCCCCAAGAAAATCACACAGAGAGTCTACATTAGGTTATAAATTGATTGTCCCATTAACTCAATCTTCTTACTAGCTCTTGTAACTTATATTAACCCATTGTTCTTATCTATGTTGGCCGGTACCTTTTCTCAGCCGGGAAGCTCACATCCTGGTGGACTGGCAGGAGTGCTGGAAGAGCTTCCTTCTTCCCTGTTCTCCCTGCGCCACCTCTACTTCCTGTCTGGTTTTCCCACCTATACTTCCTGCCTGGCCAATCAGCATTTATTTAAAACATGATTGACAAAATACATATAATTCTCCCTCACCATGGTGTGCTGAGTCGAGTCCCTGGTACCCATGTGGTAGCAGGAGCAAACTGATTCCTGCCTGCATCCTTCTAATCCCCGCATGCTTGCTAGTGACACTGTCTTCTGAAGGAATCTGAGATGGTCCCCCAAAATGACACAGTCTATGGGTCTTGGCCAGGTTCATTCTCCCTTCCAGTTAAAGAATTAAAAGGCAGGAAAAATCTGAAGCGCAACAGACAGAATCAGCAATCGTGAGTGGCTTTTCTCGAGGGGAGAGACAACAAGCACACAACAGACACACAGAGAAAAAGACCTTCTGCAAAGCAAGGGGGACTCAAAAGCCAAAAATCCAGTCTCTTCCCGAGGGCTGGCAATTTAAACCTCTCTGAAGAGTTTTCCTCTCCGAGTTCAGGGTTGGCCAGTTTGAAGAAAGCTAGGTTGGTTGATTGGCCCAGAACTGTTGTGTGACACGTCCTAAACTTGCTGAGCTAGTCCATCAGCGGTGTGCCAGCTGGTGAAGGACCAAAGCCCACAAGGCCCTTGTTTGAAGCTGCCAGGTTTTTGTCTCAAGAAGGTAAGGAAGAAGCCAGCCATCTTGGAAATTTCCCACCTTTATTCCTAGCCGTGGTTCCTCTTCCTGTCTGTCTGCCTACCAGGCAGTCTAACTCCTAGTCTCTCACGAGTGTATACACACACACACACACACACACACACACACACACACACAAAGTAAATAAATATAAAAATTTTATTTTTAAAGAAAAGTTTTTGGTGGAAAGTCTGCCAGTGTCTGCGTTTAATACTAATATTTATAGACTTGACTTGATCATAGAAATAAGCCACTTTGTTTATATCTTTTTTTTATTCCTGAATTATTTTTAATGGGAACATTCTAAGCAGAAGAGTGTATTTACTGGACTCAGATCACAACAGACTGAACCTAGCGAATGGTTCCTGCTTAAAAAAGTTTACTGTATTAAACATTTATATAAACATTCTACATTAAACATTAAAATTAGATATATACTAATATAATATAAATGTTTGTTGTGCAAAGATAAGCTATGCAGTCTCTCTAGGCCACCACTTTCCAGTTTGTGACATGTCCTTCCTGGTTTTAGTTTTCGTCCACGTGTCTGCCAAGTGTCATGGATAGTTCCACAGAAGAAACTGTGACCCTTGGGGTAAGGTTGTCTGCACTCAGGGCATCACTGGATAAACAGAGTTTGGGCACCAGATGCATGAGTGACCGCTCCAAGGTATGGTTGAGGGGAGGTATTTTTATTGTAGATATGAGGGAGAAAGTCCAGAGCAGAGAGAGAAAGCAGTAGATTGAACATGGCCAGTAGACTGGACTGGGCCATGAAAAGGGGGTTGGGGGTGGGGTGAGAGAAGAAGAAAAGGAGAGGACCAAGAGAGAGGAGACCAGGAGAGGGCCACAGAGGAGACAGAGTGTAGCTGAAATGGCAGGGTTGTCTGGGAACAGCTGGGAGGAGGGAAGCCAGTGAGTGAAGAAGTTTAGGATAAGGGCCGAGTGAGAAGAGCCCAGAAGAGCCCCGGGTAGGTGTGACCCTGAGAAATCCCAGAGGCCAGCACATGCATTGGTATGCTAATAGGCACCACAGTTGGTCATTTGTCCTTTTGGACCCCACAATCACCCTCACCAACCAATCCCTCTGCGTTTCTCTTGACATTAGCCTGTCTTTCCCCTACTGCTCTTCTCATAAGATCATTCTAGCGTCCTTTGATTGAGAAACCACCTCTGAGTTAATAAGTGTACACTGTCAGGCTAGCCTGACACCCGAAGATGGAGAGTACCCCAGTCAGTCTTCAGAGGGAAGCTGAGGGTTTCCTTTAGCATCTCAACTCTTTAATACCTGGATGAGTCAACCCGGCTAAGCCTCAGGGGCCCGGCTGTAAACTCAGTTTCAGTATCCATTGCCCTTATAGTTACTGATTGCCTGCTATAGGCCAGGCCTCTTTCTAAGTGCTGGGTCTATAATGATATACAAGGTAGCCAATGTTCCTCACTCTGTAAGAGGTGACAGAATGCACACACAGGAGTTAATGCCTGATTATGCCATCTGCTAAGAGGTGTGAGGACAGCGAAACTGGGAATGTGATGAAGCTTGGGAGGTCAACGGTCTCCTGGGGTTATCAGGCCTGCAAATGTTTCACCAGAAGGTGATGTAAAATGTAAACTATAGCATAAAATATGTTAATTCTTAGTAAACGGGAAGGTACCCAAATGTTTGTATTAACAACTGCTCGAGATTCTATGCATCTCAAAGAGAAAGAGGTGTATTTAGGGGAGAAGTTCATTCAGCGGCATGAGTGTGAGAAATAACGCCTTCAGTTGATAAAACCCTTCAGCCTGTCTCTTTCCCCAAGTGCAGCTGCAGGAGTAAGAGAGGCAAGCTTTTGTTTTTGCCCACAGGGGTAGCCTTGTCTTTCAGGAAAGCTAGCTGCAGCGCTCCAGTGGGTAAGAAAGTCTTTTGACTGACACTCCACAGTGTCCTTGCATGGGTCACCCTTCAGTGGCACAGAGTGCCCCGCCTGCCACTGGTAGAGAGCACTAGCCCCTCCCTCTGATGAAGCAAATCCAGTACGAAGGCACATTTGCACATTCTGGCTTGGGCCAGACCTTGGTAATTCTCTGAATATCCAGTGAAGTGGGTACCGTTTTCCTGCACAGCGAGAAGCCTGGGGCTACTGGGGAACAAGCAGGTGGCTAAAGGCACGTATGAACTGCTGCCCACTCTGCTCCCAGGCTCCAGGAACTCAGATACCATCTTGTTTTCTGGTCCAGATTCTGATACTCATTATGGTCTTACCTGACAAAAGATTTTTGCTGTCATCCTTCCAGGGGTCCTTAGTCCATGGGTCTCTTGACCATAAGGAACATGGGTCTTCCTGACCTCTTTTTTTTCTGTAAGACAAGTGCTAAGATGTCTTCCCCAGCCATTTGTGAAGGGATGTCCTGCAGTTTCAAATGTCTTTTCTTATGGATAGTCAGTCGCCCCCACCATGAAGTCAAAGTTCCCATTCACTTGGCTTATTGCCATACTCCCAACATCAGGCACAATTCCCAACAAAAAATGGCCAAGTTGTGCTTGGAAGAAGGGGAGGAAGGGAGGTCAACCCATTACTTTTGTTTGATGTTCTAAACATAAAATAAGAAACTTCTCCCCAGATATTATAAAAACAATAAAATATGGAAAGCTGAAAGAATTGTGTAGTACCAATTCAATCTAAAATCAATTCATCTAAAATAAAGGCTATTAACTGAAGCTCTTTGGGAGGAAATGATCTCAAATTGGGTTGGCTTGCCTTGTTGTGACACAGGATGCCCTGGGGCAGTGATCACCAGCAGACACCTCAGGAAGCCCAGGGTTTGACAAGTGACACTCTCCCACCTGGCCTACAAGCAGGACCTTGAATGCAAAGCCATAGCTTCAGGGGTTTAGGGTTTTTTTTTTTCTTTCTTTTTTTTTTTTTTTTTTTTTTGGTTTTTGAGACAGAATTTCTCAGTGTAGCCCTGGCTGTCCTGGAACTAGTTCTTATAGACCAGACTGGCCTCAAACTCTCAGAGAGATCCGCCTGCCTCTGCCTCCCAAGTGCTGGAATTAAAGCATGCACCTCCACTGCCTGGCCTGGTTTAGCTTTCTTCCCTGGTCATGGGGATACCAGGTGTCGGAACAAATCTGAGCCTGGATTGGGCCCGACAAGGCTCTGAAGTGTAGGTTGGTTATTTTCTCTTATATTTTCAGTCCCTGTTTCTTCTTCTGTGTAATGGAAAATTAATATCCCTGACAATATTGAATGGTGAGAACCAGCAGGGAGTCATTGTCCTTCATGAAACTGCATGAAAGAGCATGAAGCCATGGAAGCCACAAAGGCCTGGTGATATGAACACACACAGCGCTGTGGTTTCTTGTCCTTTATTTCAGTTTGCACCATGGATGAAGAATTCTAGGTTCACTCCTGCTTCTGTTATCTGGAAGGACTTTGGATCAAAGCTCTGGGCTCCTCCTGAAAGCGTGGACTTGGGCCAAGTGCAAACATGCAAGGGCCTCTACTATACGGCCCACTCCCGGAAGCTGAGGGCTTTGAATGCTGTGCCAAGCCTCCCTCCCAACTTTTAGCAGCAGCTCCCGGCTTGAAGCAGACAGAACAGTGGCACACACACACACACACACACACACACACACACACACACACACCACACACACACACACACACACACACACACACACACTGAAGGATTCTGGCCTCAGATTCTCACTCCTACGCCCTTTCTTCTCCACCACACTTCTAGGGACCCCTTTGCCCTAAATTTCAGCAGGAAACAAACCAGCAGCCAGATGGCTGACTTCTTCACCCCATTGGCAGGAATTAGCCATCTTCCTTATACACTTCCTGCCCGTCCTCTCTGTTAGATCTTTCAGCTTCTTCACGCTCCATCTCCTTCAGCTCAGACACAGGAACACCCTCTGGAGGAGAAACAAAATGCAGCCAGGCAGGAGTAGCCAACATGTAGGGGATTTCTGTGCCCTAGCAGCCAGTGGGCGGTTGAGGTTTCAGGGAGGGTGGGTGTGGGGAGGAGAGCTGTTCCGTTCCTAGATGCATTTACTCTATCACTAAATTGAAGTCTGAAGAAGACTAAAGACTTTGATCAAAGACGAGATAATTAAACAAATGTACAACTTCAAGATCACACAGAGGAAGAGAGAGGAAGATGCTGTCACTTCAAAGTATTTGTGAAAAAAAAACAAGCAGTCTGGAGTTGGGATGTGTTTGCGAAGATGGAGGGTAGGAAGTGTGAGGGGGTTGCTTCCCTGACACAAAGCAGAATCTTTGGAACAGAAAGAGACCACAGAAAGCATCTCACTCTTCAGCTCTTTCGCTTCCCAATCAGGGCAACCGAGGCTGTAATGGAAAGGGAAGGACTTGCCTGGTCTGTGGCTGGATGGCAGAACGTGCCCCATTCAGGAAACCACGCTTGGCTTCTGGAATGGTGACTGGCATGGCTTAGCCTGTTTGCTGTCTCTGCCTGCTGTCTTATGGCGGCCAGGTTGGCCCTGCCAGTGGCCCACTGCAGCCAGCCAGGAAGTAGCAGCCACCATGGAAATTTTCCATCTAGTGGCAGAAGGCTTTTGTTTGGCTTTGCTGAGCTTTGTTTTTTGTTTTTTCAGGTCCTGTTGTGCAGCCCAGGTTGGCCTTGAACTTATAATCTTCCTGTCTTGGCCTCCCAAGTGCTGGGGTTACAGGCCTGTGCTACCAGGCTCACATCTGAGAAATACACATAAGAGAAATGATTCTGCTTTTCAAGCTGGCCTCTGGGTCGGCTCATGGGCAAGGGAAAGTTCTTCAAGGAGAGTCCTAGAATCGGGGGGTTGCAGGAAGACTTTGAAATGGGATTTAAAGAAATGTCCAAGCAGGGCAGTTGTGACACACACCTTTAAACCCAGCACTTGGGAGGCAGAGGCAGATGGATCTCTGTGAGTTCAAGGCCAGCCTGATCCACAGAGTGAGTTAGTGAATTCCAAGACAGCCAAGACTGTTACACAGAGAAACTCTGTCTTGAAGAAGAAAAAAGAAATAAGGAAAAAAAAAAACCGAAAGAAAGAAAAGAAAAAAAAAAAAAGAACTGTCTAGTTAACTGCCCAAACTCCAGTGTCCACTCCACCCCTCTTTTCGTCTTCTGGCCTTTCATCACACACCTCCGGTTCTATGGACATACATCTCCATCCCATTGTTTCTAAAAGTGTTGCTTGGGAGAGTCACTGATCTTTTTGCCTCAGTTTCTCCACTTGTAAAACAGGGACAAAGTTCATATCTGGCAGTTTCCTAGAGGTGCTACCTGAATAATTCCTGCAATTACCACGTGGCAGACCTTTGTTAAGCTTTAGTTCTGGCGAATTCTCTTCCCCTTGTCACAGAAGGCACCTACCTGTCTGTGTGCCTGTTAGGCAGTGGGTCCCCGCAGAACAGGAGAGCCCCCTCTCCAGCATTTCCCATAGGAACATAACCAGTTCTTGTCCTGAAACTCTGGCTATTCCCAAAAGGAGAGACACTTCTAGGCTCTGTAGCATGTTTCCAAGCTTTCTGGGTTGGGCGAGCATTGCCCTCCACTGTGGGTTGAGCATATCCATCAAAGATCTGCTGGATGTTTGGTCTCAAGCATGGCGATACAGGCCTTTAAGAGGTGGGGCTCATGACAGACCCTAGGCCAATGGGGGAGCTGTCTTTAGAAGGTCTTAATGTAGCTCTCATGGAACTCCTGAGGCCTTTTGCTGTTGAGACAGTAAGCCTGCCCTCTCTGACCTGGTCTTGACTTCCTGTGTGAACATGGCATCTCTTCCTTACACACTGGTCCCCTCCACTGGGATAACCTCTGCCACGTTGCCTTCATCAGAGTCACGCTGCCCGTTCTCATCCTGACACAAACCCAGACTCGCCTGGGAAGAGAAAACCTCAGGTGATGAACTGCCCACGTTAGACTGGCCTGTGACCATTTTCTTGGGGATCAGAGGGTCCAGCCCACTGAGGGCAGTGGCCATCCCTGGTAGTGGGCCTGGCTGAATAAAAAGGTAGTCAAAGAATCCAGAGGGAGCACGCTGTGTTGCTCTGGGTTTCTGCTTCAAGAGCTCCTATGGGAGCTCTTGCCTTGGTTTCCCTCAATGACAGACTAACCTGGAAGATGAAATTAACCCTTTCCTCCCCTGGGTGTGCACAGGCCTGTGCTTCATCACAGCAGCAGAAAGCAAATAAAACACAAACTTCTCTTCCTCCGTAGTAACCCATCTCAGGCCTTTTATCACGGTAGAGTGGGCTGGTACATCATGGCAAGGGTACTGTGGGAAGTAGGCCCATGCCCCTTCTTTCTTGGGTCCAGGGGCTATATCATTCATGTTTTCAATTGTTCACTTCACAGAACCTAGAGGAAAAGAGAGAAGAAAAACAGAAAAAAAAGAAACCAGAGCTCCAACCATAATGTAACTGAAACCCCAGAAGGAACTTGTTAACTCTGTATTCTAAGCAAGAACTTAACCGAAAATGGTAATGAGAGAAAACAGTGATTACTGACAAATCCAGGGCCAGGAGCAGGTCAGGTTCTGGGCAGTGGGTCAGAGCAGGCTCCCTAAAGTCACCTGAGATGCTCGTGGCTTCTGATAATAATTACTTGGGGGTGCCAAGCTGCAGGCAGGGCCTGGACAACTCTGCAAATTCATCAGCGGGCTGAGAGTCACACCAGGTGACAAGCAGTCTGTCAGGCCTTGGGAAAACCCTGTGGTTTGAGGACATACTGGAAACCTAAGGATGTCCCTCTGGGGTGGACACTCTACTGAGGTGTCATGTGAAATCTCCACAGCCAGGGCTCACTTTATATTCCATACGCTCCAGTCCCGCGGGCATGGGTCTACCGAATCAGCCCATCAGTTCTAGCTTCCGGCTTCCAATGTCACTTTGCTTGAGCATCGGGTATTGAGACAGATAGTTTACTTGGAATGTTTTGTGAATGAACCAAGATATTAAACTTTTCTTCTAATCATGCCTGGCCATCTAGACCCAACACACATTCTGCCCATGACAGTCTTGCATCATGCCAGTAGGCATGGGTCAGGTAGGTAAAGAAGTGAAGGTTTTAAACATAGCAACACAGGTGAGATCTAAGCTATGGAGACACTATGTCTCACATTGCATTGGGAGCTCATTACATGGATGCTCAGCTATCTAAAGGGCCACGAAGGACTGTAAATGGTATCTCCAGTGAGTCTTTTATTTTCACAACTGATGGTGTCCATGGAAAGGGAAACCAGAGAGTGTGTATTGGAGAAGGGATATGGACTATCTACTCAGAAAAAAGATGCTACGTTCCCTAGTAAAGGAGAGATGCTCAGCATAGTGGATCCCTAGCTGTCTCTGTCATGCCTCTGCCTGTCTCTTGGGGTTTCTCAGAAAATGTCCTCAGATTGCATCCCCCCTCGTAGTTTTGTGTGAGACATTCTAGTCAATATTGGAAGGTGTCCACCATCACACATCATGAAGAAATCTTATGGCCAGGCCAGCAATGGCATTTTCTTTGTGTCTAAACTTGCCCGTTAGTAAAAGCCAAGACAACACCGGAGCACAACAGAGTGGTTCAGCTTCTGCCAGTAGGAGTGAAAACTGGCTCAATCCTTTTTACAGCGTCTGGCAGGATTTCTCAAAACGAAAGATGTGCTCATCCTTTAAGTCATGTCTTCCTCTTGTGAACTCTGTCCCATGGGAACATGCACATGCGTGCACAGAGACACAGGTACAAGCCTGTTCTTCACCCTGTGCCAGCAGTACGGGAGGACTAGAAACAGCCACAGAGCTCATCCACCTCCACACAGATGCACACATGCTCAGTATGTCGGCTTTGTAATAGCAACCAAGAGCTAGATAAAGCAAAACCCCTGGTTGGAGCTGCTTAATGTCACACTGGGGTGGATTAGTGTATAGCCCTTGGTAGAGAAGAAAGGCTGCAGATCTACGGTAAGAGTGCTACGTGGAGTGACTTTAGGGGGTAGCAGATGCATGGAAGCATGATCTGCATGAATAGACGAGAAGATTCTCTGCTGCCGTCTTGAGGGCTGATGGAAGCTAGCAGGGCTCTTGCCCTCTCCATTATCTGTTCCTGTGATGCTTGACTTTGATGAACACATATTAACCTAGAGTTTTAAGTTAAAAAAACCAGGAAGAATGGTTGGTGACATGAACGAAACAGAGCAAATAAACCTGAGGGCTGGGACTGTGTGGCACACGTACAACCTGCAGGACATACAGAGAGGGGTTGATTTTTGCTCTCGGTGGGGATCTTTGGTGGGCAGTAGGCAAGGTTTGCCAGGACCTGAGGCACAGCCAACAGGTCTGATTCTGAAGAGGACTGAAACAGGCAAGCACTGGCATGTTCTGCCTTGCTCGGTGATATGGGAATTCCGAGCAGAGCATAGTGAGCCAGGCATCTGGATGCAGGGCCAGCCTCCTGTCTTTCTCTTCCCATGGATCTCTGGGCCAAGCCTGGCTCCCCTTTGTGAATGGATCTGGGCCTGAGCCAACAGAGGAAGAGGGGCTTCCACTGGAGCCCATCTCTCGCCCAGGCTGGGAACTCCGGATATCGGGTCTTCAATTCTTCCCTCCTCCTCCCTGGCTTCCTGGAGAAGCTTTTGTACTTTCTCTGTGACCCTTTGGTTCTTCAAGCAGCTGAAGGTGCGGGTGATTCAGAGAAGCAGATTCTCCATAGCTCCTTGGGCTCTGCTTCCTTACCAGTTGCGAAGCAGACCAGCTCGGCCCCGGCAGTCTAGACACTCACTGCTCTCAGTGTTAGAGGCTGGGAAGCTCCATGATCAAGGCCCAGCAGACCTGGGATCTGGTGAGAGGCGTCGCTCATAAACAGGAAAACTCTTAGCCCATGCTTATGGCACAGAGCTTAACCCTGATGGTGGAGCCCCATGACCTAAGCTCCTCCAGAGGCCCCCCCCCTTCATAACACCACACATTACTTTAGGGTGGGGGCAGGAGGCAATATGGGAACTTTGAGGGGTGCAAAATTCCTCTCCACAGCAGCTGGCTCTCACAGATTTGTGGGTTGGGTAAATCCTCTCCAGCAAGCCATGGACTGCCCCCCACAGACACCAAGTCCAGAGCCTCAGAAACAGCTCATGCTTATTCCCTGATCACTTGAACCCATAGGAAGTATGGAAACTCTGCGGTTTCCTTAATCTGACAAAACTGAGAATGACCACTGTCTCAGTTAAGGTTTTTATTGCTGTGAAGAGACACCATGACCACAACAACTCTTATAAAGAAAACATTTAATTAGGATGGCTCGCTTACAGTTTCAGAGGTTCAGTCCATTACCGTCATGACAGAGAGCATGGCAGCGTGCAGGCAGACATGGTGCCGGACTAGTTGAAAGTCCTGTATCTTGCAGGCAACAGGAAGTGGACTGACACACTGAGTGGCATCCTGAGCACAGGAAATCTCAAAGCCTGCCTCCAAAGTGACGCACTTCCTCCAACAAAGCCATACCTATGCAACAAAGCCACACCTTCTAATAGTGCCACTCCCTATGAGATTATGGGGGACAATTCCATCCAAACCACCACATCCACTAACTGCAGACTGCAATGCTGTTTCTGAAGGAAGGTTCTAGCAATCGGGCAAGTTCTCTCTCTCTCTCCTCTCTGACACAGAGAAAATCCACAGGGTATCTTGTGACACACTTTTGACTATTTAGAAAGATGCTACCTCACAGAAAAAGCTTTCACAACTAACCTGTGGATCCTAAAACATATACACCCTTATCAATGATGGGCATGCATTACAAGGGAGAGAGGCCATTTTTGCCCATTGTAGGGAGTTGTTCTCCTTAGGAGCAGTAAAGGAAGCAGCGGCAAGACTTTCAGAGTGATTTCTTTCCCAGCATCACACAGGCGTGTGGCTGTCACGAGAGCCATTGATTGCTGGACACACTTGGAATTTAGGCCAGCAAACAGAGGATGCTTGCTGCATATTTTTTTAAAACAGGATAATAAAAAGATGAAGGAAGGAAGGAAATTGGAGCTCTGTATAGTCTTTGCCTAACACACATCCTGTTACAGAGCAGAGGAAATGCTCCACATGGTGTCTACTTGGACCCTCAGAATTATTTTCTTTTCCATAAATTCAAGCGAACATTTTTATCATCTAAAAGACCAAATCCCCTGTGATTTCAGAGTCATTCAAATCAGCTTGAATTTCAAAGACAACTCTTCAAATGTATGTTTAAACTAGGCTTTTAGGAAATATTAAATCTGGGGCTGGAGAGATCGCTCATTGGTTGGGTGACTCACCTCTTCCAGAGGACCTGGGTTCAATTCCCAGAACCTACATGGCAGCTCACAACTGTCTAAAACTCCAGTTTCAGGGGATCTGGCACCCTCATACAGACATACACGCAGGCAAAACACTAAGACACATAAAATAAAATAAATAAGCTATTTAAAAATAACTTATTCTCAGAGCCTATAGCCACACAGTAAGATATTAAAATTCTGGGATTTGGAGTCTGATAATTAACTTAAAAATCGCTTTAAAATGTGACCTGATCATGGCATAGGATATACACCTATAAATCTCAAGTACTCCAGAGGTGAAGATAGCAGAATCTCAAGTTTGTAGCAAACTTGGGCCACACAGTGATACCCCATCTAAAACAGAAACTCTTGAGGGTCACCTCAGGTTACTACTGCTCTCAACCCCAGTTATCTCACTAAAACAGGGACAACAACAAAATACTGACAGCACATCAAATCAGTGTTAAAAGTTCTAGATTGTCTGCTTGTCTCATGGCTTCATTGGATGCTACCAGCCAGCCCTGAGCTGCTGGTCTTGGGCTCAGAGTTTGGTGTCTGCTCCAAGTGTGGATTGTCAGAAAGCAAGGGGTAAGTACAGGGACTATGGCTGTCATCCACAGACAGATGTTTTAGGAGAGGGACTGAGACTGTTACCTGTATTCAGAAGTCCTTTATGGACCATTCAGTTAAGAGTAAGGGGTGTCTGTCTAGAACCTCATGTAAACCCTGGCCAACGGAGCATATCCCTCTAGGAGGGGAGGGGCCAGAGAGACTGTTGGCATGGGAAAGCATCCTTGGACCCAGCTTCACAAGGGTAGAGTGGGCCAAGGTGGCCATCTGTAGCCTTTATAAGCATATCAGGCAAAGAGAACACCCTGGCACAGTAGTGTGGTATATCAGGCTTAGGGAATGGATCTTCCATCCAGGAAGGAGAGAGCTCTGAGCAGCATTTCTCAGCTTTCAGTTTCTGCCCACACTCCATGTCAGAGGCCCAGGATCAGTAATGGAGACCCTAGAGCTGTCAGCTTTCTTCTGCTCTGTCCCCAGGAAAGGCTGCTGAATGGCTCAGGTGCTCTGGGATGGGGACTTGTTCATTCCCTTCCAAACACATTTACTGATCATGCACTGTGTGCCAGGCCTAATGCTAGATTTGGGGGATACCATAAGCAGCAGAGAACCCCAGTCATCTACTTGGTCAGCAAATTGATTTGCTGGTTCAAGCCCCGTTTATGGACACTAACCATTGATGTCATTTGATACATGGGACTAAGAAAAATCTGAGCTGTGCCCTAGTCCCATGAAGCTCTCAGTCCCATTCCAGAGGTTCTGTTTGGGGTCTCTGAGATGCTCCCCACACAGGGAGTATCCAAGACAGAATTGGTGGCCCATGGTCACCAGAGGAAGGCGCAGAATGCTATATAAATGGTGTGGACCAGGCAGTGTAAGCACCCTGAGGAAACAGGGATGGGAGAGGACACTATGGAGATGCTTTCGTTCCTGGGGGTGTTGCTACGATATCTGAAGCTGGTCTTCAGCCAAGGGAGAGCTGTTGGTTGATTTTAACCCAGAAAGTATCATGCTTAGGCAAGTTGGGGTTTTTGGATCCTCCTGACTGTTGGGTAGCTTATGGATTTTAAAGGGTAAAGCAGGGAGGCAGGGATGATTGGGGAACGAAGTGACTGTCCTGGTAATAGAAGGCCAGTACCTGTGGGGAGTTGAAGAAGTCCTGAGTCCGTGAAGTTCTGAGTGACTGTGTACTGTTTGACCTGGGCATAGTCAAGGACTCCAAAGCTTCTCCCCCATCACACACAGCGAGAGTTGAGGCACAGAGAGATGACAAAGCCTTCCTTGGCCCATGTGAGGATGTTGACAGTGTGGGTCAAAAATGTCTACCAGAGCTTTCTCTCTCCACTGAAGAGATGGCCGGACAGACATTAGCTAACATGCCTCCTTGTTCAGCTATCTGTAATAACCCCACCTCTGTGTTCAGCTGTGAGCAATGACCCTACCTGCCCATTCAGCTGTACATGATAGACACACCAGGTTTTCCGGGTGCTGCGGTTTCTCCATCAGAGAGCTCAGTCCATTCTTGGAGCCTTGGCTAGACAAGGCACGTACTGGATTGGAGGAAGGAGTGATTTAGTTCTGAGCATCCTCTCTCCTCACAGGACCTGAGTTCTCCATCCCCTCACACCTGGCATGGTGTCTGGCTCCACAGCCATGTCCCAAGTTCCATCCACAGGGTCACTCTAAGAGTGGGGAAGGACAGGGTGGAATGTGGAATGAGCCTCTCAATGT
Source organism: Dicrostonyx torquatus (assembly GCA_028555095.1). Classification (NCBI taxonomy): domain Eukaryota; kingdom Metazoa; phylum Chordata; class Mammalia; order Rodentia; family Cricetidae; genus Dicrostonyx; species Dicrostonyx torquatus. Next base: position 5,906,579 of record JAQHUG010000005.1, read on the forward strand.
GTCTCTGCTGCTTCTTTCCTCTCTTGCAATGTTTCTGTAGCTCCATTGCCCCTGTACATGCCACCATTATCCCAGAATTCTCTCCTTTTTCTGACCTGACTAACTTCTACTCTGACTTTGGATGTCACCTCGAACACTGCATATTTAAAGAGGGTCTGTCACCTCCCTGCCCAACACATCACCTATCTCTACACTTATCATCTATAGTAGATCAGCTACTGTGTTTGTCAGGTTCCTATTGCTACATAAAACACCATGGCCAAGAACAAGTTCAGAAGGAAAGGGTTTATTAGGCTTACACTTCCAGATCATAGTCCATTACCGAGGGAAGTCAGGACAGGAACTCAAACAGGACAGGAACCTGGAGGCAGCAGCTGATGAAGAGGCAATGGAGGGGCACTGCTTTACTGACTTACTCCCCATTGCTTGCTCAGCCTGCTTTCTTTCTTTCTTTCTTTCTTTCTGTCTTTCTTTTTCTGTTTTTTGTTTGTTTGTTTTTGTTTTTTGTGACAGGGTTTCTCTGTAGCTTTGTAATCTGTCCTGGAACTAGCTCTTGTAGACCAGGCTAGCCTCAAACTCACAGAAATCTGCCTGCCTCTGCCTCCTGAGTGCTGGGATTAAAGGTGTGCACCACCACCGCCCGGCTTCAGCCTGCTTTCTTATAGAACCCAGGACCACCAGCCCAGGAATGGCAGCATCCACCATGGTCTGAGCCCCTCCCCATTGATCACTAATTAAGAAAACACCCTACAGCCTGATCTTATGGAGGCATTTCCTCAATTGAGGTTCTCTCCTCTCAGATGACTCTAGCTTGGGTTAAGTTGACATAAAACTAGCCATGTACCATTTACCTGCCTTTATCATACACATGCTTCACCACATTGTAAGTTCACTGAAGACAGGAATCTGAAATCTGCTGTGAAATAGACAGCTCTGGGCCAGAGCCTGGCATATTTTAGCAGCCACTCTATCAAAAATTTGTTAGACACATGAATGAGTCAATGTGTGTTTCCAGATGCTCCCATTCATTTTTAGACTTACAAAAGTTTGTTGTTGTTGTTGTTTTGGTTTTTCAGTATCTTCTGGAGACTGGATCCCAGGATAGCTTCTAGCAATACAGAAAGAGGGAAGCAACTTCCCACCCAGTCATCTCCATTCCCAGTGTGTAAGAGCATGCATAGACAGATGAGCAGAAGTTTTGTGGGAGCCCAGGCTGAAGGCTGGCAAAGCCAGTGCAGAGGGGCCAACAAAGCCAGTGCAGAGGGGCCGACAAAGCCAGTGTGGAGGGGCCAGGAAAGCAGAGGAGGGAAGCAGAATTGAGGGGTGGAGCTGGAGGCTATTGAAGGGTGTGAATCTGGGGGTGGTGGGATTGAGAAGATAGGGTTAGCATCAAAGGGAGACACATTCAAAGGGACAAGGAGGGATGGAGGAGATATTGTGGACCTTCTAGGTGGATGCTGAGGGTGGGGTGGGGCAGCAGGGAAGATGGAGAGGTGGGGATAGAGATGAGAAGGGGAGACAATGATGAAGAGAAAAGAATCTTCCTGCGAATCCACACACAACCATCAATACTACTACCCACACATGGACACATACACACACATACATACATGAGTGTGTGCACACACATACACACGTAGCCTCTACTCATCTTACTTGGGATGGATGGAGGGGGACCTTATCTAAGTTAAAGTGTTCTTCCCTGGGCTGGACCCCTTTCTTTATTAACTACTCAGTCCTTCACTAAGGGAGAAACAGTGGGGTTGCCTGCTAATAAAGAAACAATGAACAGTCTGATAAGAGCCTGTGTAAACGCAGTAAACGTGTCCCCTGGACAGTCTGGTTCAGTCTTTGTCATTCTCACTGGACAGGAGCCTAAGCTTCCAGACTGTCTGGGTCAATACCGTGCAGCCTCTCTGGCTTCCTTCCTTCCGCAGGAAATGCAAACTGCTGCCCACAGCTCACACTCCCACACCTTTACCCTCCTCAACCCAAAGAACTTCGAAGCATTGCGCTCCCTCCCCCTCTCCGCCACACAACCCAATCCTCTGTCACCCTCACAGACCCCAGGCCCTTCCGTGCCCTTGGGCGTCACCAACCTTCACTCACTTCTCATTCTTGGCTTGATGCATCCATCACACCATCATTTTATTTTGTCCTGAATCGAACCCAAGGTTTCTCTTGACAGACTCCCCAGGCTGCTTTCATGGGAAGGGAGTGAGAAAGAATTCTCAAGAGCTACAGGCTCCAGGAAGAGGAACAGCGAGCCCCCACTGCCCAGGCCTGGCTCTGTCCCCTTCTCCTCTCATCCTCCTCGTCCCAGGAGATGTGTCGTCTCAGGAGCTGAACAGAGATGAAGACTTAGCCCGTAGGAAGTTTCTTGTAGTGAGGTCCACTTCAAAGCCATTAAGCTGTCGCCTAGGCAGAGCTGCCTTCTCATTCCCAAGGACATTTCCTAGCTGGTCGCTTCCATGTTAGTGTGCCATGCTTGGTGCTGTGTGACAGGTCTGTGTGTGTAGGTGCTGAAATGATCAGGCAGGGGTGAGGTCGGGTTCAGGGGAGAGTTTGGGAAGATAAACTAGAATGAAACAATTCCCTTTATAAGAGGTCTGGAACTCTGGAAACAGGCAGAGTCCTCTCAATAGGAACATTTACATCTGTAGACGTGTCCCTAGTCAGGTCTCTACTGTGGGAGCGCCCTTTCTCAGCTGAAATTGGACTCACTGGGATTTCCCTGCAGGTCACAGGTGAGTACGTGTTGCCTATGACACTGCCTAAGGGAGAAACCTGTCCCAGCTCAAGCGGGCTGACTCCTGACCCAGGAACCTTTCCAAGTTACACTCGGATGTCCCTTAGGGCACTGTGACCAGAGGATTCCTTCACAGCCCACAGTCACGTAATGAAAATATACCTGGGCTCCAGTCCTGCTGAAGCACTGACCCGAGTTCAATAAATAAAGCCCCATGACCAAAACCAAAAGGAAATGATCACTATGTGATGTTGGTGAGGACAAACTGTGTGTGCGTGTGTCTGTGTGTGTGTGTGTGGGTAGCTCAAGTCTGTCCACCCCCAGCATTTGCAGTTAGCTCATACAGCCCCTTACCCCGTGCACAGAGCTTCTTTTGCTGTTAACTTTGGCTGGTAGGTGACAGAAGGGTCTTGAGATGGCCCTAAGTAGAAGTCACAGGTAAGACAGTGGCACTGTCCTTGAAAGTCTGGACGAAGGCTTGTCCTTAAGTAACTGCATCTTCCTGACAGCTTCCCCTCTGTGAACCACTTTCTCTGGGACTTCCTTCTCACTATAAGGGTAATTACCTAAGACCCAGAAGACTTTGGTGACCACTGATGACACGTGATTCAATCAGGACAATTTTGAAATCCTGTCAAGGCCTCAGAGGCCTGACCTGTCCACTTCTGCAAGATCGCCTTGCTCTGCTTCCTCTGTCCAAAACCTGGAACTTTCTTTGGCTTCTCATAGTCATCCCCAGCATCCCTCAAGTTGCTGGGGTCTTTGTCCACAGGAATCACTCAGCGTAGAAGGCTCATCCTATGCCACTCAGCCACCCTCCTTATTTGACTTTCCTTTATCAGAGCAGTGTACCCTTCCCTGGCTTTGTAGCTTCATTGTCCCATGCTCCTTTTTATAGTGTGACTGTTTGGTCATTGCCCCATTTCTCCAACGGGGTTATACAGTTTATGTGAGCAGGTCTAGTGTTACTTGTCATTGTGTCTGGCACCTGTCATTATAATGTCATATAGTGGAGTATGAATTAAAGTGTCTCCAGTGTGCAGATAATTGCAAGTCAATGCATGCCTTGTGAAGGGAAAGCAATCTATATGGAGCAGATCTTCTGGCTCTGACTTTGGGTGCTGATCTGGCAATGGTGGGGTTTAGAAAGCCCATGGTGTCTGCTATGCTCACAACTGCCTCATCAGGAAAGTGACCCAAACACTTCTTTTCTGCATCAATCCTCGGCCTTGGCCATGTGATTAAAGCAAAAATAACCAACGGTTCTGGCTGTAGCTACTTAAGTGAGGACTGATGTACGCTTCCTGCCAAATTGCGAGTGACAGGAGGTGGCAGAAGCCACTGCTTTCTTGAGAGGCTTGGCATGAACTTTTTTACCCAAGAGAGAGCTTTGTTTTGGGTGGTGATGAGCTATGGGGTTTCCCTTTAGAGTTCTAACTACCAAGAAATCTGAGGAGGGGAGGGAGAGAACAGGGAGGCTGGTTTTGGTAGCTGTTGCTATTCTAGAAGCCTGGTGACAATGTCATCCCAGGGACCAGAAGAACTTCATGGCTAAGGAAGCTCACATATTGCCACACCGCACCCCTGGATATCCTCGTGATGCACCCCGCTTGCTACTAGGAGTTCCTGATTACCCTTCTCTCTCAGTTCTAAGGAGTAAAGGCAGTCTGAGGTGAGAACAAGGGGTGGTTATTGATGTTGTCTTAATGAGTCTCTAAATGTAGCGTGCAGGAACCACTCAGCATGCAAGCCTGAATCTAGAAACTGCTCTCCCTCTTTGTTCAGCTGGGCCGTGTCGGCTTGCTAATGAAATGGTTCACCATGATCTAGTGGATACACACTGTTAGCATCCTCTAGTTGCAAACATCACATCATCATGAATATGTGGCTTACTTGCCTGTTGGTGATTCCAATTCTCTCACATTCTAAGTACTTAGGGAGTCAGTGAATGTGTGTGTGTATGTGTGTGTGCGTGTGAGCGTGCACGTGCATGCACTCATGCTTCTAGTTCCTCCAGTTTGTATGCTCGCTATCTCAGTGATAATGAGTGCAGAGAAGCAGAAAGTTCTATAGTTGAGAAGTTTAGCACAGCCAAGGATGATTCTAAGAGTCAACGGTGTTGGGGGGATTGTCTTGGGTAGAAATAGCACCATTTATGTCTGCCTTGTGTTGTGGTCTGAGAGAGCAGGGCTCCTGAATGGGTTGTTCTCTAAGCCTTCCTGAGCGTCCTTTCCGAGCGTCTAGCCTAAGACCTGGCCCATAAAAGGCAATCAGATGTTTTTAGAGGGAATAGCCAAGCAGAAGGAAATTGCAGCTCCATGGATCGGGATAGAGAAGGGATTGAAGGAAGACACGGGGAGGGAGGTTCAAGGGCAGAGGTGCAGGCTACTTTTAACACCCAGTATTTATGAATAATAAATAATAATAAATAGAGGAATATGCAACACCAGTTTGTGACCATTATAGCTTCTAGCATATAATAGAATCTCATTGAGCAACCCTAAGCAAGTAAAATAAATATTTTATACTTTGTGAAAAACTTATTTTCTGTGGTCCTGAAGCCAGAAGCAGAGCTCAGCTGGTTTCTGTTCTGACATCAGGTCTTCACAGCCAGGACTATACTGGCCCTCTGAAGTCCCACAGATTCTCTGAGTCTGGCAGAAAAACATGGCAGGGCTTCTTCTCCCTCAGGACAATTGGAGTGGAGATATTTTGGGGTCTTCTTACTATTTTGTGTTCAGCATACGGTGCACCAGCACTCTGCAAAGTCAGGTTTGTGGAACCACACATCCGACAGCCGGGCTGCATCGCTGCAGCTGCCTTCTCTCTGCTACGGCAACATTACACCACTGCCACATGAGTGAAGAAGCCGGAGCTGACTTTGAATGGTTTCTGTGATTTGATTCATCAGTCCAAATTGCCTCTAATGCGGTGTGATGGTAACACCCTTTATATTGTCAACGATATGCCCACAGCAGCATTAGCCACTGAGCAAAAGGAATGGACGAGTTTCACTAGGCCTTGAGATAAACGTGTCGGAACATGGACTCCATTCACTTAGGGTCTTAGAAGCTTGCTAAGGTTCCTGGCCTGGCTGTTAGAATAAAGTTTTATGGCCTACTTGCTCTGTATGACTTTGTCACCACCAAATGACATGGAATCTGATTACAAATTGCAATTATGTGCACGAACACATTTATTTATTTATTTATTTAGTCTTTTGCTTAGCAACCTATGATTTTCCCAGGTCACTTTGTGGAGTACCGTGGTTCCCTAGAATTTGCTTTATGATGCATAAAAACCATGTGACTGGGGTGGAAAGCTGAATATGGTTCTGGGTTTCCTTAATCTGAGTGCTTAGGCAGAGTCATGCAGTGGTTAGATGCAGATGTATGTGAATTCTGTCTCCATTGCCGACTACCTAGACATGCTGGAGACCTGGCTTTACTGACTCCCGTTTCTTTGTGCAATGGCTGTGTAACCTCTTACTGCCCTACACCACATGCTGTGAGGATCTCTAAGAACCATTCTGTCCTTACAGAAGACCTAGAAAGAGATGGGGGGTCAAGAGATGGGGTAGTCATCGGCGCACCTGAGACTCCAGGACAGGTGGTTGTGAGGCTGAACTAAACTCAAGTCCTCTGGAAGAGCAGCAAATGCTCGGAACTGCTGAGCGATCTCTCTAGCCCCCCAAAGACACCTTTTACGGTCGGGCCAAAACTACCTCATAGAGCTGTGAACCTATAGTCAGAGACTTGTGGTGACAGTTTCTTAATGGTTTGTGCCATTGTTTCTTTTCTGTATATCCCTGGCTGTCCTAGAACTCATTCTGTAGACCAGGCTGGCCTTGAACTCACAGAGATCTGCCTGCTTCTGCCTCCCAAGTGCTGGGATTAAAGGTGTGCACCACCACTGCCCAGCTTATAGTTTCTTAATTAAAAAAAAAAAGAAAGATGAGAATGTTAGTAATTGTCAGTAAAAGTTTCCAGTGGTATTTCACAAAGTATACAAAGTAGCAAAATGAGTGTGCTTTCTCATTGTGAGATATCAGACACACACACACACGCACACATATACACACACACGCACATTCGTGGGGATGTGGCAAGATGTGACCTAATGTCTTAACTATAGCTATTTCTAATTAATAGGAATTCAAGTAATTTTACATTTTCTCTAGGATTTAAAGTTCCCAATAAATAATCATTTCTCTAAAAAAATATGAAACTGTAAATTTGGGAGGATTGATGTTTTCCTTCCTCTTCTTTCTTTTTAAACAGGGTTTTATTATAAACCCAGACTCATGGTCCTCCTGTTTCTGCCTCTGGAGTTACTAAAGGTACCATCACACAGGGTCCTGGAGGTCCTTTGTTAAAATCTGTATTTTAACAGGAAGCGTTGTCTATGGCAAGTCTAATTATACTTCTCTTTCAAACGGCTCCAGTGAGTAGTACTGTCAATTAGGGTGAAAATCTTCACCGCAGGAAAAGTGTGTGATTTTGCATTTTCACAGCTGAATGGTCCAGGGAAAACAAGGATCTCCTTGTTGGAATCAAGTGTCTCCTCCACAGTGGACAGTTGGCATTCTGAAATGACAGGCTTGATTTTCTCTTTCCAGCTCTCACATGAAATAGTTGAGGAATTTGAAGACAAAACACACGCAAGCATGCTCAGGGGACGGGAAGACCAGAAGACCAGGAGATTGGGAGAGCAGGAGACCGGGAGTGTTGCTGGGACAGGGAAAGTACCTTTGTATGCCTGATTTTGGACACCTCATTCAGCACAATCTCCGTTACTTAACATGATGCCTGACACATAAGAGGCACTGCTTACGTGTGCGTGCATGTGCGTGTGTCTGTGTGTCTGTGTGGACACGCGTGTACATATATATTGGTGTATGTGTATATGTTCGAAGGTGTGGAGGCTGGAAGTTGATGTTGGGTACCTATCTTCCTCAATCACTCTCCACCTCATTCGTTTGAGGTGGGGTCTCTTACTAAACTGGAATTTCTGATTCAGTTAGACTGCCTGACAGAAAGCCTTTGGGACTGTTCTGTCTTCCGTCCCTCTGTGCTGGGATTCCAGGCTTGACCTGCTACCCCTCGTTCTTTACATTGGTGCCAGGGGTCTGGACTTGGGTCTTGATAATCAGTGTGGAAAGGACTTAATGGACTGAGCCATCTCTCTAGTTCCCTGCCTACACACTTTTATATGAATGAATGAGTGAATGAATGCTCAATCTAAGGGCTGAATTTCTGTCACAGGAATAAGGAAGTCACACCCTAGGACAGAGTAATTGAGGGCCTGTATTAGTTGTGGAGCTTAATTACAGTGGGGTATGCAGGCTTTGATCAAGTCTTGACCTGTGAGAAGTGAATTCCAGCAAGGCAAGAACTGGTTGTTCTCCGAGCATAGAAGGGAGAGCCCCAACCTAGAAGCGGTAGAGAGGAGGGAAAGAACTCAGATGCAGCTGGGAAAGGCCTTTGTAAGAAACACTCATTTGAGATGCTGGTTGAGGAGGAACAATACAGTTCTCTAGTACTAGGCGTAGCATTCCCGAAGTTTCCAAGGTGGAGAGTCAGGGGACCACATACACAGAGCCTCTGATTTGCATAGGAACTTGTGACATCTCCACCTCCGGAGGATATAAGAAATGGTGGGACGGTGCCCCTCTGGGTGGGCTGTGGGAAGGCAGTGAGAGGACCTTGAAGGGCTTTCATTTGAGGGTGACATTCGTATTTAAATTTTCAACACTGGACGCGGCAGACAGTCCAGGAGGTACAGGATAGTGACCTGGACTTGGATCCAGTGGAGATTGTCCTTGACAACAGACACGGAGACGAGCAGATGGAGCTCAGATCATTTCTGTGTAGGACAGATAAGTCTTGAGGCTGTATTGAGAGCGGAGGGAAGCCCTCTCCAATCATGCAGACTGCAGCCACACAGCAGCCTCAGGGGCTCTGCATCCCGGCCCTTTCCCAGCCTCCCTCAGAGGCTCTACTTTCCCACCATGTCCATATGACCTTGTTGCATGTTAGCAGTTACCTGCTTCCCTACTTAAAATAAATAAAATGCCCACAGAGATGGCTTAATGGTTGAGTGCTTCCTGCTCTTTCAGAGTACCTGAGTTCAGTTCCCAGTACCCAGGCTGGGCAGCTCACAGTCCCTGTAACTCCAGCTCCAGGAGAGTCAGATGCGCCTGCCCTCCTTTGGCAACTATACTTAGTGTGTACAAATCCTCACACTCCACCACAGTTTTAAAAAACAATATTACATCTTTAAAAATGACCTGTTTGCATAACATAAACTTAGATATTTATCTGTTCTATCTAATTTCTCATCCCTGATGCCTAAAGCATGCTTGATACCTAAGAGGTGTTTAATAAATGTTTACCATCCTGTTGAATTTAGGAATAAATAAATAAATAAAGGCAAAAGCTAGGAGTAAGTACAGGGTGTTTTGGTCGACTGTCACCACAGAGCAAACCCCAGTGTTGTGGAGTATTAGTTGAAGATATGTTACATGTGTTTATGCTGTGGAACACTTGTTTAATGATGCAAAGACGTGTTGCAATCTTTTATGTTGCATTTGTTTAACTCTGTGAAGCTGTGTTACTTTGCTTGCCTAAAACACCTGATTGGTCTGATAAAGAGCTAAACAGCCAAAAGCCAGGCAGGAAAGGGATAGGCAGGGCTGGCA
>JAQHUG010000005.1:5916187-5929082 GCA_028555095.1 Dicrostonyx torquatus
TTAAGTTAAGAAAGAAAAACTGGCTAGAAATAAGCCAAGCTAAGACCAGGCATATATAATTGAGAATAAGCCTTCATGTATGATTTATTTGGGAGCTGGGTGGTAGCCCCCAAAAGCCAAAAGAGTAAAAAACAAAAAACAAAACAAAACAAAAACCAAAAAACCAAGAGCACCCCAGTCTCTGTGTCAAGGAACAAGACATTATTTTTTCTTACACATGGGTCTGAATCTGCTTGTACAGCTGTGGAGCTGTTGGTATCAGTTCCGCTGTTGTATTTGAAGACAGGACCTCATGCTGGGGCCCAGACCAGCCTCAAACTTAAGACATACCTGCTTTTACCTCCTGAGTTTTGGAATTCCAAGTAAGTGTCATGGTGCCTGGCTCTGGGACTGATCTAAAGATGGGTAACAAATGACCACTTGGAAGCTTCAAACGCATTGACCAACTGTATTATATCACGTTTCCTGCCAAAGTTATCCTGGCAAATTTGACTCCAAAGAGGCCAGGAAACAAATCCCATCATCACTGGAGAAAGATGCCACAGACATCCATAGCACAGAGAGGGAGAGAATACATGTATGTCAGTCATGTAGATATCACTTGAGTGATTGATTGTCTGATGTAACTGCCATCTTCTGAGAGAGGGAAGACTGGAGCGGGACCAGGCAGTGGGGAGGGGGCAGGATGTCAAATATTAGAAGGTCAAATCTGCACCTACCAAGTGCAGTGAGATTGCCACTGAAGTAAGTAATCAAAACAAAAGTCGACTGCAGGGGACTGGGGAGAAGGCTCTGGAGGTCAAAGTGCTTGCTGCCCAAAGCTGATGACCTGAGCTCAGAGACCCAGACTACACAGAGCAGGACAACACCAAACCAGAGACCCTACCTCAAAACAAGGGTGGAAGGCAAGAGCTAACTTCCCAGAATGGTCCTCATGCACATGTATGTATGTATATGTACACATGTGTGCGCACACACATGCACACGCACACAGGAGCAGACTGGAGTGGCTGAAGTAGTTGGAAAGTCTAAGGAGGATCTTGAGACGCTTAAAGTGAAGCTGGATCCAGAAACTCAAAAGAATCTGGCGGGGAGTTGCTGCAGCATTTTGTTCTCAGCTCTGAGTCTCTCTGTTGGCTTTGTTTCCAAACAGACGTCCTCCATATGGTGTCAAGGAGGTCCCTGTTAGTCCCAGAACTAGCATTCACAGTCAGAGGGGGGACTTTTTTCTCTCAACATCCAGACATCTCTCATGGACCTAAGCGATTGGTATATGTCTCTGAGTTTACAGTCCATCGGTGAGTGAATCACAAGGACCTAGATTGCTAGGGTACTAAGAGGTTAGGTGCCCCACCTCTCAGACGGGCAATGTGAACTGTGGTTAAAGCAGGAAAGCAATGTGTCATGAAGAAGGAAAAAGAGCACCCAGGGAAAGAAAGCGGAAAATAACCCTGCAACTATTACCCTGCGGTAGAGAAGCTGTGAGCGGAAGATGGGTTTAAGGATCTGGAGTCCATTAGTCACGTTCAAAATGGACACATCAGTTTAGGAATTGTATAACTTACTGCTAGAACACTTGCCTAGCATGTATATAATACACACTTTCCTCGTGTGTGTGTGTGTGTGTGTGTGTGTGTGTGTGTGCATTCTTTGTAACAGATGGTATCAGAGATCCTCAAATGAACGAAATTACCTACTACAGTATAGGGAAAAGACAATTTATTAATCTATGAAGTGAATACATTTCACGTAACTAATGCATTTGCTAAGAATATTTTGGAATTATCTGGTACATCAGCAGGAAATGGATGTTTTCCAAACAAACACTATTTAGCATTTGTTCTGTGTCAGACATTATTCTGGGTGCCTTGAAGGTGCCGTGAGTTTAATCTTCAGGATGATTCTATTACTTCACCACTCCTGTACCTGGCTAAGAAAGTTTGTCAAGGTCACTCAGGTAGAAGTTAGATGGCTGTGGCCATGTTTCAAATCAAGAATTCCGGCTTCAGGGCTCTTGCGGTTAACATTCCACACTGTCAAAGGCCATCCTGGAGACGGGAGTCTTTTATCTTCTTCCTCCCTCTCTTCAGTTCCATCCCACTCCCTGATTTTCACCTGCTGTTCTGGTTTGAAGTGAGGTACACATGCGGTTTGACTCTCTGAGAGATGGAGTCTCTGAGGATGTAAGCCGAGAAAGCAGAACCCTGGGAGTTAGCAGAGTTAATTCAGCAGATGCTGCTCCAGGCAGGAAGAGGCAGCCTGCTCTCCAAGCCCCAAAAGCCTCTTTGTTTTATGACTCTGGGTGCAAGCAACCCTTTTAATTTTGTGTTTTGGATTCCAGCCATAGAGAGTCTTCTTTAATGTAGCAGATGGCTGGAGACAGGCAGGCCAGGTTCTTACATTCTACATTAAGCCGCCTTCCCCAGAGAGGAGTCTCCTAATTATGCTGAAGTGAAAAAGGAGAGAAGCTGTAACTTAACATAGACACACTGGCTGTTTACCATGTGTAAAGCAGCCGCTGTCTTAAGTGTTTGTAAGTATGTGGAAGTCAGGAAGCTGTTCGGGAGTCTGGTGAAAGCCATGGACGTTTTCTTCAGAAGATTTGTACACAGGTATACACAAAAGATGTGCTCAACAATCACAGGGGCCTGTGGATTCTCTGCTGTCATTGCTGGAGCTTCAAAGAGTCTGCGGTTGACAGTTTCCTGGGCTTTGAGTGGACACAGCTGTTATCCTCTCTTTTCTTCCTCCTCCTCTTACTTTGTGTTATAGCTTCAGCTTCCAAGTTATGAAAACAGATTTGTCTATAGGTTCTTTTTGATTTTTGAAACAGGGGTACATGATGCAATTCAGGCTGGCCTTGAACTCACTATCCTCCCATCTCAGCCTGTGCAGTGTTAGGAGTCCAGGTGTATGCTGCCACGCCTGGCTTACTGTCGAGTGTGGAAGTCTTCCACACAAGAACACTAGAATTTTACTGGAAAATACTTCCAATTTTTCTATAAAAATTATTTCAGTGTAATCTCCTGTTGGTGTGGCCCTTTGGTTTATTCTGTCCTTCTTTAAGGTTTATTTTTATATTTAATTATGTGTGTATTTGCACATCTATCATGGGTTTGTGCATGTAAGTGCAATTGCTCACGGAGGCCTCCTCTGGAATGGCATTGGCTCCTCTGGAGTGGCAGTTACAGGTGGCTGTGAACCATCCCACTGGGTTCTGGCATCTCACTCAGGCCCTCTGGAAGAGCAGTTTGTGCTCTTGACAGCTGGACCACCTCTCCAGCCCTGGTTTCTCTTAAAAGAGAAACATGAAGTTTCTTTTGACCATTCATGCTATGTATTGCTGTTTGCTTTCCCTGCTCTGGCCTGTGGGGTGTCTTCGGGTGCCATTTCTTTGGAGCCTCGCTGGTGTGGGAATTCTGTTTGATTTAGCTGTGCCTCCTACACTTTTTCTAGTAATAGGGACAGTGGAAGAACATGCAGAGAGTGAACTCTCCGAGTTTGAAATGGAGGTTTTATTCTATCTAAGGACGCTGTCTGGAGAACGCATATAACTTCGAGCATCTCTTCTCCAGTGCCTACTTTTCATAACTGTCTGAGGAAGGGAGATATTTCTGGAGGCTATGAAGATACAGATGACTCTGATGATGTCGTCTCTGGGGGCTATGGAGATATGGATACATCTGATGATTTTGTCTCTAGGGGCTATGAAGATAAGGATACATCTGATGATGTCTTCGGCGGCTATGAAGATACAGATACATTTGATGATGTCGTCTCTGGGAGCTATGATGCCTCTGATGGTGTCACCCAGGGATGTTTCTGTTGGGTAACACCTCCAAACACATGTGTATAGGTTGGTGTTTTTAATGACATACTTCTGAGTTATACCAAAATTGTGGACTTCAAGTATTTATTAATAATTTTCAACTAAAACCTATCTTGTCTTAATTATTTTATATTTTAAAATAAAACTTAAGAAAATATGATCCATGTGTTTCCCCAATTTTCCTGAATATTATTTACTTCTTGGGTCTGGAATAATAGAAGGTGGGGTGGGACATTAATAAATCCTTGAGGTTAATTTCATTTACCAAATGACTAACTTCATCAGTGATTGAAAAGAATTGGAAAGAAAAGGCCCATTTTTTTTCTTAAAATGAACTTAATTAAATACAAACCATTTTGGGTTGAGGTTTCTTGCCTTCACGCCTTAACACCCAGGCTGGGTAGTTCTCAGTAGAAGAAGGGCCTTCTAGTCATTTAGGGTGTTTATATCATCTTTGGCCTCTACCTGCTGGGTTTCCCATGACCTTCCTGCTTGGGACAATGGAGAAAGTCTTTAAACTGCTAGGTATTTCCTAGAGAACAGTCATTACTGGTTGGCAACTGCAGGCCTTAGTGATTCAGAAATAATTTCTCTCCCAGAAAAGAAAAAAAAAAAATCAAAGACTGAGGCGAATGTCAGGTGATCTTCAGCAGGTTAGCATCTGACCTCAAGACCTCAAAACCCTTTTTTTTTTTAAACATATCCTGATGTCCCACAGCACACATTTATCTGTTCAGATCACCCTGTCCTACTTTGTTCTTAGAGCCAGCTGAGTCTGAGTACCCAAAGCACGATGACTTCCTTATGCCTCTGGCAAGCCTGACAATTTGATGACTTGGATAGCCAGTAGGCCCTCTGATTTCTACACCCTGTGAAGTTTAGGTTATGTCTCTGTTCTCTGGAAGAGTTCTACTGCTGCTGACCTCTCGATTCCTCCGTTCTTTGTTATTATCTCTCGCAACTGAAGGCCTAACCTAAGTGTCGCAAACCACCTGGGAGCCTTGAGTCTGGTTGATTTGATCACTGTGCAGATACACAGTTGAGGAAGTAAAAAGGTTGGTTTTAGGGTTATTCGTGTGACTCTGCAAAGGACTCCAAGCCTCACCAATTGTCTTTACAAATATGCACATGTTTGTTTGTGGAAGGATTTTTACTAGTGGCTTGAAGTGAGGAGTGTCACTGGCACACACACAGTATTCAACAAGGTCCTCTGCACACATCAATTCTGAAGAAAAGGGCATTTCTCGCTATGGTTATAGGTACTTCTGAGAGTTGTAAATCCATGCCAGGCTCCAGAATCCATGCCTTCCAAGGGCTGGAAAGGTTATATTTAACAACAAAGAACCAGTAAGCATGACAGAGAGTCAACGCACATGGAGTCCTCGTTCACAATGTCTATGATGCAGTAAAGAACTTTAAGATGGACACCTGAGATTGCAACCTGAGGGCCAGCAGGCTAAATCGGGACCATGAGTGTGTTTTGTTTCGCTTGTGCTAGCATGAATCTTCTCAATGTCAAAGAGAAGGGGAGGGGGCAGAAAGGGACAAAGAGGCTGAGCGGATAAATGTGCGATTTTCCTTTAGTGTAAAAAGATAAACTTCCAGTCTTCTTTGTGAAACCAGAAGATCTGCCAATACTGGGTCCTTATTCCCATACCTTTCCCTGCCGATGGCTGGCTACTCTTCTTAGTGCAGGAGTGGATAGATGCTCTCTGGTTACCCAGCTCTGACCCAGTTCGCTTCTCTCACCATTTGAGATGGCTGCTTCGACCAAGCATTATCAACAACGTTGGAAATAAGCCACTGACACTTGCAGCAACATGGAAATTGCCCATTTGTGTATCAAGCAAGGTGACCCTGGTTTAGCCCAGAGAGGCGGCAGTATAGGCCACAAGAAATTGTCAGATTTAGGGTATGCAGAATTTTGAATCTAATGGTATTGGAGGATGGGATTAACTGGAGAACGTTTAAAAATAGTTCCAACTTATTTAGCAAGAAAACGGTACAATCAGTTTTGAACCGTTTAAAAAATAAACACCAAATTATTTAAAAGCTTTCCCTTGCTATACAAATCGGGTGCCCTAGTACAAATATCGTATTTCTGGGAATGCTGACCCTTTGGGGAATTAGGAGGGAAAAAGGAGCCAGACAGACCGATTATTACGGCGTTAGCCTGTGGACAGTCTGTGCACTTCCACGCCTTAACTTGCTGAAGCTTGACCGCCCAAGACACTCCCTGCTTCCAGATGTGGGGCGGTGTCCCTTAGACAGCTGGGATTGTCCTAAGAAATGGACGATCTCCCCTGAGCTCCGGGTTAGCACGGTCTCCATCTGCAGAGCATTTTTTCTTTGGGCGCCACGGTCTGGCTGCATCTAGCAAGCTGTATGATTTATTACATGTATGATGTTAGGATTTATATCACACGTCAACGTAAGAGGCGAAGTTGTAGCTGAAGACACTTTTCAACGCTTTCTATAGGCGAGAGCGACCCCCCGTTGTCCACGGCGAGGACAACTGTTTGGTTAGAAGGCAAGTCAGTTCCGTGGGTGCAGCGCCTGGAGCCCAGTGCCACGCTCAGGCCTGCAGTGCACCGACAGGGGAAGCCAGGCCTCGGCCACTCCCGACGCGCATGCGCCGGCCGGCCGCCGCGGCCCTCCGCCGCCCCCCTCCCCTCCCCTCCCCGTCATCCGGGTCCCGGGCGGGCGAGCGGGCGCCGTGCGCTTGTCCCGCGGCGGAGCTGCTAATAAAGTTACGGCGCGTGCACGGCGCAGCGACGGCGGGGAGGTGAGTGAGGGGCCCAGGGGCGGAGGGGCACGCGCGGCGGAAGCCAGGGTCGGGCGGAGGCCTAGCGGGTCCCCGCGCGGGACCGGACGGGACGGGGCGCCGAGCGGCGCGGCGGGGGAGGCCTGGCTGCCGCGGAGGCCCCGGCTCCCTCCACGGTCCCGACGAGGCCCCCCGCCACCTCGCCGCGCCACCGAACAGTGCAGACGGCCTAGGCCGAGCCCGCGCCCCGCCGCTTTGTGTGCTCAAGATAAGGATCCGCGCTTATCGGTGGGAATTACACTCCAGCCCGCGGCGACCCGCCCCTGCACCCGGCTGTCGCCCGCCCGGGGCCGCCCTCCGCCCGCTCTCCCGGCGCTCTGGGGACTTCGCCGAGGTCCTCGCGCCTCGCCAAACTTTGTGAGGAACTGAAGCAGCTTTTGTCTTTCGCCGGGTCCCGGTGGTTCACTCGGGCGTGCGTGCCTGCCCCAGTGCCTCCTCCACCCCACCCCCCACCCCCGGCCCGGCTCCTTTTCGCTTTTCCGAGGCTGGTGCTACGCCGAGGTGCGAGCCTGAGCTTTGAAAACTCCCCCGTGGCGCCCGTCTGTGGTCGGAGCATGCTCAGTAGCCTGGGCATTTTGGTTGCAGAAAGAGCTGGCGAGGATAGTGGAGGTATTTGGAGGTATGCCAGCTATCCGAAGCGTCTGTCCCGGCCCCGGTTTTTGGATGGGCACTGGCGAATGGAGCCCAGGCCAACCTGGGAGCCAGGACTGGCAGAACACTCTAGGCTCGATCTTTATCTTGATTGTAAAGACAATGTTTCCTGGGCAGCTGGAGGTGGGGGGCGTACTCCTGGCAGCGTTTGCGTCTAAATGGGTGTGGTGCTAAGTATATCGTGTTTATCTTTCTTTGGAAAAAGTTTTGAAGTCTGGTGGCGTTTGTCACATCATGCCTGTTGCCTAGCGCTATCAAGTGTGTTTCTACCTAGCAACAGAGAAGGGGATCAGTGGACTTTGTTGGTTGGCTTTACAGAAGCTAAGAGAAAAGGGTACACGTGATGTTCTTTTCTGACAGGGTCTTTCAATGCAGACCTTGAACTCCAGCCAGTCCTCCTGCCTCAGCCTTCCAAGTGCTGGGATTGCAGTGGTGAGCCATCACCGTTCTGGCAGTCTTTCTTTTTTTAAACAAAGAGTGCTTGGATGTCCTTAGTGTATGGGAGTTACCACTAGCGAGGTAGCTTTTCATTTTAACTTGAAGCTGAAAACCCAGTAGGCTTATTTGAATGTTTCTGCCTAATACCAGCCCATAGTGCCTGTTGTATGCAAACAGTGCCCACATGCTGCAAAACAGGACAGTTTCACACTCAATGGCTCTGTCCTGAGATTGTTTCAGATTTTGTAGAGAAAGTCAATGGGTCACTAGTAACAAATTCCATTCTTTTACCCATTTGGTAACATTTTTCCCCCTCTAAAAAAAAACCCTGAAGTTATAAAAATATCCAACACAACTGAGAAGAAACAGTTTATGAAAATATAACCTTTATAACGTTTATATATTATGCTCAGTTTTTTTTTTATTTTTTTAGCCAGGCATGCTGGCTCAAACCTTTAATTTATCCCAATACTTGGGAGGCAGAGGCTGATAGATTTGCTTGAGTTCGAGGCCAGCCAGCGCTACCTAGTGAGGCCTTGTGTGAAAAACTTTTCATTTTGTTTGATTGCTTACACCGATGATCTCCAGAGCACATCTCTTTCCTCTGCTGCTCCCCCACTCAGTCTTTTCAGATCATGGCTGTTACCACGGAAGCTTTTACTGTGTCTTTGTTGCAAATGCCATCCATCGTTTGGTCACTTTATTTAGGTCATAGGCAGATCTTCTCAACTGACTTCCCTCCATTCTGCAGACAGCTAACCCAGGTTGACTTCAAACTTGCTATGTAGTCCAGGATGACCCTGACTCCTACCTCTACCTCCCAAATGCTAGGAACACATTTGGTTAGTTGTTTGCTTTGGTTTACTTGCTCTTTTAGCTGGCTGGAGCCTGCACACCCCACTGCACCGACCTCTCAGATAAAGTTTTCCGTGCATCCATGGGATATGGGATAGATAGTTGAAGGAAGAAGTTGAAGGAGGGAGTAAAATGTCTCAGTGGTTTGTACAGTGCTGTGCTTACCTGGTTCACTCTGGTGGGCACCACAGAAATGAGTAAATGGATGTGTTGCCTTTCTTTTCCCTCTGGCAAGGTCAGCCATTAATTGCAGTGTGAGCCAGTGGCAGAATGTTGCTAATGAGGTTTGAATCAGATTGTTGTGTGCTGCTGGTTATGTAACATGTTGTGAGAGTGTTATTAAAAGTTGCCTTCTGTAGCAAGGAGAGAGGCAAGTCTATTCTGCTTACTCTCTTGGGCTTTCATTCCTGGCTGAACCTGAAGGCACATTAGGCTACAGCTGTAATTATACCTGGGCTGCCTGTTTCCTGTTTTCATGGTGGACCCAAGCAGCATGGTTTGCAGTGATGAGCTCTTGTCCTTTGTGTTAAACAGAGGCAGCGTGTTCTCCCTGCTGAAAACAGATTGGCAGCTCGGTTGGACAAATTCCATTTTAATGTTTTGAAGATAAGGCAGTAAAATTATAGTGCTTTATTTCTTAGTAGCTTGTATCAAAATTTAATATAAAGTCACTTTCATATGCATATTCTTTGTTGTGTAGATTTTAATTCACCAATACTTGTATAGTGTGAATCAAGAAAGCTCTTTTTGTTGTTGTTTATAACTTACCAATGTTTTTTATTGCCAGGTGTTTGTGTTGCTTTGGGCAGGGAGACTCACATCAGAGCTAATTTCAGGGCCTTCATTCCCCTGATTTATCCATCTCCACATTACATTTATTCCTATTGTATGTTCTTACCTGTAAGTGCTTTGTATTAAGAACATTAGGCACCTTGGGTTCTATGATTTGCCAGCATACCTTGAAGAGGTCAGATCTTGGAGAAGATTCCCATCTTGTAGTGGACAGTAGTAGCCTGAGGAATGATTCTTATCTCCACTAGGTGTCCTTCTGGAGGAGAACTGAGAAAGTGGGAGGTGGAAAGCCTGTTACACACTCAAGGTTCTCTCTAGCCAGAAAAGGTGGTGCAGCCCCCACCGTCCAGCCCCTGGGGTTGACCTATGTCTTCTCATACCTTGTTTTTCTACTTCTGAACTAGTGGAATATTAGCAGGGCAAGGTCATCCAGCTTATTGCCGTTACTATACATTCTTTATCTCCAACCAAAACTTGAATGTGGTATGTATGTTTACTAAATGGAACCGTCAGCATTTAGATGTCTTTCAGAAGAATTGCTTAAAACTAGATTATTAGAATTTTTCAATCTTTTATTATATTATATTATTTATTTATTGAGGCAAGGTCTCATATAGCTCTGGCTGGGTCTCGTTATGTAGCTCTGTCCAGGAACTCACTATGTAGGCCAGGCTGGCCTTGAACTCACATAGATCATCTGCCTCTGCCTCCTGGGTGCTGGGATTAAAGGCATGCATTACAGACTAATTTCCAAATCTTATAGGTTACATATTTTAAGTCTTTATTGTTTCATAACTTGGGATGATGTAATTATAGAACATTAAGGCTTTTCATAATTAATCACTAGTTCTGGGCTCTGTAGCTTTGATAGATGTGTGAATATGCCCACACACATTCACAGGCACACGCTTTTTTTCCCCAGCCAGGTTAGAGGTTGTGGTTTAGTTTTACCAGAAGTATTTTCAGTAGCTTTTCTCACTGCCTTTATTTACTGTGTTTTGTTGCTTTGTTGAGATTATTATTATTTTTTTTGAAGAAAGAATTCTTAGGACAGTTCTCTTACGTGATCCTTTAATTTTACTTCACTAGTTATTAATGTGTGTTTGTAAATAGGTTTTGTGCTGAATCCTTTGTGAGAACAGTCTTTGCCTGTAGTGTATCTGTATTTTCTAGTTTGGCAATACCTTTTCTATTTGGAAATACCTTGATCTTTTATGAGTTTTTATTTTTTAAAGACTTATTTATTAATTATGTATACAGGGTTCTTCCTGCATGTATCCCTTCAGGCCAGAAGAGGGCACCAGATCTCATTACAGATGATTGTGAGCCACCATGTGGTTGCTGGGAATTGACCTCAGAACCTCTGGAAGAGCAGGCAGTGCTCTTAACCTCTGAGCCATCTCTCCAGCCCTTTTGTGAGGTTTTTAACTGGAGCATTTCCTTCTGATTTTCTGCATGTTACTTTGTTACACTGGATGGAATGAAAACAGTAGCAGCCACAAACAAATGTCCTTTCTGCCTTCTCAGAATGTGCTTCAAGAAGAGGCTGGCACTGTGCAAATTTAACTTTGCTCTCTGAGTATGTGTGCGATCACAGGGGTTCTGTTCTCCGTGAAGTACTAGGGTCTTGCCTTTTTTCCTAAGTGGTGGACTGCCTACCTGGAGGTCTAGTTATCCTGGTGTGTGTTCCTAGGAAGAAGGGACACTGCAGAAATACTTCTGAGCTATCTGTTGTCTTGTCATATTTGCATTTTCCTGTTCTCTTAGGTGAGAGTCTAGTTAACTCACTGTTTGCACTCTTCAGGCTTGAGTGCAGATTAAATGACGCCAGAACAGAGGAGCTAGCCAGCACTGTTTTTTGTTTGTGTGTTTGTTTTGTTTTCTTCCTTTCTACTTGTACTCGGGTACATATGCAGTGCTGGAGGACGGCACAGTGGCATTGGAGTGGATGTTGTAGACATCGACTTTCTGTGCTTCAGAGGAGCACGAAGAGCAGCAGTGATTTTGTTGTAATTGAAAGGAGAGCACTGTGAAGGAGACTGGCCAGCTCTGTTTCTGGCCTTGTGCCTGCAAGCCTGTACAGGCACAGTCTACTTCTAGTGGCAAGGCAAGGAGTCTTGCAGGCTCTGTGAGGGTGAGCGATACATCTAGATCAGGCTCTGCTTAATTAGAGGACTCAGAGAAGCAGCCGAAGCCTAAAGAGTGATTAAAAACTGGGAAACATAAGTCTGGATGTGGGCGATTCAAAGGAGGGACATCTGGGGGCACAAAAGAGTGAGCAGGACTATGCTTTGAGAAGTGTCGGGACCCGTGTACATCATCCAGAGAGCTTTGAGAACTGTGTAGAGCTTTGGATGTCTTTTTAAAATGTAATCTTTATATGTTTTACTTGCGTATATGTGCCTGGTGTCCAAGGAGTCCAGAGGATGCTGGAACTGGAGTTACAGTTGGTTGTGAGCTGCTGTGTGGGTTCTGGGGATTGAACCTGGGTCCTCTGCATGAGCAGCAGCAGCTGAGCCATCTCTCCAATGCTTTTGAAATTGGGAGTCAGAGCTGGTTGAGGAAAGCAGTGGTTTTTAGCCTTTCTTTAGGAAAGCAGTTTGCTCATGTGACCTTTCTTCCCTTTAGATCTTCCTGTAGAGCTGGTGAGTTTCTGAGTCTGGAGGAGCTGTGTGTACTTGCTTTCTCTTTCAGCTTTTCTGCAGCAGTCATAGCTGCAGCCTGCGAGTTCTAAAGCATTTTAGGCTTTAGTATTGCAGGCAGTGGTGGTGGTGTCTGTGCCTGTGATCCTTGGTGACTGCTGTTTATGTTAGAACCGGAGGGAAAGAGATTTTCTAAAGCTTCATCCTGATTAACCTGGAAAGTTAACTTGGTGTGTATTTGCAGGTGGCTTGCTTCTACTTGTTTGTTTCTCGACTTCTTGGTTCTCAAACCAACCTGGGATTCCTATTAGAAATGTGGGAAGGTTTTGTTTTGTTTTTGAGACAGAGTCTCACTGTGTGGCCCTGGCTGGCATGCAAGCTCACATGCTGGCCTCAAGCTCACAGAGACCATTCTGCTTTCTGAGTGTGGGATAAAAGTGTGGGCCACCACACCTGGCTATTTTTTTTAAAGATTTGTTTTTAACTCTCTCTCTCTCTCTCTCTGTTTCCCTCCCTCCCCCTCTAATCTCTGTCTCTACTCTCTCTGTGTCTCTCTCCCTTGTGTATGTGTGTGTCTGAGTGCATGACTATAGGTGTCTGTGGAGGAGACAGAAACTGTTATTTTCTGGAGCTGGAGTAGTTAACAGGTGTTTGTGAGCCACCTGAGGTGGGGATTAGGATCTTCGGCAAGAACAATATGCTTCTCTAACCTCTGAGACATCTCTCCTGCCCCAAGATGTCTATGTGTAGTAAGAGGGAGCAGTGGGCTGTGTCCCGTCTGGCTCCTGATTGTGGCTGCTAGCTTATACCCAAAATAACCACACGAAAACTGTATTCATTTAAACTCTGCCTGGCCCATTATCA
>JAQHUG010000005.1:5949419-6031694 GCA_028555095.1 Dicrostonyx torquatus
CTTATATTCCTCTTTAGTACTGGGATTAAAGGCTTGCACCTGGTTTCTATGGCAAACTAGCGTGGCTACTGGGATTAAAGGTGTGTGTCACCACTTGCCTGGTCTGTAAGGCTGGTCAGTGTCGCTATTTTACTCACTGAACTTCAGGCAAGCTTTATTTATTAAAATACAGATGAAACATCACTACAGAGCACCATGGTACAGAATTTCCTCTTTGCTATTTCCGAGGGCTTCTTGATAAAGCATCTTCCTTAATGTGCTTAAATATAGAAGCCAATAGTCATGATAAAGTACAAACTGACATTTTGAGGAGTTGAATAACATTTATTTTCTAAATCTCTTTAGTGTTCTTCATTCGAAAAATAGTTGACACTTTCCTGGTAGTGGTATATGTTAGGCTGTATTTGACAGTTTGGTGAATCTTATGACTTTGAGGGGGTGGGGGCCCTGGCTGTCCTGAAACTTACTATGTAGCTCAGGCCGGCCTCGAACTCAAGAGATGCACCTGCCTCTGCCTGCCGAATGCTTCTTATGACAACCGTGGCTTCTTTGACCTTTGCTTTGCAGCTGAACTGCTTGTGTTCTGGAGAAGGGAGAGAGTGGCTACAGGAGTTTTAGAGACATTTTTGTTTTCTGGCTTTGGATGCTTTTCTGTTTTTATTTATGACAGCAAACATACTTTTTAGTTATGCGGATTAGTGTTCTTAGATTTAGTCTCCTTTTCCCCTCTCTTTCAGGACTTGAAAGAAGCATATGGCACCTATGAAGTTAAATGTCACTCCTTTTGTCCACTTGGACCTTCTGCTTGAGACCTGCATGTGACTTTCCACCTGTGATCTTGGCTTCTCATATCTACTGACTTTGATTACAGGAAAGTCTCTGAAGATTCGTATCAAATGACGTCAATGGCCAGCTTGTTTTCTTTCACTAGTCCAGCCGTGAAGCGATTGTTGGGCTGGAAACAAGGTGATGAAGAAGAGAAATGGGCAGAAAAGGCAGTCGATGCTTTAGTGAAAAAGCTGAAGAAGAAGAAGGGCGCCATGGAGGAGTTGGAGAAAGCCTTGAGTAGCCCAGGACAGCCAAGCAAATGTGTCACTATCCCCAGGTCCTTGGATGGACGCTTGCAAGTTTCTCACAGAAAAGGCTTACCCCATGTTATATATTGCCGTGTTTGGCGCTGGCCAGATTTGCAGAGTCATCATGAGCTAAAACCATTGGATATTTGTGAATTTCCTTTTGGATCTAAGCAAAAGGAAGTCTGTATCAATCCATACCACTATAAGAGAGTGGAAAGTCCAGGTAAGTTTCACTTGGCTGAGAAGAATTAAGAACAAACCAACAAAAAACCAACATGGCTCTTAACGATTTGCATATAACTAGGCTTATTACATTAGCCTTTGTTAAAAATTCCATCTTAGGAGGAATACTAGGTTTTAAATTTAGCTTTTTTGAACATTAAACTCTTGATTGGCCGCTAGAACTCACTGTCTCTAATAACACCCGTTTCTTTTCTGTGGCTGACATCTCTGAATGCTAAACCCATGTCCCATGTTCACACTAGATCCTGCTCCTTGTTTGTTTGGGAACTGTGTGCGTGCATGCGTGCGAGTGTGTGTGTGTGTGTGTGTGTGTGTGTGTGTGTGTGTGTGTGTGTGCTTGCATATAAGATGACACATGTGGAGATCAGCAGACTACTTTCAGGAGTCAGGAGGTCTTCCTTGATCTTATTTGTTACTCATTTTTCATTGCCTAGGATAGTGCCCTTTACCTAGTTGGCACTACGGCCAGTATTTGTTTTTATTTTTTTATTTATTTTTTTAAATCAGTGAATTATATCTTAGTCCTTTTATTGATGCTATAGCAGAATACCACAGACTGGAAAAGTTCACTCTACTGAGAAGACTCCAAAACAAAGCCAACATGTCTCTAATTTGCACATACCTAGGTTTATTAGCAAAAGTTTACATGAGCCTTTGTTAAAGATTAACAATAGAAATCCTGGAGGTAGAAAGTTCAGGATTAGGAGACTGTCTGGTGTGGGCTTCATAATCAACTGTGCTATGAGCAGCACTCAAGTGTGAGTGAGACAGAGAAGACAGAGTGAAGCAAGACCGTCCATAAGGAAACCTAGTTTCAGTTTTCCTGTGGTGCTGGGGATCCAGACCAGTCTCGTGCATGTTAGGTGCGTGCCCTGTCATGGGCTACACCCCAGCCCAAGGCCTCTGTTGCTGTACCAAGGAGTCCACCTCCATGGATACTACCTCATCACCTCCGGTTAGGCCCCACCTCCGGTTAGGCCCCACCTCCCAGCACTGTCATGTTGGGAATTAAGTTTCTGGCCCATGAACTTTGCAAGATTTTCCATAGCAGCTGAGATACTAGTTGGGATCTTTATCTGTTGATACACAATAAATAACCACACCTGTGGTAGTTTAAGCACAACACACATTTTTTACTTTACACTTTCTGGGGTTCAGGCATCTGAACTACCCTTTACAGGTGACTACCCTTAACAGCATCTTTTGTGAGTTTCTAATCAAGGTGTCTGTCAGGGCTTGGTTTTCTTGGAATTTCAGACAGGTAAGGGGTTCCTGTGCTACCGACAAGATTTAGTTCCTGTGGAGGCCCCTGGACTCTGGCTGACTGTCGGCTGGAGACTGCCTTCATGTGCCTCCTATGTGTCCTTCTGTTAGGACTTCACCTTTCTGTGTTCTACACTGTTGCTCCCTCTCATGGTGTCACATTTGCTCTCTACAGAGGATTTCTCAGAGCATGCATGCATGTTATTTTATTGTGTTTTTTTCAAAGCCAGGAAGAGCATTTTTCTGCAAGAGGGCATTGAGTTCTTAGGCAGCGTGACCTTGCACCCCATTACTTTGCCATAATTCTGTTGGCTGGAAGCAAGTCCTCGGTCGTATGCTGGAGAGAGAGGACTGTCTTCTGTACTGGAGGAATTGCAGGCCTGTGTGGTTGGATGCGGAGACTTGTGTTGTTACAGTTCAGCCGTGAGTTGTGGTTCATATTCGAGAAGGGTCTCAGTTTCTTATGGAGCCCAAGGAGAGCCATGGTGTGAGGAGACTGAGGGAGAAAGCACAGCGCAGATTTAAAGGAGGAATATTGTCTGAAAATTGAGAAATCCTCAAGCTAGGTATTTACTAGCAATCTATCTAAGGATTTTGTCTGTTCCTTCTCATAGTCAGAGTGTAGTCGACAATGGCCAGTAGAATTGCGTTTCTTTTAATCTACTTTATTGTTCCGTAGAAAGGGCAGGAGCAATTATGATACTTTACAATAACTTCAGAAATAGCTCGCTAGTTCAGCTGCTGGAAAGAGACTATAGAAACCTCATGTTGGTCCCCCGCCCACACGTCTCGGGAAGGGGCAGCCTTGCTCAGGAGTGATTGGTGTTTCTCCTTGACCAAGCAGTAGATGCCTCATCTCCTGGTACTGTGCTAGTAAAAAAGGGAGTTGCTGATTATGGTGACAGTGAGCAGTTTTGAGCACCCATGAACAGAAGTGCTCTCCTGATTCTGGGCTTCTTTTGTTGTAGAGGCAGACAGAAAGCCCTGACTTTTCATGGCATTGAAGTCTATTAACTATGTAAACAAAGGAGCTAAGTCTTAACTTACAGTGAATGCATGAGAAAAAGATGGGAGGTATAATGAGCATAGAAAAGTAAGGCCAACCTAAATGGTCCAGTATCTTTTTTGACTAGAAAGTATTATCTGGTGGCTGAGATGATGGGTTCTAGAGTCAGGGTTTTACTTTATAGTTATTACCTGTCCTCAGGCAGGATACAAAATCTCTTTGATGGAGACACTACTAATATTAACAACCTAACAGTTTTTTTGGGAGATTGGTTGAGTCAGTGTGGATCTAAGTGCTTAAACATTATATAGCCCCAGTCAGATTCTAATCAAGATCATTTCTCCAGAGGGATCCATTCTGGAAATAGAGTATATGGGGAGTAGGAGGAGAAATTTTTCAAGTAAATACTATTGCAGCTACTTCAAACTGAAAATGCAAGAGCCAAGTAATTAGCAAAAGGACTGAAAAAGACCTACTGATAGAGTTCTAGTTTATTATGTATATGGATATTCTGAAAGCTTCCAGAAAGAAAATATAGAGTACATTAAAAAAAAAAGAACAACAAAAGCTAGAAATCTAAATTATTGAATTTCTTAGTGCAATTCTGGATCCTAGAAGAAAATGAAGCATTTACCTTTAAAATCTAGAGAGAAACTATGGATTTCTGTATACAGAGACATGAAAGGGAGAATAACTTCATACATGTCTCGCATTTCGTTCTTAGGAAGCAAGTAGAGGGCAAAGTCAGGGAAGGGGACCCAGCCAGAGAAACAGTCCTAAGCAGCAACTAGGACAGATTAGAGCAAAGGACTGAACAACTCAGAGAGACAAACACAGGATGTCCATTATCGTTTGATTTATAACATCTGAAAAAGGTACTATTGACTGGCTCTGACAAGTGGGTTAGGATGCTGGAAATGTTTCTGGTGTGTATGTAAAATTAAGGAAATCGTTAACTTTAATAAAAAAAACTGCTGAGGAGGAAAATGCACAATATACTTGACTCCTCAATTGTTTTCATATGTGTATGTGTATATATATATGTATATATATACATACATATATAAAATATGTGTGTATGAGAGTGTATAGAACATGCATATGTAGTAACATTAGATACTAACTGAACCCAAATTAGAAAAACAAACAAACATTTTATGTCTATGGGTATTTTGCCTGCATCTTGTGTGTGTCTGGTGCCTGAGGAAGCCAGAAGACAGCATCAGATCCTGTAAAAGTGGAGTTAGAGACTGTTATGATCTGCCATGTGGGTGATGGGAATCAAACCTAGGTTCTCTTATGAACATCTAGTGTGCTCTTAACTGCTGAGCCATTTCCCCAGCCTTTTAACCCAATTTCTATTAGATTAGGGAAATAGAAAGGGCTAGAATACTATAAGAAAGATGCCTCAGCTAGTAGTCATAGTTCTTGGGATGCCAAGGCAGTAGGATTGCTGTGTTTGAGGCTAGTCTGCGCAGCATGACTGAGTTTCCCTCCCCCACCAACAAAAACAATTGCTTCATTTACCATAAGAGACGTCTATAAATGATGTCATAGAATCAATAATAACCGTATAACATAGCATGCATATAGGATGCATTGCAGTGCCCAGTGTAAACAAAGTCCGTGGAGGAGTTACAACAGAAAGCGCTCAGAATTCCTTGCTTGCTGTCATCTCTTACTAAATATGTTGAGTACAGTCTTGTCTCTTACTCTCCACATACTATTTTATGTGAAGATAAAAAAATTAAAACCTTTTGCATAGATAGTATACAGATGAGAGGGAAAACAGGGATAATTATACCTTCAAAAATACCCTGACTGAACTGAATTCTTTAGTTATTTTACTGTTAGATTGCTGCATAGCTGAGTATAAATCCTTCCTATTTTCTGCTCTACTGTCCACAGGTAGCTATCTCGTCTTTCTCTAGCAATATTGTTACTACACAAGAGAGCAGAGTAATTGTTGGTGGTATTTACACACTCACTCTGCTAATGCAGTAGAACTAGAATGCAGATTACTGGCCGCAGGATCCTCTGGGTTCCTATGTGTGTCTTTACTTCTGAGAGGGCAAGGATGACCTGGTTACCATATATATTTGATTTTGTTGCTGCTGCGTAGTATCAGAATCAAATTCTTTTTCTTCCCTCTGAAATGAAGTTAACATCAACAACTAAAAGAACATTGTGAAAGAGATAATTGGTACGTTTACTTTCCTGCAGGAGAAGATAATCAGCTGTTTGTCATTATAGTTGGGGTCTTTAGAGATGGACACTCGGATAAAGGAAACTACTCGATTATATGTGTTCTCATGATTATATTTAGAGGACTGACTGTGAGCAGGGTCTCACTCTGGAGGGTTGTGGTTGAATGGACGAGGAGAGCCTTACCAGTTCACTAAACACTGAATGTGAGCTCTCTGACCAACTGGAAATGCTCCGTTCTCAGGACACTGCACACTGACCTCCACTTCCCTCCCTGGTCTTAACCTCTGCCTAGATCAGTGCCTAGACCAACTAACTCACTGTTTCCTCCCTTCTCTCCACCTCTCTTCTCTGCTAGTTTTCTCATGAGAAATCCTCTTGGTCCTGTCAGGTGTTACCCTTTCCATGTGCTTGTTTGGCTTCCTGCTGGCTAGATATGCTCACTTCTTGAGTTCTTATTAATTGCATTAAATGTTTCTTATTCTAACTGCTTTTGAAATGGCTTACATGGAGAATGGCATCCTTTCTGAATTTCTGCTTCCAGAGTCCCTCATACAGGCTAAATGCCAGAGGGCTTTTGGTTTGGTTCTGATGTAAACACAGATTAAGATTCTACAAAACAGCCCCCCATCAGTAAACTTTAATCACAGCTTCTCTTTTCTCCTCCAGATCTTTAAGTGTTCCTGACTGACTATTGTTTTTCTTTCAGTTTTACCTCCAGTGTTAGTGCCTCGCCACAATGAATTCAATCCACAGCATAGCCTTCTGGTTCAGTTTAGGAACCTGAGCCACAATGAACCGCACATGCCACACAACGCCACGTTTCCGGATTCCTTCCAGCAGCCCAACAGCACCCCTTTCCCCTTGTCTCCTAACAGTCCCTACCCCCCTTCCCCTGCCAGCAGCACATACCCCAGCTCCCCAGCAAGCTCTGCACCAGGAAGCCCATTTCAGCTCCCAGGTAAGACGGACCTCTGAGAGCGGGAATTGTTTGAAGTGCTGCTCTTCTGAGTGAGCTTGCTGTGAGTGACATTTTCTTTAAGAATTTATTTCCATAAGAAGTAGAGTTTATTTTTCAAGTTCCATTATGTTCAAAAATCTGGAAATAAGGGTATTAAGTATAAGTGTTAGGAGTTGTCTCAGATGAATACTTCATCTTAGACTCAGTGCTATATGTAGCTCTGTCTCAATATATCCTGTATAAACTTTGAGGCAAAGACAACTTCTATTCAGTTTTCTATTTACCAAAAGAAAAAGATCTAGCTGTAGCTTTCGCAAAAATTTACAACTCTGAGTATTGGAAGGCCAAAGGTTTCATTAACGTTGTTTCTAAAACTAATTGCTCAGTCATTTAATGGGGTATGATAGTTACTTGGGAGCATTTAAAAGAATGACATAACCGTTGTGACCATTATGCATTTTGAAGGGACACAGTTTTAGATGACACTGCAGTATGTGATGATGATGATGATGGCAATTAAAAATGTGCCTGTAGTATGTGTCCAAAATGGTCTGTGACCGCAGATTGCTCTGCTGCAGTTTCTTTGAACATAGATCGCTTTAAAAGAAAGAGAAAATTCTTGACCTTGAGTTCCATTTTAGTGTTGTTCCTGGTATCCTGGATTCCCGAGGGTCTAAGTTAATGTAGGCTTGTTGTAGGTGTGCTGGCGAGGTTGTATGTGCTCTTTTCTGCTCCTGTACAGTGTCCTACATCTGTGTATGCAGTGGTCAGTAATGAATCCTGCTGATAACCTTGTCAGTTTAAAAATGCTTGTAGAGTAATAGCTTTAAGTGGAATGAAGACTATCTTCTTTGAGGAATGGATGTGTTTTATTCTCTTCCTCTTAGCTGACACGCCTCCTCCTGCCTATATGCCCCCCGAGGATCAGATGGGACAGGATAACTCCCAGCCCATGGACACAAGCAGTGCCGTCATTCCTCAGATCATGCCCAGCATATCCAGCAGAGGTGAGAATGCTCACTGTTTCCTTTTGTTGGTGCTATTCCTATTTCCTTTAATTGCTTGACCACTTTTCTTTACTTTTTTGCAGTGCTAAGAATCCAATCCAGGGCCCTCCTCCTCTAGGTTAATAATCTCCCACTGAGTTAATTTCCCGATCTTGGTCACTTGTGCAAACACCGTGAATGGAGTATGGCTGTAAAATCAACCGAGTATGCAGTTTAGTGGTTTTGGCAAATATATGAAATTTTGGTTCAAAATGTAGTTTACAAACATTGCCATAACCTTTCCAAAGAGATTTCTACCCCCACCCTGGGCTCAACAAACCTCTGTTCTCTATACAGATATTTTTCTGAATATTTCATAAAAATAGAGTCATGGGGAAAAAAATAAGGTCAGGTGGTGGTGTTGCATACCTTTAATTCCAACACTTGGGAGGCAGAGGCAGGTGGATCTCTGTGAGTTCGAGGCCAGCCTGGTCTACAGAGGAAGTTTCAGGACAGGCTCCAAAGCTATAGAGAAACCCTGTCTCAAAAAAACCAAATATAGGGGGCTGGAGAGATGACTCGGTAGTTAAGAGCACTGCCTGCTCTTCTAAAGGTCTTGAGTTCAATTCCCAGCAACCACATGGTGGCTCACATGGTCACATAACTCATTTGTAATGAGATCTGGTGCCCTCTTCTGGCCTGAAGGCATGCTTGCAGGCAGAATATTGTATACACAATAAATAAATTTAAAAAAACAAATATATACACATATAGTGTCATGTGGACAGTGAGATGGATCAGTGGGTAAGAGCACTTACTGCTAACCCTGATGACCCTGCGTAGGAATCTGAGTTTGTTTACCAAGAGGCACATGGTAGGAGAGGAATCCCCCCCTAGATAATGTAATAAAGTGCACTGGTAGATAATATATTTAAAGATCTATTTTTGTTCTCTGTGTGTGCTTTGCCTGCATGTATATATGTGCATCATGTGAATACCTGGTGCCTGTGGAGGCCAGAAGAAAGGGTCAGATGCTGTAGAACTGGAGTTATAGTTGTGAGCTACTGTATGGGTGTTGGGAACTGAATCTGGGTCCTCCTCAAGCAGTAAGTGGTCTAAACCACTGAGCCATCCCTACAGCTTCCAGATATAATCCTTTAGATTGTATTTCATTCACTTAGCACAGTGTGACAAGGTTGCCTCTGGTGTAGCGGTGGTCAGCAGACCTTTGAGTGGTTTGCAGTTGGATTAGTGTTCAGAGTAGCTGAGCCCTTAGAGCACTGTGTATAGGGCTTTATGTAGATTCTGCTTTTTTTTTTTTATCTTGGATAGATGCTTATGAACAGAATTTCTGATCAGAAGGTAAGCTTAACTATTTGAGAGAAATTGCCAGACTTTTCTAGTGTGACTGTGCCAGTATCTTCTGGCACAATATAAGGTCTAGCTTCCCTGTAGGAGGTTCCCAGTACTGTTATCATCTAGCTTTTGAAGGGTTATTGTACTCCGTGGGTGAAGCACTCACTGGATTTCATTTGTGCGCCCTATAGAGTACTGACGTTGAGCACTGAAGTGTTTTTCCTGCAGTCTTTATTGAGGTGTAGAGTTCTTTGTAGATTCTGGAAGTGGACCACCCCACTCTTTTTGGTGAGCTCTAACCCAGGTCACAGTGAGTGGCTGTAGATTGTTTGCATGAAATACTGTTCTAGATCAGTTTTTTCTACTTAATTAACATTTTATTAAAAGTTATTTCATTGGGAATTTGAAGGTTGTTTAGAGACTCCTAATTTTGTTAATTGGTCTTTATAACTGTACTCAGTAGTATTGATTACTAAATTTTATAGTAAAGATTTTCCATCCAATTTTTTTTTTATTGTCATGGCAAAATGGTCATAGCATAGACTCTATGTTGGTCCTCTTATGTCTACAGTTCAGCAGCGTTAGTCACATTCTCATGTTGTTCTGCTGACGTCATCATCCAGCACCATTTACCTTGTGAAACTGAAATTCTGTAGCCATTAAACAAGTCCTTATACTTATTTAACGCCTTGCCCCTGGTGACTATTATTCTGTTGTCTCTCTATAATTTTGATTACCTTTAAGCCCCTCATATAAGTAGAGCCATACAATACTTGTTTATTATGACTAGCTTACTTCTCTTAGCACAACACCTTTGAGGCCCGCGTACATTGTTGTATATGTCAGAATCTCGTCTCTTAGGTGAACAGTCCTCCCTTGTGTGTGCCATCTGCGCTCGCCCGCTCTCTACAGAGGAGCTGCTGTGCTGTTCCACTTTTGCTCTGCTCTGTCAGCTGCAGAAGCACCACCTGGAGGCTGCTGCAGTGCTGCCTTGGTGTAGATGCTCTCTTGTTATGGTAGGCTGGTTGGTTACAGTGCTCAAATGTTATATTTCCTTGTCTGATTTCTTTCTAATTGTTCTTTCTTAAAATTGAGAGTGAAAGATTGAAGTCTCAAACAATTAGGATAGACTTTCCTAGTTCTACTTTCAATTCTTCTGATGATTGCTTCATATATTTGGGGACTCCTGTCAAAATGTACAATTCAGCACTGTGCAGCTGTTGTCACTGTCTGTTTCCAGAGCTTGTTTTCCTCCTAAATAAACCCTGTGCCCATTATAAATCCCTCCATTTTCCTTCCTCTAACCCCTGGTCAGTAGCAGTCTACTTCCTACCTGAGTTTTTCTGATCTGAGTGTCTGCTCGAGATGGACTTGTCTACTGCTTGCATGTCCTTTTGTGTCCTGCATGGCATTTCCAAGGATTAGTCATGTCACAGTGTATGTTCAAATCTCATTCCTTATTAGTCTGAATGACATCTGTATATTTGTTCACCATTT
The DNA here is from genome assembly GCA_028555095.1 of Dicrostonyx torquatus. Lineage (NCBI taxonomy): Eukaryota > Metazoa > Chordata > Mammalia > Rodentia > Cricetidae > Dicrostonyx > Dicrostonyx torquatus. The sequence continues at coordinate 5,960,013 of JAQHUG010000005.1, forward strand.
ATCTGTTTATGAACACTTGGCTTTATTTTACTTTTGTGGTCGTTACACAGCAGGCTGTTGCTTGGGTCTGTCTGAGTGTTACATACATTTTGGAGTAGGATTGCTGTGTTCTGTGCTAATGATGTTTAACCTTTGGAACCCCCAAACGGCACAGCAGCTGCATCACTATGTTCCCAGTGGCACTGCATAAGCTTTTGAGTTCTCTACATCCTCGCCAGCTTGTTTTTCTGTTGTTTGTGATATGTCCTTGCTCTCCTCATCATTACAATGGTTGTCCTAATGGTTGTGAAGTGGTGCTATGTACAGGGTGCTTTACTTGACAAGTAAGGAATAGTGTGGTTGTTGCTTGTTTTTCTCGTGATGTTAGCATTGTGCTCGTGCCTTACGTTGTTACAAGTGTTTTACAGATGATTTACTGCCATTTTGGTGCTAGGGAGGTATCTCTGAGTAAAGTCTTGCTGTGCAGCATAAGGGCCTGAGTTCCCATCCTAAGCATTCACATAAAATCCAGGCACATAGCACACCTTGAATCTGGTGCTCCCACAGGGCAAGGGAAATGAAAACAGAAGAATCTCAGGAAGTTTGAGAGCCAGCTAGTCTTCCAAACTAGTAGCAAACAGTAAAGAGCTCCTGCCCCCCAAAAAAGGTGGTGGAAGGCAAGGATCAGTCTACAGCATGCCGCGAGATAAAGTAAAAAGATACTGCTATTTACACTTTTAAAAGATCAGTGTGTGTGTGTTTTATATCTGTGATATTCACCAACAGCTAACTCCGTATGTAATGGTGAAAAGACGGGTTTTCCACTAAACTCAGCAACGGCAGGGTAGCCCCTCTGCAGTGCTCCTGGTCTGCTTAGACCTCACTTCGTCTTTCAGTGCATCTTTTTGTTTAGGATAATGTCACAGATACTAATGTACTTACGTATTTTCATAAAGCTGCTGGAAATGGATTTTACTTGACTAATTTAAGCCTGCATTAGTTTACTGTAGACCGGTTTCAGAGATGCTGTCGTTGCTGACTTTGGGATTGTGTTTTTCCCAAATTAAGTATAGAGCCTTAAGCCCCAGTCTGGTCGTATTTGGAAATGTGGGCTTTCAGGAGGTAATTGGGTCTGAATAAGGTCATAAGGATGGAGTCGTCCTGGTGAGGCTAGTGCCCTATGAGAAGAGGAGTTCCCTTGTTCTCTCTCGGTCCTTGAGCAAAAGCAGGAGGGTAGCTTTCTACAAACCAGGAAGTAGCCCCCTATTAAACATGGAAGCTGCTGCCTCCTTGGTCCTGGACTCCTTGCCGCCAGGACTGTTGCTCACCTCAGCCATCGTGGTGTTTCCTGGAGTATCTGAAGCCACTGATACAGAAGTTGATACCTAGAATGTGGTGCTATTGTACAGATACCTAAGAATATGGCTATGGTTTTAGAACCAGTAGAGGCTGGAGAAAGGGCTTGTGAAATGACTGATAAAATGGAGTAAAGAATCTTTGCATTTCCTTAAGGAACATATTAATTTTGTGTTTAGAATGTGGCGGGAATGTAATGCTGAGCCTGATGCTTCTGCACTCAGGCCTAATTGAAAACACTGGAAGATGGAGAAAAGGCCTTCCTTGTAACAAAGTGGCAGCTTGGTTGGATTATGTTGATGTTCAAGTGTTTTGGGGAGGGAAGAACTTTATAAATGCAAAATCAGCTACTTAATTGAAGAGATTCTTAAGCAAAATATGACTGGTTTCTCCTGATTGCTAATAATAAGATATGAAAAGATTAAAAAGGAAACTCTTACTTAAAAAATAACTTAAGATTTAAGAGACTTTTTTCATACTGTATACATTGTAAATAAGAATGTGTGTTTGGAGAGGAACTAAGGATTTTGTTTACATTTGATAGTGGTATTACTATGAGTGTGGAATATGGACCTACCTGATCAGGCCCCTCTGAAACACAATTAATAAAAGCTCAATTAATAAAAACTCAGGATCAGAAATTAGGGTTTAACCTGAAGATCCAAAAAGCAAAACATCCAGCCACTGATTCTTACCTCAATCTCAGTCTAAAATGGCGATCCTGCCTCCAGGAATCTCAGAAGGAGACTGTGTCTCTGAGAGCTGTTTCCTCCCATTTTAATAATCCTCTCTAGTGCTTGGATTAAAGGTGTGTGCCCTTATGGCTACTGAGATTAAAGGTGCGTGTTATCATAATCTGGTCTGTAAGGCTAACCAGTGGGGCTGTTATACTCTTAGATGTTCAGGCAGTCTTTATTTATTAAAATATAATTGAAGCCTGGCGGTGGTGGCGCATGCCTTTAATCCCAGCTCTCGGGAGGCAGAGGCAGATGGATCTCTGAGTTCGAGGCCAGCCTGGTCTACAGGAGCTAGTTCCAGGACGGGCTCCAAAGCAACACAAAGAAATCCTGTCTCGAAAAACCAAAAAAAAAAAAAAAAAAAAAAAGAAAGAAAAAAAAGAAGAAATGCTACTACACTCCTCCATCAGGAACAGAGTTAATTTGACTTGGAAAATAGGTGGATTAGGGGTAAGGAAGACTGTTAGATTTTTACAAGGCAGGACATTTTAAGCTCTTTGGTTGTAAGCTCAAAAGAGCTGGCCCTGAGGGTGATTGGTTCATCAGGTTGCATGGGCCAGTGGATGAAGATGCTTAGAGTACAGCTCTCTACAATGCACAGTTTAGCTATATTACAGCTGAAGAGATATTTTTCCTTGAGAAATTTTCTTTAGCTTAACTACAGACCTTACAGTTTTTACTGGTATAAATTAAGTCTCTGGGAACTTGGGAGATAAGATTAATATATGTTTTTCATGTGAGATAGAGGTGAAATAGTAATGGACCTAATTTTTAGTCCCCTCCGATTGTGTTGAAACCCTAACCCTCAGTAAATGCTGTTTAGAGATAGGGTCTTTTAAGAGGCAGTTAGATTTAAATAAATTCCTGAGATTAGGGCCTTTGAAATAGTTACTTTTCCTTACATATTAGACATAGAGGCCAGGATGATGGCTCCATGGGTAAACGTACTTGCCTGGGCAAGCCTAGTGACTAGACTTCAGATCCCTGGAACACTGTACAAAGAACGATAGCATGTCTCTGTGATCTCAGCCCTTCTGTAGTGAGATAGGAAGTGGATGCAGCCTGGAGTATGTAATAAAGCAGAGACAAAGAGACACTCTCTCTCTCTCTCTCTCTCTCTCTCTCTCTCTCTCTCACACACACACACACACACACACACACACACAGAGTATGCTCTGAAGACCTTATAAACACAAAGCAAGAGAACAGGCAGCTCTCTGTTTATGTAACAGGAAGTGAATCTCCACTAGACAGCACATCTGTTGACACCTTGGTATCTGAGCCTCTAGAACAAACTGTGAGAAACAATTGTGGTTTTGTTATTGTTGTTTTGCTTTGAATTTAAGCTGTTCAATCTGTGGTATTTTGTTATAGCTGTCTGAGCAGACCAAGATAAGTTGCCTTGGACTCTAAGACAGGAATCTCAGTAAAATTTAAATGAAGTATCTATTTTCTTTGTCATATAATGCTTGGTTAGGCCTAACGGTAAATAAATATTCACAGAACTTGGTGGTTTAGCTAGTCAGTTATTAAACTTCTTTTCTGTTTTCAGATGTTCAGCCTGTTGCCTATGAAGAGCCCAAACACTGGTGTTCAATTGTCTACTATGAACTGAACAACCGTGTAGGGGAAGCTTTCCATGCATCTTCTACTAGTGTGTTAGTAGATGGATTCACAGACCCTTCGAATAACAAAAGTCGATTCTGCTTGGGATTGCTGTCAAATGTGAACCGTAATTCAACCATTGAAAACACTAGGCGGCATATCGGAAAAGGTAATCTTGTGATTCCTTTCTATTCCATTGAAGGAAATCTTTATTTTTTTTTTAATTGACTGGGTACGATTCATTGCAGAAGGTACTGGAAACATCCAAAAAATGTTAATGCATGGCTTTTGCCTCAAGTTGCAGGTTCAAAGAATGTTATCAAACAAAATGACAGTAAGTGTGGTCCTGCTCAGTTTCTGTTTCTAGTACTAGAGACCTGAAGTCCTGTTGTCTGCTTTGTCAAATTTCCTTAATAGTTAGGGTCAATTAAGTCAGGGCCTAAATGGAAAGTAAGAGACATAGGAATTTACCTTGTTCAGAGCAGTGCCCTCAGTAGCTAGAACAATGCTTGGCTCATAAATTACCAAAAAAAAAAAAAAAAAAACTTTGCAAAATATGTACATGTTGTGAAGGATTAGAAGTTTAAAATTTTTGCATTTGGAGTGTTTTCTATTGTAAGATTAGTATTGGGGAAGTGGAGTTTGAGATGGAAAATAGAAGAAGACTCAATAAACCTGATGCAGTGGAGTTCATGTATAATCCGCCATATGATGTAGTTGCCATGGAAGCACAGAGTGTGCATGCTGCAGGAATGCCAGTGTCACATGTCAGGAGGCCTTGGAAGCACAGAACTGTGCACATAGCAGGGATACCAGTGTCTCATGTCAGGAGGCCTCTTCGTAGAGTACTTTGCTTTTACATCCCTGCTACCCTGTGCTTCTTTAATATGAGTGTTAGTCAAAGATGGTAACAATGGCAGGTAATCATAACTTTGATAGTCTTTCTTAGAGAAAAGATTCAGAAAAATAAGTTGAAGCCAGGTGAAGTGGCTCACACCTAGAATCTCAATCTTAGGACGCTAAGTCAAATTGAAGGCCAACCTGGACTGCATAGTAAAACTGTTTTTAGAAAAACAAAACAAAAAACTATACAAAACAAAAAACAAAACGGAACAGTTTCTCTTGATTTCAGTGTCAACTTGACCTGACCTTTTTGTGGAAGGTGTCTCTCTTGAGTGTTGTTCTTTCGGGTCTTTACTATACAGTGGAGACAATTTAAGGGGCGTCTCTTTGCTAGGATCAGTATTCCCTTATTTGCCAGCATTCCCCTTCTGGAGTCTTTGATCTGCTTCATTTCTGTTTACTCAGAAGCAAACCACAGTTTTCAATACCATATGTTGATGCAATACTGTTACTTATATTTGGGCAGAGATTTGCATCTAAGGAGATCCAGCTAAAAGGCACTGTGTATGGTCAAGGACAGTAATGGAAACTTGTCCACTGAGGGCGTCAGTGTCTCTTATCACCTAGAATATGACAGTTCTGTGAGTAAGACAAGAGTATATGTGCTTCCGAACAACAGACTGTGACACGAATTTTATTTAAAAATAAAGTCTCTGATTCCCTTCTGTGTGCTGTGAATATGTTTTATTATCATTGGTTAATGAATAAAACTGTCTCAGCCAATGGCTTAGCAGAGCAAAGCCAGGTGGGAAATTTGAACATATATATATATATATATATATATATATAGAGAGAGAGAGAGAAGGCAGAGTCAAGGAGACGCCATGTAGCTGCTGAAGGAGAAGAAAGAGAAGGATGCGTCGGAATCTTTCCGGTAAGCCACAGCCTTGTGGCGATACACAGATTAATAGAAATGAGTTAGATTAAGATGTAAGAGCTAGCTAGAAATATGCACGAACCATTGGCCAAACAGTTTTGTAATTACAGTTTCTGTGTGATTATTTGGGTCTGAGTGGCAGGGAAACGGACGAGCCATCTCCACCTATAAGCCTCCACAGAAGTACACAAACAGACTGCATAGGATCATATGTGTAACTTAATCTGCTGCATGAGATAAGGTTTAAAAGGATATATACCAAAGTCAGAGCAGTGTCTGCTTATGGCAAAAAAACAAAAACTTGAGCTAATTCCTAGATATATTGGAGAAGTATTTGGTAAGTTAGCTTTTTAGCAATATAGGTTAAATTTTATTATTAAAACTGCTTTCTCATAGTATTTTTAAGTATATTTTTATTTTATTACTTTGTGTCTATGTAATTTACTATAGGTACGTCTGTGCACATATGCATACAGTGCCCTCAGAGGTCAGAAGAGGAGAGTCTTCTGGGACTGGAGTTAAAGATGGTTTTGAGCCTCTTTGTGGGTGCTGGGAATCCAATGTGGGTACTGGGAATCCAATGTGGGTCCTCTGCAAGAGCAGCCAGTACTCTGAACTGCTGAGCCATTGCTCCAGTTCCATGAAGGGTGAAGCGGGGAGAAACGGCTTTTTAAAAGAAAGGGAAATGAGTCTGCCGTGTGGGTGATGGTTGAAATGCTATGGTCCTCTTTGTCAGCAGATGGTGGGACACTTCACTAACATTTATGATGATTGACACACCAGGCATTTCTTTGAAAGTACTCATAGAATGAATTTTAAAGAGCATCTTTTCTTTGGTAGAGAAACAAATGATGGTCAGAAAAGCAAACACATCTGGGGGCAGACATCTTAATTACCCTGCCAATTGCAGTCCAAAGGATCTTTTAGAGTTAGGCTGATTATTTTTGGCTACTGAAGGCCATCTAGTGGTGGTTGTTGGCATTTGTTGTGCCTTTCTAGATGTCGTGGTTCCTCCACTTGTCTGGCTGTCTGCAGTGCTTTGCTCAGCCTCTCTCCTGTCACTTCTCTTTCAGGTGTTCATCTGTACTACGTTGGTGGGGAGGTGTATGCCGAGTGTCTTAGTGACAGCAGCATCTTTGTTCAGAGTAGAAATTGCAACTTCCACCATGGCTTCCACCCCACCACTGTCTGTAAGATTCCCAGCAGCTGCAGCCTCAAGATTTTTAACAATCAGGAATTTGCCCAGCTTCTGGCTCAGTCTGTCAACCATGGGTTTGAGGCTGTGTATGAGCTCACCAAGATGTGCACCATTCGAATGAGTTTTGTCAAGGTGAGTGGTTTGATCTGTATTATGACTTTAATTATTGTAAATATGTACACATTATTAAAAATTACTAGATAAAGATAATCACTACTTTTGACTCAGTTTGATACATTGCAAGTGAATTCTCAAATTTTAACATTTTAACCCTCTGACAGGTTATTTCATTTTATAATATACACAAAATCCTTGATAATTTTGATGTTGGGTAAAGATTAAGTTTATAAAATATTTCAGTTAGCAGACTAAATTTTTGGAAAGCATTTAATATTAAAATTGCATTCTGAGTGCCTCCGATTCCATGGCAGTGACTCGTGAGATTGAATTACAATGCTAACTTACTTTACTATGGTTCAGCCCTGTTGCAAAGGATTTATAAAACCTATCATTTACTTTTTTGTTGTTGTTTGTTTTGTTTTTAGTCATTTTCAAGACAGGGTTTTTCTGTGTAGCTCTTATGGAACTCACTGTTAGACCAGACTGGCCTTGAACTCAGAGATCTGCCTGTCTGTGCCTCCCAATTGCTGGGATTAAAGGTGTGTGTCATGATCACCTGGCAAGAATGACACTATCATTTACTCTTGTGGCCTGCTGTTATTGAACATTCCAAAGATTGTGTCTCATTAGCAAAATGTTGAGGAAGTTCCACAGTTGGCTCTGCTCCATCCTGGTCCTGGAGGGTTAGCTCAGGGAGAGCAGCAGCACTCTGTGTGCAGTCTGTGTGCAGCTTGTGTTGCTGCTGTTGTGTGTTGTTTCGTGTTTGGCATTTAATCCCAGTCACTGTTTCCTTGCTGCTTGTCATTCATCTGAATTTACTTTTTCTTCCCTTTTTGAAATATGGCTTTGTCTTTTATTCTCCTGTCTCCCTTTCCCCTACTTTCCCTGGGGCAAGGACCCTAAAAACAAAAGACAGAACTTGATAAATCAAGGAAAATAAAAGTAAACATTATATATGTTTCTGTTTTTATCTGAAAGTTACTGTATGTTATTAATTTCTAACCTTTAAGAATAATGGCTTAATGTGATTACTAGAGGAAATAAAAAAAAAAACAAAAAAAAAAAAACAAAACAGACAACAGCAAAGCCCCCAAACCCTGAAGACCTTTTTCTGTGAGAGATCAGCCTATGGCCTTTGTAAAATTAAAAACATTCTGAAATATATTTGTTCTCATGAGTCTATATCAGAAATTCTGTTATTTATTAAAAGTTTATAGCTTTGAATAATGCAACTATTTTCTTTTATTATCATGTCACATGAATGCTGATTGGTTTTCTGTAGCTATTCAGTTTAAGTTTATTTTTTGTGTTTTTACAGTTAAACTTTTATTGTTAAAGTTGGTATAGACTGTTGGCTGTTCAAGAGGGATTTGCTTTGCTGTCTGTTCCTTTTCAGGGCTGGGGAGCCGAGTACCATCGGCAGGATGTTACTAGCACTCCATGCTGGATTGAGATTCACCTCCATGGGCCTCTTCAGTGGCTGGATAAAGTCCTTACTCAGATGGGCTCTCCTCTGAACCCCATTTCTTCTGTTTCATAGTGCAGAAGTATTCTTTTCAACTATATTTTTACTGGACTTGTTTTAATTTTAGAGGAATTTCCAGTACAGATGCTGTGAGCTGACATGGAAAAACAGATATTATTGCTTATTTTTTCTACATAATTGTGACCAACACATTTGTATTTTGTGATGAATTTACATTTGTTTGTATTCATGTTTATTGTAACTTTCAAAAGTATTGTAAACAATGTAGAGTATTTTGCCCCCGCTGAGAAGTTTGGCATTGATGTTAAACTGGAACATGCTTTTGTTCATTGTCCCAACTGTTTTTTACAAAGCAGTGCACCACATAATGAAGATTTTCCTGGAAGAGGGCACAGAACGTGGAAAGTCCTAGGCAATGAGTTTCTAGTCAGGTATTTGTCCTGCCGCCTTTGAAAAGCATAGTGCATTGTTGTGCAGACATGGTAGGAGTTTAAAGGAAACTATTGAATTTTTCTCTATTTGAAGGATACTGTGCACTCCTGATGTGTTTGGTGAAAGCAAGGTGGTAAATCTCCAGATGTCATAATTGACATTTAGTATAGCTGGTGTTTCTCAGTGTAATGTGACTCCGTGCTATATATCATTTGTAAAACATTTCCTTTTTAAAAAATGTCTATTATCTGTCATTTACTCAAGTTTGTCATAAGTTTTATTGAATAGTTCAGTGTGTACATGGCCTTTTGTTCAGCTGTGTTTGCTGCTTTGGGCCAATGTTTCAAGAACTCTAATTTTAATGTGCATTAACCTTTTCATTTTGCACTTTTATGGGTGACAGTTTTAGTGTAACCTCTGCTAGAACACAGTCAGGTGACCTGATCTTAGCTCTTCCCTTTACTTTCTTGGCACTCCTTTGTATCAGCACTGCCATTTAGAGATTCCAGTTGTGCGACATGATGCTTTTCCTAGCTTTTATCTTTTAATCTAACATATGAAGTTGTTATTCTATAGCTCCAACTAAGGTGCCTGTTAATTCCCTACAATTTTATGGGTGTTATTAATGTTGAAAGATCATATACTTAATACTATTGCTCTTACACCAGACTTTCCATACAAGGACCTATGCAGTGTAGCCATCAGGCTCTTTGGGTGGGTCCCGAGGATGAGGCTGCTGGTGTGCTGGTGACCGAGTCATCAGTGGGGGTTGGGATAGCTCATTTGTAACGTCATGTAACAAAGAATGTAGACTTGTCTCTCTCAGCATCAATGCTCTGCCTTTTTCTTTTATTCTTTTAGAACCTACCTTGATGCTAGTCTCCAGAACACCATCTTGGATGTCAGTGCTCTAAGACACCCATTTAGTTCACTGTGCCTTTGGCCTTAGGGAACAGTCAGACGGACAGTTTCGGCCTGAGAATGAAGACACTGCTTTAATAAAGAAAAAAAATGACCTAATTTCCCTATCAGAACGAGAAGCTTGATTTCCTGGTGCCACTTTATTATGCTGCTGAAAATGTTATTTTGGTTTGACTTTTTATAATGCCCTTCCTGCTGTTATGGGGAAAACAGCTTTGTGGGGTGGGGGAAGTTATGAGTCTCTTTGTTTTCTATGCCATTATTTATTGCCTTTCAGAGTGTAGCCATTGGGTGGCTTCATTCCTTCTGAGAAGTTCTTTGCTGGGCCTTCAGTAGCTTGAGCCTTCATGGCGCAGTCTTTAGAGCAAGTTTGCAGGTCTCCAGTTGAATGACAGGTACCCATCAGTGAGCTCTGCTGAAGGCTGGAAGCAAGTGCCTTGCTAGTTCCATTTTTCGACAGTGAGTTGTTTCTCCTCAGTGATGTCACAGCCCTCCGGGTTGCAGGATTCTGTGTGAATGGTAGGACTGAAGCTCTTAGCTGTTCAGAGTTTCATGGAGAAGTCCAAACCTATTTCCTAAAAGTTGTCAACATCACATCTGTGTCTGTAAATGAAAAGTACAGTCTGTCTGCCTGCTCCTGTAATATTTAAGGACATACTTATGTCTGTGGGTAGGGAAAAAAAAGTGTGCAAAGCTAGTACAGAACTCTGGCCTGCAAGAAGCAGTTCTTGTAAAGAAGCTGTTCAGAAGGGTGTGGCTCGAGCTTGGCATTTGTGAGGAATGGTTGCCATCAGACCCAGAGCAGCAGCCGTATGTCTCTCTGTGATGAGTCTCCTGCAGCCCGGACTGACACTGACTGTGCTAACTTACTGAGGGTGGCCTTGAGCTTCTGATCCTTCTGTGTCTACCTCCCAAGTGCTGGGATGACAGATGGCCACCTTCGTGCCCGTCTCTGTGGTGTTGAGGATCAGACTCGGGACTTCATGCATGCTAGGCGAGTGTTCTACCAACTGAGTGACATCTCGAGTTTAGTGACCACAATTTTAGTGTGTAAAGTATATTAATATATGCCAGATAAAATGATAGATTTGCAAATAATGAAAATTGCCATCAGTTTGGTGAATTCTGCAAATGGCAGAATCAAAATCTCAGTCATGTAATACAGCAACAAGATGCATCTAGAAAAAAGCATGGCTGAGGAGGCCATTTGACTGGTCTGTCTACAGGGTAGTGTGATGGCCTGGTTGTTGTTAGCAAGCTAAACTTATGGCCTATAAGTAGTAGGCATGCTGTTGGCTGTCCAGAATGACTACTCTGCTTTAGAGAAAATTGTCAGAAGAAATCAGTTTTAAAATCACAAACAAATAGAACAGAATATGAATCTTTTTCTGTGATGTTTCATGGTATATGAAAAGTGGTCATAGAAGTATCTGGATTGCTAAGGTGAGACCAGTATTAAGATTGCTAGATACACACTTCAGCCAGCTGCACTAATATTGCAGATAGGGAATGTGCCAGTGTTGATAACGTGTGGACACCCTTGGGGTGGAAGTGACACTGACATTGCGCTACAAGATGTACTGGCGAAGTGAACACTGGGACTGCCTGCAAGGACCTGCAGAACATTTCTGTCCCTGTGAGGAGAGACACCTCGTGAAACCGAGTTGGGGTGTGGTGTGCTCATGTTGCCGAGAGGACCGTGGTGGCACAGGCCCTGCCTCATGTCTTTCCTAGTCATTTTCCTGGAGCACTTGGATCATCTTCCTCTTCTCACTTCAAGTTTTGTCTCCTTTTGATTCCTGAAGATGAAATACTCTTAAAAATTACTGGTTTTTAAAAATTTATTTCTTTGGGTTTTTGTTGTTTTGAGACATAGTCTCTCTGTATATCCCTGGCTAACATGGAAATTACTGTGTAGGCTAGCCTCAAACTTGAAGTAATTCTCTTGCCTCTGGAGTTCTGGGATTATAGGCACATGGCCCGGTACAGTGACCACTGATGGTTTTTAGAGTTCAGCCTCTGGTGATGGTGCGCATTTAGACCTATATCTTTAAAGTGTTCTGAACCCCTTCTTTGTTTACCAGGTAAATCCTCTGCTGTCTGGGGTCTCAGTAAAAATGTATGTTCTCATTATACTCACAGCTAAATAAGCAGGCAGCTTTTCATGTAGGTGACCTGTGGTTTTAGAAGCGTTTCGTAATCTTAGGGGATGGGATTTTCCTAAGCAGTGGTTTGTAGGGGCCCCGATACTAAGGAGAATAACCTTTTGAAGGTAATCTCCTGTGCGTGGCTGTTTCCTCACAGCAGTGGGGTTTCTTCTTTGGAAGGTGCCAGTTCTTAGAAGTTATGTTTAATAAGATGCATGTATAGGAAGTAAACATTGAAGGTATTTGTTCTACACTGAGTTTTCTGTCTGCTGGACGGACACTTGAACAGTTCTGTAGACTCTGTTGGGTTGCAGTGGAGTGTGTGCTGAGAACGGCCAGGAGTGGTTAGCAGTGTCTGTTAGCAGCCCTCGTGTTGCTGGCTTATTTCCTGGTTAGGGCTGGCCTCAGGCAGGCAAAAACTCTGTGTTCAGTCCCCAGCACTGCACAAAACCAAACCAAATGGCTCTCAGATGCACCTGTACTGTAATTGAAGCGACCACCCACAACTGGATAGTGTCAGAACCAAGGACAGCAAATTCACAGCGACATCCTAAAAAGTGAGAATCCATGTTAAAACACTTAGCCAGTGACTGTTGCTTCTCAGTGATGACCTCGTCCCCTGCCAGGATCCAGTGCTGGAGCATTGGACCTTAGAAGAGGAGTTTGTGTCCTTGTCCAGGTGACCTAGTTCTTCATTTTTAAAATCATCATAAACAGTTATCATTTAAGGATTTGTTTGAAGTCGCTCTTCTTAAGAATCCCCGAATTCTGTGTGTAGGTGGGACACCTGCTGGCTCCCCGCCCCACTGTAGGTCCTGTTTGTTACTGTGAACTGGTGTTAGCCATAACTATACCCCAGTTAGGCCAAAGTCAGTCCCAAGTTCTTTTGAAAGAAGGTTTTTTAGAGTCGGCTGTCCTCTTCTGATGCCATTGGCGATGCTGCTGCTTATCATTCTCGCATGGAGCTAAAGTATGGGGATCGTAAGTAATGATTGTGGGGCCGTGGCAATTGCATGCCTGGTTAAAGTTGCAATCTGAGTTTCCTTACTTAAATTTGGGTAGGAATATAGTTATGGAGAGTGAATAGCTTGTGTGTCCCTGCCTTCTCCGAGGAAGACATCTCCCATGTGGATGGTGGAGAGCAAGAACCGACGGCTGCACTGTGGTCTGCTGGCCTGCATTGGTCCTGCTTCTCTTCATGTAGGAGACGAAACTAGCAACATGCTTCAACTCTGCTCCTTTTGATACTTACAAAAACGTATTAGGTTTTACTATATTGTGCTTCTCAAAGCCATAACTCTTAAGCAATTTGTTTTGCATATTGTTTGCTAATACTTTATTTTAATAAACCTCAAAATGTGCTTGCAGTGTCTGTTTTTGTTTATTTTCTGGTTCTCTGCCCTAATTCATGATTCATATAGCAGGGATCTAAGGAGGGCGAGGTTTTCTTAGATGCAGAATTCTCAGTGCTGTCGACAGGAGGTGCGTTGACCACACGTGCCCTCTAACCATACACGTGAACTAGACTTGGAAAGTTTTGTCCATTTCATTTGTATGGGAGTTGCTGTCTTGTTCCTTTTTGTGTTTTGTTTTGAAGAACGATTGATGCCTATTCTTGGGTGTTTTAGTTTAGTCAGTGTTTTCTAGATCTGTCCTCTAAGTGATGGGGTTGCCTAGCAGAGTTGGCTGTGTAGTGTGCCTGGCTGTATTTGAGTCCTGAGCCTGTGGCTCTGTGCTCCTCAGCAGGATGCTTAGTCACTCTGTGCCTCAGATTCTGCAGCTGTAAAGTAGACTCCTACTTCATAGAAAAACTAAGTGAAGCAATACAAGTTAAAGTATTTAGGCTACTGCTTGGGATAAAATAATTCAGTAAAATTACCTGTTAAGTCTTGTTATTTTGCTTCAAGTATTTCTAATACTGTTTGAACCTTGACCCTGGTTGATAAACTTGGTCAGTGGTCTACATAATGAACTAACTAAGCTTTAAAAACCCCTTTTAAAACTTATTTATTGTGTATCTATACATGTGTGAGCAGTCATGTCATAGTGTGCTAATCGAAGTCAGAGAACAATCAGGATTCTCTCCCACCATGTAGAGCCTAGGGGTCACACTTAAGTCCTTAGTCCTTAGGCTCAGCAGCCTGTGCCCAAGCCCTTTGGCCCAGCTGGAGTTTTTTTTTTTTTTTTTTTTGAAATTTTTCCCCTTTTCTTTTCTTTGGTAACTGAAGGCAGACTAGCTTCTATGATCCTCCCTCTGGTGTGTGCTTCCCTTGACATGAAGGAGAAAACATTAGACTAGATTCTTTACCCCAATAGAATAAACTTAAAGAACACAGCATTCTTTCAGCTTAAGTCTTTCCTTTTCCATTTTGCTGCCTTAAAGATAAAGGGAGTGGAGTAGTAGGAAACTTTGAAGACAAACTGTAGGTGTCTTGATCTCCCCTGGACTTAAGGTATTTAGATGGGAAAAGGGTGAGAGGATTTTGGCCAGTGTTTTGGACTCTCTGTATTGTATAGAGAAGGAAGTAATGTGTGGCTCCTGGGGAGAGGAATGTCTGGGAACAGTTGGTTCATGTGTAGAGATGGGTTTTGTTTATTTTTGTTTGAACGAAAGCCTCATATAGTCATGTAGCCAAGGGTGACCCTGAGTTCTGCATCTCTTGCCTCTCTAGTTCCTGAGTGCTGGGATTACAGGCATGGCCCACCAGGCAGTGTCCGTCAAACCCAGGACATTGTGTATGTGAGGCAGATGCTGCCTTCCCCAGATTGATTTTGCAGAGTTCCTCTTATTTTGCCTTAATCTCTCACCCCTTCTTCATCCTATAAACTTACCCCATTTTAAGGATTTTATTATTTATTTATTTATTTTGGATTTTTGAGACAGGGTTTCTTTGTAGTTTTTGGTGCTAGAACTAGCTCTTGTAGACCAGGGTGGCTTCTGCCTCCCAAGTGCTGAGATTAAAGGCGTGTGCCGCCACTGCCCGGCAAGGATTTTATTTTTTATTTACCCAAGGTGAATTCAGAGAATTCTAACAGCCCAGAAAAGCACATGGTAAAACTCCCAGACTAGTAGCTAACCACTGAACACTTAGGCATACGTCCTTCTTATCTGTTCAGGTAATCATTGGTTCTCTGCTTCCTTTGACAAATTCATAGCTAATCATGGGTGACACTGTGTGTGGGGGGGTATGTTCGTGGGTATGCAGATGTACACTCACCGTACAAGTCTAAGTATAAATATATAACTGAAATGAAAATTTCTCATCTGGGATGACAGTGTTCCCTACAAGAGCCAAAGGCCATGTGACAACCCCGTCCCCAACACCAGGCACGAGAACGCTTTTTTTTTGAGTTGTAGTCAGGATTGCCCAGGAGACTCCCGGAACATTACAGGCTGTTGCTGTGACCGCTTAGCTGTGTCCGCGCTTGTGAAGGCAGACCTGCATCCTCTGCTGGAGTCTGCCGTAGGGCTTGTTGACAACACTGAAGCCAGGTGTGAGTTAATGCTAGAGGTAACCTTTTAGGTAACGTAGTAAGACAGTTTTGAGTCAAATTGATTCTAGCCAGCATCATTAGAGCTCTTCACCATATCTCAGAGGGAAATTCAGCTAAGAAAGCATAGCTCTTAATATGTTCTTCCTTTTTGAACCCCTGAGCCTTTGCCCTGATGTAATCAGGTACCTGGAACTGTTGCTTAGCTGACCTAAAAAAAAAAAAATAGCATTTGAGCTAATATTTTCACCTTTTGGCATTTGGTGTTCTCTCTGAGAAAGTATAAAGGACCAGAAGAGACACGTATGCTCTTATTTTAGAGCCTGGAGGTGAATGCACGCTGATCTTTGTACTCTTGCTTAGGCCAGGAAGGTTCTCCCCAACCATTGCATGGAGGGAAGGCCTCTGAGAGCCGGATTAGGTTTAGTTGGTGGAGGTTATGTGGGTGACGGAGGCCCAGGACTCGGACAGCTGTTGAGTACCTTACAGTTGTGTCAGCTTTAGTTCAGAAGTGTAACAGCAAACATTCCACAATTAATCTCACACTTCTGCAAAATGTGCCTTTCATTAGCTTAGAATGGGTTAGGCCAGCTGAGTGATGCCAGCGAATGTGGAGAAAATGCAAACACCTCGATGTGAACTCACCTGCAGAGAGGCTTCAGAGAAATGGTCCTGCGTGGTCTGCTTAACACACTGCAGGCTGTCACCTCCCTCCTTCGTACACCTGTGTTCCCTTTGCCCGGCCTGCCTATTTTCTGACTTGGATCAACATAATTCAACTAATATTTGAGAACTGTTATGTGGGTACACAGATAAAAAAATTCTTCCTTGCACATTCTCATTCTCGAAGAGACACCAGACAAGGTAAATAAAATGTATGTTTACTGGCAAGTTCTAAGGAAACATGCTGGAAGGGGGAGGGTGGGGAGGAAGGAATTAAACTGTGAGTATAGTAGCCGGGAAAGAGCTCAGTGAAAAGCTCATTTCAGGTTAAAGTTCAGGAAGGAGTGAGGAAGTCAGTATGTGACATGGGTTGACCATTTTTGTTTCAGGCAGTTGAGAAAGCATGGGAGCAGCATTGCTAAGATCTTTCCTGCAGGAAGTGAGCGTTGTAAGCAAAAATAGGACATGTACTAACATGTAAGTTCCGTGCACCATCTCCACAGACGATAATAATAACTTAAGTGTAACGTACACACGGGAGATAATAACTCAAGGGTTACGCACAAGAAGACAGGAAATGCTAGTTGCTAACACCAGATTGCCACTTTGGGAAATGGGCTGCTTGGAAGATTACTCGGCAAGGGAGAGTTCAACTCTACTTTGTCAGATGTAGGTTTTGTTTCAAGTGAAGAATCAAAGATAAATGCACCAGTAAAACTCGCCTTCTGTTTTGCGGTGTAATTAACAAATGCTCACCAAGTGCCTGTTCTGTGCCTTGAATGCTAGGCATCTAGAAGAAGCGGTGAGCAAGACAGATGTCTTGATCTCAGATGACTGCATGCAATTGTGGGGAAGAAGCAGGCTAATTATAGTCATGTCATAACTTGTTAGGGACTTGAGAGGAGGAAACATTTGAGTCTGGAGTCAAGGTCAGAATACACTGAGTTTGAAATGACCACTTCCAGTGTGTAGAATGAGGTAAGAAGGCCAAAGGGTGACAGATGGTGGGGAAATGGGCAGTGATGGACTTTCATGAGTGACTGTTGTATTCAGCTGAGTTAATATCCTTGTAAGTCATCTTCCCGATGACTGGGCTTGCCAAGAATAGAACCGATCAGGACGAGAAGACATTAGCCAGAGGGAAGAGAAAGCAGCGCAATGCAGAAGGTTCCTAGGGATTAAAGGGTTTCAGATTCAAGAAGAATATGGGGAAGTGAGGCTGGTTGCGGGCCAGAAGGGTGCAGGCCAAGTCTTTGAAGAGAAAGGAGAAGCCATTAGAGTACAAGCAGGGCCTAGAAGCAGATGTTGCAATCAGGTGCGTGTGATTGGAGGAAGATGAAAGGGCTGTAGGGCTTTGAGGTTGAGGGACGGAGTGGAGGTGAGGGGTCTGATGGGGTAGAAGGGCATTTAGCAGATAGCATGAGCATACGAGCAAGTGAGATGACTACCCTGCTTTTTATATTAACCATGGGTGGTCATACATGGATGCAGTTAATACTGAGATTGAGACTCCTGAACAACCCTTACCCTGAGGTAAGAAGGTGATGGGTCTTAACACTTGCTGGGTTTTCTGTAAGATGCCCAGCTGTGGAGGGGAGGGTCCTCTGAGGAGCACTGAAAACCCTGAGAGTAGATGAGGCTCAGCCAACTCTGACTTGTGCAGACCTCTATCTACCGTGTCCCACTTGGTGAGAAGACAGCAAGTCTCTCATGGAAAGCAGTCTGTCTGTCCTACTGTAAGTACTTCTGGTTCCCATTACCTACAACCCCCATACCCTCATCCCTTCTCTCCCTGTCAGAATATCTTCTTGACAATGCTTTTGCTTCCAGTGGCTCTTTGAGCAGGGGAGCATAAACACCCATGACGTGGTGTTTCCTTTTTTTTTTTAACATGCCATACCTTCCTCTCTTAAGGTGTTTCCATTACAACTTGGGATTAGGATAACAGAAAGGTCTAGCTTCTAGATAGCCACCTGTCTTAAGCATGGGCTGCCGGAACAAAATACCATATTCGACAGATTAAACAGTAGGAATTTATTTTCCCATAATCTGGAAGTTAGAAGTCCAGTTTGAAGATTCTGGTTAAGTCAGTTTTGAATGAGGGTTTGAAGATGGCCAGCATCTCTGTGTGTACACACATAGCCTCAGCTATGGGGAATGAGGGATAGATGCGGGCTTCACCCCTGTCTTCAGGAAGCTCCAGTTCCCTGAAAATGCAGGACGTCGACATACAGTTGGGGAGAGCATACCTATCACTCCACCCACAATACTAACTTGTAATCACATTGTAGCCCACTGGCTCGCATATTGGCAGAGGAGATAATATAGGAACTCGGCCACATCCTGCTGTCCATGGGGAACCCCAGTCCTATGTAAATTAAGAACCATTATTGCTCAGCTAACCCAGGAAATGGAATGGAGTCATTCAGAAAGTGCTGGCACAAGGGGCTCACTCTCACTCGGCCTGCTTTCTAGATTCCAGCTCCATGTAGGCCCAGTTATCTGAGACTCTGTTCCAGAAGCATCTACTGAAAGTAGCCACAGCCATGTTCTAGAGACATGTGTTCTAGCTTGTGTCTTAGCACCTTTGGCCACCTTTGTCGATATTTTATGAAGGGGTCCCAATGGCTATGCATCATTGTGGCTATTGCTGATAGTGGTCTAGGAAGCACAGGTGACTAACTTCGTAACCTGTTACTTAGTCATGCTCTTCTCTGAGGGGACCAGGCATTGCTTTTTCTTGTGGCCCCAGAAGTCTGGTGAGCACACCCTGTCTGGGAGTCAGTTTCTTCCCTCAGCAGTGCTGCCTCAAGTCTGTATCTCAATTTAACCATCGTTAGCATTTGATAACCATTCAGTGGGTGCATTGTTCAGACTGTTACACTGGTTTAGTAGCTACCTGACAGAGCTTAGTGGTACCATACCCATTTCACAGAATAGGCCACAGGACATCGGTTAAATAGTTCACACATGATCATACGGTTTTTGAAAGACAAGTTGATATGTAAAGCCAGAAGGTCAGAACGAAGTCGAAACTGGCTCAGCACACCACCTTCAAAGCTGGCCTCTGGGGTGCAGTAGAATGCCCTTCTACACAGTATCCCCACCCCTTCCAGTCCCTGTTCCTGAGCATGTGATTTTGGTATGCCAGTGAGGGGCTCATGGTTTGCACGTCTGTGCTCATGGAGTCTCCTTTGCAACTTTGTTGCATGTGGATTAGCTGGCTTACCCTTACCGAAGCCTTGAAGATGCTTGGCTCCATTTCCTATAATCTGCAATGCTGCGGGGAGGTCGTGGAGTGGGTTGTGCTAGCTAGAGCCTGCTGGCTTTGTGAGCAACCCCACGCCTGGGAGCTTTCATGCCACTGCCTGCCACCTGCCCAGCTTCCTAGTCTGCCCGAGCCTTCTGTTTGGCCATCCGAAGATGTCTGAAAGCCCTTATGAATGTCGCAGAATTCTCTGTGTGTGTGCATTCGGGCAGGGGCTAGTGTGCTTTTCCCGCTTCAGGTTCTCAGTGCTCCCACAATTCCAGCATGGTTGAGAATTAACTGGATTAATATGTCAAATTCTTCTTCAGTAAAAACGTCTCCTAAGCTCAAGTGAAGTGAACTTTAAGCCATGTGACTCCTGGGAGTATTTTACACGGCCATGAAAATAACTTCCTGGCCTGACACAGTAGCAGACGTCTTTAATCCCAGCACTCAAGAGGCAGAGACAGAGGCAGGCAGACCTCCATGAATTCCAAGCCAGTGCTGTGAGACCCTGTGTCAAAAACCAACCATCTACCTGGAATTAGGCTGACTTTGAAAATAGCCAAGGCTGTCCCCAGACCTATCTCCTTGTCCTCCGATCCTGTGGGGTTCTCGGGACTGACTTCTCTCTGCTTAGGAGGAAGTGCCTTCTCCCCCCTATTAGGACCTACCTTCACCAATCCCTGTCTCTGGTTCAGGAGCTTCAGACCCAAGAAGGCTCTGAGAGCAAAGGTGTGAGGGAAGCACCTGCCTCGCAGAGAGGGTCTCCATGGGGTCCTGTTAGAAGGAACTGATTCAGCAGGTCAGATGGCAGTTATCCCTGGAGTCTGCCAGAAAACAAACAAACAAAACCACTTTCCAGAGCAAGTGAAATGCTGGGGAAGACCAGGGAGGAGGTGGTATGCTCAGACCGGCCCTCGCAGGAGAAGATACCTCGGGTCTAGGCCACCTAGATAGACCTGCTCATACTCCTTTTCCAAAATGGTGCAACTAATGATCAGTATTCTCAGTGCTGGGTTTAATTTGGCGAGTTTTTATTGTAGAAACATGATCCGTGGAGGCATGAGGTGCAGACTCTCCTGTGCAGAACCCTGCAGCTGTGACCCTTTGCGCCTCCCTGGGCCCCTGCTCTTAAAGGAAACTAGGTACTTGAACCCGAGCTGGACACAATGAACCCTTGCATTATTTCTCTATTGGCTCCGCAGGGTCACAGAGCAAGAGGGGTGGTAGCAGCTGCAGGGAGACAGCCACAGGGCTGGGGAGTCCAGACCGGAGAGGCAGCTCCTGGTTAGTCCCTTGCCGTGCCTGCTGCCCCTCTGTGAGCAAAGCCAGGAACTCACCAGGCAAGCTAGGCTCCTGTGTCTGGCTGGGTACTCCTCTTTCTGGATGGTTTCCTGGCAGGACCCACTGTAGAGGGGCGGTGGGCGGGGGGACTCGACTGGGAAGTACTTTCAGGCACCTGGACCAGGACCCCACACAAACCTCAACGGCTCTCCTGCCATCACTTATTCTCCAGGTCCGAAAGGGTCTTTTAGGTCTAGGCGAAGTGTCCCAGGGGTCAGCGACTCTGGAGCCCACCCTGCCCTGCTCCTGCTGGAGGCTTTGCGAGACTAAGACCAAGCGCCCCGAGGCCCTGATTCAGTCTGCTCTATACCGGTCGCGTCTTCCAGGGCGCACGGGCATCGCGCAGTGAGCGGTCGTGGGGCAGCGCAGCAAAGGCCGAGTGGCGCAGCTGGCAGCCGATGAAGAGGACGACGAGAGCCACGGATAGCAGCAGGAGGAAGAAGAGCAGCAGGTAGGTGGACAGGTCAGGCTTGGTGGCCGAGCCGTCCCGGACTCCACGCGCGGTGGCCAGTTCCAGAGGCAAAGCACCCTCTGCCTTAACTGTGGCTCCGGGGTCCAGCGCACCACTTCCCGCTGCCTCCGGGCCGCTGGTGGCGTTGAACACGTCCCCGTACATGATCCGCGGGTCCCGCCGATTGTGGCGGGACCACCTCACTTCTGCTGCAGACCCGCTCTGCTCAGCAGCTCCATGGCGTTCCCCTCCTGCCGGGCAGTGCTCACCTGAGGAGGAATCGATACCCTAAGGGCGGAGAGGTCACCGAGACCACTGGGGGTGGGGAGGGACGTCCAGATGTTTAGCCCAGGCCACCCCGGTACCTCCGGTACCTCCGATGTTCCCTCTTCCGCTTGTTGCTACCAGGACAGAGTCCTGAGCCCTTGGCCCATCTCGCGGTTTTTTCTGTCGCTCTTTAGCTCGGATGAGCTCCGGAGCAGTCTTGGGCTGCAGCAGCTGCTGAGGGTGCAGGTGAATGCAGCAGCAACTCTGTTGGACTCTGCGCTGGGCTCAGGGTGCTCTGGGATCCTCCACTTCCCCAGTCCCGCAGCCTCGGATCCTTGTCCAGACGCCTGTCCTAAAGCGCTCCCGCTCCCACCGCTGCTGCTGCTGCTGCCGCTGCGCTCCTGTCTGAGCTGGAGACTGAGCTCCTAGCGCCTTCTGTCCTGGGAGGGAGGCAGGGAGATGACAGGATTTGCGGCACTGCCTTGACAGAGGCTGCAAGCCAATGGATGTCCTAGGATCAGAAAGGAGGCAGCACTGTGCCTTCTGGCATCTCATCAACTCACCGAAGAGGACACTGAGGAGGGGAGAGGGGGAGAGAGGAAACAGAACAAGGAAGGCTGGCAGGGGAGTGGGGTTTTAATTCCTCTTTCCAGTTGCTTCTCCAAACCTCACACCTGAGATTGAACAAGCTGGGATTTGAACCCCGAGCCATTGCACAGTGGTTCTGGCGGCTGCTATTCATGGCTAACCATAGGTTGGATACAGGGATTAGGCTTCAGGGTTCAGGTCTAACACCGGGACCTGTCACAGAGGTGTGACACTTCTACATGGAAGGATGTCATTTGCCAAGGTTGCACAATTGGGTTGTGGTGCAAGGGAGCCTGGGCTCAGTCCCTATCTACCTTTCTGGGGGTGGGGCACAATTGATTTATGACCAGCCACAGGCCATCAGGCAGATCATTCAATTAAGGGGTAAGATGATTACTTCTTTGTCAATTTGACACAAGCTAGAGTTCTCTGGGAACCCCAAGAAGGAAATAGACTGCGGGCATGTTTGGGGGAGCATTTTCTTGAGTAATGACAATGTGGGAGGTGTGCTGTGCCATCCCTGGGTGGGTGGTCCAGGTCGCATGGGAAAGCCGGCCCAGCAAGCTATGGGAAACAAGCTAGTAAGCAGTGTTCCTCCATGGCTTCTGCTTCCTTTCTGCCCTGACCTCCCTCAGTGCTAAACTGTGACCAGGAAGTAAGCCAAAAGAGACCCTTCCCTTCTCTGGGCAGGTCTTTCTTGGTCAGAGAAGCAAACTAGAATGAGGGTGGCCTGAGTCTGAGACCAAGTGCCACCAAATGCCACACCTGCCCCTTCCTGTCCCCCATCCCCTTCTGCCTTCCCTCTTTTATTACCCCCCCCCCCCCGTGTAGCCAGTTTGCATAGAGCCCCAGTGACTGGCTGCCCATTGCTTAGGCTGGGCACACTTGAGCGAAGTGGGACTGAAGAAGGGTTATTCACATGGGACCTGTGGGTGCTCAGGCTTCCACATGAATTGGGGCCTTTGCTCAGCAACCCTTGCCTGCTCTGCTGTCCCATAAAGGGGCTAAAAGAGAGCATGCGCTGACCACCGTCGGCTCAGATGGATAGCCTGGGAAAAGGCTTGGTGGCCACACCATAAGTGGGCAGTCAGTGGGACTGGGGGTGGGGGCGGCAAGTCCTGCCTTCATGCATGAGGCCAACACCCAATTGCCACACTCAGCTTGCGTGGGCTGCAAGGCCACAGCCAGGCACTGCAGGTGAGAGACACAGGCCCGAAGTAGACAGTGGCCCTCAGGATGTGCAGGAGCAGATGCTTCTGGTCTCACATTCTAGATGTCTCTCTCACTCCTCACCCTACTGTCAGCTCTGTTACTTCACTCACTGTGGGAGGGAGATTTACACAAGCAGCCACGTTCACGTCTGTGTCTCTCTGCGCCTTTTTCCTCCCCACATGGAGAAGTAAGTGCCTCAGGAAAGCTTGGGCTGGCAGCTGAATGAGCTGATGGAAAGAGGAGCTACCTTCCCCTCTCCCACTGCACAATGGGCTCGGCCACAGGTAGTACTGCAAGAGTGGCCACAGCACGGCAGGTCAGAGGTCATCCTCACAAGCCCCTCTCCCCATGTCACAGAGACACCTCTTCTCCCTGACTCACTTGACATGGTGGCCCAAGTGCTGAATTGAACAACATGTAGGGGATTCTGGGGAGATTTCTCTGGGCCAGGAGGGGGCCTTGTAGAAGTTAGGGAACAGCAGGACTCAGCACCGCCATGCCTGCTCGGTTGCCATCCTTGGCAGCCTCCGTCCTGGCAAGCAGCCTATGTGCTTAAAGGACACGGGTCCCTGGGCCTCTACGTTTGGCTACTGTTTAGACCAACAACTCACTTTTCAGATGGGAAAGCTGGCTCAGAGCGGTGCTAAAATTTATCTTCATTGGCCCAGGACATTAGAACTGGCCCAGGGCCGCAGTAGCAGGGGCAGGTGTTGCTTCTCTGTAGGCCTTACCTATTTTTGTACTGCACTTGCATAGGAGGTGAAGTCCTACAGACATGCCAAGCCAGAACAGGCCTCCCTGGCACCTTACCCATGCAGTGATCAGCCTCAGGGCTGAATGGAGGTTTCTTCTGGGTTCTCATGTGGCTTGAACGAAAGACTCACGTGGCTAGGTTTGGGGCTTGGCCTGGAACTCTCTCCTGAGCGCTGTGCGGGAAGTGGTGAGGCTGACTTTGTCCATTTCCACTGAGTACCAGCCTGGCTAGATAAGTGCCCCGACAGTGGGCTTCCTACAGCTGTGTGGGCAGCTCAGGTGGGAGGTCCTAAGTGACATCCTGGGCAGGACAACCCCTTTGGGATAGCAGACAGAGCGCTAGTCCTTCTTGGGTTGTGTTTCTAGGATATGGCTGTGGAACATGGGTATATAAAAAAGAAGTCTTGGTGTGAAGAGAGGGTCCCTTCCCTGCAACATTGCAGGCTCATGGTGGGGCCCCTGGCACCACTTGCTCCTCCTGTCTGTGCTGTGCAAGTCCTCCCACCTGGCACTGAAGGAGCTGGACCACCAAGGCCATGCAGATGACGTCACTGAGCTGTTCTCATGGCAGAGTGGTTCTGGTAGCTGCTGTTCGTGCTTCTATCCACAAGATGGGCACAAATGGCCTTTAACCTCGCACACTGCAGCCTGTGATGGCACACTGCTGTATCTCTGTGTCCCCCAGGCAAGAGGGTCACTTCCAGGGTCACATAGCTGGGTGAGGGAGCCTGGGAGTGCTCACCCAGTCTATAAAGCCATATGCTGTCAAGCTGCCTTTTCTCTCAACAAAGTTGGAGGGGTACGCCCCTTTTGGGGAGTCCTCTGGTATTGATGAGGAAGCCACAGTTTTTCTGGAAGATAGTCAGAGCCCCGAGAGGGTTGATCATGTCCCCTGCACATCCCCGGGCAGGAAATTGAACAAGCCTGGCACTCAGTAAATGCACAGATAGGGTTTGCGCAGTTTTTATGCAAGCCAGAGTGACCTTCCACTAAGGGTGCTTTGTGGACTCACACATTTAAGTCTTTGAAAGATTATAAAATGGGGCTCTGAGGCCACCTTTGACTGGCAGAGGTCACAGGGCTGTGAGCTCACAAAGACCTCTCTCCCATTACGTATTTATGGAGTGGCATGTGTGCCTCTGTCTGCAGAGACCCAAGGGAGGCGAGGTAAGGACACCCTCCTGCCTTGACAACGATTTGGCAGCTGTTGAGTGGAGCATTGATGTAGCGCCTGCACTACGGGACGGTTCGCAAGCTGGGAAAGGGGCTGGAGGTTTAAACACACACACACACAGATACAGGGACATGGGTCATCCTTGAAACAAGAATGCCAACTTTATTGTGCTCCAGGGAAGCTTATATAGGGATCCTTAACTGATAGCCACGCCCCAGGTCCTGGGATTTCCAGCTGTAAAACCCACCAGGAACCACTCCCCTACCATCAGGAACTCATGAGGGTCTCATGCTCAGAACAGCTGCAGGCACAGGAAAACAAGTTGTTTACTCCAGCAGGCAAAGGGTCTGAGGGAGGCAAAGGAAGTCAAGGGGTCAGGGGTCTGCAGCCCCCAACACATTGAGCCCCAGGATTTTGTAAACTTTGCTGAAACTGGTATGGTGTGTGGTGAAGCCATTTCTGTTTCTTCTAAATGTTTGGGGAATCACTATGAAACCACCAATGTCAAACAGGCTGGGGGTGAAGAGACTTCCTGTGTATATGTATGTGTGGGGGGTGTGTGGGGTGGGCGGGCTCATAGTTCCCCTCTGAGTGATGAAGATACCCTGCTTGCAGAACATATTTTTGGTTTGGAGATTGGTTTTATTTTTATTTATTTATTTATTTTGGGAATAAGTTCTCTATGAGTAACCCTGGCTGTCTGGAACTCGCTCTGTAGATCAGGCTGGCCTTACACTCAGATCCACCTGACCCTGCCTCCTAAGTGCTGGGATTAAGGGCGTACACCACCACCACCCGGTTCTTTTTATTTATTTATTTTTTAACTGCCTTTGCCCCATCACTGAGTCAACCTGAGGACAAAGAGGAGGTGCCATGTTTCCAGCACAGTAAACTCCCCTTCTGTGGGACCCTTCTTACATCTGGCATGCCAGTTCTCCCAGACTATTGCCTAGTCTCATTAGGAAAACTGCTTCATTTTGGAGTCTTGGGGGGCATTTGTTGTTTATTTCCTAAAATGACCATTCTAAGCTGCAGCTAGGTCACCAGCCAGTATAGTTGTCGGGATCATAAAACAACAGCTAACTATTGGCAGCCATGATGATTTGGTTCCTCTGGGGGCAGCTTCAACAAGGTTGAAGTAACTGCAGAGTGACGTTTCTTTTTCCATCTCTTGATTTCTCTTGATTATGAAGAGAAGAAACTCCAGTGTGATGCTGTTTGTGGGGGACGTCTGAGAAGCAAGGGGTCCCATGATGAATGGGCTGTGTAAGTGCAAGAAGGCACTGGGCACTCACTGCTCTGGCGTGACTCTGGAAAGGAGGGCCCAAGAGGAACCGTTTGAGACTAAAATGCTATTAGACAGGCCTGCAAGGAGTTCCCAGGCAAACATGGCCCCACTGGAGTCTCTTGTGAGGCAAGATGTAGGACACAGTGGCAGTTTTGAGTTTGTTGATTCATTGGAAAGCTGTCGTTCTGTTGCTCAGGCTGGAGCTGGTGACCCTCTGTGGCCTGTTGAGTTCTGGGAGAAGAAACAGGTGGCAGGGGCTCACTTTTCCTCAGAGATCTCCTCTCTCAACTCTGGCCCCAGCCACAGTCTTCCTGTCTGCCCTTCTGCCCTTCTGCCCTTGCTGGTGTCTGAACCGTGGTGAGCGCCCCCTTGTGGCCAATGCCGCACCCATTTTTTTTTTTCCTTTACGTTTTGTGTTTTATTTTTGTTCATGCTATGGTCTCACACTGTAGCCAAACTGTCATTGAACTTGTGACTGTCCTCTTGCCTCAGCCTCCCAAGTGCTGTGAGGTTACAGAGGCCAGCACCTCACCTGGCTCAGTGTCACTTCTGTAGTCAGTAGTGGCAGGCCCTTGTGAACCCCACCCAGGCTTTGGGTCCTGGCTGGGCTGACCTCCCTTTCCTATTTTTACTGAGGTAGCTTCCACCCAGGCCCAGTCTGTGTTGACAGTCGTGGAGGCCACAACAGCTTCCTGCCTTTGCTCTTCTGAGGACCATTCTCAAGGTTGAGGGAAGCTTGGAGTTTGTACATTTTAGGGGTACTCTCTAAGAATAAGATTCAGGACTTGGTTTTTAAGTGAGCATTTAGTACAGAAAAAGGATCAAAGTAAATGTTTCTTAAAAATCTGACAAAGGCACCAAGTGTGAAAAGAAAAGCAAACTAGTCAGCTTTGCTTTGGTCGTCTGAATGAAAATGGCCCCCATAGGCACATACGGACTGGCACCATCAGGAGGTGTGCTCTTGTTGGATGGCCCTGCTGGAGGAGGTATGTTACTGGCGGCTGGGCTTTGACATTTGAGATACCCAAGCCAGGCCCAGTGTCACTCTCTCTTCCTGCTGCCTTTGTATCCAGATGCAGAACTCTTGGCTACCTCTCCAGCACCCTGCATGCTGCCATGGTTCCTGCCAGGGTGACAGTGGACTAAATCCCCGAACTGTCAGCCAGTCCCAATTAAGTGCTTTCCTTTTTAAGAGTTGCTCTGGTCATGGTGTCTCTTCACAGCAATAGAAACCCTAACAGGAAAGGGCCCCAGAAGCAAGACCTGGAAGAACATTCCCTTAGGCTGCATACCTGACTTGATGAGAGATGCTGGGATGGTCGCTGCTACTTACAGTCAGCCCACCCTGTAGCGGGGGACAGCATGAGCTGGAAAGAGTCTGGGTCTGCTCAGCAGAGGACTAGGATGAGGAACTCTCTGTCTTGTCTCTGCTGCTCTTGGGCCAGCTGTGGGGGCTGGCACTGGGCCAGGTCGCAGGAGGACAGGCTGGAGCTTGGGCTGCTGGCTCGCCCTCAGGGGCAGTCCTGGTGATGCAGAGACAGGTGACTCTTCCTTTGCCTCACATCACTCCCACAAGACAAGGCCAACCTCCCATCCCTGACTTCCAGAGGAAGCTCTTCAGTAGGAGCCCCTGGTAGTTGGCCCAGTACACAGGGCCTGACTCTGGACACCAGGCTCATTACTTGTGCAGTCTCTGAGAACAGCTGCTTTTGATACCAGCCCCCCCCCCCCGCCAATCTATCAAACACAGACCAGGCAAAAACAGGGAGAGAGCCTATTTGCAGGAGGTTATTCATCAAAGACATGAAACTATGGTTTTCCTAGCAGTTTGGTTTGTCCCCAGTAAAACCACAGTCAGCCCTGTGTATCTGCAGGGGCTGTGGGTAGAAAGTACACAGAACAAAATGCCGTTTCTGGATGGAACAAGTGAGGCCTTTTTTACTTTTTCAAACTCTGCGACCAGCACAGTGTCACAGCTATTTAGGTAGCATTGACGTTGAATTAGGATGGTAAGTAAGTCAGCTAGAAGGTGGCGTGCCATGTGTTACGTGCAAACAGCGTTCCATTTTACACAAGGATCTGGACAGTCAAGGACTTGGGTATCTAAGGTGTCTAGGAGCTGGTCCCTCTGGGACAGTGACATTAACTGTACAAGGATTTATTCTCTTCTGTTTTATAAGTCCCTCTCTGGCACCAGTGACCCTCTGCTCCAAACTGCTCCTGTCTGAGAGGGATAGCTCTCACCTCCTTCCTTCCTCTCCACCATGGCGACAGAGAAATGGCAGGTTATGGTGAGCTGCTGTGGGGACTGTGGCTATGGGTAGGGGCAGGAAACGCCCCCTGACCAAGGCAACCGTGCAGGGCTCATCCAGACCTGAGGAAGGATGCTTTTCCTGTCAGCCTTGGCGGGGAGAGAGAGGACACACAGGCTCATGGCCTGACTCGTGATGAAATGTGGAATTGCGCGGGTGAGAAGCTGTCCTTTAAGTGGCATTTTCAAATCTAAATTGGAAATTCCATCAGCACTGCCATTTTGTGATGAGGGGACCTTGTCCTTCTCTTGACTCCCCACAAGGACACCCAGGCTCCATCCTGGGAGCTCTTCTCTGAGGGTAATTTGTGGATCCCTGTGTTCCAGCTCTGCACAGGGAAGGGCTTCTCTCAGCCCTGGCCTGAGGAGTCTGGGTGGCCTTGTCTGGGGCATGGCAATGGGACCCCATTACCCAGTCAGAGTGCTGCTTTGTGGGAAAGCCTTTCAGATCACACTCCCTCAAAGATGGCACTGGGTCTCGACAGGGAGCTCTGGAAACCAAGCAGATACTCAGGGGGAGTTAAGAGTGTTGAGATATGCCAACCCATCATCCAGCCCTGGTCTTCTGTTCCTGATCACCCACTAAGGTGATGGGCTAGGGCAGCTTTCACCAGCTATGGTCGCCAGCTCCTCCTGGGGCCTCTTCATTATCATCAGACTCCCTCGTGCTTTTAAAAGTTAATGGTCTCTGTCTTGGTTTGCTTTCTGTTGCTGTTATAACACACTGATTGAAACCAGGAAAGGGTTTGTTTTGCTTACGGATTACAACTCATAGAGGGAAGCTAAACAGAAACTGAGGCAGAGGCCATGGAGGAATGCTGTTTACTGGCTGCCTCCCTGTGGCTTGCTCTGCCTGCTTTCTTATACGGCATAGGCCCACCTGCTGAAGTGAGACACTGCCCAGAGTGGGCTGAGCCTGCCCACATCAATCATTGATGAAGAAGATGCTCACAGGCCAGTCTCGTGGAGGCAGTACTTAAACTGGGGTTCCTTTTTTCCAACCAACTCTAATTTGTGTCATGTGGACAAAAGTTCTGTTCAGTCCTAGTCAAGATTCAAACCTAATATTTGGAGCTATGCATAGGTTGTGTAGGTGTGCGTGTGTTCTGTGTGCTGTGTGTGTGCGGTGTGTGTGAGTTGCAGGGGGAGGGGAGGGCAGGGCATGTGCATGCATGGTGCTGGTTAAGTGTGAACCAAGGCATCCCTGCATTTGCTGACACTCAGGTTCCTTCCTGGTAGCCAGAAAGCCCTTAGACTGTTCAACATCAACCTCCCAGGGAAAGGAACAACATTTTAACACCCAGTAGACAGAGAAGGTAAAATGTTGGCTAAAATGTTTCAGCTGTCACAGCATGATGAGCAAGGAAGGGCAGGGCTGTGGCCAGCATCTCTTCTCTCTGGCATACTGCCTAAACCCCACCTTTTAGCAGGCTGCTTTGTGCTCCCATACTGCTTAATCCTACTGGCAGCCTTGAGTGATGGCAAAATTCCCCATTCTTGAGGTTAGGAAATATTCCCCAGATCTTGGGGAGGTACATAGAAGAGAGAGTTGATTGGGAGATACAGGGACCTTATATGTTGGTTGGTCTGTGAGAGGAGACTAAGGGGTTCTCTCTGCCTTCGGATGGCTAACAGAAACCCAGATAGCATGGGGACTCTGGATGCACAGGGAGACAGTGCTTCTTCTACACAGATCTCTAAGACCACACAAGTCCTCAGAGACATGGCTGGCTCACCCTAACCCCACCAGGGGTGAGGGGGTCGGAATAAGTCCATAGATGTACCTGAGCACTCAGGGACTATAGCTGCAGCCTCTAGATGTGAAGTGGTTTGGAGACTCCCTGGAGAAGAATGGGAAAGAGGTCAATCATGTTTTGAGGTATGTTTCCCATGGGACTTGGTGGGGGGGGTCTATGTAGCAGTGGCCTGCAGAAGGGACTTCAAGGAAGCAACTGGACCTTTAGCAGCATGGTGGATGCAGGTCCAGACAGAGGGGTTCATGAATGGGAGGTCTTCTGCCTTGTGCATCAGACCCTGGCTAATATAGTACAAAGGTAGTGGGTGTGGCCACTCTGAACTGGACTGAGATGCCTGTTCCTCAGAAGTGGAATAGAAATGCTCCAGCCAGAGATCAACTAACAGAAAGGAAAACAAAACAAAAAATCCTTACATATTGTAGCCAATTGTTCCATGTATTAAGAGTTATATATAAATATGTAAAGACAACTGTAAGGGAATGACTCCTAGAAGCCACCCTGGACTGGGTGGATTCAGAGAGATTTTCTTTTTCTTTGAGTGCTAAGGATTTTGGAAATTTCTCCAGCCACTGTGGTTTGCTTTTTGATGAAAATAGTATTTTAAGAAAACAGCACACACTGGAGCAGTTAAAGCAATTTGCTTTGCCACTTCCCTCCATCTCTGGGGTGACCATTCCTTAAGTGCTCCATCTGTGCCTCTCCCTCCTGCCCCTGCCAACCTGCAGAAGGTGAAGACTAGCACGGGCTGGTGCTGCAGGGAGAGTCTCATTGGTGATGCCAGAGACAGTTCATTATGAAGAATAGTCTTTACCCCCCGCACCCACTGGAGAGGACAGAGGGATGGATGGAGCCTTGTTCTTTAGGTTTTAGGGAGAAGTTCTTTCTCATCTGGCCATTAAGAGGGCTGGGCCAGAGGGTGACTGTAGGGTCTTTTTCACAGCTGTCCACACTACCTAATAGTCTCTCTCTGGCACTGTGGAACCTTTGCTCAGAGAGATCCTTCCAAACAGCAAAGGTAGCAGAGAAGCCCACTATCAGCCCCGGGCCTATTTGGAAAGGGAAAGCAGTAAAGACAAAAGCTTGCAGAGTTGCTTTAAGGAATTCCTGCCAGGGAGGGGCGGGATGAAAATAGAAGTGGGGACAGGAGGGGGAGGTTTAGTGGGCTGGAGGGAGAAACAGGCTGATTATTAAAGATTGAATTACCTGGTCTAATTATGAATGCTCTTTAACAACGCAGCTCTTGACGCAGATCAGAAGTGACTATATTTCAGTCCCCAAGAGGAGGAGAGAGCAGGTAAGGAGCCAGCCATGCCCCTGACCACCTCTCTCCCGTATCCACTGTGGTGGGAGAAGTGTAGATCCCACCGCTGCCCAGCCTGCTAGAGTCTTCCATCCAGACACCTCAGAGGAGTACATTAGGGATGAAGACTCCACCCCTCCCAAGACCTCCCTGCCCCTGTCCCTCAGCTGGAGGTGGCAGAAACTTTAGAAGTTCGTTTTGCAACCCTGGCAGGTTGTCTGCCTTGGTTCTGCAGTCCTGATATCCTGGCCTGAAGGTCATATGAAATCTCCCCATGTCCTAGGGAAGAAATGACATCTCTTTAACTCTAAGGGAAGGAAAGGAAACCCACACACAGCTACTCCAGCCTTATGCTAGTGTCCACGGCCCCTTTCTCAAGGCTCTGACAATGCCCTGGGTGTGGGATGGAGGGTGGTAGGCTGAGATACCTGGCCCTAGCTCTTCTTTCCTTGTTGTTCCTAGTGCTTCATCCCCTGCCTTTCCTGCTCACACACATCCTAAACCTCTTTCTAAAACTAGAGCAACCCCACACTGGTCTGCCTAGGGACTGGGCAAGGACTGGGCCCAATCACTTCATCACCATCCTCCCCTTGGTCAGCCTGACAACCATGCCATGTAACAAACTTTCGTATTATCAGTGGTCCACTCAAGGGGACACTTGACCTACTTAAGCTCTTTGTATGAAACAGGGACAGCAAATCCCAACCTGCCCACTCCTTTGGCTTGTTGTTAGAACTAAAGGAGATGAATGATAGGAAACTCCTCAGATGCTGGATGGAGAGCTAAGAAGGCATCATTTTCATCTCTTGGACAACATGTTGGCCGGCTCTCAACTGAATGCTTGAGATCATTCTCTTATTTTAAAAAGGTTTATTTTGGCTCACAGTTTGGAAAGTTCCAGGGCATGAATGGATGATTGATTGCATTATAAGAAGTGTGTCAAGGGCTCATCATGATGGGAGCATGTGGCAGAGAAAGCCACTTACGGCATGAGCTGATGTGGGAGTGTTCTCCTGTATTTTGTATTACTCTTATTGGTTGAATAAAGAGCTGCCTGGCTTATAGGATAGGTCAGCACTTGGGTGGGCGGAGTAGACGGAATGGAAGTTCTGAGGAGAAGAAGGGAAGTGAGCCAGTCGCCATGAGGCACCCGTCACAGAAGCAAGTACCGTAGATCTAGATCCGTCTGGTAAGTCACCCACCTCGTGGTGACATACAGACTTTTATAATGGGTTAGTTTATGAGGTGAGGGCTAGCCGGGAAAAGGCTAGAGATAACGGGCAAGGCAGTATTTAAATGAATACAGTTTGTCATGTGGTTATTTCGGGTGCAGGCAACCAGTGGCGGCTGGGGAACATACAACCCGCACCTCTCCTCTCCCCTCATTTACAACAGTGAGCTAGGAGGCAGAAGGGAAAGAGGCAGCAGCCAGGGTTCCACAAGGCCCTACAAGGACATACCGCAGTCACCTCAGGACCTCTAACCAGGTCCTAGGTTCTACCACACCCAATAGTACTACTTTGGGGACCATGGCTTTAAAACACAGGCCTTTGGGGAACATTCAGTGAACTGCAACCAACAGAAATTCTTGTTTTCTTTTGCTCTGTTCTCTGAGGTGGCTACGGCTCTTGTTAGCATTCTAGGGCTCTTTTTACCTGTCCCCAGGCTCGCTCTTCTCTCTCTAGTGAGACAGCAGGCGTCGTGCAGTCCTGCTAGTCTCTCACACTGCACTGGAGCTGAGCTGGAGACGGAGTGAACTGCCTGTACCAGCCTGTTCATCCTCCTCTCTTATGG
The DNA here is from genome assembly GCA_028555095.1 of Dicrostonyx torquatus. NCBI lineage: Eukaryota > Metazoa > Chordata > Mammalia > Rodentia > Cricetidae > Dicrostonyx > Dicrostonyx torquatus. Next base: position 5,993,418 of record JAQHUG010000005.1, read on the forward strand.
CCAAAGCTTCATGGTGTGGTGCATGTGTTTGCGATGTGTGTGAGCATGTGTGTGAGTGTGGGATTGTGTGTGACATGTGTGTAAGCATATATGTGACTGTATGTGAACATGTATAAGCATGTGTATATGAGCATGTACATGCATATTGTGTGAATGTGTGTATGAGCATATGTGTGTTGGTTTTACTGGTGTCTAGAAACAGGCTTCTAACTGAGGCACGACTGGGTTGGGTGGCTGGAAACCCTAACTAGAGTTTCAGTAGTGCCCGCTCATGTGGGTTTGTTGGATAATGTTAGTGGAGGCAGCAGTGGAGTGTATCATTATTTGCAGATTTAGTAATGAGATTGCTTTTCCACAGACAAGTAGCCAAAAAGAGCATGGAGACAGGATACAGCTCAGTGGTAGAGTATTTGCCTCCTGTACAGGAGACCCTAGGTTCATTCTGCAGCACTGAGAAAAGGTTCCTGGACCATCCGTCAGCCTCTTTGTTTAAATTGTCTGTCACTGGGTACCATCTACCTTAAACACAAGTTCTTACATCAACAAACTCTACAAATGTTTGTATTATATGTATGTTTGTGTGCCTACATGAGTTTATGTGTACCACGTGTGTATAGGTGCCCTTGGAGATTAGAGAACACTGAGTTCCTTGGAAGTGGAGGTTAAGAGGTTGTGAGCCATCTGATTTGACAGTTGAACTCAGGTCCTCTGTAAGAACAGTGTGCACTCTTAACCACTGAGCCATCTCCAATCCCCATGCAGCAGAGTGTTGCTTCTCAGGGCTCAGCAGGGTGGTTCCTCTGCTCTCTGGGGCTCTCTCCAGCCAGACTGAAAGAGCCCCCCCCTTCTGAAGTTTCTCTCTGTGGTCATTTTCCAAGAAGGGGCGCCAACTTATTTACAACATGGCACTTGTCTTGCCATAAGGCAAGCCCCGGTGACCATGAGCTCATCAAACTATCGCTTGTGCTCTATTTGCTAGTGTCTTATTGGCTGGTGCAAGTCACGTGGTGGGCCAGGCAGGAATGTGCAAAGGGATTCATGGGATTTGAGACATGGAGGGCTTGTATCATTGGGGCCATAGATGCCACAGTTCAGCACAGCCATTTTCCCCTTTCTTTCTTGAGGAGTCACCCAAACACTCCACAGAATAGACAGTACAGCAGCCACGGGAGACAGCTGAGCTTGTGGCACGGGAACTTCTGCCTCAGAATGGTGTGCATCTTTCAACTGGGACTTGGTGCTGATGTCCACCTCATGTCCTTGTAGGACTTGCCAGAGGTCACACAAACCCAGGCTCCTCTGCCACTAGTCCTTGTGCTCCTGGCTGTGTGATACTGTCTCTTGCTCATTGGCTTTGGGTGTGACCTCCACTGAGGCCCATCTTGAAGATGAAGCCTCCAAAAGTCCTCAGGTCACTGGTCTTTGCCACAAGGTCGACCTCGATGCAGTCATTTGTCTGTCCCTCTACCCCTCTCCACCTCTCCTCTTCCCTTTGGGTTCTATGTTGGGGCTCAGCAGTCCCAGTCTCACCTTCAGATACCCCCCTTGTCTCCTCTTTAGTGGGGCAGCATGGCATCAGTGAGAAGCGGTGGGCTTGGGTACACATCTTGTCTCTTCAGACGGTTTACCTGCGGCTACCAGTGCACACAGCTGAGTGCAGATGGACCATATTTAGTGTTGAGTTGGAATGAGAAATGCTTCTGATAGGCTCATCTATTAGAACATTCCATCCTCTGGTGGAGCTCTGGGGAACTGAGGGAACCTTTATGGGGTGCAGCCTTGCAGGGGAGGAAGTAAATCCCTAGAGGCGGGCCTTGAGGGTTCATAGCCAGCCCCACTTCCTATTCAGGGCACAGCCAGCTTTCTGCTCCTGCCACAGGCCATGCCTTCCCTGCTGTTAGGAGCTCTAGCCATCTGGAGTCAGAAGCCAAAGTAAACTCTCTCTTCCTTAAGTTGCTCTGGTCATGATGTTTCACAGCAATAATCTGATGCACACGCTATCCTCACATGTGTTTTATATCTGAAACACACGCTATTCTCAATGGTGTTTTATATCTCATGTGCATGCTATCCTCACATGTGTTTTATATCTGATGTACACGCTATCCTCACATGTGTTTTATATCTGATGTACACGCTATCCTCACATGTGTTTTATATCTGATGCACACGCTATCCTCACATGTGTTTTATATCTAATGTACATGCTCTCCTCACATGTGTTTTATATCTGATGCACACGCTATCCTCACATGTGTTTTATATCTGATGCACACGCTATCCTCACATGTGTTTTATATCTGATACACACGCTATTCTCAATGGTGTTTTATATCTGATGCACACGCTNATCCTCACATGTGTTTTATATCTGATACACACGCTATTCTCAATGGTGTTTTATATCTGATGCACACGCTATCCTCACATGTGTTTTATATCTGAAGCACATGCTATCCTCACATGTGTTTTAGATCTGATGCACACGCTATCCTCACATGTGTTTTATATCTGAAGCACACGCTATCCTCACATGTGTTTTATATCTGATGCACACGCTATCCTCACATGTCTGTGCTCTTCTGTTTTCCAGGAACCATCCTCGTGTCTCACCTTGGCACAAAGCCTCTTCATCCTATGTTTGGACAGGAGGCAAACTGCAAGGTCGGCATTTGTGAGAGACGCTGAGAATCTGCGTGGAGTGGCTGGAAGCTCCATCCTCTCCTCCTCTCCCAACAACCTCAGTGCAAGTAAGATCACACCCCCTTGTACTGCATGCGGAGACAGACGACAGACAAGCTCAGGAGTCCCAGGACACCAAACTCATCTGCCTCTCTGGAGGAGAACTGCTATGGAACGTGGCTTTTCCGAAGCACAGAGTATTCATTGTGTTCACACTGCTGGTGACATACGGTGACGATAATTCTGAGTGTCTGCATGTGGAGTGGAGGAGCCAGCGAGGCTCCGGTGGAATGCTCACCTTCAGCAGGGCTCTGCTGGCTTGGGGACCGCTGATTTCGTTCTGCAGATTGGAAAACCACTAGGGGATCTATTTTGCTGCCACCTTTCTGGGATTAAGTGGTGCAGAGCTGAAACCCTGGGGCCCTTTCTCTGCTGTCATTGAAGTTATCCCAAGAGTCACTTCCTCTGTTCTCTCAGGTCTGGGCATCTGCAAGATGGTGAGTCAGAGGTGTGGTGGCTGTAACTCTGCTCCTGATGGTTTGTGCACATGGGGAGATACAGATGTCCCCAGAATCCAGTACTCAGTTGTTTTTATGTAACTCCAGTAGTCGACTCCATCAGCCTGTACTTACAAAACGAGGCTACATAGTCCTATTTATAGCAACAGCATTACCAGCCAGAAATTGATCATCCACAGAGTGACTACTGGTTATTTCTGGAGTATCTGAGGTCGGACCCCACAAACAAGGGTGAGAATGTGGTCACCGTGCCTGCATCTTTTCTGACCTCCCTGCTTTGCCTCCTGTGTGGCACCTCCATTTTCAGCTGCCTCCACAGGGGCCAGACAGCTCTTCTAATCCTGAGGGGCCCAAACCCCCAGGCCACTGAGCAGCACCGCCAGGCCCCACACCTCGCACATTCTCCTTGAGCTTTTGACTTGGTTCCCATAGTCCGCTCACAGTCGGTGAGCCCTCAGGAGAGACAGTGCTTGTGGACAGCTTCCGGCCTTGACGTCTCAAACAGTGGAAGCTTGAAACCTAACACAGGGAAGGGTGGAAAAGGAGTTAGGCATGTCCAGCCAGGCTCAGGAGATCACCGAGGGGCACCTACTGCAAATCAGCTTGAGCAAAAGTGGCATTTGTTTGGCGGTGAACCAAGACGTCCCAGGTAGCAAGTCACCAGGATGGAAGAGCTGTAGGAAGCAGGGCTGCAGTGGTGGGTCCACCCACTGCACCCACTCCTCCCTGCCTTCCCTCCTTCCTTTCGCCCTTCTACTCCTCTTCTCCCTCTACAGTTTCTGTCCCTACAGACAGCCCCTCTCCACACACCCAGGGATTGATGCATGATCTCTTGCTCAGCACCGCTATGGTCACATATAGATGTGAAACTCAAGGCCAGACTACAAGCTGCCTTGCTTTGATTGTCAGCTGATGTCCCTGTGGGAGGACTGTGCCTTTGGTTGGCTACACTAGCATCAGATATGGCTTCTGCTGGCTGGGGTGAGTCAGTGACTGCAGTGTAGTCAGTATCCCACGACCAATGTCTGCTTTCTTGGTTTCTGCACTTGCCACATCTTACCTGATTCCTGCATGGAAATGACATGGCTATGTGTTCTCCATTTCCTAGTTGTCAGGAGAAAGTGGGGGCCATTGACATAAGGTGGGTGGCCCAGAAGGTAGCTTCTGCGTGTCAATTGCTCGAAGAACACATGGGCCTTTTGCCTGTCAGTGTGGCTGACACTACACCAGTGGGCCATGTTTGCCCCACCTCTTTCTGATTCAGACACACCAAGGTTCTGAGATGAACGCCTTTAAATTTACCTTCTGTAAGAGCACACCAAGAGCTGAAAGGGGCCCCTCCCCTTCCTCTTCTGCTTCAGTCCTCCCAGGTGCAGGACAAAGGCTAGGTGCCCACAGGAAAGGCTGAGCTGTTCCTGGCTATTTCCAGTAAGCAGAGTTGGTCCAGCCAAGGCCCTGATCTCCAGGGTACCAGGACACCCCTCTTCCAGCTGGGCCTCTCTGCCTGCTACCTTGGCCTCTCTGCGGCTTCCACGTCTCTCCCAGGCTGGTGGAAGGCACTCTAGGGTGTGGGAGAGCCCAGAGACAGTTCATCGCCATCTCACTCAAAGGCTTGCTCCGCTCTGAAGCTCTCTTCTCTCTAGACTCAAGCCTTTGGAAACAGCAGCCCTGTGTCTTTAGTCCCCCCACATCTTGGGGCCATTCCTTTTCTGAAACAAAGTGAAAGCTGCTTGCTAGGGGAACCAGCAGAGACTAGAGAGTGGGTGGTGTTCCCATGGTGTTATCAAGCCTCTGCGACTCTTTCCTGGGGTCAGTGAGGGTGGCTTAGCCTCAGGATCTTGCTGAGCCTGGGAGCCAGCTGGAAGCGGTTTCATTGAGAGCCAGGACAGAGAAAGTTGGCTTACCTCTCTTCCTTTCCTGTGCCTCCTTCTCTCTAGAACTTTCTTCTTGCGAGAGGTGAAGGGAAGAGATAAACAAAAAAGGAAGGTGCGCCTGGCTGCACAGGTAGGTCAGAACTCCTTGGCTCAGTCTGTGCGTGCCATCCCCGCTTCCCTGCAGTTTGCATGGCAGTAATGTGCCCTTGGAGGAGTGACAGTCTACGAAGCTCCTTGTTTTCAGGGTGTCACAGCCTTCCCAGGCCTGCCACCTCCGTGTGAGGAACTTCCCTGGAGTCAGACCTATCAGGGACCTCACCGGGAGGGGAGGAGGTACTCTTCCACAGGCAGAGGAGTGCTGCCTCCTCAAGCGTGTGAGAGCATGCCTGTCAGTGGCAGCAGCCCCACAGCTAATTGGGGGGTTTTGTCTGAGAAATGTCAGCAGAACCTGTTGAGTCCTATTAGAAGCCATCGAGAGTGACAAATGACTGACGATCTCCACGCTTAATCTCTGCTTACCCCTGAGGCTTGATCAGGAGCCTCCCCCTGGGCAGGGAGTGGGCTCTGCCAGGGAAGGCAACTGGCCATCCTCCAGACTAGAGGGAGTGGGGACACATAACGCAGCCACAGCTGGACAAAAATGCAGCTTGGGAGGGCTTGCATTTTCTGCAAATGCATGCAGCTTTTCAGGGTCTGCAGGAGCCTGGGAGGTTCCTGGCAGGGCATCACAGGTGCCACTCTTTGGTTCCAGTCATTATGTACTGGAGACTAGTCCTGGGTCCCTCCTGAATCTTCCTTTTGGGCATAAGTGACAGATACCAAATGTACATATTAAAGTTACACGAGACAGCATGACGCCAGGTGGGCAGAGCTGCAGGAGACAGGATGTGCAGCTCCCGTCCCTCTGCCCTTGGGCTACATTTCCTTTTCTTTCTTCACTGTCCTGCTTTACATGAGCTGCTTTCCCAGTTGGCACTGGCTAATTTAGTGCGGGTCACAGGCCTGGCGTGGGCACAAACTCGGGGCAGATGAGGAGTTTAGCACTAAGCTCCAGGCTGGTGAGCCTTGCTAGGCTTCATTCAGTCCTAGGCTCTCCACTTGAAACCAAGCCCCCCCCCCCTCTTGCCCATCTGGCAGCCATCAGGCCATTCCTGAATGGCCCTGAAGGCCTAATGAATGGGACCAGTCCCAGTTCCAGTGTTAATTCTATGGTGGGGCCTGTTTTCCTTTATCTCTCTGAGGAGCAGATCTGAAGCTTAGGTTTTTTAGGAACAGGGTGTCACACAGTTTGGAAACGCCTGCCAAGCATCTCTCCAGCTGAAGGCAGATAGGGAAATGGACCCTGCTGTGGCTTAGAAGCATTTATCAGCATTCTGAGGAAGATAAGCGGGAGATCTGAAGGGAAGTCTTCCGGAAACATTGGTAATTTGTCTTCTCTGGTCAGATTATTTGTTCTTTCTACCAAGTGTGTATGCCTCTATCCAGAGTCCAGGCTGGAATGGGACTCCTGGGTTCCTAGTCAGAGGCCAAGTAAAGATTTGCTGCGGGCGTGCATTCATCCTGTGCAGGCTTGAGAGCTGGAAGGGTGACAAAGGGCAGGCATTCTCTCTCTGGAGACCAGCACACAGCCTAAAAGGCACCCGTAGACTTGATAATTTTATTTTAATTTATTTTTATATGTATGGGTATTTTGCCTGCATGTATGTTAGTATACAATGGGCATGCAGTACCCACAGAAGCTGTAAGAGGGCATCAGATTCCCTAGACTGGAGTTACAGAAGACTGTGAGCTGCCATGTGGGTGCTGGGAATTGAACCTATGTCCTATGGAAGAGCAGTGAGTGCTCTAAACCACTGACTCATCTCTCCAGTCCCAGAAGTTCTTTGAAATACATCTATAATCCCCCTACTGACACCAGGTTAAGGGCAGGGATTTATATTTGCAAAATGTCCATGGGCTACCGGGTTTGCATCTGATTCAAGTCCTGTGTTGAGGTATGGGTGGGGCTGGGAAGACCCAGATTTGGAATATTTATTGCACCATCTTCTCTAGCTGCCTACCTCAGCATACAGGGCCCAAAAAATGTTGACTTCCCCCGCCCTTCCAAATGGGGCAGATTTGGCAAAGTGGCCTGAATTAGCAACGAGTCGGGATGTACCATCCTTGCTTCCCTAGGTGCTGGAGCCAACTTCTCTTCTGTTCGTCACTGCATCCAGCCTGCTGCTTCCTTACTTCAGAATAAAGCAAACAGCTTCTGCAACTGGATGCCTGAAACTCAAGTCTGATCTTTCTGCATATATCTAGGCACGCTCACCCCTGGGCTTATGGGGAGTCTATACAAACCCATCATGCCTTGAAAATATTCTAAGACAAAATGCATATATTATACCTACTCTATCAGACAACAGTACAAACTTGTGCTCAGTTGGCTAAAGTCACCTACTGGAGTATCTCACAGGGTACCTGTATCCAAAAATACTAGCCCCTAAGTCCCCTGTAGAGGGTTGCCTGTCAGTGCCTATGGTTACATATGCCCAGGAACAGCTGCCACCTAGCATCTAGAGATGTTACCTAGCATCTAGGTGTTGAACCAACACCCTAGCAAAATCCAAAGAGAGAGTATGGTTCCTACTGAATGCAGAGCTTTGACAAGATCGCAAAGTTGAAAAGTCATCAATCACACAGGTTCCCATCTCTACATATGAGCATACCCACAAATGTGTATGGACGCATGTGTGTGCATATATAACCATCCTTTCTCTCTTTTCCTCCCAGAGTATCTTCTAGGCATTTGAATTTGGAATCCTGACTGTCTCTCTAGGGTTGCTGTGAAGATTTAAGAAACTGATATATGGGGCTACTGATGCGTGGTACACAGTAGTACTGATGTGTGGTACACAGTAATACCGATGCGTGGGTACACAGTAGTACCGATGCGTGGTACACAGTAGTACCGATGTGTGGGTACACAGTAGTACCAATGCGTGGTACACAGTAATACTGATGCGTGGTACAAAGTAGTACCGATGCATGGTACACAGTGATACCAATGAGTGGTACACAGTAATACCGATGCGTGGGTACACAGTAGTACTGATACATGGTACACAGTAGTACCGATGAGGGGTACACAGTAGTACTGATGCATAGTACACAGTAGTACTGATGCGTGGTACACAGTAGTACCGATGTGTGGTACACAGTAGTAATCATGGGTACACTGAAGTAATCCTGAACTCTTGCTTCTTTGGTACTAGAGGAGTCTCCTTCAATCCCAGGGCATTTTATTGTTTGGGGCTGGGCGCCACCTGGTGGCTGCTCTCTACTCTCACTTAGGACCCTTGGATGTGAGGCCCCTTTCCTTGGCCCCCTTGCCCTCCTTCTACACCCAACAGGGCAAGAATGCCCTAGGTGAGGGCTGGGAACAAACTTGCCACTTCCCTCACCACTTCCTTCCTGACCTTGGAGAGGCTGGGGTCAGGTCTGGAAATGGGAAGTGGGGCTTGGCACTGAGTGAGGATAGAGGTCAGCCATTTCTTGGGGGGCATGGCTGGGATTCTGTGGCGTGGGCCTCTCCTCTTAGACGCCCTGACCCTAGGGTCCCCAAAGCCAGGTCCACCTGTCACAGATGGTCCAGCAGACACCCACAGAGATCCCCAGGCTCTTATGAGGTAATTTTATTTCTTCTCATTTTAGGTAAAAATAGTAAATACAAGATAATCTTAATAAAGGTAAAAATACATTATTTGGATTTTGTCGTTTCTAAACAATGACAACTTTTCTCTACAGTACAATTTTTGATTTAGTGTTTTTAAACTTTTTTTTAAATAAACAAATAAAACTATTTAGCTAGTAGGCTATCTGGGTTCTCATCTGGCACTTAAGAATAGGTCACAGGCCACCTCCCGGTTTGGTTGTGTGTATATGTGGCGGGGAGGAATGAGAAGGGACTCACAGGATGGGGAGGGTTGACTTCCCAGGACACAGCTGGAGTCCTGAGTGGGGTGGGAGGGCACATATGTGCATCCAAGATGGCCTTTCCCTGCCTTGACCACTGAGGCTGGATGGGAGGTCTCCTGTCTGTCTGATGGCACTTCCTCCCTCCTTGAGGAAGCTGTTCTCTCCCAACAGCCTAGTCTCACAATCCTGGACCCAGGCAGGTCTTGGGCTAAGATGTCAGCCACATGCCCAGGACAGAGCCAGTGGATCCCCTTGTATACTAGGGGAGTGGAGTGGAACCCCTTCCCAACAGGGCTGTGACTGGGACATCAGCCCGGCTTTGGAATGCTGGTAGAAGTCACAGGTGCCCATCAGGCCTAAATGTCCTTGCCCTTGTTCACCCGCAGGTGGTCTTTATTTAAGTTCTTCCCAAATTTCTCACTGAGCTGTTGGATCAGGTCTGCTAGCTCGCCCGTAGCTTGTGACTTCTCTTCGAGAAGCTCATAGCGAAGGCTGGAGATGTCTTGCTTGATTTCCTTGAGTTCACCTGCAAGGACAGAAGAGGGTTCCTGGGATGAGCATGCAGAAGGAAGGCAGTGCTCTGCTCTGGGAGCAGGTCCAGCCCTCTGGGGTGGGGGTGGGGGTGCTGGGATCATGAAGGTCCTTGTGCCCACAGACCTCCAGAGAACAAAAGTGCCACCCAGCTGACTTCCCACTATGCACTTACAGCCCCTCCTCCCATTCTTGGAAAGCCTCTCCCTTCACAGCTTGGAGAGGTGGAGTTCAGGGCTGCAAAATTTCTGGCAACTGTTTCACACACTGCTGGCTCCAGTGTTGGTCTCAGAGCAATTACAGGTAGATGTCAAGAGTGACCAAGACGCTCGTTAGCCGGAACATTCACCTTCGGGACGCTCTGTTTGACTCTGTGGACACCTGTACCTGAGAGCCAGGCTCTATACGACACAGCCCCGGGGCTGGCCAGCTGCAGGGAGCAGCTTCAGTCTGTTCTTAGAAGCAATCTGACCTCCCCAGTTCGAGCCTCCCTGATGCCTGCAGCTGCCTCCCCAATAGGGGACCACCAAGCAATCACTTTCATTTTCTGTTTCCATAGTAACCCACATGGTTAGAAGCCCATGGGGTCTGACCTCTGGGAATCTCTTTATTAAGCACAAAGGGGAGTAGAAGGCTCTTTCCTCATATTCTAGACACCAGGAATCCATTGCTTATGGGAATACTGTTTCTATTGCCTACACGGGTGTGCTTAAATATATAAAGTGCAGAGATCTTATACACACTATTCTTATTAGGGGGCTTCATGAAACCCCAGGTTCATGGTATCATTTAAGTTACAATGATATCGGGGCACCTACCCACAAATTGTGTATCAGTTACCTTCATGTCTGCCACAGCCACACATCCATAAGGCTAGGTGACATGGCACCCGGTGATCTCATAATTGGGGCTCACAAGGGAGAGGTAAAGTAAGCGGGCTGCCGCCCAGCCTCAGATCTGCTTGCTTAGCAGCTAGATAGGGCACTGCTGCTTTTCAGACTATGCTGGGTACCCCCAAGATGAGGCAAAGTGTCACTTATCAGCGGGGCTCTTTTGGTAGCCCTTGTGGTCCCAGTGAGGGGAGGCAGAGCATCTCCAGTCATGGACAAGGGTAGCAAAGATTTATCCTGGGTGTTGCATGAGTAATGACCCGGTGTAAGGCATCTGCCTCTCACTTAAGAATCCTTGCAGAAAACAGACTGAATAATAACTGTGACAGTGGGAGTGATCTAGATGGGAACCACCTGACGTTATCTAAGATGGAGACTGCAGGCTCTGCCACAGATGCAGGGATGCATCTGGCTGTCATCTGTGCACCTTAATCAGCGGGTACCAAAGAGGATGTCCTCAGAGAAACACAGCTCTTGTTAGATTCTCAGAACTCAGAACAGAGGCAGGGTGTGCATTTGGGGCTGAGCTAGTAGCAGATTCTGGAAATGGGATTTTGTATACATGCCCACACAGGAGGGCACAAATGGTGGGCTCCTAGGCTCTCCTGAATTCAAGGCGCTGGAAGCCATCACTGTGAGTGGCAGACACCTCCATGATGTCCATATTATCATTACAGGTGTTGGACTGAGGGTGAGTCATGTTACACAGCGAACAGGAACTAAGGTGACATGTGGAATCATGTGCTAACCAGCTGGCTTTACGAGAGTCCCCTGGATGGTCCAGGAGCCAATCTAATCATGGCGTTCTTAGGAAAGGAGGAGGTAAGGCGGAGGCGGGTCACGGTGGAGACTGTGAGAGGTGGGTCAAGTGTGGAGACCCCAGGGTGGAGCAGCTGCAGCAGGGAAATGAAGACCTTGGTCTCCCAGCCTCATGGTGAGTATCTGCTCACATTGAAGAGCAAAGAGTCCCCCAGAAAGGACACAGAACCCCAACACCATCACAGTCTCAGCCCTGAGAGAACCATGCTTGACCTGTGGAATCAGAATGAAATGGCCTGGGGCCCCCACGTACCTTCGTTGACCTCGTCGTTTTCTCTGTCCACCTGGGCCTTCAGCACATATCGCTTTATGAGCCGTTTCATGATTTTCTAAAATGAGAAGCACAGGCGGGCTCAGGGGCGGGGGGGCAGCCAGCAAGGACTCCTTCCCTCATGCACCCGGAGGCAGCACAGAGTGCTAGCAGGACGGTGCCTCTCTCCCAGGGTGCTCTGCCCAGTGGAGGGCCTGGCAGAGCTCTACTTAGCCTCCATACTCCCCAGGAGGTGAGAACAGGAGAAGCCAAGCCAAGGAGAGAGGGAACCTTGAATACATGGCTCTGCATGAGGCCCTAAGCCCACTTTAGCCCTGGCCAGACAGGGAATGCTGGGAAATCTTAGCAGGTCAGCTCAGGTAATTGCAGGCCTTAAGAGGTGACAGTGTGCTGATCATGGCAGCGGCCAGGACCAAGTAGAGGAAGTCGATCGCGTCTCGAAGAGTTGCTGCCAGCGTCCGTCAACCTCACTCTCAGCTGGGCCTCTGGGCTGTGATGGAGAGACCACTTCCCCAGACACCCCCAGGTCTGACCCTGCACCCCCAGTAATGGTGCAGCAGGGACTTTGGCCCCAGCTTCCCGACAGCAGGTTAAGTATTCCTTACTGAAGAAAGCTTGAACCACACTGAGGGGACACCAAGAATAGTGCCAAGTGTCAGGAAGCCCTGAGGAGCTGAACTTTGGATTTTGCCAGCTAGTTGTTCCAGGGTTCCTGTGAAATCACAGAGTTTAAAAATACTCTGAAAGCTGAGATTTCTGAGCAGCATGGAAGAGGGGCCAGGGTTCCCTGCTGCCGCTGTTGCTCTAGCCAGTGGTCCATTCACCTGCTCATACTCAGAATCAGGAGGATAAGGCAGCGTCTTTGAGAGTTCAGACACTTGCAGTGGACCTGGGTTCAGTCCTAACTTCTCCCTCACCACAGAGAAATGGGATTGAGTGGCATGCATGGTGCTAGAGGCATCAACAAATTTCCTGTCAGCTGATGGTTCTCTTCATGCCCTCCGCCGGGACTGCCTAACCAAGGAGCTGTCTCCAGATTGTGGTCCAAAGACTTTACATGTCCTGAGCTAAGTTTTTCACCCATGGCCCTGGTGTGCTTAGGCCAGTGAGTCCTCCTTTGCTTGAGCCTGTGGGCCCTCTTCCCCATGGCTCCATGGTTTGGGTGCTGGGAACAGCTCATTAGCAAGCTGTCCCGTTTGTCCTCAGATGGTGGGTATTAGCACAGCAGTGTCTGAAATGAGGCCCGACCTTTCCTCTGGGACATTCTTCTAGTCTAGAAAGCAGGTTTTCTACATCACAGGAATGTGTACCCACTCCTTGGTACCTTCAAAGGAGAAACAAGCCAAACAAACACAAAAATAAAACTACCCTTAACCGGTTCTCTCAGAAGAGAATGGCAGTACCTTTTAGTCTAAGGAATTAAGAACGTTCGTCTGTTCCACATTTTAAGGTCAATCCGAGAGAAAGGGAGAGCAAGTTAAAGTTAGTTGCCTTTCAAGGCAAACCTCAGTAGTTAAGTGTCCCTGCTGGGTGCACTCCTGTAAGCCTGAACTGCCAACACTTCGGTGTCTGAGACAAGAGGATAGTAAGTTCCTGGACCAGCTCCAGGTCTGGACGGTGAGAGCCTGTCTCGGTGAAGCAAGCCAATGGTTTCTCCACTTCAGGTCTCATGAGTGAAGAACTCTAGCTATTCATAGTGCAAGAGGACAAGGCAGAGCCTGAAAGGAAGGGTGTGTGTGTGAAGGATACCTCTTAGTGGTGCAGCAGCCACCACAGTCTGCCTAGTTAGTAGTGAGTACCCACTGAGCTTCCGATTAGGTCCCACAATCAAACCGAGTCCTCTAAAACCAACCCAAGGGCTATGCTTATGACACTCTAGCACGTTTGCCAAGATCTGTTTTGAGATCTGTTTTGGTGAGATCCAGTTCTTCCATGCATCTTCCAGGAGGAGGAAGCAGAAGAGGAAGAGGAGGAGGAAGAGGAGGAGGAAGCAGAAGCAACTTAGACATGCACGCTACACCTTACAGACTGTAGTATATCAGTCTCATTCACAAAAAATGAGCACACTCAATCTCTCCAGAAACTCAGGGAGGACTTGTAGGCTCAGGGAGTGAGGAACTCTCTAAGGCCACCCAGATGAGGAGAAGGGGAGTGCAAGGTTTAGGTTTAGCCAAAATGGAACCCAGACCTACATTAAAAGGTTAATTAATTTCCTGACGGTTTGGGGAGTGAGACGCATTGTTCATGACCAGATCCCATTAGGCTGGGCTGCCTCGGCACCTCTTTAACTCAGGAAGCAGCCTTACTAGGTGTCAGCAAATGGGCAACCTCCCAGTGCCTACTGCAGAGGGAAAGAGTCGCTGGTCCCAGATTCTTTGGAACTGAATACACATGGCCTATTCTTGGTTATTTAAGTGCTCAATCTGAGTGGGGTTTCTGTGGTCTTTGGGTTCAAAGGGTAGAAAATCAAAGATTTGCTTTGAAGTCCTCAGTATATATTAGGGTTATAGAGGCTTCATGTACAAACTGATGGAGATGAGAATGACAGACATGAGGGGGCCCTAGAGACTGTGTCCTCATGGGACTGAGCTTCTCTGGTCTGTACGTGGTAGACAACATGGGATCTGCAATGACAAGATGCTGGGGTTGCCACCAGAAAGCGTAAAATGGTTGGAGGGTATTCTCCTTGACATGGCGATCAGAAGGTTCTGGGGAAGATGGTCATGAAAAGCTTCCTTATGTGTGTGTGTGGGGGGGAGTGGAGTGGGGAGTGGAGGGGTCGCTGGTTTGTGTTGATTTGTAGACAGTTCCTTGTTTTCTCCCATGGAGTCCTTTGACTTATGAAGTCGTCCCCCTATACCCTCTATAACCCTCCTCCGCTCCTGGCCCTGGCCCAGGCCTTTAGCTAGCAGCAGAGGTGAGGATATTTAGTGAGAATATCCTCACTAAATCAAGTCAAGTGGATGTAAATGGGATGCACAATGAGCAAGAATGGGTCGTCCCAGAGACTTGAACCAGGCACAAGGTACAGACTTCCCCAGCACAGACTCCTGGGGTCAGTGGCCTTTGAATGCTGGTGGAAGGGGACACAATCCTTATTCCCTGGGGGCTAGTGCTCTTCTGTGTTACCAAGGGGTCAAGAACACAGCCAAGGAAGAGAGCATATGCTTTATCCTGGAAAGAGGTGAGTGAGGTAGAGCCAGATGGAAGCGGTGTTGCCCTCCAGAAACAGAAAAGCGGGAGCTTTGGGAGGGTGGACAAAACGGAGTTCAGTGGGGGCCACACAGGCCGGTAAGGCTTGTGAGACACTGGCTCTAAGGAAGCTGCATGGGCAACTTGTCTGTGACATCTGTTGGCTCTGTCTCACAGCAAAGGCCAGCTAGAAGATGCCACCCCTAGAGGACGCCACGTGTGGAGTCACATGTCTGTAATTCCAGCACTTGTCAAGTGGAGGCTGGAGGGACAGGAGGTTCAAGGCAAGCCTTAGCTACATAGTAAGTTCAAAATTAGCCTGGGCTACATGAGGCCCTATCTCAAACAAAACAAAACAAAACAACCAAACTACTACCCTCAAATAACAACAACAAAATTAATCCCCTCCCTCCAAAACAACCCACTGTCAGGAACCCACTATGTTGGAAGACTGAGGTCTGTTTGGATGTGGACTGTGCTGGACTCTACCACGTATTTAGGATGCAGCTTGTGTGTTCCCCTCAGAGTGTGTATGTAGGTTCTGTACCCCTAGCCGACTCTTGGAACAGGCCACAGGCAGCTCTGAGAGGGGGTGCACTTAGCCCTCTCATCCATGTCCTGATTTTAGTTTGGGCTCTCGGGCATGGGAGCCAGGTTGGAAAAGACCTAACTAACCAAGCAGCCAGTGCTGAGGGAACTAGTAAACCAGACTCCAGGTGGCTGCTCCAGTCTGCAGGAACCGCCTTTCCCCACCTCACAAAGCAAAAGGGCTGAGAAGATTAAAACAGCCCACCATGGGACTCCCAAGGAAGAGACAGAGGGAGCCAGGCTCAGGGACCCTGTGACAGAGCAAAGTGTGCCCTGTGATTTCACAGGATTTCTGCAGATGACCACAGTTTACAAGGTGGACAGAACACATTGACAGTGAGCTGATTGCTCTGGGGAAGGCAGGGGAGGGGCAATGGACTGAAGGCTGCAGGTTCTCTGCCCATTAAACGGTTGTGCATCAGAAGTACACAGCCCGGAAAGGTCCCCAGTGGGCCCCAAAGCAGGAAGACAGCCTCAGGTCACCCTCAAATCCAGCCTTTGGCTTTGTGCATTACTGCTGGCAAAAGGACACTGATCCAGGCCCCTCCCAGGCCACATCCTCACCTTGGGCTTGGGGGTTTTGACAGATACCATACTAGAGACCACCAAGCCCTGGCAAGGCAGGGACTGAGGGGACTCTAAGGAATCACCAGAATGACAGGCCAGTGCCTGGGTGGTGCGTTGTGGTGAGAGAGAAGTGCCCAGAGAATCAGCTGGGTCACCACCAGCTGTGAGGCCTCAGCCAAGGAGAATTAGTTCTGTTATCTGTTAAATTTGCTGGCATCTGGGGGTGAAGGACAGACACCACTAGTGTCTAGACTGCTTCCAGATGACTTCTGGGGTCATCTCAAGGTTAATTTAGATCCCGAATAGATGGCTCAGAAAGATACCTAGACACATAGCCAGCTGGTCCAGAGTGACCAGGTACAAAAAGCAGGGTGTTCTCAGTCCCACTGCTGTCCCTCAGTCCCCATTCCCAATGCCTTCCTGCTTTTCTGTGAGGGCTACTTGACTAAGTAGCCTGGAGCTTTTGACCAGAAATACAGGGAACAAAGCTTCCCAAAGTCATCCCTAGCCTGAGGCTGCAAACCAGCCAGCAGCTGACAGCACAGCAGGGGTTTCTGGGAGATCTAAGGCAGGATGACTGAGATTGTGGTGCTGGTAGGCAGACAGGGACAGCTGTGAGGTTGATTGCCATTCATCTGGGCACAGGACAGTCACAGGCAATCATTCTTCCTTTATCTCAGTAGCCGGTTCTGTCCAAGATCAGGGGTTTCTATTAGAAGTTGCTATCTGTTCTGTGACACACAAAATCTGTGCTCTCCTCTGAGAAGCTGAGGAATGGGAGCCCTCCCCTGGCTGAGGATTTAGCCTGTGAAACAGCTCAAAGCAGACCAAACAGGGCAGTTCCGATTCTGTGCATGATTAATTCCAAGATTTGCCCATTGCCAAATTTGAGCTCATGTCATCTGTTAAGACTTAAGTGTTTTCAAGGATGAGCTATTTCTTAATTGAACAATTAAATCCTCTCCAGTGCGTAGCTGGCTTCTGAAACTCAGGCAAGGAGATTCAACCAGGGGCCTGTGTCCGGAAGACGCCAGGTCTATAGCGGTGCCCCGTGGGAAGGTGGCACCAGGGACATGTCACCTTCTCACCTCAGCCCAAAGTGATACCCAGGAAAACATCACATTACAGCCAGAAGAAATTATGGACAAGGGGAGGAAAAGAATGCCCTGTGTGTTCCAACAGCTAAGTGGTAGTAGCCATTCATCACTGGAGCGGAGTCAGTCCTGGTTTCCAGAAGGCCTATGAGGATTGCACGCATTAGAGGGCTCCCCCAAAGTTTTGTAACAAGCATCTCTGCATCTAAATACAGGTTCAGTGGTGATCCTAAGATCCACCTGGCCACTAAGGGCACACTGGGAGTCATGTAGGTACTACTCCTCTTGTCCCCACCCAGCATCAGGTCCAGTGATGTGCACTGCATTAGCTCTGCCCCATTGCCCACTCACACACCCCAGCTGAAATAGCTATCCCTTAGATCTGAACGACAGACATATCGTGCCTCCTCCTGCTGGTGTCTGCCCGGTCACTGATGCTGAGTACAGTGTAATCAAGTCTGTCCTCTGCCAAGTTACCCCCCACCCCTGGACCTTAGAGAACACTGGATACTATTGCCATCCTGAGAGAATCGTAGGGCTCTGCCTTCCTTCTGACCTTATCTTCTGCTCTCTCCTGCAGCTTGAGACCTTTGTGATTCTCCACCTTTACCAGGAAGGCCCCATGGCTGTCTCCTTTACCTGGCTGAGGTCTTGGCCAACTCTCCTCTCCATGAAGATGTACCCCCCACCCCAGCCAGACCTTCCTGGTTTTCTCTAGTTTTAACCTTATTCTTTACTTCTTGGGATTTCTATCAGCTTGATGCAGTATACTACCTATGTGTTTATTATTTCTCTCTCCCGCTGAGTAGCCTGGAGGTGCCACCGGGGTAGGAGCCCTGCCATCCCCAGCAGATGGCACAGTACCTGGCATACAGCAGACACTCTGAAGGAAGCTGTGATCTGTGTTCCCACAGCCAAGTAACTGCCACCTTAGCAGCGTCTACTTCTGCCCACACATAGGTAAGGAGAGGTAGTTACCTGGTATCTGGTGGGTTTGCTGAAAGTGTTGTTTGATGTCAGGTTTTCGGAATTCCTCATGCCAGCCTGGTAGCGGGCCTTCTAAATCAAAGAAAGAAGGATGCATACATTCATGGCAGGGCCTGGAGTAATATCTGGACACAGAGGCAGTCTGTAGGGAACCTTCTGGGAAAGGATTTGGAAATGGTTTGACTGCCTAGAATGTTGCTCCTGGGAACTGAGTTTCTGTAGGGCGGCCAAAGGAAATGACTGTTGCTGGCCCATTTGGTCTAGGAAGCCCTGGGCTTTGTGTCTTTCTTCTAGAAGACCTCAGAGGTTTTGCTCTAATAAACGCTGAGACCTCAGAGGTGGCAGGGAGTGCAGGGAGCGCTGTCCTCAGATCATCCTCTGGCTACTTTCTGTAAAGAGCCATCTGCCTCCACATGCTCTGGAGCCGTGGTTCTCAACCTGTGGGTCAGGACCCCGGGGCAGGGGTCAAACAGCTCTTTCACAGGGGCCACCTAAGAGCATCTGCATATCAGATATTGACATTATTACAATTCATAACAGTAGCAAAATTACAGTTATGAAGTAGCAATGAAGTAATTAATGGCAGGGGGTCACCACAGCATGAGGACCTGTGTTAAAGGGTCACAGTGTTAGGAGAGGAAGGTTGGGGACCACTGCTGTAGGGATTCCCTTCTGCTGGGGTCATGTCTCTCCAGGCAGCAGGCAGCTTGCTGAACTGAAGGCATCTCTAAGGGACTTTGGGACATTCTGCTGGGTGGCGCTTTGCTAGGGTGCCTGGTAGATTCAGCAAGGTGATGGCTCATTGTAGCACCTACGCTGGCTGGCTGGCTTTGTGCCAGGGCTGGCTATTGGAAGGAAGGAGTCAAGCACATGGCCCCAGCCACACTCCCCCCCCGCCCCGCCCATGACCAGATGTTACCTACCCTGAATTTGGAGTTCAGCATGCCCATTTCCAGGTCGTTTTCACAGCTTTTGGCCTTAGATTTGCAGAGCTTTATGAGGCACATCTTGATTCTCATTATGAGATAGTAGAAGGATTTAGGGCTTGGCACTAGGTTAAAAGGAGCAGGCAGAGTCCTTCCTTCATCGAAGTAAGAAAGCCAGAGCTTCGCTCGAGCGAACTTCCACTCCACGTCCGCATCTTCCTGTGGAACAAGGGAATCAGTTACACACCGGGGGCCACAGCTTAATGTCTGAGCAGGGTGTGAACAGGGTCAAATCTACAGTGTATGAGTGGCTCGCTGGTCAGGACTGGCGTGCTGTGGGTGTGCACCCCCATCTGTGATGGCACAGGCCAGGAGCATCTCTAAGGCCATGTGCGGCATCACTTTTAACACTCACTACTTGCCTTGGTGTTCATGGTGGAAAATCCCCTCCCCCACTCCACCGGTGCCTTCACCAGTGTCCCCATGCCCCACCCATGATATGCGCTCCCATTCCACCTATGACTTCACCAATGTTCCCATGCCCCAGCCATGATATGCGCCCCCACTCCACCGGTACCTTCATCAGTGTCCCCACGCCCCAGCCATGATATGCGCCCCCACTCCACCTGTGACTTCACCAATGTTCCCATGCCCCAGCCATGATGTGCACCCCCACTCCACCTGTGACTTCACCAGTGTCCCCACGCCCCAGCCATGATATGCCCCTTCCCCACCAGTGCCTTCACCAGTGTGCCCACTGGCAGCTCCTAAGAACTGTCTTCACTGCAGTTTCAGCCTTCTGTCCGCTGACTTCACAGTTCTGGCCACTACAGCGTCAAGTTAGTCATCCCCTAAAGGAGAATCCCCCAGAAATGTACTATGAGCCTCAGGCAATGCGGTGTAGAGACATCCATATCTGGTTTAAAAATCTCTCACTAATGATGTGACTTGAGCTTGTGAATCCAGAGTGTGGTAACACTTGCCTCCTCCATGTTGTCCTGAAGCAGGCGTCAAGTGCACACTTGTTTGCACAGGCAGTGGCTACACACCAAGGCACTGTGAGCCCAGCAAGGATACACCTATAGTCGGCTGGGACGGACTACTAGGCTGTAAGTCCATGAACAGTGGGCACCCTTTGCTTTCTACCGCTGAAGCCCCACATGTGACCTGTGTACACTGGACACAACAGATGGATCTTGTAGACTATGAACTTGGTGAGGAGGGGGTCACCCCTGGTGTAACAGGGAGACTGGAAATGAGAAGGCTGGCATATGGGTAAGAATCCTGGCCACGGTCTTCACCAGCGATGAAACTATGGTATCCGACTTAGCCATTCTGGCCTCAGTTGTCTCATTTACAAAATGGAGATAGCGTAATAATTACCTGCCTCATAGGTGGCTGGAAGAGCTCTGTCTAACCATGCCAGGCGCTGACTAGAAATGCCTTTTACCTCCATAGCTGGGCACGGGCCTCGCTGTTAGAGTTCAGCCATACATACATAGTCTAGCCCATACTTTCTAAGGAGGAAGCATGTGCTTTGGAATGCAGTCTGGCCAGTGGCATGGCGGGATAAATCACTCATCAGCATGCCTTGAACTTGATCCAGAGGTGTGCCAGAGCTGAGAGAGGATCTGTGTTGGGGCTGGCCTAACCCAGGGTTCAAGGTCTGTTTGTGGCTGATAATGGTGCTGGATAGTTCTTGACCAGTTTGAGGGCTGAAGTAGAGAAGAATAGGTCTGAGTCACAGTGGGAGAGGAGCTGAGAAGTGTGGATCCCTGGTGGTGGGAGTCCAACAGAGAGGAGATTTTCTCAGTTTTAGAAGAAGACGTGTTTTTGACCAAGGGACTCATTTAAATGCTGACACAAAAGGCCATGTGGTGAGCAGGAGGCTGAGGAGGCAGGCAGGGAAGCAGTGGACAGTGGCTCCTGAGGGCCAGGACCTCCCCAGCAGGAGGAAGTGGAGAGGTTGACAGCAGCAGGGGCAGGAGAGCCTGTGGATTCCTACACGAGGTGCTAAGATCTAGTGAATAAGTCCATAAGTGTGCTTGTAGAAGGGGTACAAATATTCACTCACCACAGCCGACACTGAGCTATGAGCTTGCCTAGTTCTGCACAAAGTCACTGGGCATTGCTCAGCTTGGCCAACCTTCTTATGCCATAGCTATCAGGACCAAAACTTGTTAGGATGTGGCAGACCTCTCTGGGTGGGAAATAGAAAGACCCATGGATTTTCTTCCAACACCATTTGCCTCTTCTTACACTCAGGGAAACTGAGCCCCATAACAATGGGAGGACTAGATGGCAATAGCTCATTTACATAGGTAACCAAACATGTAAAAATGCTTCTTAAAAACATGCCACTGGTCCATCTCTAAGGTGACTGCTGCATTTCTCAGGGAGTGGGGGTGATGGTGGGGGGATGGGGATGTGCAGCTGATGCTTTAGGACCAGCCCCTACTTCTTCCAGCCCCTGCCTCTTTCCCTGGCCCAGAGTATGGTCCTGTAGTGCAGAACACACCACTCTGTTTGACCCTCTCTAATCTGATAGTCTTGTACAATCTTTCTGGGAGAGTAGGTTATGGGCTGAACACTGTCTTCTCAAAACCCACCCGCTGCAGCCCTAACCCTACCACTGTGGGATGGGACCGTATTTGCAGACAGAACCATTTTAAAAGGTGCTTGAGGTTAAATGAAGATCTAAGGGCAGGTCCCAAGTCAAGTGGGACTTGTAGAAAAGTCACGTAAGGACACAGCAGGAAGGTTGCTGTCTGGATGCCAAGAAGGGCAGCCTCACAGGGAACCGTCTGCCCAGACATTTAGATCTTTTAGCCTCTAGAAAATATGAGGCAATAAATGCCTGATGTTTAAGCCACACAGTCTTAATTTTATTTTTTTAAAAAAATTTAAATGAAAGCCATATTAAATAACTTCTTTGTTTTTCTATATGAGAATCATGGAAATAATAATTTCTTATCATTTAAGCACAGGGTTAATCAGCAAATGAGAAAGACTCTGCTTGAGCCTCCTTCCAAATCCTTGCTATACAGGAAGACCTTGGCAATCCTTTTCTACTATTTCTCCTGGATGTATATGCATTTGTATCATTGTATAAAAAAGAGATTTGCTTGTTTATATTTGGAGAAATTTAACTCACATTTTTTCATTTAATAATATCAGAGTAATTTTCTTCTAACTTAGAAAGCATAAAAGGTATAAATTGAAAGGGACCCTGTCCATCACCTCCTTCTCCCAATTCTACCTGGTAATAGGCAGGCATCCTAGAGGAGTGTTTTCTTTTTTCTTCCTCCTCAAAAACATTGTGTGTGTGTGTGTGTGTGTGTGTGTGTGTGTGTGTGTGTGTGTGTGTAGGGTGGGGCTATGTGCACATGTAAGTGCAAGTACCAAGAGATGCTGGAAGATTCCCTAGGTGGTAGGAACTGAACTCCAGGAGTGGTACCCACTCTTAATCACTGAGCCATCTCTCTAGCCCGACCATACTATGGTCTCTTTGAGAAGTTCTTTCTTTCCCAAACACACATGCAGTGACAAAGGGGGATGAACCCACATTCGCCTTGGTCCCCTCTTCCAAGGGGAAGAATGCACTATTTCTATCACTCTGCAGCTTGCCTCTGCTTTCCTCTTAACAGCAAGGTTTGGGGACTTCACTACCACAGTTTAGCTAAAATCCCCCAATTTTTCTGTTTGCCTGCTTCTGAGTAGTGTGCGAGGTCCTTCTGTCTATGTGTTGCTCTTATTGGCTAATGAATAAAGAAACTGCCTTGGCCTGTTGATGGGGCAGAACTTAGGTAGGCTGGGAAAACTGTACTGAATGCTGGGAGAAGGAAGGTGGAGAGGGAAAAGCCATGGAGCCACAAGAGTCAGACATGCCGAAACTTTGCCGGTAAGCCATAGCTATGTGGTGATACACAAATTAATAGAAATGGGTTAATATAAGAGTTAGCCAATAAAAAGCTAGAACTAATGGGCCAAGCAGTGTTTTAATTAATATAGTTTCTGTGTGGTTATTTCGGTTCTGGGCAACTGGGACAAACAAGTGGCCCTCCTCCAACATCTGAGACTTAGTCTCACCATGTAGCCAAGGCTGGGTTTCATCTTTGTGTTTGGCTGCTGAGTGCCGATGACAGGCAGGAGCACCGATCTTTTAAGAAATGTACTGCACGTATCTATTATTTTGTGTGCATAGGTGTCTGGTGTACGTATGCCATGGTGCATGTGTGGAGTCAGAGAACAGCTTGCGGAAGTCAGGTCATCAGGCTTGGAAACAAGCTCCTTTACCTGCTGAGCTCTCTTGCTGCCCCACCATGCTTTCATTTTCTTTTCCACTAAGTTAAACAATATCCCTGTGTTCAGATTCATCACAATCAATTTAACTTGATTCTTATTGTTGCTCATTTTTGTTGCTTTTGATTTCCTGATGTTCTAAATAAGACTAAACCACAGCTTATGTATTTTAGATCCTAATAAAGGATCTGTTCATACCTTTTGTTTTCTTTTGCAGTGCTGGGGACTGGACTATGGCTTTGCCAGGTACATGCTACCACTGAGCTGTATCCCCAACTTCATTATTTAAAAGGCTCTCCTTTCTGCCTCCTTTGCACCTCACTGGGGATCACATCCAAGGCCTTGCACATGCCGGGTGAACGCGCTACCACTGCTGCTTCCACAGCCTTTATTTTTCTGGCAAAGTAGAATTCATCTTTAATGTCCCCAAGCTTCCCGTCAGTTTCTCCCCCTTTGTTTTGCATCTTCTGTGCCCAGCTGCGCTGACCCCAGAGCATGATGATTTGATGATTGCCTTACCTGTCTTTTTAAGACTAAAGAATTATTTATCACTGTGTGTTTGATGCGGGAATGCATGTGCTACGGTGCACATGTGGAGGTCAAGGGACGATGTTGTGCAGTTGGTTTTTTTCTTTCCACTTTTGTGTTGGTTCTGGGGTTGAACTTAAGTCGTCAGGACTCTGTAGCGAGTACCTTTACCTGCCGAGCCGTCTCATCAGCTTTTACCTGTTTTGTTTGTTTGCTTTTGCATGTGTGTATGTGTAGGGGATGTGCACACATGGATATATGAGTGTGCACACTTACATGTTTGCATTTAGAGGCCATAATTTATGTTGGCGATCTGTCTCCACCACTCTCCACCATACTTGGGGGATAAGGTCTCTCACTGACGTTGGAGCTCACTGACTGGCTAGGCTGGCTGGCCTGAGCGTTCCCAAGATTCTGCTGTTTCTGCTTCCCAGAGCTGGGATTACCTGCATATGCCACCATGCCTAGCTTTTTACACAGGTTCTGGGGATCCAGACTCAGGGCCTCAGACTTGCTAGGCAAGCACTTTACCCACAGAGCCATCTCCCCAGCCCCCATTCTGTTTTTCTTTATTGGCTTATGAGCTCCTTGGTGGTGGGGACTTAACAGTAGCATCACTGTCTTACCAGTGCTCAACACAGACTCGGCACACAGTAGGCTCTTCATAAGAAACACAGTCAGACAGAAGGGAAACAGGCACACAGCCACTCTTTCGTGCCATAGGCATGCTGTCTGAGTGATGCATACTCCTGGCTCCTTCTGCTCTCACTGGGCCCTCCCATGTGGTGGTGGCAGCAGGGCCATGTGGCAGACGGACAGGGAACTTCCAGTATGGTCCAGAAAAAAGGTCTTACTGTCTTAGCTGCATATGTGAACCAACAGGGTGTCTGCTGTCTTTGCCCAAGTGCTGCGATTGGCTGAGGGAGGGAGAGCGCTGAGCTGGCTTACCTCGATTTCCTGATAGGAGTTATTGATCATGGCTATCAGCATGTTGAGTAGCACTACAACCATGGTGACATTATAAACGCCGTAGAGCACATAGCCAATGTTCTCGATGAATTTGTGGTCGTATTTCAGCACCACCGAGATCACCTCAGACAAGCCAAATATGGACCAAAACAAGGTCTTAAAGCTTTCTTCAACTCTACGAGGAAACAGACAGTTCTTTCATAAGTCCTGGACTGGTTAACAGTTTTAAAATGAAAGCTGTCCTTCCATTACCTGGCTTTAATGGTCCCCTGGAGTTGCGCTGTGGTGGGCTGCTGATGCCCGCATTCTTAAATACTAAAATACTCAGATTTCTAAGAAGATACAGAAAAACTCTTACACGGTAATTTCTTCCTTCTAAAATTCAGTTCCGCTGGGGCTCCTGGCTGAGACACAGTTTTTATCTGGCTGTAATTAATCAGACATCTAAAATTAAACACGGGGCAAATGTTTGCCCTTGCACCTCAAGAAAGCACACTGTTCTTTCAGTGGACCTCAGACAGCTCTTCTCAGGCTACACAGCCTGGCCATGACCGTGTCCAACAGGCTGAGCTGGCATTGCTGCCCCACACTTTGGGCCTCATGATACTTGGTGGCAGGCTCGTGTTTATCTCCATTTATTACCTGAGGTCAGTCAATAAATAAAGATCTATAAGCCAGGGTGGGCTGGTATGGTAGTCTGAACGTAGCTGACCCCCTTTCATAGGGAGTGCACTATTAGGAGGTGTGGCTTTGTTGTAGTATTGCCTTGTTGGAGGAAGTGTGCCACTGTGGGGTGGGCTTTGAGGTTTCCTATGCTCAGGATACCACCCAGTGTTTCAGTTGACTTCCTGTTGCCTGTAAGATGTAGGACTCTCAGCTGCCTCTCCAGCACCATGTCTGCCTGCCTATCGCCATGCTCCCCGCCATGATGATAATGGACTGAACCTCTGAAACTGTAAGTACTCACCCCAGTTAAATGTTTTCAGTGTAAGAGTTGTCATAGTCATGGTGTTTCTTCACTGCAATAAGAACCCTATCTGAGATGGTTAGAACAGAGGCTGAGGGCAGTGTCCACACTGTTCTGATTCTGCAGGTGTCACATCTGGTGAGAGCCACACATGCTCCGAGGGTCCAGGGAAGACCTGGCTTTCAGTAGACTATGCTTTGACCCTTTGAAGTTAGTAAATACAGTTGTTTCAATCCCCAAACACATCCCACAGTCCTGACCTTCTGGCTATGACTCCATATATTATTACATAGAATCTAACTAAAAAGCTAGATTGTGGTTGGGTAGTTTAGAATATACTTGTGTATTAGGGACATAAAGTTCAACTCTTCAGTTTGCATCTGGTTTCACTGCCTTTATAAGACAGGACTCTTCTTTTTGTCCCTCTTTTAACATTTTAGATTTTTTTTTTTTTTGTTTTGTTTTTTTCCGAGACAGGGTTTCTCTGTGGCTTTGGAGCCTGCGCTGGAACTAGCTCTTATAGACCAGGCTGGTCTCGAACTCACAAAGATCCTCCTGCCTCTGCCTCCCGAGTGCTGGGATTAAAGGCGTGCGCCACCACCGCCCGCCTTAACATTTTAGATTTTCAGCACTCACCCACAAAAGACCAGGATTCACTTGAGCTCACCCTGCCCTCCACCAGGGTTTCTTAGGCACTGAAATTTATTTGAGGAAGTGTACAAAAATGCTAGTTTCCCAACTTGGGCTAAAAAAATTCACTCTTACCTTGCATGAATTTACAGCTCCCTTGTATGTGAGAATATGGGGGTGTCAATGTATGTGGGGTGGGGATTAGGGTGCACAGCCAGCAGTGTGGCTCATTCCCTATGCATCCCAGAGCCAGAGAAGCTGGTATCAGATGTGAGTTTGTCTTGCTGTTGCTTGTTTTTTATTTCCTTCGAGGCTGTGAGTTTGCAACGTTTAATCAGGAATTCAGTAGCGTTTCTTGTTTCGTTTGGAGACAGGGTCTCACTATGTTACCTTGGCTGGCCTAGAACTCACTATGTAGATCTGGTTGGCCTTGAACTTAGCCAGATCTGCTTGCCTGTGCTTCTGCCTCCAGAGGGCTGGGATTAAAGGTGTGCAGCACATGGCTGGCTCAGTAGCATAAGTGAAGATGGATACAGAGCCATCTCTGAGAGCTCTGGGTCCCAAAGCTCCTCTCGTTAGGGAACATGGTTTCCTCACACAAGATGTTAAGTCCATTCTGTGTGAAGACATGGTGTCACTGTGTGTGAGGGTGTGAGGATTCACTGAGGTACCATTTCCCATTATGAAGGAATTACTCCGTTATCTCTTTATGGAAAGGAACAAGGGCATAGAGAGTCCCAAACAATGAGATGAGCCCCAGATCCTAACTGGAAGGCACCAGCTTCTCTCCATCTCTTGCACAGCTGATTCCCCCTCATGTGACCCAATGAAAAGTGCCAACACGCTGGGCAATCACTTCTGACCCAGGACTGTGCACTTGTCCTGAACAACAGAAACGGTGGCTAATGCTTGTGACAGTGAGAGGTTTCACCCAGACTCACTTTCTGTTCTTTACCCTGGATCATGCAAAGGTCCCCGGCTGACACCAATGAGTCACAAGGAACACATACAGGGCAAACCCTCTACATTCCAGTTAGGGAAGATGGCTCAGATCCAGCATGTACGGTTTATCACTGTGAAGTCTGTCTCTGAGCCCTCATCCAGTCCCAGCTCCTTCATCTGGGCATCCTGTATAACCAGAAGAAAGCAGAACGGCCCACCTAGAAGACTATGTTTTGGTGAGTGTGTTCACAGTGTGATCTGTTGGTGAGTGTGCTCACAGGGTGACCTGTTGGTGAGTGTGTGCACAGTGTGGTCTGTTGGTGAGCATGTTCGCAGTGTGGTCTCTTGGTGGGAGTGTTCATACTGTGGTCTGTTGGTGAGTGTGTTCACAGTGTGATCTGTTGGTGAGCATGTTCACAGTGTGACCTGTTGGTGAGTATGTGCACAGTGTGGTCTGTTGGTGAGTGTGCACACAGTGTGACCTGTTGGTGAGTGTGCACACAGTGTGACCTGTTGGTGAGTGTGTGCACAGTATGGTCTGTTGGTGAGCGTGTTCATGGTGTGGTCTGTTGGTGAGCGTGTTCATACTGTGGTCTGTTGGTGAGTGTGTTCACAGTGTGGTCTGTGGGTGAGTGTGCTCACTGTGTGGTCTGTTGGTGAGTGTGTTCACGGTGTGGTCTGTGGGTGAGTGTGCTCACTATGTGGTCTGTTGGTGAGTGTGTTCACAGTGTGGTCTGTTGGTGAGTGTGTTCACAGTGTGGTCTGTTGGTGAGTGTGTTCACAGTGTGGTATGTTGGTGAGTGTGTTTACTGTGTGGTATGTTGGTGAGTGTGTACACAGTGTGGTCTCTAAAGTGACAGCTCAGTTCTCAACCTGACTCCAACCCAGAGTGTTTGACATCCCCTCTACAGTGGAAAGATTGACCTCTGAACTTCCACTTAGCCTCGTCTCTAGAGGGTAATCACTAGAGGCTCAGACTCACAAGGAATGCCAGAGAGAAAGCCTCCTCTCCAGGGGTATAGCCCCTACGCCTGACTAGCTAAGAAGGGTCTTAGTCCGACAGAAAAAGTCTGTGGCTCCATCTTCTCTTTGTGTGAGGCACGATGAGCTGAAGCAACAGATACTCATTCAAAGAAAAGGTGGGCAGGCTGACCATTCAGGACGTTAGAGCTCCGGTCAGCGATTGTGCTTTGTATCTGGACCCAGTCCACTCCGTAGGGGCATTCCGTGTATTTACTGTGAAGAGCCCAGTGTTTGCTATTATGATTGAAAGGGCAGGCCTCACTGGCTGATTTATTGAGGATTATCTAGGATAAGCTGTGAGAGGTATCATATTTTACCTAGACTGACACAATCTGAATAGATCTGAGTAAAACTGAAAAGTTACAATTTGAAAAAATTCCTATGACTGAAACTAGCATATGATGTTGTTGAGAATTTACTAGATGATCTCTGCTTGGGGAGAGTTTCAGAAACTATGAACACAAACATCGAGAGATCCAATTACAAAGACATTAGCTCCCGAATGTGAAAACATCCAGTGAGTCAGAGATGAGTGGGAGAAGGCTTGAGTCTGTAACGTCAGCTGATGCAACCAGAACCTTCCCTGTTCATCTGACCAAAGGCCTGATAAGAAGCCCCTTAAGGTAGGACATATCATGGTGGAATTTCGGGTGGCAGGAGAATGAGGTTGTTTGCTGCAGTCTCAGTGGTCAGGAAGCAGATAGGGGCTCAGATCAAGCCCGGGTCAAACTATAACAGATAAAGCCTGCCTCTAGCAACCCATTTCCTCCAACTAGTCTCCATCTCCTAAAGGTCCTATAACCCACCTACACAGACACATAGGCCTGTGGGTGGGACTAAATTCAAACCATACAGCCAACAATAAATGATGTTCTGGGGACAGTCTCATAGCCTAGGCTGGCTTTGAACTCAGTATGTTGCCAAAGCTGGTGCCTTGAACCTGAGTCTACTGGCCCCCCCTTCCCAGTGCTGGGATCACAGGTTTGTGCCAGCACACATATAAGCACTTCTAGGAATTGGTATGTAAACAACAGACATGCTAAGAAAGAAAGGGATGTGTGTGTTGGGGAAATGTCAATAAAATATGTATGTCTTTACGTTCAGTGTGAGATGCCAGGTTAGTATCTTCTAGTCCAGGGTGTGGCAGGAATAAAATAAATGAAAGAAACTCAGTCTCACTGCCCTGGGTTGGTAAAGATTTTTGTTACCTACACCTTGTTGCTACCCACACCTTGTTGTTACCGACACCTTGGAAGCCTACATAATATGTTCTTAGAAACAAAGTAGCTTAGAATCAAGCCAGAACAACATCATTAATCCCAAGGGCTTGGGCCCTTGAGCTAGCCCTAATGTCCTGTGAAAGGACAGTACCTTAATCACCACCCACCATTTATTTGCTTATCTAATTACTAGCTACAAGGTCTCACAATGTATCCTAGCCTGGCCTTGAACTCATGGCTGTCCTTCTTCCTCAGCCCCCTGAGCACTGGCATTGTAGGTTTGGGCCCTTGTGCCTGGATCATCGCCTAGAGTTTGCAGGACCCACAAGACCCAGGACAGGAGGCCAAAGGTCTATTCTCATCACCATCAACATCCGGAGCTGCCTTTCAGAAAGAAACCCTTGGGATTGATTTAATTGGTCTTTACCACAAAGCCTCTCACAAAAGCCTCTATGTAGCTGCTCTACAGCCACATCTGGGGTTCCTTGTTGTCAAAGATGGCAGCTGCTGGCTCCCCAGCCCCCTCCCCCCCCAGTGGTAGTGAAGTTTGCCAGAGTTCCTCAGCTGTGTCACAGAAATCTTCACAGTGATAGGCAGGGGAAAGCAGACATGCATGTCTGGGTCCAAACCTCCCCGATACTCAGTCTTGATGTGTGCATGTTTAAATATGTTACAAAGCCTGTTAGGGGCTCAGTTTACTCAACTATGAAATGGACAGAATGGTGCTGTATTGCTGCTCAGTTGCTAGGAAGATTAAATGAACAACTCCCATAACATGCATAGTAAGAGCACCCCAATGGCTGCTATTCTTTTGGTTCATTTTCTGGTTTGTTGAACTCTGAAAGAAATCTAGATGGTGCTAGCGAGAACGCTGTCAAGCTGTAAGCCAGATGCTGCTGCGTACCTCTATCAGGGCTGGCAGCACACACAGCCCCAATCAGCTCAGATGCCTCTGCCCATTGAATGACGTTGAATCATTGAGGGATTACTGATTTTCCTGAACAGGCCTTGTTTCCCTTCCTATTGGCCAGATCACTACAGAAGCTTGATTTCATGCAAATTGTCCCTCTGGCTCCTCCAGCCCATGCTGCCTTGGCTTGCAGTGGAAGGGACTGAGTCTAGTCAATAGGCCACCGCAGCACCAGAAGCACTCTTAGCAAGTGGAAGCAGCAAGAGCCTGGGAGAGGCACTGAATAGACCATGATTCACCCTTGTCTCCCTGGGCGGGAGTGTGCGTGGGAAGGTTGGGGCTGATCTGTCATGCAGAATGCCGGGACAAGGTAATCAGTTCTCCACCAGGTCTGTCTCGCCTGGATAATGAGGCTTTAATAACAGGCTTCTTGAAGAGGCAGCGTGCACGCGCCTCAGAGAACAAACTGATCAACAAGGCGACAGTTTAGGGCGATTGTTATGAAAATTGCTGCTTCTTCAGAATGCCACAGACCCTCCCCGCAATGGTTCAGTTACCTACCCGAATGTGCAGCTAGCAGGCTAAAATTAAGCAAGAGGATCAGAACTCAGAGGGCTGATCTTCACATAAAGACAATAGCTGTGCCCTACTCGAGTTCTGCCAGAGAGCAACACCTGCTTGCCATCCAAGCAGGTGATGGAGGAAGATGCTTGGCGTGGAGAAAACTCTTGAAGTAGGGCCGTTCCTCTAACAAACGGATCTCAGGGACCTGAAACAATCTTGAGGCTTGAGGAGGGTGAGGGGTGACAGTCAAATGTCCAAGGATTTGTGTTCCTGCTGAGCTCTCTACCCCAGAGTTCCCGCCTCTGCCTCTGAATCACCTTGTGGTTCTATCTTGGGCCTTAATAAGGAGTTGGGATTAGAAAACCCAGAAGAAAGAAGTCTATCTTGGGGTGGGTGCCATCTATCTGGCTGAGCAGAAGGAGCTCCACGAACTGAAGGTGTGTTTCCAAGAGAAGGGATGATCTGTGCTTTGTTTTCACTTCCTGTTCACTGGCCTTGCTGTTACTGCCATCAGAGTGCAGGGTCTGAGCCCAGGCAAGCTAATAACACAAGCTCTCTGAGCTCTTTCTTCCTGGCTATAAGATGCGAAAATAAGTCTATAGTTCATAAGGTTGCTGTGAATTAACACAGTGTTTGTGAGGTGCACAAAAGAGTGCATCAGTTGTTCACGAGCGTGTTAGTTTTCACTTTGGCCTTGGGGAAGTCCAGCGCCTCCTTTTATTTAAGTTGGCATCGGTCTTTCAATGATGCGGGTTAAATGAAAGCTGTGATGAATGCTTGAGGCATTTCTTATTCCTCTCTCTTATCGGCTCCAAAAGGAGCCAGCGTCCACAAGATTCAGGCTCAGGCCGAGTGAGCCGTGGTCTTCAGGTGTGGTGGACACATGTGGTAGCATTCCGTGCCCCCTTTATCTGCCTAGTGCCCCTCAGGATTGCAGGATGGACCCACTGGGAGGCAGTGTGTCAGTACCTTCTGCTCCTGGGCTGAGGTGGGGCATAGAAATTCTCCCATTAAGAAGTGTGGAAATTTCCCAAGCTATCGTGGAAAACAAGAGCTTCTAATTTTGCCCAGCACTTCTAAAGTTATTCCATTAAAAGTAATTCCTGGGGAGACAGAGCAATGTTAGCAAAGAAGCTGTTTTTGATTAGATGAATATGCTCTGATGGTCTTTCCATGGAGCCTATAGAAAAGGTTGGCTAGGGCCATTTTATTTTATTTTATTTCTTTTTTTTTTTTTTATCTTTTGTGGACAGGGCCCACCCTTAAGCTCTGATCAGGGTTAAATGGAGGGAGCCAAGCTACCTACTGGGGAGACAGGGAGCCATTAGGTATTCTGTGAGAGAGCCCTCTGCGTCTGCCCTGAGTCACTCATGGTTCTGGCCCCTCCTATCCGAGCATTTGTCTGGTCATATGCTGCATAATGACGAATCTGTTGGTGGTGACATACATCTATTTGTGTCAGTACATTCTGTGATGTTCCTACAATGACTAAATAGTTCAGTGCCCAGGATGCATCTTCATTAATCCATGTGTCATCATATAAGGAGGACACATTATCTTCTCTGAATCTCTTCCAGTAGCATTTCATGCGTGAGCAAAGCCCTTTAGTCTCTGTTTTTCTAACTCTGTAACAGGAGTGCTAGGATGCCAACATTCCCATTTAATCTTCAAGCAGAACGTCTTTGCTTTATGGAATTCATGAATTTCAGCAAAGTTGACTATAAAACAAATTGCCAAAAAGCAAGCCTAAGTTTGTTGACTTCCATGATATAACCAACTATATAACCAGAATGACAGCAAATTCCTATGATTCAGGCCTGAGTTTTGTGAAGGAGGTGCGCTCTTAGGCTGCTTCCTCTCGCCTTCCTCATTCACAGTTTGGCTACTCTGAGACCCAAAGAACACAAGACTGGTCTCAAAGTCCCTGTCCTCCTTTCTGGCCATCCCCAGTTTTAACAGGGGTGGTTTACAGATTACCAGTTGCCAGCAGGCACACTGTCATGTCAGGTCCCAGCTGTGAACACACATGCTTGTTCCTCCCTCTTAGGAGGCCCTGCCACAGAAGCGCTTCTGTAAAGCCACTGAGACTGTCTAGAGAACCCTTGGTTCTGGAGTGGAAGGCAGAGAGCTTGGGAATGCTCACGGGATCTGACTCCGGGCCTCATTCCTGCTGGATCTGCACCTTCTGCTCCCTGTGCTGAGAAGAACCTGCCTGGGTGGTCTGAGCTACCAGGCAGATGTGCAGTCGAGCAGACGCCTCCACTTAGAAATGAAGAGCACAGATGGCATCTGTTACATTGGTGTGCTGACAGTGCTGGATGAGATCCACATTGTGAGTGTCTGTATGTGTGCATGTCCATGTCTGTGCAGATACAGGTGTGTACATGGGCATGGGTGTGGAGGCCAGAGGATAACCTGGGTGCTATTTCTCAGGAGCTGTTGACCTTGGTTTTGGAGGCAGAGTCTCTCACCAACCTGGGCTCATGGACTTGGCTAGCATGGCTATCGGGGAGCCCCAGGGATCCTCCTGTCTGTTTCTCTACCTCTGAGTTTGTAGGTTCATCACCTCCCTCAGCTCTTTTGTGCAGGTTCTGGGAACTGAGCGCAGGTCATCATAAGCCACCCCCAGCTTAGATTCACACTAAAAACAAAAACAAAAACCCTGTGACCTAATCATGTATCAAAATCCCAGTGGCTCTTTAAAAAAAATGGTATTTTTATACATGTATGACACATTCTGATCTCATTCACATCCTGACTCCCCCTTATCTCTCTCCCCTCAATTAACTTCTTTTTCTCCTAGCAAAGGGTGCTTTCACAGGTTTTCATTTGTTTTGTCCTGTGGCCTGCTGAGCTTGACCAGGACTGGCCACACAGACAGAGGTGCACAGTTATCCCTTGGAGCAGTGAGACTCACCACCGACCACCCCTGAAGACGATGACTGCCCCCATCCTTGTATCCATTAACAGTCTGTTCTCCAGGGAGGAACAGACTTAGTTCACACAGTGTTCCGAGTCCTGAGCTCCATAATTAGATGCCAAGAGGTGGGCTCCTGGAAACCTGAAATTTAGCCACTGCCCCTGGGTGATCCTGATGTGATCTGAGGACTGCTAGTCTCAGCTAAGATGCTGGGTCCTTGTTCATACCTGGAGATGGGCCCACTCAACCCTCCCACATTCTTCTAGTCCCTCACCTGAGGTTGCTGGGTGGAGGAAATGGGAATCAGGGGAAGGGTGAGTGGTCCTTGACTCAGAACTGGAGTGCCCTGGGAATCTGAACAGGGTTTGGTTGAAGACTGGGGGCTGCAGTCCGTAGGAAACCCCACTTTACCTTTTCTTCCCAGCGCTCTCAGAATGTATGTCATGCCCTCGCCTTAGGACAGCACAGGGCTTAGTGAGATTCCATTCCCATTGGCTCTGTGAGCTGGCCTTGAACCTTACCCCAGGGTGAGCTCCTGTGAGAAGGCTCCCTGCAGGATCTTAACAGCTGCCTTCTGAAGCGCCCCCCTGAGCAGCTGTTGGGAGCCCAGCCTCCCCTGAATGCAGAAGGCACTGAATTGGGGGTCAGGCTCAAAAGCGAGAGTGCGATGACTCTTGCAGTGTGTTCGAACCCAAACACCCTTCCACAGGATTGTGGCTTTGGAAGACCACAAGGCACAGAGGAGAGGAGCCCTGTCTTAGCCTGCAACTTCAGAATCTACAGAAAGAACTTCCTGTGTGGGGTGTGTGTGTGGGTGTTGGGGCGGGGCAGAGGGAGGACCCAGCTGGGTGGGTGGCCTGCTTTGCACTTCAGTGGGGTGTCTAACTTCAGCACCAGGACACCAACACAAAGGCAGCCTCCAGTCCCCAGACACACATGCCTCCTTTATTCCCTCCTGGCATTTTTAATGCCAACGCTGATCTCTTGGGGGCAACATGCTTCAGCAGGCAGTCAAAAGGTGAGCGGTGACATTTACAAAAATCCATTCTTTCCTCGTTTTGCTTCATCACTCTATCGACTTTCCCATTCAATCAAACCCACTCCCAGCTACACATGCCCTTCCAGGAACTGCTGAGGAGAAGGCCTTCCTGTCCTTTCCTCACTGTGTCTGCTGTGCCGCTCGCTCCTCATCCCCACGCTGGAAGGTCTGGGGTCATTGTTGGTTTTGACTCCGGTGCCTGGCACATGGAGTATATTTATTACCTCTCCCGCCAAGCCCTGATTCTACCTTTCATCCTGATTCCACGACCTATGGGCTCCAGCTCAGGCACCCTGCCATAACGCCCTCTATTGATCGGCTTCACTGCACTTAACTGAGAACTGCAGTTGGACTAGGCCCATTCTGAGTCCGGCCTCTCTCATGTTCCTGTGGACGTGGTCAGGAGAGCAGAGAGGGGCCGCCAGAAATGCCAAACAGACAAAGTCAACACAGATGCCCAAATTGTGGATGGCCTGGCCAGTGGCCTATTAGGTGGCCTTGAATCTGGCTTTATTTCTCCTGTTCATTCCCCATTCTTGTTTGTGAGGCATTTGATGGGTAAATGTTCTGAGCATGGCCCTGTGCTAGGCTGGAAACACAGAGCCCTTGCTTCTTGGCTGACATCTTCCCCACATCTATCAACAATGTGGCGCCTGCTGATTAGACCCCTTTATATCCTGTCCTGTCATCTTCCAATCCTGCCAATCCTCCGCACTCCCTCCCAGCGCATTCAGAGCAAATTTGTTTTTGGGTGGTTCAGGCTTATTCCATTTCTTCAATGGGTGTTGGACTGACTGACTACATCCTGTGCTGGAGGCCAGTCTGCCAGCTAAACCACTGCCCAGAGAGGGCCCTAAGTGCCGGCTCAGTCCCCACATCCGTCACTGTCGCTGCCAGTCACTGGAGGCTCTATGCACTGGATCTCCTGATTCTATCTGGACCCTAGCAACAGTCACGAGAGGCTGACCTTCTTCACACCTCTTCTGCCAGAGCTGCAGCAATCCAGGGCCCAGGGATGTAAGAACCTCAAGGCTCCAGTGAGTCCCAGCTAAAAGCAGATGAAAATCTAGTCTTTCTGACCCTTGGGTGCTGCGTGCATTCAGGCCTCCATAGACCCTCAGCACTGGGCCTGGTAGGGACTTCTCTGTGGACACTTCACCCCTGGGACTCAGCAGCATGCAGGGTTGGTTACCCAGCTGAGCAGGCATTGCCACCCACAGTTCTGAGGTAAGCAGCACTTTTTCTTAGATACAAGTATCTCTCCTTGATGCGTGGTTTCTCCAGGAGCAGGGCCAGCTGAGACCTCATTACAAGGTGGGGATTGCTCAGAGGACAGTCATTTCCAGAGGCTGGAGAACTGAAATGTCAGGCTACTCAGGCCTTCGTGGGGGCAAGCATGGGTCAGGAGATTCTTAACCCTCTTGGTACCAGCTGCAACAAGATTCTGGCCGGAGCTTGACGATGGCAAGTTCTAGAATTCATGGGTCTGGATAAAGACTGGAGAGAGTGTGCCCAGACACTCTGCGTGAAACACCTCAGCTGTCTGAGGGTGAAGGCACTTCTGAGTAAGGTGGGCAAGTCTTGTTTCCCTCTTTACAGATGTGGACAAGAACTCCTGGAAAGAAGCTGTGTCTGCAAAGACTTCTCAGCTGAATAGAATTTCAGTTCTGTGGCAAGATTGGGATGCTGCAGGGCAAAAAGCTGGTTACCTTATCTTGGGCTAGTTCTATCCCTGCCCAGAACAGCCACTCTTTGTCCGCACAAGGTGTCAGGACAAATATCTTGTGACAGTAGAAAAAACCCTCTTAATATCGATTACCTTAGCAGTCCACCAGCCTCTGCCAATCTGGAAGCTTAGCTTCCTGAGTCTGTAGGAAACCTTGCCCATCCCACTGTACCTGCCTCTCTGATGTACCCAATCGTTCGGTAAACTATACAACTTCATGAAACTGCTTTCATGTAGAAACATGCACTTTGTGGTAACCTAAATCTGTGTTCCTGGGCCATGCTTACTCAAAATGGTTCTGGAATAAACCATCTCTTGTTTCCTTTACAACAAGAGCTGTGGTTTTTGTGTCAACACAGATGTGGACACCAAAGCTCAGATACATCTGATGACTTGGCTAGTGGTCATTACATGACAATAGCCAGTAATGTCCCTCACGGTGTGAATTTGGCTCAGGGCTACTGAGTGCTACTGGTGGCCTCCAGGAGACCCCACTGTTCCTCACAGAGGGGAGGAGTTTTGGATCTTTTACACACAGGCAGCATGAGCTCTGTCTTTTATCTTCTTGGGGGTGCGGTGGGGTGTGGAGTCATTGTGCTGTCCTGCATCTGGCTAGCTGGAGCAGCAGTTTTGCTCCTGCCTCTCGCCTTCCCTGCCTGGGCCTCCACTCTGACTGCAGAGGGGCATGGAGCTGCAGAGCATGCTCTGTGCTCAGCCAGGTGTGGACAGCTGAGAACCTGGGCCTCAGCAAGTCCCTGGAAGGATAGGAGTCAGTGAATCTGACTCCTGAGAGACAGCAGGCGGAAGAGATCTGACGGATAAGTTCCCTTTGTCTCTCCAGTAGGCTATTTGGAGATGCGTGCTTCCATCTTGTCTTCCTGGAGAAGTCTGCTGTGCTCAGGGTGCATGCAGGGTGACAGCCTGTACTCACCTTTCCCAGATCTCATTTCTCTCTCACCCTGCTCGCCCTCTTCCCATCTCCTTTCCTTTGGTCTCACTTCCCCTAGATTATAAATCTCTGGATCCAATAGCATGAGGTATGAGGGTTTTGTCCCGGGTCTGTTCCTAAGTAATGCAGCTTAAGTATAGTGCTGTAATAATCACACATGATAAATACATGGCTCTCCAGCCACGTAGTGCATGTTTTCCAGGTTACCCCATCCCACTGAATCCTCACACTGTTGTCACAAAGCAGGAACTATTATTATCACCCCTTGTGGTAGTTTGGAAGAGAAATGTCCTCAGGGGCTTATTCCCAGTTGGTGGCACAGTGTGGGGAGGTGGTGTGGCCTTGCTGAAGTACATCATTGGGGACAGGCTTTGAGAGTTCACAGCCCACTCTTTTCCACCACCTCATGTGTGTGGCTGAACATGTGATCTCTTAGTTTACTGATCCATCTGCCTACTGCCGTGCCTCTCCTGCCACTGTGGATCCTCCACCTGAAACGGTAAACCTAAGTAGTCCCTGTTTCTCCCTTAAGTTGTTTTGGTTGTGGTGTTCATCATAGCAACAAAGAAGCAACTAATACATTCCCATTTTAAAAATGTAGAAATGCTGGAAACAACCTAAATGCCCCTCAACCGAAGAATGGATAAAGAAATTGTGGTACATTTACACAATGGAGTACTACACAGCAG
>JAQHUG010000005.1:6032680-6063787 GCA_028555095.1 Dicrostonyx torquatus
ATTCGAGAGAAGCTGAGCACAACAGCTATGGCATACAGCCCTTCTGAGATGATCTGGGGGTCTGAAGGCCACCATGTGTTACTCACGGGGGGTGGATAGTGGGGGTGGGGGGTGGGGGGTGGGGGAGTGTGGGGGTGGGGGTGGGGGGTGGCTCCACAAGAGCACACAGTTAGGCAGCTCTAAAAATTTGTTTTTATTGTCTTATGTCTCTGTGTGTAGGGACTCGAGAAGACTCGAGAGCTTCAGGACCCTCCAGCTGACTTGGGTGCTGGAAGCCAAACTCAGGTCCTTCTGAAGCAAGTGCTCTCAACTGCTGAGTCATCTTTCCAGGCCCATTAGGCAGCATGTGGAAGCATGTGCCAGTCTCCGGTCATCTCTGCTCTTCGGTAGTTCAGCACACAGAAGATGCTCATGTGCCTGGAACACACTTCCTTTACTTTAGGTCTGATTCATTCCCAACCATCCTTCAAGATTCTGTTAGAATCATCTCTTTCCAGAAGGTGCTGTGACTCCTGCAGGCTGGGTGGGATTCCTCTGCCCCCGTAGGTTCCCATGCAGTCTGTCCTATGGGCATCCATTAAAACAGCTGCCACAGTGCTTACCATTAAATCCCCCTCCACACACAGGAGAGCCACTCACTGGGGAAACCTGACAAAGCAGTGGGGATGAGCACTGGGCTAGAACCAGTCAACTGGCTTTCTTGAGACACGCTGTCCCCATGTGACCCTGATACTCTCATGAGCCTTCATGAATGGTGGCCTTTAAGTCACACATGCAAAGAGCTCAGAACAGTGTGGTATAGGGAAGACACAGAGAAATGCCTGTGAGGTAACTGAAGAAACTTCTAACCTTGAGTTTAGATGGCCACAAGTCAAAACAAATAAGCTCCTTTGGGGACGAGGAATCTGAAGGGTTTGCCCGAGATTATAACCTTGTTCTCCACCCCCTCCCCGAGGAGGTGGGTGCTGGCAGGTTTTTTCCCTGACTCATCTAGGGTCTCAGAGGTGGTGACCATCCTCATGGTTTTGCCACAAGAGTACTGGAGAGTCCTGGGGCCCCAGCTGCCTTACAGGCATCCTCTAGCAGAGTGAACCTGCATTGGGCCTAAGTCTAAGGACCAGCATCCCCTGCAGACCTGCTACCTATGAGGTGTCAGGATGGACAGTGAGTCTCAGGTGAGGGCAGCACCGCACCCCTGGGAAGGTGCCTGCTTGTCACAGTGACTGGGTACGAGTCAGAACATCCTAGACTGCACCACATGGTGAAAACTGTCCCGCTGACAAAGCCAACAGCATCCCTGTTGAGAATTGCTGAATGAAGCTTAAATGAGAAACATCGAGAAACTTAAATTAGCCCTCACACTAAATTAGCTGTGATTTTCACAACAGCCCTGTAGCGCAGATATTACTATTGCCATTTTAAAGATTGGATTTGGGGGTATGGGGTCCTTTTCAGAGCCAGTAAGTGCAAACAGAAAGCATATTACACGGCAATTTTTGGCACCCCAAGGGAGCTGGAGGGGGAAGAATTTTATTCTTTATTTTCCGAGCTAGACTGCTAAATAATTAGAAATAGAAACCTTCAGTAAGCGAAGCTGTGCCACTGAGTTTCATGCAGCACTTTCCAAATTACACTTGGAATACATTATTAACACAGACTACATGCTCACCAAGGTCAGAACTCAGAAGCCCACAAAAGGCAGATCAAAAACAAAGTATGTGTTTTCTAAAACAGTTGCTGCCCTCTAGGGATAAATAACACATTTGAGCATTATGAAATAGGAAGTGGATTTTTCTGTCAAACGGACACCAAAATGAATTCTTTTTTAAAAAAATATCAACTACAATGTATCATCTTGAACCTCAGCTATAGCAAGCATCTCCTCTTAGATTCTGTCTGTTCCTGGAGGCTGGGGCGGGACTTCTGGTGTGAATGATTCTGCCTGGATGGGTTTGAGGGAGCTATAGTGATGCGTGATGCATGGGCATAAAACAAGCTGCATGGTGTGATTCAAACAAACAGACTTTCATCTCAGAGCTGCTTCCACCAGAAAAAAAAACGTCTTCAAAACCTGAAAAATCCTGGGGGCCTCCTTTTCTGACGCTGAAACGGTTGGAAGTCGACTGCTAGTCTCTCCACAAGAGGGTGCTGGGCGCCCGCAGCTGGGGCCCAGGCGCGCAGTAAGAGCTCCGGAATATTTCCAAGGGCCCAAGGTGAACCAGAAAAGGCAAGGACAATAATGTGCTGTGAGCTGACCTGACACACTTCACAAAGGAATAGAAGTCACACGGGGACAATACTGCAGCCTGTACCGTTACATTAAGAAGAGTATGTCCATCTTTCCCTGAGCAGCATAGAGCAGGAATCATAAGCCATTCAAGAAAAATTTGGATTTGTTACATTAGCATATGCCAGAAGCAGGGGCCAGGAAGCAATGGCTGCAAGACAAGCCACATTCGCATCATGTGGTCAGTTCACTAAAGACCACAACTGTGCCTGGGTCTACAAGGGCCATTAAACAAAACAGCATTTGCCATTACTATTTAGTGAGCTTTTACCATTTTCATGGACAATGCAAACATCTGCATTATTTTATCTAATCCCAAACAAACCTTTTGACATAATGTTATCCTTCTCTCACACATGAGAAAGTGGAGACACAAAAAGTTAAATAAACCAGCAAAGTAATCTACAGACTAGGATTTGACTCCAGGTCTTTCTAATTTCAAAGCTTATGGACAAAATTAACTACCAGAGGGCTGGAGAGATGAGTTAGTGGTTAAGAGCATGGTTCTTCCAGGTTCTAGTCCCAGCACTCACATGATCACTCTCAGCCATCCAGTCCCAGGAGGTCTAATGCCCTCTTCTGGCCTCTGCTGGCATGTGGGTGTGCATGTGTGTACAGGCAT
Source organism: Dicrostonyx torquatus (assembly GCA_028555095.1). NCBI lineage: Eukaryota > Metazoa > Chordata > Mammalia > Rodentia > Cricetidae > Dicrostonyx > Dicrostonyx torquatus. Next base: position 6,035,590 of record JAQHUG010000005.1, read on the forward strand.
ACATGCAGAATACCCATACACAAAATAAAATGAAAAAATTCATAGGCTATGATTTTCAGTTCACCGAAGGCCAGGATTTTCTCTGACACCACAAGAGCCTTATTGAGGCAAGACAGAAAGACAGGAAACATTAACACGACAAAGGACAGGAAAAGAACCCCTCACTGTGGGGTCTAGTTAAAATCTGAGAGTCAAGAATTTCAGCCAAATTAAAACATTAGGGTATGCCCCACATAAGGACAAGTACCCTGAATCTGATAGAAGAAAAAGTGGGGTATAGTTTTGAACTCATAGGAAAAGACTTTCTGAACAGAACACTGTAAGTGCAGGCACTAAGATCAATAAGAAATGAGACCCCATGAAACTGAAAAGTTCTGTATGGCAAAAGACACCATCATTTGGTCAAAGCAGCAGACTACAGAAAGGATAAAATCTTTGCCAGTTATGCATATGATAGAGGGTTAATTGTTGTCGAATATTCCTTTACACTGTGAAGATCTGTCACTGTGATTAGTTTAGTAAAAAGCTGAACAGCCAATAGCTAGGCAGACTTTCCAGGTACGTTGGATGCTGGGAAGAAGAAGGGCAGAGTGGTGAGGAGACATGGAGGAAGCAGGAAAACAGGAATGGACAATCTGTGTATGAGGTTAACAAACCTCAGGGCAGCATACAGATAAATAAAAATGGGCTAACTTAAGTTATAAGAGGTAGTTAGAAACAAGCCTAAGCTATTGGCCAAACTATCATAATTAATAAATCTCCATGTGGTTATTTGGGAGATGGCTGGTAGGACAGAAATGTCCACGTACAGTTAATATCTAAAATGTTTAAAGAATTAAAAACAATTTGGCATTAAGAAAACAAATGATACAATTAAAATGAGGTACTTAGCCTGGTGGTGGTGGTGGCACATACCTTTAATCCCAGCATTCGGGAAGCAGAGGCAAGTGGATCTCTGTGAGTTTGAGGCCAGCCTGGTCTACAGAGTGAGTTCCAGGACATCCAGTGCCACAGACAGAGAAACCTTATCTCAAAAAATAAAACAAAACAAAAAATGGGGTATCCAACCATGCAAGGAGTTCTCAAAAGATGAAAAACAAATGACTGATAAACACTTAAAGACATGTTCAACATCCTTCGTCATTAGGAAAATGCAAATCAAAACTACCTTGAGATTTCATCGTACACCTGTCAGAATAGCCAAGATCAATAAAATGAATGATGGCTCAATGCTGACAAGGATGTGGGGCAAGGGGAACATCCTCCATTGCTGGGGGAGTGCAAACTTATACAGCCATCTTGGAAGTCAATGTGGAGGTTCCTCAGAAAACTGAGAATTGATCTCCCTCAAGATCCAGCTATACCACTCTTGGGCATATACCTAAAAGATGCTCCATCCAATCACAGAGACACCTGCTCAACCATAATCATTGCAGCATAGCCAGAAACTGGAAACAGCCTAGCTGTCCCTCAACAGATGGATAATGAAGATGTGATAGAGTTACACAAGGGAGTATTACTCAGCTGTTAAAAGAATATAATAATGAAATTTGCAAATAAATGGAATGGAGCTAGAAAAAAAATTATCCTGAGTGGGGTAACCTAGGTCCAAAAAGAAAAATATAGTATGTATTCTTATATTGAAGATCTTAGGTGTTAAGCCTTTGATAGAGACTGTGGCAGCATGCACAGGGCCTGGATAAGGCCAAGGCAGATGGAGTCCCAGGGCTGAGAGGGGACCTAGATTAGAGCCCCCAGCCCCACCCCCATGCAACACAGAAGCTATCTCCAGCTGACAAGGGAAAAGGCAGTTGTTTTTTTCTTCAGTGGAGTCTCACTGGCTATACAAACTACATTTTAGGGCAGGTGCCATGCCCAGCAGTAAATGGTCAACACAAAACAAACTCAATCCTTGGTGTTGTTTTTGAAGATGTTTTGTCACACAACACTTTGGTCTCTGCTTTTTTAAATCATATGGGTCTTTGGTTTAAATGTAGTTTCTCATCGTATGTTTTTATGGATTTGTGTGTGTGTGTGTGTGTGTGTGTTTCTTGTGCTTTTTCTTTGTTTCTTTTTTCCCATTTGTTTTATTCTAGTTTGATTGTTTTTTTTTTTTATTCGCCTGTTTTCTAAAGAGAGAGAGAGAAAGAAGACATGGAGTTGAACCACTGGGGTGGTGGGGAGAATCTGGGAGGACATGAGAGAATCAGAATATACTGTATGGAAAAAACTATTTTCAATGAAACAAAACAAAACAGTCATTAAGTATGGCTACAGCTGCATGTATAAGATTGGCACAAGTGCAAGCCAGTCAATGTTCTAGCATATGAGGGAGAGCCCTCCTTCTTTAAAGACATGGCTCCCAGTAGGTTGACCATGGTCCTCCAGTGGATGCTCACCTACATATAGGCAGCACAAACTGGAGTTGATGGTTTTTAAAGCAAAGGACACACACTTGGGAGGAAGTAGGGGTAAGTCAGGGAGGAGTTGGGGGACGGACTTGTGGGGAGGTAGGGGTAAGTCAGGGAGGAGTTGGGGGACAGGCTTGGGGTGACTATAATCAAAATGTATTGTTAAAATTCTCAAAGAATTAACAAAATATTTTAAAAAATTGACTGTAGAGGTTGCCTACATTCTTTCTAAAAAATACATTTCTAAAGAATAATACGAAAATAGCAATGATGTACAGGACCTTTGAGTACCACCTTGCTCCTTTCCAAGGTATAAACCTGCAAATTTCTGGGTATCTCACAAATGAGGCTCTAAAGTTATAGTAAAAAATTATTTTAATTCCATTATGCAACTCTCGTGACCTATTGTTTCACAATGTGTGTAATGCCATCCCACACATTGCAGGGGCCAGCCTATTAGCAACCCTTCCAAATGCACCTTCAGAAGCTGCCAAAATTGTGTGTGCCTACCACATGCGCATGTGCATGTGCGTGCACATGCGAGGAGCTATTGTAAAGAAAAGCAACTCTTTCGAAAAACTTACACCGTAGGTGGATGCCTGATATTTCTTCTCCTCATTCTCTCTTAAAGCCCATACTCAAAAACTAGGTCACAATCTCTGTTTTAAAAATAATTATTAGCATACAAATTATACACAACAATATCATGCTGATATTTTATACATCTATGATATGCACTTTGATGATGTTTACCCTGTTGCCCTCTTTTGTTCTCTTGCCACTACTGCTGATCCCCCCTCTTTCAAACTAGTCCCTCTTCTACTTTTATGTTTTTTTAGGGGGGGTGGGTGATCCAATGAGCTTAGTTAGGGTTACTTACAAAAATCTCTTCTAAATAAACTCCAACTCTCATTCACACTGACTCCTTCTGAAATTATTTTTTGCAAGGCCCTCAAGAATTCTGGCGTCACCAGAGGGGAGCTCTCTGTAGCCCTCCTCAGGCTTCTTGGAGGCAGCAGCCTTAAGCTGTGCCAACAGCTCCCATGGAACCCATTTCAAACCCTTACGATCAATGTATCAATGTCTCTTTTAAGAACCTATCTCACCATGAGAAAGAATGCTGAACTAAAACAGGGCATACCTTTGTGCAGAACACAGTCACCAGGATGGACAGAAAAATTTCAGTATATATGTTCCCCACGTCAGGGGAAAAAAAAGGATTCTTCAAAAACAAACCCCTAAATCTACAGAAATGCTCCCAGAACCTCTCCCAAACAAACCCCATCCTTCCAAAGGCAGAAGCCCATTTCTAAGTCACAAATATTTCCACATTCTGTAAGCACTGTAGGTATAGAGTGTTTGGGGGCACCAGTGGGCTCCAAATCCCAGGTCCTGGGACCAGGCAAAGCAACGAGCATGCTCCCATCTCAGAGCCTGGCCAGACCCACCCAACACATGGCCCCTGGAACTCACCGTAGGTGAAGTAGGCCACTTCCGGCGGAAGTGAGACGTTGTGCAGCGTCACATCCTGCACATACTGGTCCACATACAGCTGGGCCTCGCTGGCCTTGAGGAAGGCCATGAACCTGGCGGTGAAGGAAGCCACAAAGATGGACAGCATGCCGAAATCCAGTAGGTTCCACAGGTGCAGCACGTACTCCCGCGGCCCCTCCTCCCAGATTTCCTTGCATTCCGACCAGATCATTCCTGTGGGAAAAGGTCAGGCCCATCTAACTAGGTAGAAATGCAAATATCAGCTGTGTAGGGGGAGCTAGAGAGAGACAGATGGAAACCGCCTTCAAACACAGAGATGACACGCTTCTGTTCCTTACCTTGATGGATAAACTGCCTCTGAAAGTGAGGAGAGGGTCCCCACCCATGGTCAGACTTTGTAGGCGGTGTAAGGGAGGGAAGGCTGCTGGAGCCCACCCTTTAATATGGAGTCATTATAGATTAGGAATGAAAGAGGCTGAGGTGGAGGGATTTCTGAAGGTCCCACATGTGATGTGAATTCAGTTGAACCCAAGTTACAGATTCCTCTGTTTCTCTGGTTGTTTAAGTTATTGGACTTTCCCACTTTTCCATTAATGAACTGAAATTTAAAAAGATGTAAACTTCACAGCAAGTAACATAGACATAGTGGTATATAATCCACCCCTCTTCTAAGACAGCCCTGTGAGATGGCCTAGGCAGTGGTTCTCAGCCTTCCTAATACTGTGACCTTTTACAGCTCCTCATGTTCTGGTGACCCCAACCATGAAATTATTTTCGTTGCTACTTCAAAACTCAAATTTTGCTACTGTTACCAGTTGTAATGGAAAATATTTGTGTTTTCCAATGGTCTTAAGTGACCGCTATGAAAGGGTTGCAACCTACAAGTTGAGAAACGCTGGCCCTTGCTACTGCTTTGGTGTATAGACTTCTAGACCTGTCACTGTCTAGTACTGTGGCCACCTTGTGAATATTAACTGGTGAATATAATCCTACTTTTAGGTAAGAGTTTTTTTTTTTTTTTGAGACAGGATTTCTCTGTGCTGCCCAGGCTGTCCTAGAACTCACTCTGTAGACCAGGCCTTGAACTCACAGAGATCCGCCTGCCTCTGCCTCCCGAATGCTGGAATTAAAGGTGTGCGCCACTGCTGCCCAGCTGGTTAAGAAGAGTTTTAAAATGAAATTCCCACCACGCAGAGGAACTGCAGCTAGTATCCAAATATCCTGCTGGTACTAGAGATGTCACACCCCAAGCTGGCATCCCCAACCTTCCCTCTTCATTGGCTCACATTCCTGACTCGTCTGGCAGACGATCACAAGAGATGTCTGCAGATCCTCCTTTGATGGACTTTCAGTTTCATGTTGCCCCTTCAAATTCCGACTCTTTCACCTCACCAAGTAAACAGGTCACATGGTGTTCACTTCTTTCTTTGACACCTGCAGTGTGTGCACAATAACCCCAAGGAAAAGCCCCACACCAAAGGCAGACCGTCAGAACTCCCTGTGGTCTCCCGCCATCTTCCTATATCTGGCAGAATGGTCCACACAACAGTCCCCCAGTGGTTCTGCCCTGGACGCTTGCGTGTGCTCCTCCCTTGCTTCTCCCCAGACTGCAGGACAAGCTCACTGACAGCTGCTCATATTACAAAACAGGCCTCTCTGAGGATTCAGCTGCTGAAACCGCCTTGGGTCAAAGATGATGCTGGCAGTGGATGATGGTGGTGGCTCTGTCCTCCAGAGTGTGGCTACCTTGATTCCAGTCCCGCCTCAGAACACATGAGAGCCAGGAGCTGATTGCCCTCCGTCCTCAGGGACTCTGCCCAGGAACTGTTTGATCAGCATCTGGTCATAAAAAGGACCCATCAAATAAAAGGAACTGAAATATTTTTCCAAGGCAAAAAGCAGTCTAAGGCGGCTATCTATCCTGCCTTGTTTGTTGAAGATTGCACTGGAATTCCCCCAGTGAGAAATGCCCCCATCCCTGCGGGTCTGTTTACAAGGCTACTCAGGGACCCTGATTGTGTTTCCCTTAACAAAGCCGTGTCTCAGCTCACCCTATGAAACTGTGGGCAGCAATTCAGTGTGCCGTAAGTTTCTTAACACAGAGGCATACTTTTATCTGCTTATTTAAAAAGTGTTACTAGAAAACCCATTACAGGCTGGGGAAAATGTGCATTTGCTTATTTTTATTTTCTCTTCCCCAAGATTAAAATTAAATGTCATAGTGGAATATGACACCGTCCTCTATGGCATGGCAGGTGACTGCTTGGGAGTCAGCAAATGCTGGGCTCAAGTTTTCGTGGGAAAGTGGGACATGGGATAAGTCCCCTGATTTTGAGTGTGTTTTGGAGGAAATTCAAACGCTAAAAGCTCTATGAATCCAAAATGCAAATTATTTTCATCAGGCCCTGAAAATTATTCCATGGTCAGCTGTCCTTGTCAGTCTTCCTAGATTTAAATATTAATCGCCTAGGTTAATTTAAGTCATTCCAGAGCCATAAGTAAAAGTAATGTGGGGTGAGGGTTTCAGCAGCAGGAATTGCCTAATGAAAGCAGAAGTGTGTGACATTAAGTACTTCAGTGAGTGCAATTGGGCCTCCTGCTTCCAAGATGCTGGGGTAGTGTATGAGGTTGTGTAGTAGCTGAGCCCCAGGTCTTTTGCCCCAGTGTGTCAATCAGAGAAATGTTTAGAGCTCAGGGGCCTAAGGGGTAAAGGATGCTGAGTCCTTGAGACTCCTCCAGGCAAAGTTCTCATTACTCGGGAATGCCTGGAGCTCAGAGAACAAGGTCACCAATAATTAAGAAAGGTGCCTGGCAGAGAAGGAAGCTAGAGCTCACCAGGAAGCCTCCAGGGAATCCACACTACAACTTCAGGGTAATGCCTGCAGTCTAAGGAGAGGGGCTGATGAGGGAAAGGCACTCGCTCCCAATCTGGCCTCCTTGGCACTCAGCAGGGCTTCCCTTTCAGAGTGTCCTGAGATAGAAATAAGTGCATTTCTTACATAGTCAGAGGTTCGCTCCTTCTGCTGTACACCAGGGTTTCAGATTTACCCTTCTCCTTAAGTCAGTTTCTGACCATTGTGCCAGGATGGGGTGCTCCATGAACTCACTGGAAGGAAATACACCCAGAAGCTGTCTACATGCCCCTACTAGCCAATGCTGTCTCCGTGTTAGGGGTTCATTTGCTTGGCAGGCAGAAAGATGATACTAATAATTTCCTAAGAATTTAATCTGTGTCTCTTTATCCCCCTTTATTCTGATTACAGCAGCCAGCAATTGTTGAGTTCTTTTTAGTTGCCTAGCCCTGGGCTAAGCATTTTAGAGATACCAATTGACTTTTCACAATATGCTGATTGACAGCAACTATAATTATCCCTACTTTCAAGATGAAACTCATGTACAAAGTTGGCAAGTCAGTTGTCCAAAGGCAATCAAGTAGTCCAGACTCATTGCTGTCTACTCTGCCACCTCCGCCATGCCCTGCATTAGGCACAAGGTTAGGCTGTTTAGTCAGAAGTCATCCATTGACCAGATGTTGAGGTTCAGGCACCAATCTAAGGCTAAAAACGTCAAGATAATGATAGCTTTGCTATAGATATCCATTTGCCACTTGGCAGTACAGCTGCTGTCATAAAAATTATACAGGGGCCAACTTCAGGAGGCACAGGGCTAAGAGGGTCAACATTACAGTCACGGGACCAAGTAGAGTGCCTGTGTGCTGTGTATTTGTAGACCCCGTGGAAGGGTGGATCCATGGAAGAGAGGCTCCTGGGCTAAGGAACAAGAAATTAGCTAGGTGAGGGGGAGGGACTGCAGTGGCCTTGAAATGTGGGAGAGCAGGTCACTCTAGGAACTTAGGTTCAAGGGTGAGGAGAGTTTTTGTAACCTAATAGACTCTCCCCAGGCCGTACTGAGAACTGGAGTTTACCCCAAGCCCGTGGGCAGTCTCTATACATGATGAGCAGGGTAGTAACGCGCTTTCACTTTGGTCAGTCATCTGGGGCATCATGTTTGGACTTCCTGGCTAAATACCCAAAGGCTCCATTGAAAGAGTGAATCCATATATAAGAAGCAGGACAAAATCATGGAAACAGGATTGTATGCTTGCCCTCTTGACTAAACATGGAGGTATGATTAGGAGCTCAGTCTCAGATGTGCCCTCTGAGTTTAGAGCCCTGGTGGGCGGAGGTGAGAGAGCAGGTGTGAGAACCTAAAGCCAATCAGGGGAGAGCACAGACGGGGATGAGGCTGGTCGGCCAGGGCAGTTTCCTGATTGCAGCCCCAATTCTGCTCCTCTTTGCTGAATTTACATGTATTTTGCAGCTGTCTTGACATTTGTATCTCATCCCATCAGTGGAGTTTTCAGCACTGCTCACAAGTGTGGAAGAAAATGATACCAGAGCTGAGAGGTGGCTCAGCAGGTAAGAGCAGTTGGTGCCACCTGGCAGCCGCAGTTCCATCTCCAGAACCCACAAGGTAGAAGGAGAGAAATGACTCTTGCAAGCTGCCTCTGACCTTCACATGTGAGCATGCCTGGATAAATAACTAATGAAAAAAAAGACAACCACTGGCGGACTTTTCAGAGACTAGAGAAAGTCTTCCGCAGAAAGATTCCTAGATGGGGAACCCGGATTCGGAGAGTCTTTCTGGTCTTCACGACTCTCTAGGACTTCAGAGTTCTCTGAGGGCATCTTTAGAGACATGCTCATTAATTGACTGTCCGCCAAGCTCTCCAGTACCCCAGAGTCGCTGCTTTGATGTGAAGCCAGGCAGCTGTTGGGTGTCCTCCAGGCTGCTCCATGGTCCACTCTCCTAAGGCAGTCATCCAGCAAGGCTGTAGACCATGGGGCTGGAGACAGGGCTGGAGACAGCAGGGCTGTGCCATGTGACCATTGAAGGAAATCATTGGGGAAGCCAGATCCCTGCCCCCTCATGGGGAGGATGAGTCAGCTGTATGTGGGGTGGCTTCAGAAACGCTGAGTCAGGCAGGAGAGGACTGAGAAGGGACTGGGGGAAGAAGAGGACTCAGATTTCTGAGCAAATTGATTATAAAGGCCTCATTTGAAGAAGACCTTTGAGAGTCTGGGGGCCCAAGTCAGTGGCAGGCTGCTTCCCTAGCATATGTGAGACTCTGGCATTCATCCCCGGATCCTTCTCACAGAAAGACCTGGACAGACATTTGAATATGTGAGAGTTAGAACCACGTAGATCTCCTCAGGAAGAAGAGCCGGGGAAAGGGCTCAAAGGCAGAAACAGACCAGGAGAACAGAGGGGCTGACACATTGAGTGGGGAGGAAGACGGTGGAGAGATGCTAGAGAGAGGGGTTGGAGAGGGGAGGCCATCGTAGGCTGTTGCAACCATACTAGCTGCCACTGTGAGGGAGATGGAAAGCCGTGAGAAGCTCTGAGGCAGAGTGACAAGACATGCTTAGGGTTAAATAGATCACTATCACTTCTGTGTTGAGGCACGGAAAGGGGAGGGCAGAAGCAGGGGGCCTGGACAAGACCTTTCACCTCTCAGTGGCTAAGACCTCCATATCTGAAAGAAACAGGTGGAGCTTGTTCAAGATCCTAGGTTGCTGTCACCGCTTGAGCTGCATCCTGTGAGGAGGGAACGATGGCTTGTGTCGTTGTGTAGCCAGCATGCCCAGCCTTCTACAGCTACACATCTGGAGTGCAACAGACCAAAGATTTGTGCATCTCTGTTGGCAGCTAGTTAAAGGCGTTCTTAGCTGTGTCAGAACAGAAGTCCAAGGCCATCAGCAGGGGATAATGCTACTTCATACTCTCCTGTATTTGAGCAGAGGGAGGCTTGGATGCTGGATCTCAAGGCATGTCAACGCAAAGAACCTTCTGTAGATGATGGTCAGACCCACAAGGTATTTAGGGCAAGATCACACTAGTAATATTCATTGTTGTTTCCCTAATATCTGGCTGCCTAATACATGATAAAATGCTTAACATTTAGATGGACCTGTTGAGAAAAAGTGATGCGCTAGAAAATGCCAGGCAAGACCATCAGCGCCTCCAGCACCGTATCAGCCACACCGTGTACTCCGTGCCCTCAGCTGGACCTGGGCTCCTGCCCATGCCCCTTGTAAGGCCAAGTCCTGGACATGGATACTAGATCATATTTCTTGTCACCACGTCAGGAGCTTTGCTTCCAGATGCTCCAACCTCAGGACATAGCATCCTGCGATCTGTCGGCAACACTCCTGGCTTCTTACTCTGCCTGTGGCTCACTACTCTCTGCATTTCCTTTTCCTTTGCTAGACACTGCTCATCTTCCCGGTGTTAACACTGCTGTGGCTTCTGGCTTGATCTTTAGTTATCTGTCCACTTTCAAAATCAGAGTGATATCATAATTTGCTTAAATATACTGCCATGCTCAATTTGTTTCCAACCCCCGGCTTCTCCAGAATTCAGACACACATATCCGTTTACTACTTGACATCTTCTCTTCGACATCTAATATACTCTAGTTTCTCTCCAGATGGTATAAGTCTTTGCCCTTTGAAAAAAATCTATAGTGTATATCTCAAACTGGTGTCTGCATCCCCCGCCCCCGCCATGCTCCACCCTGGTCTTTCCCATCCTACCGAATGACTTTCTTTGATACCGTTTTCCAAGCTATAACACTAGAAATCGTTCCCGATAGTTCTCGTTTTCTCACATCTCACAGGTAATTCAGCAGTAAATATTGATTTTACCTTCAAAGCATGACCTGTTCTCACTAACCATTTGATGTCCAACCCCTATAGGGGCTTTGTAACTGGCACCCTGGTCTGCTCTTGTCCCACAACCATCCATTCTTAACACAGCACTCTTAGAAGAACTGAAGTAGTACAAAGTCACCTCTGTTAAAAGCTGCAAAGGCTCTACCCCCGTCGCCATCGCCTCTCCTCTCCCTGAATGTGAAGAGCTAAGAAATCCTTGTTTGGGACATAACCAGTTTGCTACTGGTTCCCAGCTTTAGGCCGCACCACCTCTTCTGTCCCAGATGCTTTCAGCCTCCCACAGCGTGAAATCTGAAGACCCGAAGGGAGAGAGGAGTCTGCTTGCCTGTCTCTTAACAAACATTGATTGCTGATTAGACGTAGGGAGATATAAAGGGATTATTTTCTTTTGTTCTCACATCCTGAGTCTCTGTCTCTCCCCATCTGTCTCCCCACTCTTTCTCCCTTTCCTCTTTTCTCCCTCTGTAGCTCATGATGGCTTCAGATTGGTGAGTCTCCTGCCTCAGCCTCCAGAGTTACAAAGATTACAAGTATGCACTCCCATGCCTGGCCTCTTTAACTTTGACGAAGGTTTCCGGTTCTCTTTTAGAGGATGTGTCTTAGTTTCTGTTCCGGGAAGTTGAGTAAAATGAAGAATCCTTTGCAGACATCAGAAAGAGGCAGCACAGGCATGTGGCCCCTGGGGAAAGGGAAGCCACTGGGAAGGCCATCCCCCCTCTGCAGTGCTCTGGAGGGAGTTGGGAGTGTAGGCACAGGGACAGGGAGGGACTGAAGAGGCAGATGTCACGTGGCAGAGCTCCAGAGGGAAGGGTACTCACTCTGCAAGCCCCAAAGCAAACCTGACTCTGGCTGTTTAAGTAGAGTCCGTGGCTGAGTTCCAAGCCACGAACACATGGGCTGGAATTCCACACCAAATAGCCAGAGAGCTGACACGGGTGGGGAGAATGAGCTGTAACCACCCAGAACTGCAAGGCCTTGTTGACACTTGAGGCCTTCAGTAAGGACTGCAGAAGAGTCTCTCCAGCCATAAATAAATAGTCTTACGGTAAAGTTCCTGAGCCACACTCCTAGGAAACCTGAAGAATGACTCAAGCTGATAGGCGGTAGCTTAAGCCCCGTGTGCATAAAACCTCTCTAAAAGGATGACCACTGCTGCGGCTGACGATGGCTTGGTGCCCAGTGTGCCAGGGTTGGGAGGTTGGGCACAGCAGGGGATGTTGGGGTGTGGGTTAATGTTTTTCTCCTGTTAGTGACTTCCTGCTCCTGTGGAGGAATGAGGAAGGGTTCTTGTGACAGGGATCTCAGGAAGAGGGTGAATTTGCCTCCGGTATCTTCTTTCCCACATTAGGGTTCACTGCCAGTCTTACCCGCTTCCCCTTTTGCTGTGCCCTGTGCTGTGTTGAAGCAAGGTCAGGGAGCATCCAGTCACGCACTTGGCTTCCTCCCACATTCCACCCTGAGGTCCTGTCAGATGCAGCTGTCCTGTCTTAGGTATCCCCCTCCACAACAAGAGCCAGAGGAACCCTCTTTGCTTTATGGATTACCCAGCCTTAGTTTTTCTGTTACAGCAACAGAAACAGACTCAGGCAATAAAACTCAGCTGTTCGACAGCACAATATGTGAAGTACTACCGATCAACATTGATAAATGCCAGTTTCTAGAAGAAGGAGCAGTCTGGGGAAATTACACGGAAATGACAGTCAAGACTTAAAAGGTATTATAAATATATACAATATATTCAAGAAGTATAAACACATTGAGGAGGGAAATGGACAATATAAAGATATAAAAAGAATTGAAAGTTATAAAAATAGGAATCTCACAAATTGAAGTCTGCCTGAAATGAAAACAATTCATTTGGATTAAAATTCACAGACATGGTAAACAAATCAGCAATATGAAGCAGAGAAGGCATGGGATTGGAAAGAAGAAGCAAGACTTCACTGTTCTACCATAATCTACACAGCCCTGGCTGGCCCTGAGCTCAGAGATCCGCCTGCCTCTGCCCCAAGTCCTGGGATTAAGGCATGCACCACAATACCTGGCAACAATACGACTGACTTTCTTTCTTTCTTTCTTTCTTTCTTTCTTTCTTTCTTTCTTTCTTTCTTTCTTTCTTTCTCTCTCTCTCTCTCTCTTTCTTTCCTTCCTCCCTCTCTCCCTCCCTCCCTCCTTTCTTTCTTTTTTTTTTTTACAGATGAAATATTTATGCTCCCTGATCTTGGTTCAAAATAACACAGGTGAAGGAAAAGGGGAAGCGGCAAGGTTGGCCATGAACCCTAGTGATGGGAGATAAGAGACAAGCTCATGGGGCTCATCCTATTCGTCTCTTGAGTTTTGTATTTTTTAAAATTAGCTGTCATGAACATTTTGCAATTTCCCCCTTTAGCAAGAAAGTGAAGTCTTTATTATGCATTAAACTTGGCACGAAAGAGGTCACTGTGAGTGGGCTTTTATCTTCTCCAACACATCCGATGTGCAAGTCCTTAAATTCAGCTCTGCTTTGATGGCTGAGAGGGGAATCAGGCTGTGTAAGTCAGAGGCCTGCGAGCTGGAGCTGTGTCTCTCCCAGGCTGTAAGTGAGAGAAGAGGCCTGCTGGCTGGAGGCTTGCCAGTTGGTCACATGACCCTGAGAAGCATGGCATTCTGTTCTGATTGCTCTAAGTCAAAACATCCTCCATGTTTCCAGTTGATCTTATCTTGGGCACCCATTATGCTCTCTGGTAGTTCAACTCTTGTGACCTTTTTGGGTTACATGTCAGTCAGGCCATGTGCTTCATAACTTTTTACATATCTGTTCATGATTTTTCTGTTTGATGGCATAAACACTTTGATCCTGAATACTTTTTTTTTTTAAAAAAAAAGATTTAATTATTTATTATGTATACAGTGTTCTGTCTGCATGGATGCCTGCAGACCTCAAGAGGGCACCAGATCTTATTATAGATGGTTGTGATCTATCATGTGGTTGCTGGGAATTGAACCCAGGTCCTCTGGAAGAGCAGCCAGTGCTCTTAACCACTGAGCCCATCTCTCCAGCCCTGAATACTTTTTTGATTTAATACTTACAAACATAGTGACAATTTTACAAATATTAAACATTTGCCACCAAAGCACAATTTGGGTGAATACTGTTGAACCAATTTAATTAATGGATCATCTCTTGCTACTACATAAATTTATTTCAGTTATTTTTAAACTTTGACTTTATGAGAAATAGCCCCATTAAATTTGAATCTTTGCAATATGAAGCTTTCCGTTTATTAAAGTTTTGCTTATTATTGATAATAGCTTTGGCAAATTTTCTATTTTTTTCCTTGAGACATTTTCCCTCCTGTTATCTATTTGCAGGTTTAGTGTTAGAAATTAAATTAATAGCAATTTTCTACATTTAAATTAGCCATTTATTGTCACGACAAACCTTGACAGCATAAAATATCACCCCAGATAGGAATCTTACAACCTTTTTAAGCACACTAATTTAAACAAATAACGCACCCTACTCTCTGTATTGGTTAGGCTATTTTTTTTCCATAATGGCATAAGCTAGTGTCTTCTGGGAAGAGGGAACCTTCATTTCCCAGGTAAAGCCACCTTATAATCATAATCAGTACATTGTATGGAAGAGTACCTAGAGGGTACCCCCCAAACATTTCCCTTCAAAACTGGGGCTTCTGTTTCCTCTTGCACACTTCTTGACTTTTGCACTGGCCGATGCATCAGCCCAGAGTGTGCAGAGCAGAAGGGGAGTCTAGAAGGCGTCGTCAGTTAGAGGAGCAAAAGAGGGTGGCTTACCTAAGACCCACTTCATGATGAGCATCTCCGTCCAGGAGAACTGCGTGGTTTTCACTCTGAAGATCTGTTTGGGGTAGTCTGTGAAGGTCTCATTGGGCAGAGTCTTAACCCCCTCAAAGCGGTCAGACGCGTTCACGACCAGCAGTCCCAGGAAGATGGTAAACGACACGGCGTGGGCTACAAATTTCATGAAGGGACTCCTCAGGGTTCGTCCTAGCTGGAGACAGAGTGTGCACAGCACATGTCAGGTGGGCACGGTTCTCTGTGACACATCACTTTACTCCACAAAACCACACATTAACCAGAGAATGTTTTGTCTCTGGGCAGAAGCCAGAAGGGACACATGCATTGTCTCTTGTACTTACACGTGAGTGGCTGTTTAACTAAATCTAAATTCTACTGACTTCCAAGGGTTTTTTTTTTTCTATTTATAGGTCTCGGGGAGGGGCCAAGGGAGTATAACACACAGACACATAATCAAGTTATGTCTGTTGGCCTAGCTACCCTCAGCCTCATGGGTATGATTTTACACCCTTCAAACCTGAGAGAACAGTGCTAAAGAGAACTACAACTTAAAAGTGCCTGTTGGGTTTTGTACATTTGCCTGGGCTTCAGGCTTAGATAGTTCACTTTCCACCTTTCTTGTATCTTGATAAATTTACTTAGAACCACATGGTCCTGCTGTGGCTTTAGCTGCACTTCTGTGAAATTTGACACACCTCGATATGTGTATTTTTTGTTGTTGGTTTTCTTTTTGATTTGATTCACTTTCAACTCAGGGATTATTTGCTTTGCAATCACATGGGGCTTTTTTTTTTCTTGCTTGCTTGAAAAAAATTCTAGGGCAAAGCAGTAGAGTCACCATTTTGAGGCTAGCTGAAGCCACACAGGGAGAGCCTGTCTCAACAGACGTCTATAATTTTACAGCAGCGTTTACAGAACGCAGGCTTTATGGTACCTCTCAAACCTCACTGGTTTCTTCTTAGGGCCCAATGATTGGTGCGATTATTTCCAGTGAGTCTAGAACGACCCAGAATTCACCTTCCTGGGGAGCAAGCATTAGGAGCCTCTTCTCTGTCTAACGACCTCCAGCTAAAGTTCTTTGTCCTGATGAGATCACACACATCCCCACTAGGCCACCTTCATCTCTCCCACCAAGTCTGACCCTTCTCCCAGGCATTCCGAAAAGAAGGGGACTGCTTTTGGCTGCTCAACTTCTCCAGTGTGGATTCAGTTATGACCAGTGACTGATGCTCTGACTTTCACATGTTACCTCACTTAGGAGTCCTGGAGCAGATGTCACCTGGGAGACTGAGTACTGGCCTGACCAATGGTGGACATTCGTCCAACACAGGGTCTCTACGGTAAGATCCCTAATTACAGCTGTGGTCAGCATACTGTTTGTTAGCTGGCTTGATGATGTTCTTCTAGTGTGTGTCACCTAGTATCCACCCCTTGCTCTAGTCATCAGGGTAACACGAGTTATAATTGTTCTGATGTCATAGAGAACACTGATAGGAATTCTATACAAGCCTGGGTTTTGTCTTTCTAAAATAATAGATGACTGAGGTTCAGATGTTAGGAGTCCCGGACCATGGAGAAAGTCACTGGTGCCTACATGTATATTTCCTTAAGACACACTGGGAACAACTTCATAAACTTTCATAGAGTGTTTATCTGACAATCAGGTCTACACATGCCTTACACATAGCATTTCTATACTTTAATGCTTTAAGTTCATATATATATGTATATGTATGTGTATATATAATATCTATGCTTATTAGCTGGTATTTTTGACAATAGGCAAATATACTAATTTGATAATGCAGAGTAGAAGGATAAACACAGTATCTCACATGACTTCAATAGAATCAAGACATATCTGAATTAAATACTGGGATCTAGTTTGAATTTTTCAACATTTAGAGTACTGCCATCTTGGAGCCTCATTTTGCAACCTTTTGACCTTGGGCATTTTCTGTGCCCACGGGCCATCCTTCAGCAGCCATCACACTGTGTCTTGTCACTGTCTGAGTTTTCATAAGCAGCGAGGGAAGCTGGAGACTCTGGCAGAAGAGCAGACAGGGGCTACCAGATCCGTGTCTCCCAGAAAGTCCATCAAAGAAAGATGGAGACACTTAGAGAAAGACACAGCTCTTAAAAGATGACTGGCAAGTTTCCCTGTGGGCTCTCTCTGGGGTCTTTCACTGATGAGCCCTGTGAGAATATGGTGGGGCAGAACTAATTCTGTCTCCCTGACTCTCACTATGTGTGTGACTAGACCCAAGGTGGCTGTGAGCATCCCTGCAGTCCCTGCTGTAGGAGATTTATCTTCTTTTTGTTATCTTTTCAGGGTATTATCTGCTAGCAGAAGATGAGCCTGTAAAAACAATTATGCTTCCTGCAAGATGAAAAAAAAAACTGTGACAGGGCCTCACACTGATTTGGAAGGCTATCCTGCTCTCAGTTTTCACTTGATGTCAATAGGGAGGGAGGGCGAGGTTAGGAATTGATGGTTCTTCTGAACTTGAAAGCATCCTATGGGTTAACTGGGAAGATGGGACCCAGTCATTTCAGTGGCTCTTCTTCCTTCTTTCTTTCCTTCTTCCTCCTTCTTCATTCTCTCTCTCCTCCTCCTGCCTCTTTTTCCTTTTCCTGCTTCTTCCTCTCCCTTAACTTTCTCTTTTGTGACAGGTTGGCTCACGGCAGTCTCCTGCCTCAGGAATTGCAATTATAAGGTTAACCCACTGCACTCAGCTTCGTGTGTGTGTGTGTGTGTGTGTGTGTGTGTATGTGTGTTTGAGTGTGTGTTTGTATGCTTGAGTGTTTGTGTATGTGTTTGTGGCTGTGTGTGTGATTGAAATTTCCTGTTTTACCTACAATGATAATTTCTGAAGCAGATTACCCAGGGAAGAACTCTTTCTCACAAGCCTACTTGATGAGCTGGGAAAAGGCAAAGCCCACCTAGTAAGATCTCCCGGCTCCGGAATTGTCAGAGCCCAGTCAAGGTACAGCTGCTGCTGGGGCTTTGGGAGGTGTGGGTCACAGTCCACCCTACCTGCAATCTGGAAATGTGTTGAAGCAGCTCAGCCACTGCTTCGGCCCTGTGAACGGAGCCATTGCTTTGGGAGGATGAGGCAGGATGGTCATGAATTTGAGAGCAGTCTGGGCTCCTTAGGGAGTTTCAGGTTAGCCCTGGGAGGAGATACTCTCTTAGAGAAAAAAATCTGGGCAGCTTACAAATAACCTGTATCCCCATCTCCTGGGGGAAACAGCCTCCTCTCCTGTCTTCTGTGGGGACCTGCACCCATGTGGTATCCATTCTCATGGACATACACATGAACACATGTGAAAGCAATTTAAAAGCAACAAAATCTAAAAACAAAAAGCCTAACCCTGGCCTCACGTATCCTCCTTTTATGACAGCAGATTCATTTCAGAGTGTGAAATTGGGGTGTTCTCATATCACAGTGGGAGGCCACACTTGGTTTAGGGGCAGAAGAAACACTGGGTGATGGTGGCTTTTACGGTAGGGTTTCTAACAAGGGAAGAGAATAGCTGGTGTTTGGCCCGTGGTAGTTGATTTCTCTTTTCTAGAAAATTCTAGTCAGCTCTAAATATCTGAGTCAAGTCTATTTCAAGTTTAGCCAGCAACTAAGATGTGTACAGTAGGCACCATGGGTTGGCACACGGCTGTCACTGGAGCTGTGTGTATGTGTACAGAGGCCATCACAGAAACTATGGGTAAATCTCTTGACCTGTAGACACTCAGTTTCAATCACAATGCCATTGTGATTGAATTGATTGGTGTCTTAGTTTCTTCTATAAAATGGGAATGAAAAGATAAAATCTTCCTGTGGTTAAGGTAAGCAGTGACTGATGTAACAGACACGAAATAGCACCTCATCAGTAGAGAGTCCTTGACCTAGGAACTCCCCCAGTGCGAAGCCTAAGAAACTTGACTGACTCTTTCAGAAAAATGTCTTTAGATTTATTTATTTTCTGAAGATGACCTTTTGCCTATGTGTATGTCTGTGCATCATGGGTGCCTGGTGCTCTCAGAGGTCAGAAGACAGTGTTGACTCCCCTGGAACCTGAGCTGCTGTGCGGATACTGGGAACTGAACCCCGGTCCTCTCTGTAGCAACAAGTGCTTGCCCCATTGCACCATCATTAGTGTTCGGCTAAGCCTTGACGAGTTTGTATAAACAGGTTCACGGAGGACCCATGCAGGATCTTCATGTGTGCTGTGAACCTGTTTGGAGTGGACAGAGACAAAACAGCCCCCAAGAGTTGGTCCTTCCCTTCAGGGCTACTGATTTCCTAGTGGGAAGGCACGGGTTAAAAATGATGGGAAAAGCTAAATAAGAACGGACAGTGCAGGGGAGGGGGAGAGGTCAGAGTGTGTCTGCAGTGGGGTGACAGGACACGCCCCAGTCCTGTCTCAGCAGGGTGCCTGCTGCTGGCCTACCTCTTGGGACTCAGTGGTGGGAATATTGTCAGTGGAAGAGGCACACTGGTCAGCTGACACAAATGTTCCTTCCATTGCTGTGACGGAAACTGCTGTGTGATTTTCTGTAGCGGAGGGTTACTTCTGGTAGAGACGATTGTGGAAGAGACGAGACCTTGGAATCTGTTCTCTTCTGGTTGACGCCTGGGCAGTGCGGAGTGGGGAACTCCTGCTTCCTAACCACAAATTTGGTCCAGCAAAGCTGCTGACTCACCCACCCCGTCCTCCCTAGATGCTTGTTTGGGGCGGGGAAGGTAAGTGCCTACAAACACTTGGGTTTTCTTCCAAACAGGAGCTGTGCAGCAGACTTTAGACTATGCGCTGCAAGGGCATCAGGTTGGGTCTGCGAATTGTTTATAGTTTTCTCCGTCCGATTTCTGGGACTACTTTTGTCAACAACTGAACAGTGACGGTTAATGAGTAACGGAGGAAGTAGCTTCTCCCTGCTCTCCTGCCCCTGGACTTGTGCCTCCCCGCGACACTGT
This sequence comes from Dicrostonyx torquatus, assembly GCA_028555095.1. Lineage (NCBI taxonomy): Eukaryota > Metazoa > Chordata > Mammalia > Rodentia > Cricetidae > Dicrostonyx > Dicrostonyx torquatus. The sequence continues at coordinate 6,055,021 of JAQHUG010000005.1, forward strand.
CCTGACGCTGACTTTGATCCTGCCTGCTGATGGGACACTGCCTAAGGTTTCAACAGGTATTCATCCTAGCTTAGGACTCACAGAGGACCAGAAGCTGGTTAATCAGCAGTAAAGGCCCTTTGCACAGGAGCCCTTGCTAAGAGGATAGAGATGCCTAGGAATGACTGAATTCAAGCTGACATTTTCAGGAACTCACTTGTCTTCCTGGCCATACCCGTGTTGGTGATGACAGTGAGGAACGATGAACAAAGTCTCTATTAAATTTTTCTCAATCCTGGAAAGCCTGTCCCTTACCCATATCTGCACTCGTCTTCTTCTGCACACGCCTGTCACTTGCTCATGCTTGTCAGATGACAAATTAACGAGCTGAACTTCTATTGATATGCCTGGCTGTGTCATCTTTTTATTTAACTCTCTTTCTTAGGGACCCCAAAAACTTAAAATATAAAAGTAGAAAAGACAGGTTTAGGAGTTCAATAGAAAATTAATAATGAGTTCATCTCTGAAGGCTGATCTGATAACTTCAGTGTTAGTAATTGTCCCTAGGAAGAGAATGCACCATTAGGTTGGGAACAGAGCCTCTTAGCAGTCACTACAAGCTGATGGACATCGTCCAGTTAATGAAGTTTGGCAGTGACATTTTACAAGTCCATCTATAAATGAATATGGCGGTCTAATATCTGGGCACGTGATAATGTCATTGGAACATGGAATCCCTGGAATGGCATTGTGTTTTCATGAGACTACAGAAATAGCTATGAAGGCGGTGACCTCACTGGAAGATCAGCCTTTGAGACTCCTGAGAGGACGTGGTACTCTGCGCATCAGGAACCCTTAGAACTGGCTGGCTTTGTCACACACAAGATCTGACCTCTCTGAAATTCCCAGCAACATCTCTGCCAAACTTGAAAAGAGTTTTTTTTCTAAGTGGTAGAAGGAAAGTCTAAAAATATCTTGACTCTTTTATCTGTCCCTTAGCTGCCTCAAAGCAAGCTTGACAAACTCTTTAATGAGGACTCTTGCCTTGTAATGAGTGATGCCACCAAGGGTCACCCTGTGTGATAGACTCAGGCCTGGTAGTCACGTGTCTACTGTATCCCTGCCCAGTGGTACTTAGACTTGGAGTCTAGTAAATGTGCTGAAGGGACAAGTGGCTTAATTATCAGCTTATGTTTGTCACGAGTGTTTTATTTCTTTGGTCTTAGTGAAAGATTTTGGAGCACTAACTGTCAATCAAGTTTTTGAAGAGAAAAGGAAGCCCCAGTTGAGCGCTAGATCCTCCTGCAGTAATTTCAGAAGATTACTGTAGCTCTGCCCTCTATGTCCACGTTGTGTTAGCTCTCCGGGTTTCCTGGGCCTGGAAGTCCCAGAATGCTCTCCCCATAAATAGACCTTTTCAGGGGTGGGGTTGGACATGTATATGTTATTTGCTGAGTCTTCTCAGATCTACCACAAGCTTAAGAAGAATTAGATCTTCCACGAGGCCCCGGGCACACAGAGGTGCAGCTGTTTGCTAGACCTGGGCTCCTGGAAGCTGTCACAGTCAGTGTGGTTGCGGTGGGGAGCTGGTAGCAGTTCCTCGGTTATGTTATTTTAATGACTGAACTCTCATGACTTCAAGACCCAAGAGACCCAAGAGAGTAAATGCAGATGCTCCTGACCACACAGGTTCTATGCATGTGTGTGTGCACGTGTGCATGCGTGTATGTTTGGGCAGGGGTGTTTCAATCCACTACAAACTGCTTGATTGCAACTTCAAGACACAGCATTAAGACATGTGCCTGAAGCCTGTGGCCCACAACACTCCAGTTCAAGTCTAGCCACTCTCTTTGCGCTCTCGAACATTTGAAAAAAGGACTGACAACAAAACCAAATATAATCCTGACCTCGCTTACATATATTGTTTGGAGAATTTTGACTTAGAAGTCCACACATGAGACTGCCATAGAAACAGGACTCTCAATAGATGCTGAGGACATACAGTTCAGTCTTGGAGTTTTCTGTCTGTGGGAGAAGCTTGCCCCCTCTCAGGGACTGCTTACCTACACTGAGGCACTGAGTTCCATTCCTAGCTGCTTTGGTGGCCGGGGCAGCAGTCTAAAGTCCTGGCCTCACCATTCTGACCCGAGTGTCCCACTAGTGGACAGGAGGTTCAGCTCAATACAACACTGTATTAACTGCGTTAGCTGATCAAGCTGTCTGTGGAGCAGTCTCCCTGTAGGCATGTTCTCCACTGAGTGCTGGTCACCGGAGCCCAATGCCTTTCAAAATATGTCACTAGATAAACGTAGTTTGAGAGCCTTGAAGACAGTCTTAACCCCATGGGACATGTTTCAAGGCTTCTTAATGATTTTGTGTTTGGGGCACAAACTCTTCCTGGAGCTGGGGTGTGGGTGCTTTCTGGTCCTAATGTCTGGGCCATGAGGAAGGTGGAGCCCACAGCAGCACAGGTGTCAGAGTGTACCTCGAGGGCCATTCCTTTCGTCGCTTCTGCCCTTCCTTTCCTCCCTAGGCAAAAATTCAGTCCCATACTTTCTAGATGCTCCCCCCATTTCTTCTTGCAGTCCATTTAATTGGCCATATGGACCAGAACCTCTTGATGGAGGCTGAGGGACGTTGCAGCGAGTCTGCAGGGCCTGGCATGAGCTGTGCTCAGCCTTCAGCCCTCTGGTTCTCATTTCTGAACTGCTTCCTGAAGGACACATGTTCTAATGCAATCAGGGAGTAAAACGGACTACCTCAAGAAGAACATATAACAAAGAGAAAGTCCTCAGGGAGCAATGGCTGTTCCTATGCCGTGATGATAGTTGGTGTGCTGTGAGCTGGAGGACACACTCAGCACGCTGTGCAGATGTAGAGGGAAGGGATTTTGACTCTGTCCTGCTACTTATTCATTCAGTGATGCCTCGCAGGTCATAACAGCCCATCTCATCACCTGCCTTTCCCTCTAAAAACTGATAAAGACAGATCTTAAGATTTTTTTTTCTCTTTTTGTGGCTCTTCTACCTTTGCTTGGTCTTTCATGGATTCTCTCCCTCTTCCTCCTCCCTCCCGCCCTCTCTTCCTTCTTTTCATCTTTCTTTGTGGTACTAGGGCTCAAACCCTGAGCCTGTGTATGCTAGGCAAGTGCTTCCCCCAGCTCCAGCTCCGACTTAATACTTGAGCAACACAAGAAGAATTCTTCCGCTGACTCGAAGGAAGCGCTAAGAAAAGAGAAGAAATAACTGCAAATGACATGCACACCTTAAGCAGTTTGTACCTTGCTGCACGGAGCAATCCAATAGGCTATGGCGAGAAAAGGGAGGCCTATGGAGACTCCAAAGACAGCCAGGAATTTCACAGCGATAGACTGTTGACGTAAGCCTGAGAGATTTTCATACCACATGGTAAGCAATTGCTGCTGACAGTTAGGGTGAGCAACGAACTGTAAAAACAAAACAAAAACAAAAAACAAAATGCGAACAGGAAAATGGCGTCATAGCACTTGAACAGTACACAACCCAGGAGGAACATTGGAGCCGGGGAAGCCATGGCAAGCACCGGAGGGAGGGAGCGGGCATGGGCAGGGCTTCTGACATGGGGATGATGAGGCCAGAGCCTCCTCAGAACGACTGAACTGTTGCTTCAACCAGGGGCCTGGAGAAGTCTCAGACGTAGGAAAGGGCAGCGTTGGGGTGAATGTTTGTCTCTAGTCCAGGCCGGTCATCTAATCAGAGAGACTTATCTCTGCACAGAGCTCATGAACAAGCTACACAGCGTAAATCACTATAGGTTTGGGAGTAAGGATTTCCGCTTTGAATTGTACTTTATCATTTGTTAGCTAGGTGCCCCAGACAAGCTACTTAACCTCAGTATTCTCACAGGCAAAACAGGGTTTATCACACTGTCTTGGGGATTAAGTTAGGGATTATGTTTTCTGTGCAGCCGAGGAAAATGTTCACAGCATCTCCTGAAACCTTGGGAGAACTCTACAGAACTTCCTCACTGATCCGGTGTTGGGCATGGGCCTGTGGCGTGCTTCTGTGCTGGAATACTGACACAGTGTGCCTCCATGTAGGGCCTTCCTGAGGGGTCATCAGTCACTTCCTTCTGGGACTGTCGGTTCTAAAGTTATAAATGAACCTCTAGTGGCCGTTTTATCCCCAATTTGGTACAACTATTGGACTATGGCCCCTGAAGTTTTGTTCCTCGGGTATTTGGGGCTCTGCTGAGAGGCATGCATATGTCTCCAGTTTTGTGAACTTACAGTCTCAACAGATCATCTGTAAGGATGCTGGCCATGGTTGGCTGACCCCAGTGATACTGCTACCTAAGTATTAAATGCAGCGGATGCTGGCTGTGGTTGTTTGACCCCCATGAAACTGCTACTTGAGTGTTAAATGCAGCGAGGCTTCTTGACTTATTATCAAATTCACAGCAGCCATTGTGGTCTTCCCCTTCAAGGTTCTCCAAGACTGAGGGAGGAACACTGAGCCAGCATGCGCTCTGACACCCTGGCCCCTTGCCTCCCAGAGAAGTGGAGCAAGTGACAGGAAATCATGTATGTGCTACTGGAATTCTCTGGGTCTAGTCCTAGCATGGATCTAGAGTGGAATGCTGGGTAAACACAGGAACAGTCATTTCCAGGACTCTGCCTTTACTGGGCGCTAAAATGGTTCTGCTCTGGAGATGCAGTCCTAACAGCCCATGAGAGATTAGAGGGGGGCACGTGACTCCCCTATGGCTCTCTCTAACTGTCGCTGCCCTGGAAGGCTCTCACCATGCTTACATTAGCCTCTGTGGGGAGATCCTACTCCACGACTTCTGTGATTGAGCAGCAGGGTTCTGAGAGAATAAGTGTGAGCCATCTACCCCCACATTCTCTTGCTCATCCAACAGCAAGACATTGGCCTCAACTAAAAGAAGGTGGCTCTTGGGAGCCTGTCTGCCCTTGACCAAACCTTGGCTGATTCTCATAGGCACATTCATTTCTCCACAATAAAGCAACCTAGCTTCCAGTTTGCTATTTATTTCTAGATAGACTTTATAATCCGCTCCCGGCAAGTTGACAGCAGCTAATAGCTGAAGCCAAATTGATGCTCGCATGTCTGTGGGCACTTTTCTATATTCATGGCGGGCCTCAGAAGATAACTTGGTGACAGATAATTCAGTGTGTATCACAGAATTTTTCCTCTCTTATTCTACAGCACAGGAAAATATCACCCCTGTTCCAAGGAGGTTAAGAGTAAGAAAGAACACAAAGGAACTCTGCCAGGGTACAAAACACAAAACAAAAGCAGGAAGAAGAGCTTCAGAAGCAAGGTCAGAGGAGCCACAGCAGGAAAGCCCACAACTAGAATAGGATGGAACTCAGGAGATGGGTGTAGGTTTGGGCTTGCTTCCTTTGTCATCTAACTCACAGAAGACGGCATGAGCAGAAGGCACACTGTCCTTAGAGCATTGCCTGAGCCACTCCTGCCCCCATCACTCTGGCCTGGAGCACGGGGAAGAACGGATACGATTGCCTTGACTTTTCCGGTGAATGCCGAGTCTGTTATGAGCTGGAGTTGAGTGTTTAAGGTGGGTTTGCGTGAGGCCAAATGGCTTGGTGGGAGAAGCGACGCCCAGCCAGATCTGTAATTGGACCAAGCTCTCCAGCAAGTGGATGCTGCAGCTGAGAGAAGCCAGACCGCCAGGAGAGGCAGCCTGTGACACTGATAGAAAATTCTCGACAATGGACCGGGATTCACCTGCCTGAGAAGTAGGACCCCCAGGACACGAAAGACCAAATGGGCTTGGTTCTAGTTCTCCGATTCATCCCAAGCCCATTATCCTGGCCGCCCACCAGCACCACACTCTGGTTAATGGAATGTTTGCATCCAAAACTACCTTCTGCTAAAGCCTCATTCAAATGCACTTCCCTCAGGTACTGCTGGCCTGCTGTGGCTGTGAGGCATGTTGGCTAAACCTTGGCCTGCTCTTTGCTTTTAATTAGTCTGTGGCTGTTTTTCTTTCACACCTCAAAGGAAAATCCTTCCCATCACTCTTTCTCCTGCTCTCAATTCACCCACAAGGTAGTGGCCAATGTTTAACAATAATAGTTGAAGAGAATCTGCAAGAATCCCTAAACTACCTATTAAATACTCAGGGGACTGTATTCTGAGCTATTGACTCCCACAGCCCAGATAAAAGGCCCAGACAAGTCCCGAGGCTTTCCTGGTGGTGGGTGGGAAATGGAGGGCTTGTGGCTGGGCCACCTGGGCTCTGAGTCTGGCCAGATATCTGCCAGTGGGTTGGTCTCGGCTCTTTCCATGCTTCTCTGTGTTCTCTCACATGGGGCTAGTCATGGGATGAGTGCTGGAAATACTTTGTAAAGTAGTGTTGCTTTAGAATGCAGTAAATCAAAACAAGCCAGTGGTGATGTGGAATATTAGTTTAAGATGTGTTACATTTGTTTCTGCTATAGAATATTTATTTAATGGTTCAAAGATGTGTTACCTTCTTTTATGTTGCATTTGTTTAACTCTGTAAAGCTGTGTTACTTTGTCTGCCTAAAACATCTGACCGGTCTAATTAAGAGTTGAATGGTCAGTAGCTAGGCAGAAGAGAGGTGATAGGTGGGGGCTACCTGGAAGAGAATAAATAGGAAGAAAAGTAGGAGCAAGAAAAGGAGGAGGAGAGAAAGATATCAGGGCCAGCCACCCAGCCACAAGACCAGCCACGGAGTAAGAAGGAAATAAAGATACAGAATAGAGAAAGGTAAAAAGTATAGAGGCAAAACATAGTTAAAGAGAAATGGGATAATAAGTTAGAAAAGCTGGCTAGAAACAAGTCAAGCTAAGGTCAGGCATTCATAAGTAAGTCTCCATGTATTTGGGAGCTGGATGGTGGGTTCCCAAAGAATCGGAAAAAAAAATCAATTACACAGTGTCTCTGTCCCTCCTTCATTTCTTCTATCCTTTCTGTATCCTATCTTTATTTCTGACTTCTAGTTTTGTCTCAGTAGACACTTTCTTGAGGTGTTAATGCATGAAGCCCATGTAGCCTAAATGGGCACATTAGGCCCTCCCTCCTATGTCCTTCCTGTTACTCTTCCTTGAAAGTGGAGCTTATGAGTGAGCTGCTCCCTGCTGGGGCAGGCAGCAGGGCCCTGGAGTCTACTTGTAGGGCACATAGGTATTACTGCCACAGGTCGTGAAGCCCTCTGACTGTAAGCAACTGCTCTTTCCCCATCTCTGCACCCCACTCCTTCCCACCTAAAAGTCCATGTGTTACAGGGAAGGAGACGAGGTTGCAGCAAAGCTGTGTGCTTTCCACATCCCTAAGGCTAGGTTTTCTCTCCCATCCTAGGCCTCACCTACACAGTAATGAGATGTGGCAGTGCCTGCCGCGGTGAGCTGGGGAGTGTCTTAGCTGGAGGAGAATCTAGAAATTCAGCCCTTGTGGGGAAGATACTTTTATCTCATACAGATATGCCACCAAGTCCCCACTTTAATAAGGTCCCTTTCCGCAGCAGCACTTAATCACAAGTCTGTTCTGGAAACAGGAAAGACAGACTTGGCACCAGCCATCCGGCTCTGCTCTCATGTGCATGGCGGATGCAACTTGGAATCACCCTGCAGTGCTGCTTTCCACTGGGGACACGCAGCACTGGGCTTAGTGGCAACAATGTTGCTTCCTTCCAACCTGGAAGAAAATTTGGTCACACTCTTGAATCATGAACGTTGTGAGGGAAAGAGAGATGTGAGGGCCATTAATTCACTACTTTGGTTTGCTGGTTTGTTCGTTTGTTTGTTCACTCAACTGACCTTTCCCCCAACTCAGTGGCTAGAAGTACAGTACGACTCAGTGGGGACGCCCTCCAGGTCCGAGCAGGCTGCCTTCAGACCATGGCTCGTCATGGGCACCACTAATACCATTTCTTATGGCTTCCCCTTTCACTTTCTCTGTCTTTCTCAAACCTAGTATCTTGAGGACCCCATACCCTGGAATCCAGCCAGAATCTAGGTGCTTTGACCCCATCCACACTCTCCCTGCACAAGAGTGTGGCTAAGTGTGCAGATTCCAGGTTGGAACATCCATATCCAGAATCTAGATCTGACTTTTTCTAGATGTATGGCCCTGAGCGGCCAGCCTGCTTGCTCTGGTCCTTCCCAGGGCTGTTTTCATAGCTCTTTTTTACCTCTTCACTTTGAGTTTATTCTAGGGAGGATGCTTTGGCATAGGGAGCCCAGAAAATCAGTTCTTGCAAGGAGACCATAAGTATGGGCATCAGGCATCATGGAATCTGGTTGGCAGAGGCTGCTGGACCTGCTGTTTGTTGAGGCTCCACTTATGTCCAAGAGACCTCATGGTTGGGAAGTTCCATTCTCGTGAATTATACATGGGCTGCTCTCTGCTGCAGCCTCTCTTGACACTTCTTTCACTTCTGCACCTCCGATCCACCCAACTCTGGCATGTTTCTTGGTCATTTCCAGAGTTAAGGCTCCTACCATGCAGTTTCTCACAGAACCTTCTGGATGGAATTCTACCAGGAGTCAAGGGAGATGGGTATCTCCGAGGGCTGTTTACTTCCACAAATATTTTATCTCACCCATTCAGGTAGGTGTTGTGGAATATTACTTTTACTAGATAAAGATGCATTTCATTTGTTTATTACTTTAACTGTGTAAAGGTGTGTTGCATTTGTTTAAGTTGTATTTGTTTAATTATGTAAAGGTGTGTTGCATTTGTTTATGTTGTATTTGTTTAATTATGTAAAGGTGTGTTGCATTTGTTTATGTTGTAT
>JAQHUG010000005.1:6063804-6101726 GCA_028555095.1 Dicrostonyx torquatus
TATGTAAAGGTGTGTTGCATTTGTTTATGTTGTATTTGCTTAATTATGTAAAGGTGTGTTACATTTGTTTATGTTGTATTTGTTTAATTATGTAAAGGTGTGTTACATTTGTTTATGTTGTATTTGTTTAATTATGTAAAGATGTGTTGCATTTGTTTCACCTTGCCTGCCTAAGGCACCTGATTGGTCCAATAAGGAACTGAATGGCTAATAGCTAGGCAGTAAGGGACAGGTGGGGCTGGCAGGCAGAGAGAATAAGTAGGAGGAGAAATCTAGGAAGAAGGGAGAAGAAAAAGAGAATCAGGGAGAAAGAGAGATACATGCTTGTGGCCAGAAGCCAGGTAGCTATGGGTCAGCCAGACATGAGAAGTAGTGAAAGTAAGATATACAGAAGGAAAGAAAGGTAAAAAGCCTCACGGCAAAATGTAGATAAAGAGAAACAGGTTAAGTTATAAGAGCTAGCTCTGTCCTTATTTTCCAGCTATAGCAGGGCATAAAGACTATCTCCTACTTCTCAACTCCCAGTTTTTTAAAAAGACAACTAGAATTATTTACATGAATGTCACAGATTGGCAGGTTTCTGTGAAGACTGTACTTATGGCTCATTATCATCTCTCACTAAGAAATGCTTTTCTGATGAAGACTATCATTCATGAACCAGCTTATGTCTTAGTCGTAGAGGTTAAGGGAACCAATCAAACTGCATTTCACTTCTTCCAGAGCAGGGAGTGGGTTGTTTAGTGACACAGGTGGTGAGGCAGGAAACTGTGGCTGGCCTTTGGAGGTGAATAGAGCACTGGGGTTTGGTGATTATAAGACATGGTCTTCAATCAGGGTAAGCTGTCAAGCCATGGTCCTCCTGAAGGTTTAGATGACCACGTCTGTGTTTTCAGTGTCACAAGGAGGACTTTCTGCACAGCTAAGCAGTTCTTTCCACCTCACTTGGAGTTGTTTCCTTAACTGACATAAAGGAGAAGTGGACCCGCTTCTAGAAAACCCTCTAGGGTTGTCTGTGGTACTTACCTTCCAGAACCCTTATCTCTAGGCAAGCTCTGCACCCACGTTCTCAAGCATGGCCTAAGTAACCACCTCCTGTCTGTTGGCAAAGAAATACCATCCTGCTCTTCTCTGGTTCAGGTCATAATCAGCTTTCAAGATCTACTTCCCTGCCCACCTTCAAGTCCTGCTAAGTTCCTCAGTCCCAGAGATGTCTTGAACTCCCGTGGGTCTTCACTCACTTGCCACTCACTTGCCAATAGTGGTGGCCTAAATGAGAATGGCTTCCCATAGACTTATGTTTGAATACTTGGTCCCCAGTTGGCAGAACTTTTGAGGAAGGATTAGGAGGTATGGCCTTGGAGGAGGTGTGTTACTCGCTCATGCCATTGCAGCTAGCTTCCCCTGCCTTGGGATTGTGGATAAGAAGTGATCTCAACCACTGCTCCTGCATCATGCCTGCCCGCCCACCCCTGCTCCATGCCAAGATGGTCATGGATTCTTATCCTCTAAAATTGTAAGCCTCAATAAACCCTTTTATAAGTCACCCTGGTCATAGTGCCTCTTCACAGCAATAGAAAAATAAGTAAAGGAAAGCACCATAGTTCATGACTATCAGTGTGGATAGATACTCTTGTGTTTACATGTGACTTGTCCTTTGTAATCTTGAAAGACCTACTGCCTGTCTTTCCCCTGTGAGTGTGTCACTTTAGTGATGGTGAGCTTCTGTTGGCTGATCAATGATTGCAATGCTCTCCTGTGTCCCCTTAGGATCTGCTCCATGATTTTCTTGGTGACTCATCATCCCAGAACATTTTCTAAATATAACAGTCCTTTGTTACTCAGGGATTGGTGAACACTCACCTGCCTTCATATCTTTACTAAAAAGGCAGATATAGAGAAGTGTCAGGAACTAAGGCAGACTTTTATCTGATTGTGCAAGGGAAAATTGAAATGTCAGTCTAATATAGGGCTTGATTATTAATACTTAGATTGGATGAGAACTGCTTAATTTCTCTATATGTAGTAGTATGCTACCACAAACTTGTATCAATTCAGTATTTTAACATTAATCACATACTTTTATAATCATAACTACAATGATGAGATAAATAGTATTCATTTAATATTTTCCATGTCAGGCCTTATGCTTACTAGTCATTATGTTGTCTGACTCTGTATTAATTTATTTTCAGTTACTATAGCCAAATACTTGAAGCTGGGATCTTAGAAAGATATGGAGTTTATTTAGCTTACAGATTAGAAGTTGTCAGTCTAAGATTGGGTGACCCTGTCTGTCTTTTCTGCCTCTACTAAGGAATTTCAGGCTACATTACAACATGGAGGATGGGGTCAATTGGGAGAAGGAGTTGGAGAGACCTTACAGTATGACAAAAAGCCAGAGGGCAGAGGGGAAGCAGTCTTTCTTTAGTCCTGACTCATTCTTGCTAGCTCTTCCTGATCATAACCAATCTGATCCCTTCAGAGGGTGTTGCTCCTATGACCTAATTCAGTTGAACTAGGCTGTCTCCTCTCAACACTGTAACGCTGAGGACCAGACTTCCCTCTAAGAAACCTAAAGGGAACTTTCAAACACTTCCAGGCCATAGAAAACTCTCACATCGGTTCCTTGAGGTGTGAATTCTACACCCTTGTTTTAAGTAGAGGGGCCTAATACACAGAAGTCACTAGCTTGTAGCCAGCTACACAGTGATTGTTTATAATAAGATCTGGTCTTCAACCCAGGCTGATATGACTTCATATGTAACATTTTGAACTGTTTTCCTATATTTTTAAAAGGTATATTTAAAATTAGACAAGTCAAAGTGGAGGGGTGATGATTTCTCCAGGTTTGCATGGACAGGGCCTCACCACTGAGCATAATGTAGAACTCTTGTCTCTCAGCACCTACTCATTGGTCAACCAACTTCCAGTGCAGACAGATACCAGGAATATGCAAGGGGATGGTTCAAAACTAGTTTATTCCAATTCTGTCCTCTTCGAAGGAGCAAGTTATCAAGCTAACCCTGGGCTATCCCTCCCAGTTTTAGACAAGAGTATCAGGAACTGATTTTGTGATGGCCCCAGTGCCTGATCCGTCCTCTGCCTGTACTCTCATGAAAGATCATGGAGATTTACAGCTTAAAATAACCCATACTCAGCCCTAAAAACTGCCTTGGTGAGGGACCTTGTTTGGATCTCAGACCCCTGGCTAAACTCCACCTGATACATCCTACTTGGCAGAGCTGTGGTTCCAGTTCCCCGAGTCTTAGCTGAGACTGGATAATTGGTCAGGTTGTTGAATACCTCTATGGCACTCTTGTGGCTATTCTGCCTTGTGGGCGCAAAGATCCATGGGATTAGAGGCATGCATGGGGCCTGCCAGGTGCCAGTCTTGGTCCCAGGGATTGTAAGCGAGCCAGACACCTCTTTGGTCTTTAAATGGTCATAATCAGGGCTTACTCATGGGAACTCTCACTGACTTTAGAAACATTGATCTAGTTTGTGGTCTATGGGCAAGTCTTAATATTTGCTGATATGTTTTATTTCATAATTATAAAACACTTCTGCCATGCATTGCAATTTTAATTAGCCAGAGCTGTCTTTTCTTAACGGAGAACTTTTGTTTGGTAGTTCATAAGTAGAGAAAGAAATTTGATCATCACTAAAAGCAACATTTTTTTTCTTACAAAAGTAATCTTTGATTCTTAATTCAAACTCTTTATCAACAAGAACACAGGCCCATGGTTATTGATGGTGATATAGGAAATCTGCATGGAATTTGTACCTGTGTTTCGGGAAATGAAAGAAGACAAAGACAGACTGGGAATGCTTTCACCAAATACAAACCCTAAGTGCTACCAGCATAGAAATTCTAGCCGAGACAAATGGGGCTCAGATGGCATGGGTGGGTATACTGTTTTCACAAGACTCCCTTGTATTAGCAGATAAAATGTTAGAACATTGCACTGGGTGCAAGAGTCTATGAGAAATCATTTAGGGTTATCTCTTAATATTTCTAGGTTTTTCCAGATTTCTTTGGTATGTGCATGACTCAGGAATGATGTGTTTGATCTGCTTGGAATTTAAAAAGAAAAAAATTGTATTTCATTTTATGTAATTATTTTAAAATTATACTTTAAAATTAACTTCATCTCCTATGAATTTATACAACAATGCTGACTTCTGCATATCATATTTGCCCATATTTAGTTTCCTTGACACTTATTTTTATATGCGGTTATAGATTTGGCATATCCTTGGGATTTGGTGCCATCATTTTTTAAATTTAAATTTTGGGTTTCTCAAACTTACAAAGTGTAACTGTTGCCAATGTTGTGATATTTTGAGATGTAAATGTTGAAAAATTGAATAGACATTGGTTAAGAATTAGAAATGATATGGGTGTGACCCCAGTGCTCTAAGTCTTGGCTGCCTCTGAATATAAGACTAGTTGTGTTGGTAGGGAGTTGCCCATGCATCCACAAGATGTGTGGTAAATGGTTCTGTTGGTCAGGAGTCATCCATGCGTATACCAGATATGTGATAAATGCCTTTTGGTACTTGGCACACACCTCTAATACAGAGTCGGTCTTCTAAGATGCTTATGACTCTACCTTTCGGGAGTTCATTAACTTCTCAGTCCTTATGGTACTAAGTCCCTTCAGATTGGATGGCAGTCTTACAGACTCCTCTGTATGTATACACACACACACACACACACACACACACACATACACACACACACACACACACACAGTGACACTGGGGATCAAGCTCAGGCCTTCACACATTACTAAGCTCTCCACCACTGAGCTACATTCCCAGCTTCTCATCTCCAGATTATTCCACCTGCTCTTACATGTCCTGGGTGCAGGCTTTGCTTACAAAGAGCCCCGGGTAGGCTGCCCAGACCCTAGGCAAGCCTCTACACTCAAGCCCCGCCTGCTCTCCTGCTAGTACTTTGGGCGGATGCCAGGTGTGGCCAGCCCTCTGCCAACTACTCTTCTGGAGCTGATTTCTGTAGTTCTCGGTGTGGAGGCATCCTATGAAGCTGGGTGTGGTTGCATTTGACCAAACTGCTCCTTGGCATGTGGACTTTACCGTAGGATAAAGACAGCCAACCTCTCTCCTTTGTTCTTCCCTCTAGATCACTACTATCAATAGGAAATGTCTGCCTCTCCTTTTGTCCGTTTTTCCTACAGGGCAATCTGTCACCACAGCTGCTGAGGATTGTGCCCCAGGCACACCGACAGGGCCACTACTTCACAGCTGAGGATCATGCCCCAGGCACACGACAGTGCCCACTACTTCACAGCTGAGGATCATGCCCCAGGCACACCAACAGGGCCACTACTTCACAGCTGAGGATTGTGCCCCAGGCACACCGACAGCATCCACTACTTCACAGCTACTCTTTCCCAGGCTTGGGCACCATGGCTCTGCTTCTGATCACCTGAGGCAGGGACTGCCAGCTTCTCTTCCCCTTATCAGACTGTGAATTAGCCATCCCCGAAACTGGAAGAAGAGAGCCAGTTCTCTGGGCTCCCTGCAGCTCCTGTGGCTTATTGGAAGGGAGGCTGAGGAGGGCCTGAGGGTTCAAAGGACACAACCACTGCTCATCTTCCTCAGTTGATTCTTGGCTGGATTTGGTATTCCTGGGAGTTTTTTTCTCAGATTTTCATAAAAATCGACTGCATTTCATGGTTGTTTACCTCTTGGCACCGATCTGACCAATAAGGGTAGAGCCAGTGTAGACAGGGTTCACGTCCTTTTTCATGTGGCTTTGGGCTCTGTGCAAACGACAGTGTGCGCTGTCAATGCATCCCTTCTCTCCCCAAAGCCTCTTTCCACATGAGGCTTGTGTTTGAAGGCATTTTAGAGGAGTGTCTGACAAATCTATATGCTACGCTGTCCTTTCACAGTCGAGTGTCTAAAGAACACTATTGCTTACCAGTGGTTCTCGACCTTCCTAATGCTGCAAGCCTTTAACACAGTTCCTCATGTTGTGGTGACCCTAACCATAAAATTGCTTTCGCTGTTACATGACAGCTGTAATTCTGCCACTGTTATGAATTGTAATGTAAATATCTGATATGCAGGATATCTGATATGTGACCCCATCCCCCGCCATGAAAGGGTTGTTCAAAGGGTTGTGACCCACAGGTTGAGAAACACTGGCTTTAACCAAAAACCTGGCAGAAATCCCTGACACTTGGTAGATGTTGGTTTAGTTTGCCTTGTTCATACACAGCGTGGTCACCCTATTCCCCAAGTCTTTCATTTTGGATAATTTTAATGTTCTCTCCTCTTTTCTAAGAAATGCCATAGTAAGATGGAGGCTGAACATGAGTCAGAACATCAGTGCCTCGGGTGCTAGAAAAAGCTGCAGCAGCCTTGTTTTCACAGGGGTGGACCGGATATCCAGAAAGGAAGCTCTTATGTGTACAGCCTTGCCCCCACTGCCACCCCTGCGTACTCCATGCACTGAAGAATAGAGCAACATCCTCTAAATGACAGCACCAGACAGTCTCAGAAGGCTCCAGGAGCACCTGATTCATTGAGCTTGCCCCGTGGACAATGATAATTTATTGCAGTGTCCAGTATTCTGTTTGCAGCCTCTTTAAATGTTAATGATCAATAATATAATTATGATGGGGAAGGTTCCTGGGCTAGTTGTGGGTTTAATTGAATTTTCAGAGCCATCTGGAGCTATGCAGAATTGTTTTTATGTTTCTTTCCAGACGTGGCTTGGGTGGCCTGTAGTCACATGATATCAAGCCTATAGCAGGCACTGCCCCTAGGCTCTAAGATCCAAGAGGGAAGATTAGAGGCCTGGAGGTGCATTGGCTGATGGGTAATTTGGTCATCTCCAGCCTTTCCACCACTCCAAGGCAGGGAAGGAAGAATATTTGGCTGGCAAGGACGCATCTTTCTTAAGAACTGGGCCTTATGCAGCTGGACAAGGGGCCAGACCAGTGGCCACTTTCCATGATGAGAAACAACTTCCTGTCTGTTCCCATATCTGCGAGACTGTTGGTAATCTGGTACTTACTGACACTGCACCCTGACACTTTCTCCTTAATGCCTTGCCATCCCTGCTGATCTCCTAAACCTGTCCTGTATACAGTCTTCCTCAACACTGTCCAAGTGGAACCTTACTCCTCCTCTACCCGTCCCTCCCCGTTCTCATTCCCTGCTTTATCTCCTTCCTTCATCCCTCCCTCCCTTCCTTCCTTTTTTCCTTCCTCCCTCCCTCCCTTCCTCCCTTCCTCCCTTCCTCCCTTCCTCCCTTCCTTCCTGTGTGTGGCCTGAGTTTATGTATATCACATTTGGGCCTGACGCTCATGGATGCCAGGAGAGGGAGCCAGAGTCCTTGGAACCAGAGTTACAGATGGTTGTGAGCCATCATGTGGCTGCTGGGAACTGAAGCTGGGTCCTCTGCCAGAGCAGAATGTTTTTTACTGTTGAGCCATCTTCCCAGCCCTGTTCTTCCACTTTATCTTTTGTCACTTAGCTACTATGAGAATTGGCTATGCATTTATCATCCACCGCCATGCTAACATCCAAGATCCAAGCAAGGCTTGTTTATTAGATTCTAGCAGATGGAGTAGTCTCTCATCAAATATGGATTTTTCAGGGTGTGGCTCAGGGATGGGGCAATTGACCTCATGAGTGAGTTTTTGGTTTTTTTCTACTGATCTGGTGCATTTTACAAATAGGAAGTCCTAACTTTCTTCTCCTGAGATAGACAGTATTTCACGAAAGATGGTGGAGTCAGTATCTGCCATTCTGATTACCCTGGAGCTTTGCATTGAGAGCTGGTCTAGTTCTTAGTGATCTGTTTTGGCCAATGGGATGTGACTGCATTTTGTGTGATGCTGTATAGACACCCTTAGCATCAGCCTTCAGTCCTGGGAAGGCTCCTTCTTGGAAGGTAGCTGCCATGGAGGGTCACTCAGTTCAGCCACCAGTGAACATGGCTGAGCAAATGATCCCCACATGGAGATCTTTCAGGCTGAGCCCTGCTAGACTTACTGATCTGTGTAACTGTGAGCAGATGCTGTCACCTGTTTTTACAAGCCTTTAGACTGTATATCCTCCCAGATAAAACTGGAGCACCTTTTTTCAGTTTCCATGCTCAACGTTTCACATAGTCATCTCTCGGAGACTTGGGCCAGAGATCCTTCCCTGCTCCAGACTCATACCCTCTCTGCCTTCAGGCTCATCCTGTGTCCTGTCCGTTCCCCATGGCCCCTCATCCCAGTCCCTCTCATCCGTGTTCTTCCCTTCTCCACCTTCTGAATGAAGTGTGGCTCCCGCAGCTATTCCCTTACCGTCTTGCTCCTTTCTTCCTAGTCTCCCTTCTGTGGGCAGCAGTGAGAGCCAGCGCTGCTGGCTCTGCCCTGAACCACAAGTGCACTCCTCCTTTGGTCCTGTGCGTGTGGTTGGTATCTGAAAAAGCCTGCTTGGGATATGAGCTTGCTTTGTTTTGTCAGCTGAAGACACATCCTGAAAGGTGGGGTGACTGCTTTTGCTTTTGGTTTCCTGAGGCATGGTCAGGAGGGCCCTGTGCGGTAGTGTCTGTAGTGTCTGTAGAGAACGAAGTGGCTCCCAGATTGCAGAGCATTTGGGGTGATGCAGGCCCACTGAAGCAAGGTGGGAGAGACACAGAGAGGGGAGAAGGGCTTGGGAGTCTCCCGTGGATGGTGTACAAAGGTTTCACTAAGTATTGCTCTGGAGAGCAGGACCAAGGATGCTCTCTGTGGACATTTAGGGCCATAGCACCATCTCACTAGGAGGGTTTTCTCTGTGGGTTGAAGGAGGGTTCATCTGTATTTCTGTGCTTTGATTGGTTAAATAAAAAAGCTGCCTGGGCCATTTGATAGGGCAGGACTTAGATAGGCGGGGAAAAGAAAAGAGGACGCTGGGAAGAAGACTGGGATGGAGCCAGTCTCCATGAAGCTCCTGCCGCAGATGGATGTATCGTAGAACAGTCCGGTAAGATCACCACCTTGTGGTGACATACAGACTTTTATAATGGGTTAGTTTAGATGTGAGAGGTAGCCAAGAAAAGGCTAGAGATAATGGGCAAGGCAGTATTTGAATTAATACAGTTCTCCTGTGGTTATTCCGGGCACAAGCAAGCAATCAGCGGCTGAGCGGGCCAGCAGCTGGCGGCTGGGGAACACAACACGCACCGCTCCCCCAAATACAACAGTGGGTATATATTGGAGACTTGGGATTTCTGTCTGCTTTTTACCCATCCCTGGTACCTGTTCTCCCAACATACTATGGGTGCTCTAAAAATATATTGGATGAAAACAGGGAGCCACAGCTAGGCCAGATGGTGGGGATCAGCATTTGGAGTGACTAAGGTATCCACAAGGAGCACAAGTCAGAGTCCTCCTATGGTTGTACAGGTGGATCCTTGGGCCCAAGTAGAGAATGCCCAGCCCAGATTGAGATGGGATTTCTTGGCAAGCCAGGTGGGCACATTGAGTCAGATTCTCATCTGCAAGGGAAAGCAGAAAGTGGCATGACTCACCATTTATTGCATATTTAAGAGGCTCTGAATGACATAGATGTATTGATTACTTCCTTACAAGAACCTGTGTCATAGATCTAATTTTAGGTCTTTGGTTTTCAAATGAAGAAACTGAGGCTCGGAAACCGAGGCCATATAGCCAGAATGTGGGCCCAGACATGCCTGCCACCGGTGGTGAGATCTGTATTCTTACTGGTTATGCCTGCAACCATCATGTATTTAACCTATAAATGTATCCAGATAACGCATTAAACATCATGAATGATACAGTAATTCTGACAACAGGTCTAGGTTAGGAAAAAAACCTCCTTTCCTATTAGTAGCCTACAGCACCCCAGTGGCCTGTGTGTCACCTGCCACTTAGACACCTACAGTCTGTCTCCTGATGAGCACTGAGTGTGGGTCTGGACAGCTCATTAAAGAGAACATTTGCAAGGTGCCATATGCCTCTTTAGTCTGGAACTTACTGTAAACTAGAAGTCCACGAGCAAAGTAAAGCAGCTTTATTCATCAACCAATAAAGCAACGCATATACAGAAGGACCTCCCACGTCAGTCCCTGCGCTGGGTGAGCGCGAGCAAAAGCAGCACTGAATGGCTCCGAGCCATCACACTGCGGTTGTGGTTCCGGTGGTTGCTTCATAGGAGGTTTTCTCCACATCACTGTAAATTTTTTTTCCCCCAGAAACATGCATTTCTTAGAGGAAGTGTTCAGTTATTTTGGGAAGACATCTCTTACCATCTATGTAAGAAGGTTCAGGAATAACTGCCCTGTTATGAATGCAATAGATTACAACTGTGATGGCCATTGCGAGCCTGTGGGTGTCCCCTGTCCCTGCAGTGAGCCACCAGCTCTCTCAGGACAGAGGTTTGATAACAGCTTAGGAGCCATAATGGATGCTAATGGATTTGGTGGTTGAAATCTGTCTTTGGAGAATCTTAATTTTGCTAAATTTCAGCTTGGTGGTCACCAAAAGCAGCTTCCAAGTCAGTCAACACTTCCCTTTTGCCCACAGAACGAAGGTCCTTATTAGCCATATGTGGAGCTGGAGAGATTGCTCAGCGGTTAAGAGTTCTTATTGCTCTCGCAGAGAAACCAGGTTTGGGTTCAATTCCTAGCACCACACGGAAGCTCACTGGTGTCTGTAACTCTAATCCCATGGGATCTGATACCCCACTCTGGCTGCTCAAGGCACCAGGCACACATGTGGCATGCAGACACACATGGAGACAAAACACAATTACACATAAACAATTAAAAACTGATAAGCAATAACCATGTACGATGCTGCTTTAATTGAAAGTGACCCAGGGGAGCTGGATGAGGATGGTAAGGGGAGGAGCTGGTGAGAGGTGAGGTACCTCTCGGGAAGCAGAGCAAGGGTTCCCAGTTAATCCCCACAGAGTCTCCTCTGCCAGCCTCCTAGGCAGGAAGGCTTTCCCAATGCCTGGGGCCAGCATAGTATGGCAGTGCACTGTGGTGGCTAAGGATTCAGAAGAGAGGCTTTTTCTATATCTGTACGAGTTTGGGTCTCTGCATGGCATTTTCCCAGCTGTATAACATGAGGTGACATGCTCCCTTCTCTGTTAGAAAGTTGAGTGGCTGCAGCTGGCACAAGAGTGCAGCCAGTGTGCGAAAAGGAGGGTGGCCTCTGCTGGCACCTGTCAGGGGACTCCTCCACCTCCCTTCTTCCTGAGTGCCTCTCTCAAGTTCTCTTCCTTTCTTCTGCCCCAGCCTCGCCCCATTTGTGAGGGGCCCTAAGGCCTCTTTCAGTGCTGCCCATTTTTTTTTTTTTCAAGACAGGGTATCTCTGTGGCTTTGGAGCCTGTCCTGGAACTAGCTCTTGTAGACCAGGCTGGTCTCGAACTCACAGAGATCCGCCTGCCTCTGCCTCCCAAGTGCTGGGATTAAAGGCGTGTGCCACCACCGCCCGGCTCAGTGCTGCCCAATTTTATCAGGAAGTCCTCTGTGCTGGTAAAACGGCTTCCACCTCTTCCCTTCTGTTGGGGTGAGTTAGGGATCTGAGGAATTCATCCTATGATTGGCAGACCAGATTCTCACTGACATTTCTAGACTGACTTGGTGCTTGACTTAGAAACTGGTATTTTCTATGTCCGAAATTACAGCGCCACACATTCCTTTCCTGGATACAGCATTGTCCACAGACTCCCACACTCCCACTTTTGTCTCACAGCACTGATTCTAGTTTGTTTTCTGTCACTTGGACAAACACCATGGTCATGAGCGAACCAGGGAGGAATGGGCTTATTTCATCTTATGCCCATAGCCTATCTTGGAGGGAAATCGGGCAGGGACTTGAGCAGGAACTTGAAGCTGAAACCACAGAGGATTGCTGCTTGCTGGCTCTCCCTCCTGGACTAAGAACAACTCTCTTATATAGTCCAGGACCATCTGCTTAGGAAATGGCACCTCCTACCGCAAGCTGGGCCCTCCTATGCCAATAAGCTATCAAGATAATGCCCTATGCCTCCAGGACTACGTGATCTTGGAAGGCCTTCACATGAGACTTCCTTTAGGTGACTCTGGGCTTTGTCAAGTTCACAGTTAAAGCTGGAGTTACAGAGCCATCCAGCACTGCTGCTGGAAACGGAACTTGGGTCCTCTGCAAGAACAGCGAGTGCCTTTAACTGCTGAGCCATCTCTCCAGCCCTGTGGTGGGTATTAGTCACAGTAATGGCAAATGTAACTGAGACTGTAGGGAAATGTAAGTATATTTCAAGTGTGAACAATAAAGAAAATGTATACAATAGCACATCGGTTGTCTGCTAACATAGAAAAGAGCACCTATGAAAAATACAGAAAAACAGTTCTATTCTAATAGCGAATCAAATTATAAAATCATTAACTCTAAAGCTAGAAGTCTGCAAATCTATGTGCATAGGAAAGAATTAGACGACTGAAAACAAATGAAAGCAGCTGCTGTCTGAGGTACAGGAGTGTATGTTATTGCCTTACTTTTAATTATCTTTCTTATTTTTATCATGTTGTATAATAAAAAGATAAGTGATATGAGAACTCTTGTCTGCGGAGGCCACCAAACAGCCCTGCCCTGTCTATAGGAGACTTTGTCCTTCAGCCCCTCCCAGACAGTCGGGCGTTTCCTTACTCCAGGCTTCCTTCCCCATTCTTTCGTGTTGCCTCCTGCTCCCCAGTGCACCTGCCTTGGCCATCTGCAAGCCCATGTTCCCTGTGTTGGGGACAGCTGTATTTTTCCTTACGTGTCTGATCCCTCTTTCAAAGCCAGACTCAGAAATCTACCTCTTTCTCCATGACTCTTTCCCACAGCATTTTTGTCTTAGTTTCTTTTTACCGTCTGGCTGGGCTCAGGTCCCCGTGTGTAGCCCTTGAGCAGACACAGGCTGGACCCTATTGATTGTTACATGGTTCACAGTCAGCTGAGCAGACCTCTCCTCCCATTGTGGTCTACCTGCTAACACTCATCAAAATGGGAGTGGCCAGAGCAGTCACCAGGGTGCACCCAGTTAGGTCCCATAGTAAATGGAATAAGAAGTAGAAGAGGGTGATTTGTAAGACTTTTTCTATAATTATCATACTGATTACATAGGTTATTAAGTATACTAACAAGTATATAATAACTAGAGATTTTTTATTTCTTCAGTTGCAATTTGGAGATTAAATCACTAGTATTTTTTATTAAATGGAATTTTATGTTCAATTTTTTTTTTTAAAGTACGCTAAGGCCATCAGACATGCCCTGGTTTTCAGGGACTGGGAGTTTGTGAGGTGCTTGATGGTTAATGTAGACCCTGGGGCTCCAGTTCTGCTCCTCCCCTTAGAGCCTGGAGCGCCCCAAAGCCCCTCCCACAGCTTTTAGGAATGCCCTTCACCTGGAGCTTGGGGTTCTGTTGTCTTCACTGGAAAAAATGACTGGATGAAAGCTCAGGTGGGATTCATTCATTTATTCAGTGATTAACTCAATAGTTTTGAGACTAGCTGCCTGGGTCTGCCCTAAGTTAAGGACACAGTGTAGACTTTAACCAGAGGATTTACATGTTGAGTGAAAAAGTAAATAACTAAATAAAAAACATATCACGTTCTTCACAAATGATGGCATTGGGATGGAGAGTGGCTGTGTGGGAGGGATAGACGGTGACGTCATGCTGAGATGGGGTGATCAGGCTGCCCCTGAGAGACAGTTCTGAATCTGGACAGCTGAAGGGACGGTGTTGTGGAGTGTGGAGGGTTTAAAGAGGAAGGACAGGCCATAGGGGTGGTCAGGAGGGAGTTCGGTGTGTGACGTGAGAGTGAGGACGGCAGGAACCAAGCCATGGAGCAGCCCGTGGGTCCTGGGGATGGTGGGGTGGGCCGACAGTGCTGAAAGGAAAGACACTGCCAGCCTGTCAGGGTCTCCCCAACACCAGGAAAGGCACCCACCTTTGGCTGCTGGAGTCTAGGTTGCTGAGAGAGAGACACCAGAATCCCCACCATGGGAGTCCCTCTGCCCAGACATGCCTGGGAGATAGTGGCCTCTCCTTGCAGGTAGTTTGCATTTAATCATGGACCCAACCTTCTTGCTGGGCTCCTCCAGTGCTAGTCATTCTCCCTAGACTTCTGGGGAGCCACCACTGGCTTCTCTACTCCATTCTACTTCTGTAGTTTGTCCTGACATCACCCTTGTGACCAACTGTGAGTCCATGAGCCCAGCCTCAGGCCTCTGCTCCTCAGTGATGATCACAGACTGAGCTCCTCATTTATACTGAGATAGCAGATTTAAGCTCGGACATAACCTGATATGATTACTGCGTGTGCATAAGGGCACGTGTGTGCCTCTGTGTGTGTGGTGTGTGTTTGTGTGTGTGTGTGTGTGTGTGTGTGTGTGTGTGTACGAGGGAGAGAGAAGATGCAGGAAGATCACTTAGAGGCTAATACCATTCAGGCATGATGTCAACTGTGGCTTGGATTGCATTAACTAACACATCCATATTAAGCAAAGTTTTCCATCTGCAATTATACTTACAAAACTCGCCTTCCATAAAGAGGATTTGCAAGTGTCTTTAGACAGATGAGTGCTAAAAAGGAACGGTGCATTATGGGAGATACTGGAAGGAATTTATGAAAGATCCATTCTTCATTTAAAGTCAAAATCTATGGGAATTTAGAACCAAAATTATGATTCAAATGTACATTTGTCTTTAGCATTAAGTCTATTTAGAGTTAACCAGAAGTCAAGATCTTTTTGATTTATGGGGTAAAAATGATAATCTGAAGATAGTTCGTATTTTTGCATGTTGTGGTAGTAAATGGTTTGTATCTGTTCTTGGGGACGAAGAGGAATTTCTGTTCCTGTGGTAAAGGCCCTTCAGATTCCTTCCTGCTTGCTGACTTTCCATCCTGAATGCAATTGTGATCTAGCTCAGTCTGTCGTAGCAAGCCCAGCGCCCAGTGGATACAGTTGAGCGCATTAAAATTGCAAGGCACAGGAAACATGATAACCAAAGAGAAGAGTGCTCCAAAAGGTTCTCCCTTTACACAATCGTTCATGTGCAGCAAACAGCTGAAAAAGGCAGCCATGCTCTGAACTGTGGTGACAGTGGCAGCTCTCTTCTCCAGGACCAGGGGTACCTGCCGCAAATTAACAGTAGTATCCTGTCATTAGAGAAAGTTGTGTCAGGCACTTTACAACCTGCCTGTAGGAGGGCAGAGGGCTGACAGGCATTTCCACATACTGTGTCTCTCCAGCTCCCATTTTGTTGCTGAGCAGGGCAGAGTAAGTAGACTGTGGGGATGTAGTAGTAACTCAGGCTAATGAGACAGAGTGTGCCTGAGACCAGTTGTTAGTATTCAGTGCTTCATGACCTGCAGGCTGACTCCCCACTGCTTCCCTCTGACTGCAGGACCCACTGGGACTCACCTGAGACTGCCAGCGTTTCCCTGGATAGCAAGATGTTTCCTGTGGTTTCCAAGCCCAAAGGGACACAGTTTATAGCAGAGGTATTGGAGATGTGGTGTCTATACTCTAGGGCCAGCCTTGAATGTCATCTAGGTTCTGCTAGATGTGTTTTTAATCACGAGTCCTAATCACAGAATTGGAGGAGTAGGAAGGCCTCTGGTTCCCACCGAATACAGCACATGACCTACAGGATGTGCACTGTTTCCAGAGAGAACCCGCCGTCTGTGAGTTCATGCTCCAAAGCTGAGAATCTCTTGAGAGCTTTAAAAGCACTAACTGATGCGCTTCCCTTGAGGCTAACTGTTCAGGACTGGCTAGGGACAAGCCTTGGTCACAGAGCTCCCAGGTGTTTCTGTTAAGGCTCTGTTAAGGAAGAGATGTACAAAGTCCTTGGATAAACTGGGCGGTGCTGGCGCACGCCTTTAATCCCAGCATTCGGGAGGCAGAGGCAGGCAGATCTCTGTGAGCTCGAGACCAGCCTACAAGAGCTAGTTCCAGGACAGGCTCCAAAGCCACAGAGAAACCCTGTCTCGAAAAACCTAAAAAAACAAACAAACAAACAAAAAAAACCAAACAAAGTCCTTGGATAGTGATGATTTCTATCCTGGAGAACTAGAACTAAGGGGTTTGTGTGGTCCAGCGTCTGGAAATGAGTCCAAAATTTCCCCCAGAGGGTGTTTTTGTCCACTTTGTTCTCAGAAGGAGACTACAGTCAAATGCATTTTGGTTGGTACAGTTGAGGGGAGGTGATGCTGGGTGGAGGTTAGGGCTACTGTCCTGGGCAGTTCTCACAGCGAAATATGACCTGGCCCAAAATATTGTAAATAGTGGTACTGAACTGAGAGATGCTTATTTAGTCGGAGGGGTAGTTCTGCATATAAAACCAACAGGATAAATATCGCCCATTGGCTAATCTATTATGTGCGTACCATTTTCTTAGATTATGTGTGCTAATAAAGATTGAAGATTGTTTCTTAGGTTAAATGTTCTCATATATAGTTGGGAAAACTGAGGTCCCAAGACGGAATTACACACATAAAGGGCATTGAGACTTCGACACAGGGAGGCAGGCGTCTGTCAGGCACTTCCCTACCGCTTCCCTTAGGAGGTGTTTCAGGCAGAAAAGGGATCATGAGTCATATATATTTATTCTGATTATTCATTCTTTCATTAACATTTCCTGCTTGGGAAAACCATACTTCCTGGAGTAAAAGAGCCCTTCTAAGCCAGGTGATTAATGGACACTGGGCACTTTTGTGCCACGTGGCCAGGCTGGAGCCACAGAAGTGAGGAAAGGAATCCCTGAAGAGGTTGATGATTGACGCTGTGGTACCAACATGGTTTGGCAGTGGGCAGCCTCACGCAGCGCAGTTTGGGGTAGCACCTGACCAGCCAGGCTGCTCGCTCTCATCTTGATGCTGAGCATCTGCTAGAACAATGTGCTGCAGGGAAGCGCAGTGGGGGAATGTCTGCCTGGGCATGTGCCTGTCTGCCTGGTCCCCCAGTGTCCTCTGGAAAGGCATCCTGTCCCCAGGTCCCCTTTGTTCACTGGCCTTGCCTGTGCTTTGTGCAGACAGAGGAAATGAAATGGAATTCAGCAGAGGTCACTTGCCCTCTCCCCAGTGCCCTGTCCATGGAGGATGCACACGGGGGACAATGCCAGCTGCTTGTGGATGCTGCTGGACCTCACTTTCTCTTTTTCCTGTGAGGCTCTGGAAGATCAGGACAGCACGTGATTTTCCCGAGAAGCCCCCGGGCTAGCGTCTGTATCCATATATCGTGCCGTCATGCTCCTAGCTACCATGCAGTGCTGCTGTCCAGCAAGCTCTGTTTCCTTCTAGCAGCTTTGCCAGTAGAACAATGGATCCGTTTATGACATGTCTATAAAATGAGCACAAGGTGTTCATCTGGCCCAAGTCTCAGTAGAATGACTGACAGTCTTCCCTGTAGCCAGACACTCTCCCACTGAGCTGTTGCCCTCAGCGTTGCCCTCTGAGGAAATGCTAACACAGTTTTGAGTCGTGGACACATTTCTACATGTTTCTGCCCCTGTGCTTATAGAAGAATCTCAAAATGAGGGGTAGCATCAGGGAAAGAGCTGTAGAGGTTGCTGGCTCGGTATGTGTGATGGTTGGTATGGACTGTCAAACTGACAGTAGAAAATCATCTAGAAAAAAGCCTCTGGGGATATCTGCCAAGGAGTTCCTAGGCTGGGCTAATTGAGGTGGAAGGGCCCACCCTAAATGTGCGCTGAAACTATTCCACTGGGGGGGGGCTGGACTGAAGAAACACAAGAAAGCAAGCCGAGCACCTGCACTCTCCTGCTTCCTGACTGCGGATGCAGAGTGACTCCCCTGCTTCTTTGCCTTGTCGTGGTCCAAACACTCAAACTGTGAGATAAAATAAACTCTTTCTTCTTTACGTTTTGTTTTTGTTTTTCGAGGCAGGGTTTCTCTGGCTGTCCCAGAACTCCCTCTGTAAACCACATTGGCCTCGAACTCACAGAGATCCACCTGCCTCTGCCTCCTGGTACTGGGGTTAAAGACATGTGCCACCACTGCCCGGCTTAAATTGCTTTTGTTAGGTATTTTTGTCTCAAGATGAGAAAGTAACTAACATAGGAAATTCGTACTAGGAGTGGGGTTGTTGTTGTATTAAAGATGATCATGTGATCTGTAGACCTTTGAGCTGTTTTACAAGATTAATTTGTATGTGTGTGTGTGTTGGTGTGTGTGTGTAATTTAGAGTTAGAAAAGCCCTAAAAAGCTATATGCAGAGCTTAATGGCCCATCCTCGAGGGAGTTTAGAAGGACAGAATGAGCAGGGAGGCCCAGCTCCTGAGTTTCCATAGGGTAATGAGCACACTGTCAAAGCTTCTTTTCTTTTTTTTTTTTTTTTTATTTTTCTGGCAAAGAACTTAGCTATATTCTGCCTGTAATCTGAAATCTCAGAATTATTGGTGACATTGCCAGGTGGAATCTCAAGACATAAGCTTATAGGCTAGGCAAGGGCTTCTCACGGCTTTTATTTGAATCTGTGGGTGAGAGACAGAGCAGTAAATGGAGCAAAACTATTTGATGAATGTGGGAACGGGAAGGGAAAGGAGAGAGTTACAGACAAGATGGGTGGCTGTAATTATTGAAGATAGCATCTCTAAGAGAAACCTCCCGCTGTGCACTGGGACAATAGGAAAGGTCCCCTGAGGGTAAGACTGAAGTCTTGATCTTGAGAAAAATTCAAGTTCATCTGAAAGGAGAAAAGCCTAAACTGAGTCAGTTTCCTGCCGAAAGACAGCTGCCTAGGAAGATGTCCCAAGATCCTGGCATCTCCAGCATCCCAGGGTCTTTATTGCAAATTGGGCTTCCTTTTTTACAGCTGCATGCAAATGCCTGGTCCAGCAACCACTGCACAAGCCTCCACAACCCTCTATTCTTGCATCTTTTATACTTGTAAAGCAGTATACCACATGCATGATGTTGCCAATTTCTGCTGTCTGGTTAGGAAGCTATCTGGTTCCCTTGGACCACAGTTGAATTAGACTTTGTGTGGCGACCCTGGGTAGGTAAACAGTTCCCTAGGGAAGGCAGACATCACCCCTTTAAGTTCACAGGCCAGAAGCAATAAAGAGGAGGAGGAAGAGTGAGACTGTATTCTCCATTAGACAAGTTGTGTACATCACTAAAGGCAGGTTCTGGGTCTCTGTGACAGTCACCAAGCATCACCATATACCTCATACTGGGTTTGCTTTATGGATCAAGCTTGAGCTGGAATTGAGACCTAGGGTAGTTGGACCTTTCCAGATGGTGTGCCTAGAAGCGTCCTAAGCTTATTTAGAGTCAGTAGATTGTGGAAGAGGAAGGCCTTTGAGAAGGGTATTTGAGACAGATAGACGGCAAGCTGGCCTATTCAGCTGGCTATGGCCCAAGGAGATGATGAAGCATTTTGAGCAGCTACAAGCCAGAGATGGGGGTGGTTTTGAGTAGCTGAAGGGCACAGCCTAATCACTGTAGAGTTTTGGTGCAAGGCAACATGAGGGATAGAGGCTCTTATCTCTGATTTCTCATAAGGTGAAATTGCTCTCGGAGGTGGGTGGCAGATACATCCTCAAGTAAGCCCTTAATATGCCCCCTTGGCTGCAAGCCCTGCAGTGAGCAGATTAACACTACCTGCTTCATAACCACAGGGGCTGAGGTCTGGCCGTATTTGAGATACACATATTTTATTCCACTTGAGTCTCATCAGAGCCTGTGAAGTTGGCCTTATTATCCTACCTTTAGTGATGCAAGCAGTAGGCACACAGAGTCTAAGTGTCTGCTCAAGTGACTCCATTAGTAAATGGTTAGACCCAAATTGACCTCACTGGGCTCACCCTCAGCCACATCTCGAACACTGTCTCTAAGTGCTGCATTACCAAGGTTGAGTTACCCTCTTTTGTTTTTGAGACAGGGTCTTATTATGTAGCCCCGACTGTCCTGGAACTCACTCTGTAGACCAGGCTGGCCTCAAATTCACAGATACCCTCCTTCCTCTGCCTCCTGAGTTCTAGGATTAAAGGCATGTACCACCATGCCAGACTAAAGCAGAAGTCATAGAGGGTAGTCAGAGCTTCACAAGACATTGGCTACTCCAAGAGGAATTTTATACTAAATGATGTCCTTACCATGGGACTATATTTTTTTTTTAGCATTCTTGGGAGAGATAACAGAACTAGTTAGAGAATGTCTCAGGGTACAGTAGGACATCTAGAGTCTCCAAAGGTAGTCCTCGCTGAATAGCAGTAGTGGCGCTTTCTTTTTGAACTATAGGGGATTGCATCGTTTCCAGAATAAATTTGCAGAAACTCTATGAAGAAGAGGCTCGTCATCTGCTTTTGCAGCTAGAACATGAAATTGCTCCAGTGACTTGGCCAAGACCACAATGCTATAGAATATGAGTCAGGCTTGAAATCTGTCTCCTATACTAGCTCAGGATTGTCCTCTTTACCACGAGCTCCCTGTCTTCATCTAATGGTGACAGACCCTGGGCTAGATGCTAGGGTTAAGTCCTGCCGATAAGAGGCACTACCCCATGCATGGTCAGGCACAGTGGCCCAGTCGCTCATGTGCAAACATTTCCTAGACAGAGAGAGTGAGGTTGTGTTCACCTTCCTCAGACAGATAAAACGATTTTTCATGATGAGACAGTGAGCTCTGGGGTCCTGTAAGAAAAGCTATATTTTCTGTGAGAGTAGTCACACAAAATAAGGGCTCTATGGTGTCTTGAAGCAAAGGCATCTGTTTGATCTAAATGTGTTTGAACATAAAATCTTTTTTCTGTCTCTTAAATGGTCACATCTGATTAGATGCCTGTGAAAATGGCAAGAATAACTTATCTGACTTGATCTCTGTACTAATGGGCTGATCTGATAGCACATGGGCAGGACCTCAGGCTTTATATTCTGTCTGTCTGTTTGCTCGCCTGCCTATCTATCTGTCTATCTATCTATCTATCTATCTATCTATCTATCTATCTATCTATCTATCTATCTATCTGATAGCACATGGGCAGGACCTCAGGCTTTATATTCTGTCTGTCTGTTTGCTTGCCTGCCTATCTATCTATCTATCTATCTATCTATCTATCTATCTATCATCTATTTATCTAATCTATCATCTACCTACCCATCTGTCTGTCTATTGTCTGTCTGTCTGTCTATCTGTCTTTCATTTATCCAGCCATTCAACAGATACAAAAGGCCATCAATATAGTTGTCCCCAGGCCCCCAGTATTTCCTGTTTCCTGGCTGTTTCAAACCCTATCATCCTGTCCTTCACAAGGCAGGAAGCTACTCGCTGGCGAAGAGAGGGTATGTGGAGATTTGGAGGATCCCAAGCTCATCTTCACCAATGTCACACAACACCCACAGCAGGCTTGTTTGAAACCAAGGGTGTGGGAAGTCTCGGAAGTTCCAGAATGAGACTTCTGTGCTTTGGTCAAAAACAAAGCAAAAGGAAAACCCGGTAAATTCTAGGGTTAGGTTAAAAATGCATCCCATAAACTAAGAAAATAGATTTGAACTTGAAGCTTAACTTTCCCCAGCACTTGGCAAAACTCTGCTTTATTTTTAGGCTCAGAGCCTTGGGTAAATACGTTTTCTTCAGGACTTATGATCATTATTGAAGTAAAAGAGCAGAAAACCTTATGAATCATGGAAACCCCCTAGGTGAGTCTCACAGGTCCCTTGTTGATGGCTGGTTTATGCCCCCTGCCTGCTCTCATTTAGATAATCAAGGAAGAGGAGAAATATCCAGAACCCAAATTGGGGCATTTAAAAATCATTTAGTTACTTTTTTAAAAAAAATGTTTTATTTTTGTGAGACAGGGTCTTTCAGTGTAACTCTGGCTGGGGCCATGACGGGTACTGAGATGCCTTGGAGTGTACTGATGAGTTGATGAGCTTTCCTTCGGGCATCTATTTGAGCTATCTACTAACATTTATGAGACTCTGGGGTCCATGGCTCTCACCTGCCCTCTTCCCCAAGCTGCTTTCTATGTGACTATTCCTAGGAGCAGAAAGACAGCTCAGTGCTGTGCTTCTCAGCAAGGTCTGGGGTTGGCTTGCTGGCCCATGGGAGCTCACCCGGGTGTGCTCCTACAGCAGTTTGGAGACTGTGATTTTTGTTCTTCAGGCTCAAGGCCTGCCCTGGACTGATTGGGAGTCCTCTCTGTTGGGGGATAGGAGCCCAGGTAGGGAGGAGTGGTGAGATCTGAGCAGCTCTGCTGAACTGTCAGTTCCCTTCCAGGCAGAATGGGGTGTCATCACAGTCACATTGTGGGGACACGGATATGCATGAGCATGAAGCTAGGCCAGCGGCCCTGCAAAGCCAGGCAGGAAGACCAGGAAGGGTGAGGAAGCTTACCTTCTTGACTTCATATTTAATGGCGAGTTTGATCCGGCTCAGACTTGGACGGTGGTGGTCGGACCAGACTTGCAAGTTCACATCCCCATTTAAAATCGCTTCCACCTCTTCTGTGTCTCGGCACAGGTCCAGCACGCCCACCACAAAATCCTTGCATTGCATAGATAACTTCCTGTAATCGTTCTAACAGAATAAAGAGAAATCAGGATGTGTCACACTGAGCCCCACAGGGTGACTTGCGCAGCGTGGCACTGAGGCTCAGCATTGGTGAACCTGTGGAGGGCCTTGGAGCCAGAGACCTGTGCTAGACTGGGCTTAACTTGTCTAAATTAGCATTTGCTGAGTTTGTGACCCACAAGCCACAGATTCCCAGACCCCACCCTACTCACTGAGCCAGAATTCCTAGGGATTGGGCTCAGGAATCTGTTTTGTCCGTGAATCTGCCCCCGACCACCTAGGTTCTTTTAAAGCAGCAGGTCCTTGTGCCCAAGGCTGAGTCAATTCTGAGACTGTAGGGAAATGTCACTTCTGTCTGTGCTGGTGACTGTCTCACAAGGCTTGACTGGGAAGCTATGGCTGGGAGGCTAAACTAGAAAATAATATACACAGGTGCGCTTTTTTTTTGTTTTTTGTTTTGGTTTTTTTCGAGACAGGGTTTCTCTCCAGCTTTGGAGTCAGTCCTGGAACTAGCTCTTATAGACCAGGCTGGTCTCGAACTCACAGAGATCCGCCTGCCTCTGCCTCCCGAGTGCTGGGATTAAAGGCGTGCGCTACCACCACCTGGCCTTCTTTCTTAAAATTT
This sequence comes from Dicrostonyx torquatus, assembly GCA_028555095.1. Lineage (NCBI taxonomy): Eukaryota > Metazoa > Chordata > Mammalia > Rodentia > Cricetidae > Dicrostonyx > Dicrostonyx torquatus. The sequence continues at coordinate 6,086,982 of JAQHUG010000005.1, forward strand.
ATTTATATATTTCATGTATATGGATGTTTTGTCTGTATGTACAGCTGCACACTAGAAGAGGGTACCAGACAGTTGTGAGCTGCCTGGTTCTGGGAATTGAACTTGGGACCTTTGGAAGAGCAGTGAGTGCTCTTAACCACCAAGCCATCTCTCCAGCCCCACAGGTGTGTTGTTTTCATGTTCTGGAAAACTGGCTTATACATTAAAATATGAACTATAATTAACATTTAACATGACGCTCTCCTGCCCCATATACACACTTATCTAGCAAATTGGGCTCCTATCCTCCCTGCCTGCTGAATAAACACTTCTAGGTCTTGACCCCTTCACCAGCATCTCCCCTTCTTTAATGAATTGCTCCTGGGTCTCTCCTTCCCCAGGCCAGTCTTTCTGAATATCTTTGAGAGGTTTACTTAGTGACATTCCAACTTGTCTCTCTTCCTAAGAGATAGTTCAGAGTCCAGACAGTGCTCCAAAATGCTGGGAAAAAAAGAACGTTCCATGCCACTTGCACACCACCTCCCCCCTAGACATTTTCTCCCTGAGGCTTTCTTTTTGATTTCTTAGTTGAAATCACACACATGTCAAATGTCACTATGCTAATCACTGTCAACAACCCAGGGACTCACAGCCCGCAGCTGGCAGATAGGACAGCTTTGCCCTCCCGAAGCCTGGATTCCTCAGCAAACAGGCAGTTGCTGGCAGAGGAGCAGTGCAGGCGTTTGCCTGAGTTATTTTAGCTCCTCTTGGATGTCACATCAGAATGTCACTTTGCATTAAACTAAGAGGTCAGCAGTGCTTGTTTGCTGGGGGAAGGCGACGGATCAAGAAAATTTTCTCAGACAAGAATGTCCATGCTCCATTTTTATTCATAATTTTGGTAGAAAAAGGGAGTTTCAGAAACTCAGTGGAGGCATGGCTGCTGCCAAGCTTGGGCAGATTGGCATGCAGGGTCCGTGGAGAGTGCTGTAGGTTTGGGCATCTAAGACTAGGCTGTGTGGTGACATGAAAGCTGCATTCTGTCTTATCCCTAAATTCACCCATTCACGGTTCGTTTATTCATTCTCAAGAATCTGCAGCATACCAGGTAGTGGCGTGCAACTACCACTACCAGTGAGAAGTGCAACTCTTGCTTCTGTGTACTGTGGGGTAAAGGAAGCTGGGCCTCTACCCTCAGTTCCATAGGAGAGGAACGAATGAATGCCCAGTGCAACCTGCACAGAGCCAACCCTGGCCCACATCATTCAAAGGTCAGGTTTGGGGATGCAGAGGTTTCCCAGTGCCAATGGGCAGTACAGAGGAACCATCTTAGTCCTCACAGAAACCTGTCATGGAGTGACTGTCATCAATTCCAGCTGAAAGGCAATGAAACTGAGACCCTGCAAGCTCAGAGAGCTGCATGCATTTGCTCTGTGCGGTCATGCCTTCTCTCCCGTGGGTCACAGAGGACCTTGTCTGCTGTCGGAAGAGAAGCTCTCCATGCTCACCGCCACACACGGACTGCCCCATGTGCCTCTGCTCCTTCCTCAACCTGCTCCTCCACCCAGGCTAGATAGGTGCTCAAGGACCTTCCCCACAGTCTTCCTTCCTCCCTTGCCCTGCCAGCTTTCCCACCTCCTACTGGTTCAGCATACACACGCCATTATTTCTTTGTCTTAAAAATAAATCTCTCCTGACTCCCATTACTGTTCCAATTTGCTGCATTATTTGACAGCAAAACTCTGAACGGAGTTGTCTACAGCTACTATCTCTAGTTGTCCTCTGGTATGTCTTATTGTCCCATTGAACAATGATCCCACAGCCTGAGCTCCACTGGGACTGTTCTGGTCAGTAGCTGGCTCCCAGTCTTCCCCTCTCTGACCCGGTCACAGCTTTGACACAGTTGCTGTCTTCACCTCCTCCACGCATGTATTCACTTGGTTTCTAGCCTGCCTTACCACCCTGTGTTGTTTATTCCCCACAGGACTTTTATTTTTGCATTCGGTGTTGATTTATTTTCATTATATCTTATTTTTTGAATGTCCCAAAGAAGTGTCCAGTTCTAGACTATCTCCTTTATCTCGTGTCATGGCTCTCAGTGCTCTGACCTCTCCACCATGATGACCTGTGGGCCGTAACAAACTAGTTCTCTATTTTCCTTTGTTGTATTTTATCACTGCAATAGTTAAGAAAGGAAGACAGTGTTCCTTGGTGCCTCGTTGCAGATGAAGTTCTTTTCAGCTTGTCAAAGCCTCTGGCTTCCATAAAACAGAAGGTGGGTTGCCCAAATGTTGTCCTTGCCGTGCTCTTTGTGAACTGCTATGTAGGCCTAGGCCTGTTTTGCTTCATCTCCTGTTAGGGAACGCTCGAGTCTGCTCTTTAGAACGGTGACGGGGAAGGTGTTTGTACCTTGTGGGGACTGGTGGATGCCGGCGAGCTTTGCCATCACTCACGCTTTGGACTGCTGCTCACAGCTGTGCTTCTTTGGGCCATGAGCTGTGCTGTGCCAGACAAGGAGGAGGCCCTAGCATTTTGCCCTTTGTAGAATGGCAGATACATTGGAACTGTATAGTGCGTGTAGCCCTTTGAGATCTTTCCCTCCGCACCATCTCTCTTCAGTTCATCTGTGTAGTCATGTGCATGAAAAGCTTGTTTCTTTCTGTTTTGAATCCTCTGTGTGGTGGTCTCTGCTTTGTCTACCCACTCCCTTGCTGAAGCCATTGGTTGTTTCTAGCCTTTGGCAAAGAAGAACGGAGCTGCTATAAATGTCAGTGTACACGTTTCTGTGTGAGTTCAAGTTTTTACTCGCTAGCGTAAATACTAAGGACTGGGTGGCTCAGCATATGGTAAATGCATATTGGATTTAGTAATTTACTTCTGGAATAAGCATGTCATTTTATATGGCCTGTCCTTTCCTGGATCCTCTGTCTTTATTTTTGTAGCTTTACATTAAAACTTGGCACTCTGAATCCCTCAGTTTTGTCATACATTTAAATAGTGCTTTGGCTTTTAAAAAATTCTTTCCTCTTTTACTTAAACTTAATAGCAAACTTATTCATATATTTAGGGAAACTGTGCTGGGATTTTGTAGTGATGTTGGGTTAAATCTGTAGTTGAATCTCTGATCCCAACACAGATAGCAAATGGAAACCACTAAGCAAAGCAATCGATATGGTAAACTTTGGGTGCTGAGATTGCTGATTTAACAGCATCAGTTTTAACAAGTTATTAGTTTTCTTGATTTTGTTGAAGAACTCCAATTTGTCAGTTTTGTCAAAGTGACTGACAGATAAAAATCAGGAGGGAGAAGAAGAGAGGCTCATTACCAGATGGGGCAGAGTGAAGTGACTTTCTCAGGTCGATGCTGTGGAGACTCCCACACATTTCAGGATAATTAACACTCAGTCCTCAATGGAAATCTCAGAAATCAAATTTCAAAAGACTGTGGACTTCAAATCGACTCCCGCATTCGCATTCTTCCCTTTGGGGACCTAGTTACTGGGAGAGACTATTTACTGAAAGCCTCTACTGGATCAGAAAAAGGGGGGGGGTGTTAGCAGAGATGTGTATGCTGTATGCCTGGAAGGAGCTTTGGTTTCTGACATGTCTGCAGCAACAGTTACAACAGAAGTGCTCTAAGCACGGTCGTCTGCTATCACTCACTCACGGCTCTCCCGTAAAGTCTCACTAGCCCTAAGTAAGAGGATTGAGAAGATAGTGATTTGGGGATCATGAGTCACCTGATGAAACGGCTCTGGGGGACCTTGAGGGGTATGGGTGCAGAGCACTGAGGAGACAGAAAGAAAGGTCCTGTAGCCAATGGGACAGATGGCGTTCTAGAGTTGTGTTGTGAAGGAGACAAGAGAAATGGATAAATAGTTGCTGGAAGAAGCAGGCTCAAGGGTCTGTTCTTTTTCCTCGCTTTTTCCATCTCTGCCTTCATCCCTCTGGTTGTGGTTTGATGTGAAGTGTCCCCCAGAGGCTTGTTTGTTTGAATACTTGGTCTCCAGCTGGTAGTGCCATTTGGGGGTGGGTAGGGAGTATGCACCTTAGGAGGCAGAGCTCACGGAAGGCCTGGGTCAGTAGGATTGGGGCCTTGAGGCATTGCAACCCAGGTCCTGTACATAGTTCTCTTCCTGAATATGAACTCAATATGCACAACAGACTCCTGCTCATACCAGCATATCCTTCCTGCCCACTGCTGTGTCCTCCCAGCCACCACTTAGGCTGTCCCTCTGGAACTGTATGCCCGAGTGAACCTTTTCCCTTAAGGGATTTTGTCAGGACAGCAGCAAAGTAACTTCCTTCCTTCCTCCTTTCTTCCTCTTTCCCTCCTTTCTTCCCTTCCTCCCTTCCTCCCTTTTTCCTTTTTCCTTTTTTTTTTGAGTTAAATACACACAGAAGCAATTAACTGAGAGCTAATAAGGGAGGTGGATTTGACGAGAACACAGACACAGTTTCGGGTAGAATACAGGAATGAATGGATCAGGAGCACTGGAGGTGCAGGTAGGAGGTAGCAGACTTTACACTAGCCTAGGGCTGAATAGGGAGTTGGAGAAGAGCTAAAAAAAAAAAAAAAAAAAAAAAGCTCTATCAAATCTATCAAAACAAACACCACAGAAGAGCCCATTTGAGGTTTATGGTGATCAATTTAAGATGAGGTCGTTTTTTCCCTAGCTGCATTGTGCTTCTTGGGCGCCTACACTGGAACGAGGCAGAGACTTGGGTTTTTCCGAATAGAAAACCCAGAGGAGTTGAGGGCTGTACAGAGTGGTTTTGAGGACAGCGTGTGGAACTGAAGCTGGTATATGTGACAAGGAGAACCTAGAGGAGAGGAAAGTGGGACGAACGCTGTATCAGTGACTTCCTTGTTCTGGAGGAAGACAGTATTGCTGGAGTTGGGGATTTAAGGGCGGTCCCAAAGTATGGCGTGCAATGCTTTGATTGTGAAGGGTTTACGTCTATCGATCGCGACAGATGAGTAGCACAGGTCACTCGTGGTGACCAGGAGAGGGTGAGGTTAAGACCACTGGAGGAAGAGAGTCCACGGAACCCAGCCAGAGAGCTGCAAGAATGCTGTATGTTCACACCGAAACACCGAGACGGTAAACAACAGCAACTGAGTCACGGGGAAGCGATCGTGGGTGACCCCTACCGTGCATCACTCTGTCATGTTGGCAGCAGTGGCCATGACGAGTGATGGGTGAGGTGGTCTCATGAAGTATCATTCAAAAATGGAGGTTCTCGGGATGAGAAGCAGAGTAAGGCCGAGGTGTGGCAAGGAGCAGCTTCAACCCCAGGCCCAGTATTGTGAACACATCAGGGGCAAAAGCTGTCCTAGGTGACGGCTGCCAGGCAGCTGTGTCCTAAGGGGGCTTCTCTTCAGAGAAAGGATGGAGGCATTGCATCTCTCAGGGACAGAGTGAGCGATGGGCGCTGTACTGGAGGGTGTGACCCAGGGAGTGGAGTGGAGAGTGTTGTAGATGAAGACAAGGGGTATGAGAATGAATCGCGGTGCTTGGTAGGGCTCTGACCCTTCAGCTGCAGTCTCTAGGTGGTGTGGAGACGCCATTTCCCATGGTGCTGACAGAGAAGCCCCATTACACGACCTTGTGAGGATTCTGTTGTCTGAGGTCAGAGAAACAAGCAGCACAGTACTGGGCATGCCAGACACACATGGGACTCTACAGCTGACACAAGACTCCATGCTACTTCCGCCCTAGTCCGTTTCCTTCTACATACTTCTCGCTTGTTAGATGGATGGATATGCTAAGATTTAACATGCATGACTGAGTTCTGAAATCGGCTGATGAATGTGAAACGCTAGGTGAGACCCCGAGTCTGGTGCTCATTATTACAATGAAAATTACAATTAATTGTTTCATTTACTTTTACCACATCAGTAAGCCCATGTCGTTACAAAGCTTATCAAGCTTCCTCAATACTTCTACTTTATTGGGTATTTTTGTTTTTCAAAGAGCAAGCTGATTATTTTGCAAAGAACAAGGGATTCTGGGTAAATCACTTAATACAGCAAATGACAAGAATTGGCCAACACTGTACTGATCTGGAACCTACAGGGAACCTCTGCATGGATACTTATCTATCTCGGGGTAGCTCTTCTAGTACCTTCTTGAATAAAGCTGACAAAAGCCTGTATTGGATTCACTCCTGTAACTTCACTCTGTGAAGTCCTTGGGTGCATAATGCAAGCAGAGCGCAGAAGCTCAGAGCCTGGGGATGGGGCAGAGTTCTGATGAGTCACAGTCTGTCCCAGGACCCTGGGCGTGGGATGCTGCATCTGTACCAGGACCCTGGGCGTGGGACACTGCATCTGTACCAGGACCCTGGGCATGGAACACTACTTCTATACCAGGATCCTGGCCATGGGCACTGTATATGTGCAAGGACCCTAGGCATGGGATTCTGTACCTGTACCAGGACCCTGGGCATGGAACACTGCATCTGTACCTGGGCCCTGGGCATGGGGCACTATGCGTGTACCAGGCAGTGCTGATCGGACCTCTATGGACACTTTGATAACCCACCTGGACTTTGGTTTACTTGGTTTGGAGTCACTGACTTTGCGAGGGACCAGCACAGTGACATATCTGTGAGATTCCAGAAGTAACAGATTGCTGTGCTTGTTGCTCTTTTTAACAGGTCCTTTGTTGGATTCAGAGGCTTGCCTAGGGACAGAGCTGCATTTCAAGAAAACAATTCCAGTACTGTTTGGGAAACTCAGGTGTCACACCCACTAATTCTGCAAGTATATTTAAGAAGCCACAGTGTGCCAGGCCCTGGGAATACAGATCTAAGTAAAACATAACCCTTGCATGCAAGTTACGAGCAACCAAATGAAAACCACAAGGTGCTGGAAGTGCCCTGGGACAGAGGTGGGCATGCCACTGACCTAGAGACAGCAGGATTTTCAAGGTGGAGGCAGTGTGACCTGAAACCCACAGATGAGCAGAAGCTAGCTGGGCTGAGGCAGGTGTGAGATGCAGCAAGGGTGAATATTTTAGAGACGAAGGCTTACAAATGCCTCTTTGGGAGAGGGCATCCACCCCTGTGCAAGCCGTGCTAGATGTCGGTGACTCTGACCTGGGCTTGGCCATGTGCACAGACTGTGTGTTTCTCAGCCCATCAGGTTTGCTCCTGTGTCTATAGAGGAGACCACATGCTTCACAAATCTACCCAGAGCAAGGGCGTTGCTTGGTTATCTGTTGCAGAGTTCTCACCAGAACCTCTCTCTTAGCTCCCTGCCATTCTGCTGAGACTACAGTGATTCCAACTCTGGATACACTTTAGCCAATTCCTGCTACCCACACCTCACTGTCCATCCCTGACATCTTCTTTGCCTTGTCTGTTCTTTATTGTGCATGCACAATGTACATGCACATGCATGTGTACACACACACACACACACACCACATGCACACATGCAATGACACACACCACTGTGCACACACACTCCCTCTAGTAAACATATGTCTCTACTCTGTGACAGAATGCTTGCTCCAAGCTGTGACTGAGGAAATCTGTTAGTATTGGAAATTGAAACAAGAGATTCCTTATGGGCTCTCCCTCTGCACAGCCTGCCTCCACACAGGGTTGGCCTGAGCATGATTGGCTCAAATTGCCATGGTTTGACTGTGTTGCCCAAGTTGCATCTTGGGAACCTCAGTGCTGTACGAGCCTTAGGGCCTAAAAAGAAGTAACTAAGTCAGGAGAACCTTGGGATTGGACTAGAGCCATTATTGGAGAAATGGGTTCATTATGACGAGCTAAAGGCTGTACTCAGAAGTCTCTCATTTTCTGAATTTTCCTATATTTCCACCTCCCACCATGGGATAAGGCAGGAAAAGGCTCTCACTGAATGCAGAAGCATCAACGCTGGACTCCCCAGCCTCCAGTTAATTTCTTTTCTTTGTAATTCACCCACTCTGTAATATTCTCTTACAGATGTATCAAATAGACTATACATCTATCACAAGTGCCATTTCTATTAGCTATCGTTTATTGAATGCTTGCTGTGTGCTAAGTCTTGGGCTGCCATACAATTTCAGCTTGCCACATTCTCATGGGAAACCTAGGGGGCAGATACTATTGACACTTCTGTTTCCTGGATGGGGAATTGAAGTCTAGAGACTTGACAGCTGGGATTCAAACTCAGGAATCGGTATCCTAGGGCAGGTACTCATTGCATAATAGCACCGACTACCCTAGTTCTAAAATCCCAGCACCACTCTGCCAGGCAGAAGGAAGGAGGATTGTTCAGGGTCCTCACTGGTGAGAAAGAAATGAAAACGGGGGGCTGGTGTTAAAGGCCACAGTGCTGAGACTAAGTTAGGGCCTTGCTCCAGGGGATGCCTGGAGGTGAGGCGGGATAAACTGGTGGGTGAGCTTATCTCATACTTGGCTTAGGAGGATGTGGGTTGACCCATGTGACAGGTGGAAGTGCTTTCTAAAGGGATGGGATGTTTTGTTTTGCCCAAGGTCCCAAGTTTCCCATAAAATTGCGGCGGTATATGCCCCAAACCCTGCACACCGCCCTGAAAGCAGGGGGATGGTAGAGTGTGACGATTATCTGCCCACTGTGTTCACCCCCTACACTGCCTTTGGCCTCACGACTCACTTTTCTATGTAATGAGTCCCCTGCCCCACCTGTGTCCCTGTCTGCAGAGTGAACGCTACAGGACTGGGTAGGTGAACGAAAGCTTGCAGAGTCCCCTGGTAGTGCCTTAGAGGACTTTGTAGCTCGTTCCTCAGGAACACAGAGAAAAAGCCTGGCAGGTAACACTGCCTATGCCAGATCAGTCCCCGAGGAGTTCACAGTCACAGCGGGTAGCTTTCAATAGACACATTTTTGGGGTCTCTTTGTTCCGTTGTAGCTGAAGCTGGTGATATAGTTGGAGATGCTGCCAAACTAGAAGTGCCCCCTCCTTGGTTCCCTCCAAAGCTTCCGTCCATTGACCATACCCAAGCCATATGCACGCACAGGCTTTAACACAGGAGACTATGGGGTCGCTCATTCATTCATTTAATCATCAGAGTTGAACATGCATCTGGGGTGCAGGCACTAGTTGGGACCCCAAGACATCATGGAGAGTTGGGCAGTCATGTCTTGCCCTTGTGAGGTTGCTGGTCCAAAGTGAACGATACCAATGGGAGCCCTGTGCAGCGTTAGATGGTGGGCTGACTTGCTTGTGAAATTGGAGCTTGAGTCTACTCTCAGCCTCTGGTAATCCCTGGGAGACACTTCCTTTCCAAACACTATTATTAAGATGCAGAAACTGGCTAAGAATGTGTTAACCCAGAGGCTGAGTGACTTCCAGGAACCTCGCCTTGGAAAGTATGTGCTCCCTGAGCTGCCTTGCCCTGGAGCTACAAGGAGGAGTGACATGGGTTCTCCTTGCCCGTGGGAACATTGTTACATGATAAGATCATGGTAGATGATCTTAAGATATATGATAAGTGTTAAATAGCCACTGAGCGAAGAGCCACTAAGTACTCACGCCATGCCAGGGACAACACAGAATCTTTGAGTTGCAACCATAAGTGAAGCAAGAGCCACTACTCCCGTGGACCTCGTATTTTTTAGTGGGGAAGGAAGGCTGCCTAGAGAGGTCACCTTTTTATCCAGATGGTGAGGCAGGAGCTCTGGAGGAAGAGTGGAGGAAGACGAGGGAGACAGCTATGTAAATTTGTGATATGTTCCAGACGGTCTTCAGAGGAAGAAGAATGCAGAGCAAAAGGGAGAGGGTTAGGGGTTAGCCAGGAAGAGCTGGAGGGGCAGTGGCTGGGGCAGAGCAAACAAAGCAGGAGAGAAGAGTTGAGGCCAGGGCAGCAGCAGTGAGCAGATGGCAGATGTCTGTCCAGCGCTGCTGAGGGCTGTCCTCCTCTTCCTCTAGGGAGATGGAAGTCATTGGAAAACCTCGGACACCAACTGATTCATGCACTGAAAAGATCAGTCTGGAAGCTAGGAGAGAGTGAATTGCAAGGAGCAGAAGCGGAAGTGGAAGCAGAAGCAGAGAGCCAATTAGGATGCTGTTCCAGTCACCTAGAGGAGGGATGAAGGTGGCTAGGACTGAGAAAAGTAGTCGAGGGGTTGAGGTGTATAGGGTTCTGGAAGGCTGTGTAAGATGGCCTGAGGGCTTGCCAATGGGGTGGAGCTTAGGAAAGGAAAAGCATGGAGCTGTGTCTTGGATCTCAACACTTTTGCCCATGGGCCCAGAGGACCCTCCCATCCTGACTTGTAAACTTGGGATAAATGTTCGTTTACAGAGGACCGTGTTTGGAGGTGGCTGTCACGTCATCTTATGTGGCAATATTTGACAGATAAAGATAAACTGGGTGATTTGGCATATCATCACCAAAGATGGGTTCTGCCTATGTGTGGGTAGCCAAGGAAGTCACCCTGAATGGAGTAAGGGTAGACGGCAGAGCCTAGAAAGAGAAATCAGTCACCCAGTTTTAGAGGTGGAGGAAGCCAGGCTGAGGGCAAGGGTGAGCAGAAGCTGAGCGACATGAAAGCATGGCATAGGGACCTGCAGAAGGCCATGCAGCAAGGCAGCTAGGGAAGGCTCACGTGGACAGGAAGCAGGAACTGGACCATGGTGAGGTCTTATTCTCCGGGAAGGCTGAGCGTTATTCTACAGGCAGTGTGGCCACCAAAGACTTAGGTGGGGCAGCGTCTTGTCTGTGATGTGTCACAGAAGCAGGATCGACAGGTCGCAGTGGTGGGAAGGATGCAGGACATGACTGGGGGAACGTTTATGTTCTAAGAATTAGGGTGCAGAGGATGAGAGCTCAGAGTGCGACAGTGCCTGAGGCAGACTGGGGAGGGGAAAGACTTTCCTGACCCTGCTGACACCTGATAGGATTATAAATGAGTTTTCTCTTCCATACAAATACATTTTTATATTAATAATACATCACCAGTGTAACCAGAAAAGAAGACTTTGGATGTGTTATGGTTTTTAAACCCTTTCTGTTTGGCTTTGGAATATATGTGCTGAACACAAAAGTCCCTGTGGAGATGGGAACCCACATATATACCGGATATTAACTGGATCTTTTGGAAATGGTTCACAGAAGCGCTAATTTGAAATTGGCATTGCCAGGTGACACCCTGAGAGTGCATTATGTCACAACCCAGGTGACACCCTGAGAGAGTATTATGTCACGACCCAAGTGACACCCTGTGAGAGCATTATGTCACGACTCATCTGATTATAGATTCAGAATAAGAAATGTACACGAGATTCCTTGGGAGAGTCATTACGGAGCAGTATATGTATAGAAGCACATTTGAAAATTGCCTGTGATTGCTGAAAATGCTATTGATTAAGAAGGACTAATAGTTAGATGGCAAAGTAGCAATTAAAACATGTGGAGTTTTCTGATGTTAAAACAAAGAGCAAAAATCAAGTTAGGCAAATCAGGGCTTGTGATTTCCCCACTGAGAGCCTCACTGTGCCTCTCACTGCAGGCTGCTCGCTCCCTAGGTCCTGCCTCCCTCCTTGCCACTGCTAAGACCCTTCTCACAGCTATCCAAAGGATAACTCCAGGGTGTCTGCCCTGCTTCTCTGGAGAAACCTGGTGTTTCAGGCCCTGGGCTCCCACAGTGTTGCCTTCTTTGCATTTAAATAACTGTCCTAGAGCTTTGTATTTTGACATTTAACAAATCAAACTTACTTATTTGTATTTTTCAGCCCAGGAATGACATGCTATAGGACTTGTAAAATAATGAATTGATTTAACATATGCAGTCTGGCTAAAGAATCTTGTTTTGAGGGGCTGGAGGGATTGCTCAAAGGTCAAGCGAACTAACTGTTCTTGCAGAGAAGCTGGGTTCCATTTCCAGCACGAATAGGACTGATCACAACCATCTGTAACTCCAGTCCATAGTGTGAGGCTTGGTGCCCAGACAACATGCAGGCAAAACATTCATGCACATGAGAGAGATTGAGAGAGGGGTAATGGGGTGAGAGAGGGAAGAGAGAAGAGAGAAGAAAGAGAAAGAAGAGAGAATCTTGTTTGTGAGAAGCTGGGGGTAGTACTAGTGTGTGGAACTTTGACTGCTTGACCTGAGACATTCAGGGAATGTTTAGTTTAAGCCTTGAAACACAGCTGTGTGTTACGAAGCCCAGTTATCCTGGGCATAGATGATGGAGTGGCTCTCTAAAAGTTCTGGAATACATAGGGTGTGTGGTGTGTTTATGTGTTTGTGTGGTCTGTGGTGTGTGTCTGTATGTGAGATGTGTGTATGGTATGTGTATGTGGGTGTGTGTGCATGGCATGTGGTGTGTGTGTATGTGGGATGTATGTGTGTGTATGTGTGTGGTGTGCTTATAAGTGATCAGAAAAGTCAGATTCTAGCTTTTGTATGAAAGTGACTTGGTCTAATTCATGACTGGATACCACAGAAATAGATGTTAGGCCTGTTCTGTAAAGGAGGAGGACGGGCCTGTGGCATGATCTCTTGTATGATTTTCTGTAACCACACAGCCGCTGCACTCTCCTGCGAGTTTTTATTCTGGACTTCCCCCTCCAGACCCAGTCTGCAGTGTAAGGAGCTGACTGGACCATCACTTCAACCAACCAAGCAGGTACCTCAGAGTCCGCACACCCTACACTGAATACACAGGTCTTCTGGGGTCGCCTCTGACCTGAATTGCTTTCTGTCCTCACTTGCTTGGCATCCAGCGTGGGTGTTCTAGGCTCATCCTTATTTCTGCCAGTTTGTTACCAAGACCTATAGAGTGTTGACTTATGCATTAGCATGCTGATTGGCCAGTTTATCAACCACAGTCTCCTCTACCCAAACACCAGAGTCTATAAAGGATTCTCGGTGTCCTAGTGTGCCTTGACATACCTTACTAACTCCAGTCCCCTTCTCAGAAACCAAACTTTCCTCCAGACACACCTGTTCCCCAACTCCTCTGAGCCCACTCTGCCTCCATGCACACTCACTTGCACACTCGCTCTTCATGCTTTCCTTTCTCTTGCCCATTTGTGAAACTCCTTCCGAGTCACTGAAGCCTCTGCTCGCTTGGCCCGTTCATTGCTTGGTCATGTGCTTTCTTGGTTTTGTTTCTTTACCATGAGTCATCTGTGATGACCTTACTCTTTCGCTTCTTCCCCTGTTTTATGGACAGAGACCAGTTCTCATTCCCTCTTCATCTTTAGTCCCTTGTACAGGACTTGGCAGCTAGAGGGAAACTACCCTTTGCGGATAGATGTTTTAACTACTTAGACCATTTGCTTATCCATAAAATGGGAACAATAATTCCTTCTTACATTCCAGTTAGGAGATTGTCTATAGTTGCCTAGTATGATGGGCTTAATCCTCTATAGTTTACAAAGTTGTGTGTGTGTGTGCGTGCGCGCATGTGTGTGGTGTGGTAATGTTCTGCAGAAAAGGCTTGAAGCATTGGGGGTTATTAAGGGATTATGAAGCCCAAGAACATGGGCCTTCAGGACGAGACTAAGATGTTGAGGAATGGAAGGACACAGTCAAGGTCACATGACAGACTCTGGGTCTTTTCTACTGGTCTCCTGAAGTTGTCTCCTGGTCGACACCTCACCCTGCTCTTTGATGAATGGAGCATTACTCATCACATGTGGCCTGGCCTGGGAGAGTATGACCACGAGATCCCAGGCTGTTTAGCTCCTTGCAATAATGTTTAAAGCGCAGCTACCCCATGAGCACTCGACAAAGCTTGGGTGGCATATGCACACGAAGAACAGACCCAACACTGCTTCCAGTGAGGCTTCCAAATTCGTCTGTATAGAGGAGATACTATTTAAAGGAATTGGTTCTGGCTCCTGATGTTTTCAGCCTAATTTGAATTTTTTTTCTATTCTTGCACATTTTCTGGAGCTCATTTCCATGTTTATGTTAAAATATCTGTTTTAGGCCCATAAAACATCAAGTTTCTAATGTGCTGGGCCAAAGTGTTGCGTGGACTCTTTGGAGAATGAACTTCAAATCCAGTAATTGCCTGAGAAGAGACATTGTTCCCAGACAGACTTAGTCCACAGTCCCAGGCTTGACAGGAAAAGGCCCAAACTTGAGTTGTCAGGTAACATGCAGGAGGAGCCAGATGCTCTCAACAGACAAAGCACTGAACCCATCTAGTACTCCATGGGAGAAAGAGAAGGACAGGAAGGAGGGAGAGGATGGGGTAGAGGGTGGGTAGCAAAATTGAGAGGAAGGATGGAGGAAAGGGAAAAGGAGAGGAAGAGGAAGCGGGAAGGTAGGAAACCCTTTGCCATCAGTGGTTAGCCATTTTCCCAGGAGCCTGAGAAGCCATTCGTTATTGTTACTTTCACACTATGAAGCCGAGGACACTGGAAAGATCAGAGTGATGTGGTAAACGAAGACACCACCCAGTGTTCGGGCTCCATTTCTGTTTGAACCTGCCTCTTCCTTCAAGCACTATAACTTTGGGAGACCATAAATACTATTAGTTTTAATCAGTTTTCTGCATCTTCTATCACTGCCTCTACTGGCACCTGAGCTTGTGACATCAAACTTCTGACTTCCTGGTCAGCAGCACCAGGGGAGAGTGCAGATGGAGGCTGTCACTGCAGTCGGGGAGAGTGCAGATGGAGCTGTATCTGCAGTGGAGGAGAGTGCATGCAGATGGAGGCTGTCACTGCAGTGGAGGAGAGTGCAGATGGAGGCTGTATCTGCAGTGGAGGAGAGTGCAGATGGAGGCTGTCACTGCAGTGGAGGAGAGTGCAGATGGAGGCTGT
>JAQHUG010000005.1:6111605-6155211 GCA_028555095.1 Dicrostonyx torquatus
TCTTTCCACAGTAATATTTTAGCGGCTCTCTTATCCAATTTCAGTGGTCTGAACTTTTCCAATTGAAAGTACTCCCTCGGCTCATTTCTAATCATGACGCTCACGTGTGTAGCCTAGATTTTTTTTTCTTGTTCTGCAAAGATCTGCTAAGGGGGTGGGAAGCTTAGCTAAAATTGAGGAGACCCTCTAAAAAGAGGAGGTGCTGAGATGTGAGCTGTGTTCACTGGAAGGGAATCTGGGGTGCCGAGGCGGTAGGAAACCAGAGGGAACTTGGGTCAGCATACCCGCTGTACCAGGCTCTCTCCAGACAGCCTTCTCTTCTCACATTTCTGATCTCATTGAAACCTCGTCCACACTGAGAGCTCATTAGAGGTAAACATCTCGAGCTTCTTCACTTGTCATTGAGCAAAGAATGGGTGTGAGGATTCTCGGGCAGTAAGTGGGATGAGGTGCCTGAGGTTCTTGCAGATTGGTGATCATGAGGTGGACATCTCAAGAGTAAGGAGGGACTGCTTAGGTGGGGAAATCAGCATCCACCAGACCAGTTACAAAGGTCCAGTCCTCCCCACCCTCCATTTTCAGACAAGAAAATGAACTTTCAGATGGTGCTGGAAATCCTGTGATTAATGGGAGATAGAACGTGGGACGGTCTGATCTCAGGACCCAGTTCTTACGGCTCGTACTCTGCACTGAAGAAGTAAAGCATCTGAGTGCTTGCGGGAGCCTGTGCCCTTCCCACACTTTCTGGAGTGCAGTGGCCTCCTTTGTCCTGCTCAGATACCTGCCACCAACCCACACATTCTCTGCTACACTGATGCTCCTGACATCACAAACCTACAAGAGCAGCAGCATCTAACTTTATGTACCATTTGGGACCCAGTGAGTGAACAGGCATACTGAGCGGCCGATTTCCTGTGACGTCAATCATTAGCGCACACTCTGTGGCACTGCTCCTCCAGACACCCAGATGGCAAAATAGACGAAGAGCCTGGTCGAAGGCAATCAGTCATCTTTTTCCTATTTCCCACACGAAGCCACTCCCCAGATCTTGTTCTTAAGTCCAGGGACCCATGAGCAGTGCCCTGGAGAAGACTAAGCGCATTCCGACTACACCTTTCCCGCATGTGCTGGGACCAAGTGTGACCTCCATGTAGAACCACATCTGCCTGCCATAAGTGAGGGGCAGGCTTAGGGCAGGGATGGACAGACGCCTGAGAGCTCTCTTTCCTCTGCTCAGCTTGTGTGTCCTTAAATGTTCTCACATGGGGCTGGTGTGGCACCGCTATCCCCAGGAGTACCGGGGATGACAAAAAAGAGACTTCTTTGAGGACTTTGCTGCCAGAATCTCCTCCGCACTTAACCCACCCACAAAAAAAAAAAAAAAACAAAAACAAAAAACCTTCCTTTTAACACCTGCAGCCTTCACAGCTTAAAAAAATATTTTCCCAGTGGAAAAAGAAACCATTTTCAAGCTGTTCCCTGCATATTAAGCAGACATCTGTTTATACTACCAGCCAGCTTCAAGGAAATGTGTTTTCCTAGGGTGTTGGTTTATACAATTTAAGAACCGAAAGCATGTGAGAGACTGATCCAACTCTGGAGGCTTGCTCAGCTTTTCTCACTGCCTCTGGCCCAGACTGGCCCTTTACTCTGCTTCCTGGCCCTAGGCTCCAGTTGGCCACGGTTCAAATGTCCCCTGGGCTCTCAGCATCAGGAGACAGATCCGTGCTCTCTCCTCTTCCTTATCCCACTGAGAAGTTTCCCAGAAGATTGCAGACTATCATTTTTACCTTGTACAGGGGGGCTTGCCTGACTCCCAGCAGGTGGTAAATCGGTCTGATTTATCATTATTTGCATTTTTAATTTGAGGTATTTTAGGCCCAGAGGTTTTTCTTTAAGTGGATCGTCAAATGACAGCACAAACATCGATACATAATTCATCATCTGTTTTTCATAATACGTGTGGTTAAGAATCCATTGATACACAGAAAGGTCATTAGCACTCTCTCAAGACTGTGGTTTGATCTTCCTGCCTCCCTACTCTTCCCCACTGAGCTCTAGGCAGAAGCACAGGGTAGAGCTGGCACTCTACCAACAGGAAAGCCTCCTCGGTGGCACCTTCGCCCATCTTCAGGACCACCAATCACTAAGTGACAGGCACCTTGACAGGCTTCTTCCTTCTCTGACTTAGGAACACAGACTCTCCTGATCCTAAATGGTAGCAGAATGGGCAGGAGCAAGAGGGTCCTGGCATCAAACACTGCCTCCCTTCCTTCCGAAGCTCTGACGTCACTCGGTAGTAGTCCTTCCTCACTACTCCCACTCAATCAGGCAACACCGTCTCTAAGACCCATTTTAAGGAAAGCCTGGAACACACACACACACACACACACACACACACACACACACACCTTTTGCCTTCCACCCCTCCCCCCACAGTATAGCATATAGTCAATCCCTGGTTATTTAGTATATGGGCTTCATTCCTCTACTGTGTTAGCTGGTTAGTTTTTATCAACTGGACACTTGATTAATGATAGACGTGGGAGGGTCCAGCCCACTGTGAGTGGTATCATTCATCCTGGACTGTATCAGAAAGGTAGCTGAGAGAACCAGGGAGAGCAAACCAGAAGCCAGATTCTCCTATGGTCTTTACTTTGTGACTGGCCTGGCTCCTGCCTTGACTTTCCCTGATGATAGACTGTGACCAGTGAGCTGACTCAGCTCTCTTCTCCCCATATGACTTTTTGTCATAGCATTTATTACAGCAACAGAAAGTAAACTAGAGCCCCCAGCCAGCTGGGAGCCTTTGTTAGAACGATCCAGATTTACAATGTGTATCAAGTGCTTCCATTAAATAGACACACATGCAGAGAAGGTTAAAGCACACCCCAAGTAATCCCGTGTCTCCATAGCCAGAATGATGTCCCTTTGGGGAGTTTCCCTTCTCTCCATCAATATTTCCAGAAGGCCTGATAATTCACTAGGTCCCATCCAAGGCACAAGGAATGCTCCAGTGACACCTTTCTAGAGCCAAGACGATTAGAGTGAAGACAGTCCTTGAGTGGCTGTATAATCTCCTCACCAAAATAATGGCTTGCTGCATCTGACTTCAACTACAATTGCCCGAGACCTTGACATCGGTTACATTCCTTATTAATGACTTTGCTTGATTCTGTTAATAAATCATGACGACTCCAAAAACAACAGCCAAAGCGACTGATTCAGACTTATTATGTATGTTTCCTACCCAGGGTAGGTCACACTCTAGAATGTTTTAAAGAAGATGAAGGGTGACATATGACATATTCCCATTGGTCCTGATAGCTCTATGTAATTGATGACATCTGGTCATATTCATAATGTGGCTACCTAAACAACAACACGTAGTCCCTTGAAAACAGAACAGACTCATGAGTGCTTCACAGAACGTGCCCACGTGTCCTTTATTCTCTCACTGCAATCTGACTTCCTGCGAAGCTGCTCACCGAGATTTATAGTCCTGGGAATGGACGTGCAGAGACGGCTGAGTGAGTGTAAGTTCTAAACATCAGTCAGGTTAATTTATAATGGGCCATTTATCCACAATCTGAAACGCGTTACTTCACGTGCGCTAACTAGGAAGGCGGTAGTAGCCAGTGAATGTCCTGCAGCTAGTTCTCTACTCAGGGTGAACCACTGCATTCTAGAAAATGCTTCTCACTGTGTTCATAGCCTTCCTAATGGTCCACAATTTTCATTACCTACTTTTGAAATCAAATATCATATTTGCTTTGAAAAGATGCTTTCACAGACCTTCCCAATTTAGACGTTATGTATGTTGGAGTATGACAGACTTCTGATTTCACTAATAGAAACAAATGCCTCAGCTGTGTTTCCAAATGTTAGTTTAGCGGTGCTGTATTTAGGCGGCGGGCACACTCTCAGGTGTGAGGTAAGGAGAGAGCCGTGCGATTACCCAGATAATCTGATCCAATAACATTCTTTGCCTGCTTTCCCACCGTTGGCCAGGATTAATATCCAAGTTAATTGGCTTAGGCATTCCTGCTACACAGCCTGTGCAGGGTCCACTTGAGCACTGGGCGGCAAGCAAAGCTTGCCCGACATTTGCTGGGCTGTCCTTGGCCTCAGGAGACCGAGGTTACTGGACAGACAGGGAGAGAGGCAACAGCTGTTTCTCGGGAGCTTCTCTGAGTTGCTGTGCACTCTGTCCAAATGAGGCCAAGAGCAGTACAGCGATCTTGGGAGGAGCTCCGGTTCAGTGGACAGGGCTAGGCTGGAGCAGATGGAATAAAATAAGCACAAGTACAGCACTCCTTTTCCATAGCCCGTGGCCTTGCCCCTTCCTGTTAGAAAAGCTCAGCTAGCCCTGGCTTGTGGGACAAGCTTCTCCCAACAGACAGGCATCTTTGGTCTCTTATTGCATAACCAAATTGTCTCTGACTCTAATTCGTCTTTCTTTCCTGTTAATCAAATTTCTGAATCTCTATCTGTCACCGTTGTAGTCCCCTCCTCACAAGATTTAGTGGATATTTATTTCCTGCAGGATAACATTCAAAGTGTTCAGACTTGATGGGCAGGGCCCTGTGTGCTCTGTGCCCCCCACATTCATGCCCACAGCATACCTCTTTGGGATAGCCCCACCACCACCCAGGGAGCTGTGTTGCAGTCACAGGGAACTTCTTCTCCATCCCTTCCCTTCCTTGGGATGTTGTGGATCTCACCTTCACCTGTCTCTACTGGGTCCAATTCTCTTGTCCTCCTCTGAGTCCTGCCTGAGCAGCTTAGCCAAAGGCTCCCAAGCCAAAGGCAGGACTCAGCATTGACCGTGTAGTTGTACCCACCACAGGGACACTTCTTACGTTGATATCTGGTTTGGAAAATGAATTATTCACTTGAGGGTGACACCTTTTCTAGGCTGGATTGTCAGTTCTGTGCGTGACGCCTCCTTGTCTGTCCACAGCACCCAGCACAGCCTTCTCTTAGCAAGAGACAAGGTGAGATAGACAGTCTAGCTGTGGTTGCTGCTCTCCGAGTCACACCCCTACATCATGTCCACAGAGCAGATAAAACTGTGCACTGAGAGCGTGAATGAGGCTCAGGTACTGTCAGCTGCAGTGCTGGGTCAGCTTCGGGGGCTGGCTGTTTCCTAGACGGTGTGTTTTCAGCCTGTGCTCTCCTGCAGAATAGGGGTGTTGTACCCTTGACACATGGTGGTTGAGGTTAGATAAGATGTCACAGGTAAGCCAGGGGAATAATTGCCATGTAGCAGCAAGTACCTAGTAAGTGTTTGCTCTTCTTAGTAAACATTCTGTCAAAAGAGACCCTTACACCTGGGTCGGATCCTTCTCTTCTAGAGCAAATGTCACTTGGCAGCGAAACTGAAACATCAGTCATAGCCTTTGGGGTGGGTCTTCAAATTTGGAGCTGACCTAGTGGGCAGAGACATTGGCCAGATGGCTGAATTCTGGGACAACCCTGGACCTTATTTACTGGAGTGACAAATTCAGCCCTTCTTTAAGAAGAGTTTGCTCTTTTCTCTCAGGCCTCTGCCACAGCCAGTTGAGAGAACAGTAGCAGTACGCCATGGCATCCCATATTTGTAAACATAGTCCTGGGGAGGCTGAGGCAGTAGAACAAGGAGGCTAGCAAGACCCTATCTCAAAATTCTTTGAAAACCTGAAATTCTTTTCATGGTCATTCTGAAGCTGACTGTACAATGCATACTCCAGGATGATCCCAGAAATGTGTGTGCGAGGGTCAAACCACCCAGTGACACAGGAGCGCTAAATTTAAGTCCCAGCCCCATTAGCAACTCCAGATCCTTGTGTGTTTGGACCTTCTGGGCTTCTGTGGCCAAAGCTGACTCACTGATATTCTCTCTTTCTGTCTCTCTCTCCCTCCCTCCCTCCCTTCCTCCCTTCCTCCCTCAGTCTCCCTCTCTCTGTTGCTCTCTCTCTCTCTCTCTCTCTCTCTCTCTCTCTCTCTCTCTCTCTCTCTCCTTCTCTACAAGCCTTATGTAGTTCAAAACATCCCATGCTGGGCTGCTTTTCCCCAGGCTTACACCCGCCACACACCACCACCTACCCCTATTGTGAACCCCAAAGACAAGAACCCCACTTTAGATGGGTGCACAACCCATTTTGTTTTGGGGTACACGTAGCCCCCGGGCTACCTGTCTGCAGGATGGATGGCGAGTGAGTGGAGGGTTACCTTGAATTCAGTTTCAATATTAGCCAGTCTGGCTAACTCGTTGCTCAACTCCAGTGCAGTGAGGACAGGGTCTTCACTAGACAGGGACAGGTAGGCAGCGCTGGCCAGTCCTTTGTAGGCATTCATGCGCGAGCGTGAGTGGCTGAAGGAGTCCTTACGCTGCTTCTCCGTACACTCATTGCACTTGCAGAAGTAGTCGTGGGGCCGCTCGATGCGCGCCCCCTTGAGCAGCAGAATGTGCACAATCTCATACTCCTGGCAGTGCGCCGCCAGGATGATGGGCGTGATATCGTGGGAGAAGCGCGTGCCATCCTCGTCATAGGCATAGAAGTCGTCGTCCCGCAGCTCCTGCTCCAGTGGGCTGAGTGTCAGGCGCTGACCCTGCGCGAAGGCTGGATGGTTGAGGATGGCCTCCACAATGCGCACATAACCCTTGCTGATGGCCAGCAGCAGCGCATCGCCCACTCGTGCCAAGTTCTCCTTCTTCAGCAGCAGTTCCGTGACCTCCAGGTGCTCGTTACCCACAGCTAACTGCAGTGCGTTTTGCCCCATATAGTCCACACAGTTGAAATTGAGAGTCTTGGACTCCTCCAGCATTTTCCTGACCACTGGTATGTTGCCATATTCTGCCGAGTCCAGGAAGCGCTCCTCCTCGGGCGTCAAACTGGTACCCTTCTCGTTGAACATGTAGGCGGGACCCCGGATGGCCTGGCGGCGCCCCTTCTCCCTCAAGGTGGTGTGCCTGCGCTGCATGTTTTTGAAGGTGCTGCTCCCCAACCTGGAGGACAAGAGCAAAGAGGCTTGGTTACTTCTCTGGGCGCCTGGGGACTATCCAGAAGGATAAACAAAAACTGAGTTAAGAGTTAAAAATTCTGCTAGACACTGTAATTTTTTAAAAGATTTATGTAATGTGTAGTGTTCTGCCTCCTGCATGTATGCCTGCAAGCCACAAGAGGGCACCAGATCTCACTACAGATGGTTGTGAGCCACTATGTGGGTGCCGGGAATTGAACTTAGGACCTCTGGAAGAGCAGCTAGTGCCCTTAACCACTGAGCCATTGCTCTAGCCCCTAGACACAGTCTTTACCGCTGACATCAAGACTAGCTGAACCACCTGAAGTACTGCTCGTTTTGTTGTTTTGTTTTTCTTTTTTCAACTGGAAGAATACTGACTGTTCCTCCCTGACATCAGAGGGGCGGAGCAAGGTGGAAAAGCAGACCGAGAAGCCCTGTGCCAGGAAGTGCACTGTGTGTGAAGCAGCGCTGTGGGGAATTGAGCAAGGCAAACTTTATTCCCGTCTATGTACAGCAGAACCGGTCCCTCCCCCCGCCCCCACCTTTCTGCATTCTTGTTTTCTTACCTGTACAAGGTGGACAGTGTTTTGTGTGCTGTACTGTGGGTGCAAGGTGCACATAGAGCCTAGAGCATTCTTGCTCTCAATTTTGTCTGCCCCTTCCTGTCTCTTGTTATGCCCAGGTTCAATGGGTGGGATGGTGGACCTAGCCTCATGGCTAATGCTGCCTTCAGTTCCCATGTCTCACCCTCTGCTGAGTTCTGACACTAACCTTCAGCTGCACCAGGCTGCAAGCTTGGCCACACAGGACTGTTCCTACATTTGGTTCCATTCTCTATGTTGGCCATGTCTCTATGTGGTTCCATCTCTATGTGGGCCATGTCCATTGATCCTCAGGCAAATCAGGCCCCTACTCAAGGGCAAGATGTGTCCGGGAGCAGGACTGGAGATCTCGCCTCTTCTGAAGGCCAGGGATCAGCCTCTTTGGGAAGCTGCCACATCTCCTTCAGACTACATTCAGTTCAAGCTGCCTTCACTCTTCTCAGCAAAAGAAACAGCTCAGCTTCCATGCTGTGCTGACTTCCAGGCTTGTTGTTCTTCCCTTGTGGCACAAAGTAGAAGCTAATACAGATCTACAAATAGCAGCAGTTAGTATGTACTGAGAAGTTTTCATCTCATAGGTGCGATGCTAAGAGCTTTACGTACGTCAGGTTGTGGAGTTCCTCCATCAACCCAGCAGAAAAGGTATTTTTATCCTCAGGTGTGCTGATGGAAGAGGACTTGAAATTCTTACGATGCTGTCTTGAAGCTTCTTGGCTTTGCCAAATCACCTAAGAGTTTGCCAAGGGTTTTTGATTTTTCTTTACTTTTATCTATTTGCTTGTGTATGTGTGTGTGTGTGTGTGTCAGAGAGAGAGAGAGAGAGAGAGAGAGAGAGAGAGAAAGAGAGAGAGAGAGAGAGATTGAGAGAGAGAGAGAGAGAGAGAGAGAGAGAGAGAGAGAGAGTACTTTGGAGGTCAGAGGGTACTTGAAGGAGTTGGCTTTCTCCTCCTCCTCCCATGCTCCCAGGCATCAAATTCTCAAGTTGTGAGACTTGGTGATAAAGGCCTTATCTGCTGAGCCACCTCACTGGGCCTTGACAAAAACTTAAGATGACAAACTAGAACAGCCATAATGTAATCTGAGTTCAAACCAGGACTTTCCAGCTAGCCTCAGGACCCTGAATGGGTACCCAGTTTCAAGGCTCCAGATTATGTGAAATAGAGGTGGTAGGTTACATATGCCCCCAGGCCGGCACTGTCTCCCAGTTATACCTGCCTGAATTCTCCTTTTCCTGTCTGTTCTCCCTCATGCTATCTAAATGATTCAGGATGGCATAGCCTTAACCTGGAGAGTATCTGTTTCAGAGCGAGTCCCCAAGTGTTTGCCATGGTCCCAGAGAACCATTTCTCTGTTCCTGACTGTGTCTGCGGTGTGAAGAATGCTTGGTTCTTCACTCAAACCGTCAGAAGAAATAAGCTTTTAAATCAAACTTGGTGTTTTGTGACTGTGTAGACTTTGGAATTTTGAGCTCTGTTATTTTCCTACTTGTTTAACCTGTGACCTGATCCAACTCCTTGGGGGGTGACCTCTGCTGCAGAGCACTGGAGGGTCAGAGCTCTGGTACTCTAAATCCTTTGTGGAGCTGGGTCACACTCCCCTTGGGAAACTCATAGTACAGCAAGGTGGGGCAGCTCCTTCATCTGCAAAAACTGAAGGAAGCAGTCATGGGAAACCCCCTCCAAGACAGCTCCAGGCAACAAACCCTGCTGATTCAGGAAGGGAATCCAAACTGCCCTGTTCTTAGGTGTACTTTGGTAAGAGTGCAGGGGAAAGAGTGTTAAAATTTACATGCTTCTCCTGAGCCCTGTCTTCCCAAAGTACCATCATTTCACAGAGGTGGCTGCTCCTTCACGCAATGGTAGATCCCAGGAGGGGATCCCCCAGCAATCAGTCCACAGGAGAGGGTGGCAGATCCCAGGTGGGGATCCCCAGCAATTGTTCCACGAGAGAGTGAGGCAGATCCCAGGTGGGGATCCCCAGCAATCATTCCACAGGAGAGTGAGGCAGATCCCAGGTGGGGATCCCCAGCAGTCATTCCACAGGAGAGGGAGGCAGATCCCAGGTGGGGATCCCCAGCAATCATTCCACAGGAGAGGGAGGCAGATCACAGGTGGGGACCCCCAGCAATTGTTCCATGAGAGAGGGAGGCACAGATAGTGTGCAGGTTTACTACTATAGGCACTTCGGGAGGGGGAGAACTGTCACCTCGTTTGCTTCTAGACCCTCGCCCAGGGTTTGGATGAGCTTATTTTCAAGGCCCATCTTCTGGGCACAGAAACACCCAGCAACTATGGAAACTGAAACCTCAGAAGAATAATCTTCCTCATAGAATTACTCAGCCTGTTCTAAGATGCAATTCTGTCCTGCTCGGGAGCATCTGTCTGGGCTTAGTCATCACAGCTTCGCCCTGGGAAGAGTATGCGAGCTGAGTGTTAGGGATGGAGTAGCCGCTGTCTTCAAGGGAGAAAGCATGGCAGCTTGATTTGCTCTCCCCGTCCCATCAGAGGTGTGTCCAAAAGGGACAGGAGTCCAGACTACAAGGTTAAGGGTACCAAGCTATTACATAGCAAGAAGCCTTGGGGAGCAAATTCGAAGGAAATAGAGTAACCACTCAACCAAGTCAGAGCAGAGAACACAGAAATACCCAATCTAAATTCAAACTCTATGAATGTTGTAGACATCAAAGCCTACAAACTTAAAGAACACTCACATATTGTTTATTAATTTTTCTCATTACTAAAGCAAAACAAAAGAAAAACGTCAGAATATTGATGTGCTCATCTCTTAAGTGAACAAACTGAAACAGGCAAAATGAAAAGTCTCTGTCTTAGGGCAATGAGGATTGGTGTCCTACCATGTGCCTGTAATGATTACACCGCATGTGTGTGTCGGGAGGACATGCACAGGTGCACATGTGTGTGAGTACGTGACTGGCTGGGATTTGTCAGAGGGAAGCTGTCCTTGGTAGCCTTGTATTTTCCTGAATGACCTTGAAAGCTGATTTAAGGTGATAAACAGCTCTGTCTTTCACAGCCCTTGAAAGTCTCAGCTTTGAGATGCACTTGGATGTTCAAACATGATCAGTTCTCTTCCTTTCCTAGTTGAACTTGGAATTAAGAATGAGATCTTATAAGGCTTCTGGTCATGTATGGCTAACAACATGTAACACGGGGTATGTCACTCAGTTTAATAGCTTCTGACAGGAGGTCCTCACAGCAGACCTGGAAAGGACTCAAATACCGGTGAGCCCCTAAACCTCACTGTGGTATTCTGAGCACCCCCAGTTCTGTCCTAGTGTCCTGTTAATGATCGCCTTATCAGACATTTGGACCCTTATGGATATATTTAACACGGTAGTGTCTTTGCCATTTACTCTTGATATGACAGCATTCATACTTTGGAACATGTTTATCACATGGGTCAGGCAGAACCCACAAAAGACATCCTATTACAGAATCACTCAGCCCACGGCAGCTGGTGCTCAGGGTCATGCTTGAGAACTTATGTGTCTGTCATCCTGCTGGACCCTCATCCCAGTTGCAGGACCAATGAGGGAGGGATTGTCCCTTGGTGCAAATGGCATTTGGTTGTCCTTAATACTCCCCTTAAAAGTGAACTTTGAACCCAGATGCCTTTTATCCACACTTGTTTTGATCATTGAGATGAGTGATCAAACTCACTGAGCATCTCCGTTAAGATGCTGTGGCTTTCATTTTCCAGAGTGCGCACACTGACACTGGTGTGTCATCGAGAAGAACTTCAGTGGAGACAAACCGTCTGAGAGGAGGGGTGCTCAGTAAACTCCCTCTCAGTTCCCTTGGATGCTATTTTTATCGGGCTGCTCTCACCAACACATCAGTCAATCTGAAGGAAGCCAGATGTGAGCAAGCCACGAAGGTAGCAATCTTGCCCCCTGAGTCCAACTGCACACGTGTATAGATCTGGAGTTGGGGTTGTGCTTAATTACTAATGAGGAAATGGCCACTTAAGAAGGACTTTTGAGAGATGTGTTGTCTTTTTTTCTTTCTTTCTAACATTGCTATGCATCAAAGGCCTCTGTGCAGACCATCCAAGCCTGAACTCGATTCAGTCAGTAACATTCTCCAGCTGGCTACAGAACCAAACAAAAGCCAGAACTGAGATCAGGTGCCTGTGGAAGCCCAGCCTGGTTCTGTGCT
This sequence comes from Dicrostonyx torquatus, assembly GCA_028555095.1. NCBI lineage: Eukaryota > Metazoa > Chordata > Mammalia > Rodentia > Cricetidae > Dicrostonyx > Dicrostonyx torquatus. The sequence continues at coordinate 6,123,394 of JAQHUG010000005.1, forward strand.
TCCTCTTCTAATGAACAAGTTCTGAGTTCTAGTCCACAGTGAGCAGAGAGTCAATACTCTGGAGTCTTCTCCAAAACCTCAGTGCTTTTCTTCAGTATTCACTGAAGATTAAGTGACATTTGTATCAAGTATCCTAGACAGTTTGTGATCAAAACCTTACATGCAGGCACACTTAGTTCTGTTGGCTCAGATTGTATTCTATGCTGAGACAATCAGCTATTGTTTCGAATGACTGTGAATGATTGAGATGGTAAGCACACCATCATATGATAAGCTTAGCTATCTTCTTAAGTGACTATTCAATCCTAATAACTAATATATATATTATATATGTGTTATATATTATATATAGATAGATATAGATATAGTTACCAACATTAACCACGTTAGCCTTTGGGCTGAGCACTTTACAAGCATCAACATTTTAACTTCTAAGACAGTATGACTTTATGTAGGTGCTATTTCCATCCCCGCTTAGCAGACGAGGAAATATGGCATTAGTGCATTAGCCGTGTTTCCCCAGATATCCCAGGTGTGAACGGGACACTCTCTGTCAGGTGGGTACTCGGTTGGCCTCTTAGCTCCTGCATTTATCTGGGATGCTGTCATCACACATATGCCCTACACAACACATTTTCTATGTTTATTTAGCTTGCAAACATTCCCATCAAGGCACAGGAACCTGGTTGGCAAGGGGATTGCTTGCTTACAGTGCATATGAACCTGGCATCCAGTGTCCCTGAATTTAAGACGTGGTACATAGTCAAATAGGTCAGTTCTCAAATGCTTGATCCGGATTGGTCTTTAATTTGTTTTATAGTGATAAAGCTCCGGTATTGACCAGTGTTGACTTTCTTACGAATACAGGAGCCAGATAGTTCTTTACGTATTTCTTGTTTCTCACCAAGAACTCCAAACATAAGGTTCCCATTTCTGAAGTAAACCAGCTCCGAGGGACCAGCTCTGTTATTAGTGACACTAACGTTTGGCAGAGGAAGCAGCTAGCATCAGAAAGTCTGTTTTATCAGTTCTGAGTGTCTAGAACAGAAAACCAAAATATTTCCATTTTGTCATTGTACTACTGAATTTTTTTTTGTGATCTCCAATGATTTCTCAGTCCTACCTTCCTAATATGTTGAAGTCGGGGTGAAAAACTGCATATAAATTCTTTTGTAGCCAGTGAGTACTCATGTGTCATTGAGTGTCATCACATTTCTTGCATTAGTTGTGGAGCTAAGGCTTTTGGGTTTGGGCCTAAGTTAGTGAGAGTGAAGTTTGCATCCCCAATAGCAGAAAGCAGACACTTCACTGTGTATGTGAGTTCATCTCGTTCACAGCCAGGCCCTGTAAGGGACCAGCAGAACACCCTTGCTGTCCATGCTGCTTCTCGCAAGGGCTGCCCTCCAGGTGGTTCTGTGAAGATGGGTGGGTTTCCATTTGATCTTGGGTTGGAAAATTTCATCTAGTATTCCTAAATGTCAAATGCTTCTACTAGGAATTCATTTCCTCAAAAATAACATCATTTAGGAAAAAGTTATTCCTAGTGTCTACAAACTGTGCTATGGATTAGCAGTCAGTTAACTAGTGCTTTGACTTTTGTCTTTTTTTTTTTAAATCGTTATTTGTCTATTTATACTGCAGAGGACATGAAACTAGGTGTCTATCTCTCATATTTTTACACAGTTCCAGACAAAGCTGAAATAACCAGCTCAAATAATGATGTTAAAACTAGTCTTGGAATAAAATAAATGTACACAGTGCTCTGAAGTTCCTCTACCTCTGTGACAAGAGTCTGGAATGAACGAGAAGAGAAACCGATGACTTGCTGAATGTTTGCTGGAGGAGGGGGGATAACTGCTTGTCAGAAGCAACAGTTCCTGGTAGTTCTCATGGAAGATACCACAGGCATGCCACATTTAGCCACAGGGAGGCACTACATAGTTCTGATATTTTTTTTCTGGGTTAATTACTGCCTAAAGGATTTGGCTAGTCTACATACCTTTAAGCTAAAGAGCAAATGTTTGGGGAAATCAATATGAAATTGCATTGTGATTTAGAAGCTTGGGAAGTTACTGTATAGTCGATCTTAGGGAATGGATTTGTATGATATCCATAATGGAAATTCTGGATTTTATGTGAATTCATTCATAAATTTGATGTGTGCCCAATGCTTTAGAAAGAGGACCCACCAGCAGGTGGCATTCCGAGGCAAAAATTTACTGACTGCTACCAGACAGGGTCAGTCATTATTGCCTTCTTCAGATCTACCCTGAATCCATTAAATGACAATTAATGGCACAGCATCTTGGTTATAGCTACTCAGCCTTACATAAGTGAATTTATAGCTTGTACTTCAATGAGGGACTCTGTGATCTCTGGTGTTAAAGCTTATGCCCAAAGACCTGTCCAGATTTACATCTCTTTTTATTAAAAGCATGTTTGCTATTTTGAAATGAATGCCTAAAGGAAATATATCGCCAGGACCTTATTTGTAACAAGAAAAAAAGATAAAAGAAAGAAAACAGAAAAAAATAACCTTTTAATCACCACCTGTAGTTCTTTAATGATAATAATCTTTTATAATGTAGCTACGGTTCTCCTCCCAACTCCATATTTATATTAAATCAAACCAGAGACGCTCTCAGTAGTGCAGAAGCCCAGGCAACACACACACTCTCTTCTAGGAATAAAACGGTACTATCCCAGCATGAAAGGGCCAGGCTACTAGGCTGGGTTTCCTATTTCTAAATAGCTTGTAAACTTAGACCTTCGATAAAGGGGAGAAATATTTTACCAACTCAGTAGATAAGATTTCAGCTCCAGGCTTAGCTCCCCAAATCTAAGCAATGCCTGCGAAAGGGCTAATAAATAAAAGTTCAATTCCATATTCCAGGAAGAAAGCAGTCTCTACTGAGAAAATCAATATAAATCAAGCACCATAGCCACTTACATGGAGAGTAGAACACGCAGGTTTGTCCCTCCTCTAGATGACCCGAATCCTGAGCTGAGTCGCGGGGATCTGGCTCCCCATGGGTGGCCGAGGTGCCGCTCTCCGTGGTGCTGAAGTCGAGAGCTGCTCCAGAGAGCGGAGTTGCGATGGTGTGGAAGTGCCCTCTGCCTTCCTTTGTGCGGTAATGGTGAAAACTCGCCTTTTGTGGCCGGTTTGCCTTCCTGTCCTTTTCCTAGTCTGGGAGAAATTTCCCGGAGAATGTGAAGGAGAAGCATCCGTGTGTGAGACTGGCATGCAGCGTGATGATGGGCTGGTATAGTCCCCACCCCTCTTCCAGACGTAGCTTTGAAAGGGAGAGAGTAACTCTGTGTTTCTACCAGGGCCCTCAGGATTTCTTCTACCCCTCCTCCTAGAACAGTGCGTAACACACACACCACACACACACACACACACACACACCACACTCTCTCACACACACATACGCACTCACACACAGAGCCTTCAGTTATGTAAAGCAAAATGAAGAGTCTTCATGAGCTTAAACAAGTGAAAAATGGAGAAGGGATTAATTTCCTACCTGTTGGTTTATAGGTGGGGTGGGGATTAAGAAAAAACTAAAACCTTTTGTAACTTCCAAACCACACCCACTTTCTCTTTTGAGAGTGGTGCATTCTCTAACTTGACCCTTGTTTTTTGATCTTTTAGTATTTCCTAGGATAATCTGACACTGGTCAAAAAGACACTTAATGCTGATTAACTTCATATGTAACTTTCCATATTTTGAAAGAAAATTCCCAGTGTACAAATCCATTTCGCTGACAGACCCCATTCTTTCCAACTGATATGTTACTAAATGGCCTGAGTCTTAAACACCAGGGTATCTTGATGACATCATGGGGGAGAGATACCCTTACTTGAGATGCCATGGCAGTTTCCAGGGTCGCTAAATCAGAGTGCTTGTTCTCTGAAACTAACTCAAAGATCAGTAGTAACTGCCCCTATAAAAATTGCCTGTATATGCAAATGCAGCACATTAAAGCATTGACTTCTGGTGGGTTTTGCACACTTCCATTCTAGTTTCATATGCAAATCAGATTGCACAGACTCATCGATATGCTTCTAGCATTTTCTTTGGAGATGAGTGGAGAAAGACCCTAGGATGTTAATTTCCTTATTAACTGTGTGACCTTGAAAATAATAAATAGTTAACTTCCCCGAATCTCAGCTCCTTCATATGCAATCACGGGTAATAGTGGGGTTAATAGTGCCCTTTATCAGTTGTTATGGTGATAATTAACTGAAACAATGTATGCAAAGTGCCCAAGAGAGTTGGCATTTCCTTCAGTAGTAGATACATTTCAATATTTTCTCTCCCTTCTTTGTTCAAAAGAAGCTAGGGAATTCCTCTAGTTAAGACTTTCTATGATTGGTGATAAATTAATTTTATTCCATAAGCCTTCACACAACTTTCCAATATTAATGATTGTGTTTTCTTAAATAAGGTACTTTCTAAAAGAAAAAATTTTTAAAAGTAAGATATCTTTCTTTAAAATATTTATGGCCCTAAAGGATATAGAATTTTAATTTTTCATTAGACTCAAACAAGTAGGCTTAATCATTTGAATAAAATGGTAATTTTATGAACTCTTTAATATTACTGCAGAAGTGTTTTGCATAGCCATAAAGTGAGGTGCTTCACTGGGCTACATCCTCATCATCATGACTGGTGAATCAATCAAAATAGAACAAGATTTTCTTAATTATAAAGCACTTTCTCATGAATACTGAGTTAGGACTTAGACTAGTGATAGAGATGATGGTCTTTTAATAAATAGCCAATAGTATATTTTCATGAAATTCTGAGATAAACTGTTCTTTTTTTCTATCCATAATAATTTCATTGAAAATATATTAATATATACCAATAATGAATAAAGTTTATCTATGAAGGGAAGCAAAGGAGGGGAAAGAGAGAAGAAAAGGGAGTAAGATAATTATTTTATAGAAATAATAGAAATCTTAATTAGCTGAAGAAAGATCAGCATCAGTTCAGATGAGAGTTAACATATTGTGAAGGATGTAGTCTTCAGAGGCCTCATTATCAGAGCTCCTTACTTACACACAGAGAGGCATTTGCTCTTTGGGCAGCTACTTACCATCTCGAAAATGTCACACCCATACGAAAGCGCCATTTTTAATAAGCAGAACAGTGGCATGATCAGGTATTTGCTATCCACATTTAAGACTGAGAATGCTCTCAGCTCTTGGACTGGAGGGTGTCTAAGGTTCTTTCATAAAATATCTTGACTTGGGCTGGAGAGATGACTCAGTGGTTAAGAGCACAGGCTGTTCTTCCAGAGGTCCAGAGTTCAATTCCCAGCAACCACATGGTGGCTCACAACCATCTGTAATGAGACCTGCTGCCTTCCTTGCCAGCAGTACATTGTATGCTTAATAAATAAATAAAATCTTTAAAAAAAAATCTTGACTTTGGCTTTCTGTCATGGTAGACTGTAGCATACATGACTTATCACCAGCATACTGAGTTTATATCATCCATTCCGAGTCTGTTTATAGCTGTAGTGAGGGCACTCAGGGCTTAGAGCAGAGCCTGGCACAGACTTCAGCTTTTGCCATTACTCAACATTGTTGATCAGCAATAGTACTCGGCTATCTGTGGTCCATCCAACCCAATCAGCTTGTTAAAGTAGAAAAATGCCAATTCCTGGTGCTCCTTTCACGGGGAGAATTGCGCTATTGCACCCAAGAACATCACAGGTAGCTCACAAACCACCCTTGGAGGAAACACTTCCCTGTTCTCTTCTAGAAATTGCAGCCACAAGCATGAAAGTCTTTTTCTAATAAGTGAGTTCCTTAAGTGAGCTCTCTTCTTACCTCTCAGAATATTTTCAAACAGTCTGTGCTGTTTGGTTGGGTCCTAGACTGATGTGTTCCTTCTGTATAGCAATACACAGAGCAAAAATGTGACAAAATTTTTGTGTCCTAGATTGTTTGTTCTCAAGTCATTAAGTATGTGTCATTATTCACAAACAATTAGAAGGTAACTGGAAGCAGTGTCTTCATAATAGGATGGTGCTTGTAGCAGGTTTTTCGGACTTCCAACCCCAAAATTGTGACACAGAGATTTATTATTAATTGTGAAATCTCAGCCTTAGCTTAGGCTTGATCTATGTAGCTCTTAGAATGTCAATGAACCATTTTCTATTAATCTATGTGCTGGCATGCAGTTTGTGGCTTTTCTCCTCCTGAATGTCCTACTTCCTCCATATTTGGCTGGCAACACTTCCTTTTTTCTTCCCAGGGCTCTCTCTGTCTGGAAGTCCCGCCTTTACCTCTTGCCTAGCTATTGGCCATCTAGTTTTTTTTTTTTTATTAAACCAATCACAGTGACATGTCTTTACGCAGCATAATCAAATATCTCTCAACAGGTGCTAAATCAGTTGTATGTATACTTACAGTTTATTAAAAATTGTGGCTTATCTAATTTGGTATGTGCATTGAAATTTCAAAAGTTGTACTAGAATTGTATAAACTATATAATCAGCCCATAAATTGTTAAAGGTTTTTTTTTTGTAAAAGAAAATGAAACTAATATGAAATACTTCCAAAAATCAGCATATAAAACCATTGATTTTACTGTGAAAATTTCATAAGTGAATATAATGTGCTTACTGGTCTTATGTCAACTTGACATACAAACTAGAGTTGTCTGAAAGGAGGGAAACTCAAGTGAAAAAATACCCCATAAGATCCGGCTGTAAGGCATTTTCTTAAATAGTGATTGATAGAGGAGGACCCAGCCCATTCTGGGTGTTCCCATTCCTGGGCTAGTGGTTCTAGGTTCTATAAGAAAGCTGGCTAAGCAGGCTATGGGGAACAAGCCAGTAAGCAGTACCCTTCCATGATCCCTGCATTAGTTTCTACCTCCAGGTCCTTCCTCTCTTTTAGTTCCTGTCCTGACTTGCTTCGGTGATAAACAGTGATCTGGACGTGTACACCAAATAAACCCTTTTCTCCCCAGCTTGCTTTTGACAATGGACTGCTCCAAACTATCACAGTTGGATTTCTCCTTCTGCCTATCCCTTTTTCCTCTCCCCTCTCTTTATAAACATTGATCTCTAAGGTATATTTTCACTGAAAAGTCTGACTCCTGGAGAATGTATTCTGCTTTAACTCCTACCAGGAATAAGTTAAGAAACTGGACAGTAGGGTTTCAGACTGGCTCACTACCATCCAGTTGGTGCTATGGATCCCACCACAAGTCCTAAATGAAACATAGATGACGCATGGAACAAGGTGATGGTCCAGTGCTTACATTTTCTCTTGTAGTGAATTAGGAGGTAGAAGAATATATAGTAGTGAGTTGTTTCATGGATCAAAATGTAGGAGAAATAATTGCTGACCCGAATAGTACTAGATAACTGTTGTTAAATACTACTGATGTTTGATGGAAAGATAATGCTGAGTGTGTTTAACAGAATACTGATATCTGGGTATAAAAGGCAGAGGATCCTTGTTACATGTAAAGAAGTGCATTTTCAGTCTAAGAAAAATCAGTGTCTGAGTCACAGAATCTGTATTCAGAGCAATGGAATTTCACAGATGACTAGCTCAGCCAAGTCAGACTTGCCAAGGTGAGTATCCGGGACTGGTGGGATGAGGGTATGTAGATCACTGAATGACTTGAGCTTCACAGCCACCTCTGAACACTCTAAGACCTGAGGATATGACCTACCCTCTTTACTAAGTGGTCTCAGCAGACTGGGGTGTAACTCAATGGCATAACACTTGCCTGACATACTGAACACATAGGTTTTGACCCTTAGAATGGAAAAGAAAATGAGCTGGAACCTAGTGTCTATTGCACACTGGCAGATTTGGATGATATATAGGCCTCATTCATACAAAATAGCTTGTGCCTGATGGTCCCACACCACCATCCTTCTTCCCACCATGCCTGTATTTAAGGTTAACTTGTACACAATGTCCAAGTTGATATTAATGTCAATAGATTCATAATGCAGTAGAGGAGGAGGCTCTGAGTCAAAGACTGGAAAAATTAATTCCCCTAAGGAGCCACAAGAACTAGTTAGCATGTACCAGCAAGAGCTAAGAAAATATGAAGAATTGAAGTCTCGAGAAGCTAAAGGAAAAATTGGATAAATAAAAATCAATTAACTTCAAATTTTTATCTTGAATCATAGTGTTTAACTGTTGGGCAATGATCTTAGAGGGTTCTATGAATTGACCATTAGAATGGCCATAGAAACATGGAAAGCAGTGCTGCGCATTGTACAAAGTTGCGATGGCAAAATTTCCACTGTAGAAGGTGGAGACTGAGAATACAAGTCTCAAACGTGGAGACCTGGAGTCTGGCTGATGCTGTGAATTCGTGATACAGAATTGTGACATTCTAGTTTCAGTAAATATTCTTGGTATGTCACTCATTCAGTAAAAACATTTATGTTTTATTTTATATTTACTTATTTACTCCGTGTGTGTGTGTGTGTGTGTGTGTGTGTGTGTGTGTGTGTGTCTGTCTGTCTGTCTGTCTGTCTGTGTGGGAGTCTGGACATGTGAGTGCAGGTGCCTGTGAAGGCCAGAAGAAGGAGGTGGATCCCTAGAGCTGCAGTTAGAGGCAGTTGTGAGCCACCTTCCTTGAGTGCTGGAAACCAAACTTGTATCTTCTGGAAAAGAAGTACATTTTTTTTAACTACTGAGCCATTCCTCTAGACCCTCATTAACTTACCTTTTAATAAATGAGGGCCCTTGAAGGCATAAGAATGTGCCTCTGGCTTGGAGTTGCACCAGGGTCACAGAGCCTTTCAACAGAGGGGATTCTCTCAAAGCAGCGCCCATAGGAAGTCTGTTACAGGCTCACTGATGGCAGTATGAAGTGTGTTACAGGCTCACTGATGGCAGTATGAAGTCTGTTACAGGCTCACTGATGGCAGTATGTGGGACGGAACCATGAAGCAAAAGAGGCCAGATGGCTGTGCTTAACATGCTGAACAAGACTATTACAATGACTGTCATGGCCAGCAAAACTGGTGAGGCAGCCAAAGGGTCATAACCCACATAAATATGGACACAGTTACCAGAACATAGCCTTCCTATAGACAAAATGGAAAGACAGCTTCCTAGGATATTATTTTGCTTGTGATTAGAGGAATGATTTTTCAAAGGCTGTTTATTATACTAAAAAGCCGTGATTCTAGGTCACAAATGTGTATTATGAAGTGAAAGAAGTCTCAGTGGCAAAGTAATATATTGTGTAATTCCAGCTATATGGCATTCTGAAAAAGGCAAAACTATAAATTTGGTAAAAAGTCCAGTGTTTGCCAGAGCTTAGGAGGAGGGAGAATTAATGAGCGTAACACAGAGGGTTGATAAGGCTCTGAAACAGCATCATATATTTGGTAAAGGAAGATATTATACATGCATATTTCAAATGTTGGAACATCACCAATATCAAGAGTGAACTCTAATATAAACTGTCCTTTTGTGGAAATGATGATCTATATAGGGCCATTTGTTGTGAGTTCTTATGCTGTTGATAATGAGGGAAGCTGTGTATGCATAGAGGCAGGGAGTATGCAAAGATGGTTTCTACTTTACACACCATTTTATTGTGAACCAAAAGTACTCTGAAACTTAGTTTTTATGTTTTTCTTAATCATAATTTCTTTTCCATTGTCTTGATCTGATCCAGTGTATAGATCTGAACCTAAAGAGGTAAGCCCAGCCTCAAGGGAAAGAACCCTAGGTCTTCTTCAGGGTAGTGAGTCCTTCAGTTCCTCTCCAGACCTCTGGGTCCTCTTTCATTTGCCCATTTACTGAATTAATCAAGGAAAAGAGGAAAGAGACTATGTAGACATTGGGAATGCTTCTGAACACAAAATACGAGTTAGAATTAATACTCAGAGGCCCAAAGCCTTGTCATGATCCTTTTGATAGAATAGAGGCACATAATGCTGGGGTAATAATTCTGGCAGAGAGGAGCTTGCATCAAGTTGGCAGAGCCCAGGAACTCTCCTGTAGGCCATTTTACTGGCCCCGGAATGAGTGGGTCTGAAGTTCTTAGCATTTCGACCTCCAATGGAGTCCTAATCATGTGGGCAAAACCCTTCATGGCAGTGATGCCCAGATGGCTCTCACATGCCCCACACCATGATGGCAAAATTTAAATCTACATAGCGTAGTGGTGGCGATTACTGAGTAACTGCATCCTTCATTCATCCAGGGTCTACGGATTCCAAATGAATCAGTGAACAAATGAAGCACAGAGAGGTGATGGTTCCCAAGATTCCTTCATTTAACTTGCCAACCTGGCACCATTGTAGCCAGGGGTCCTAGGATGGTAGCTGCAGGTGGCTACAAGTTCAGTTCATTAGTTGCTCTGATCATTATTATTATCTTCAGTGTGATATCTTTGTTTGGGTAGATTAATAGGCCTGAAATATATTGTCATTGTTTTGAAAAGTGTTCCATGTCCTAAATTATAAAAGACCTCAGATATAATTTACATTTAGATGAAATCAATAACATTATATGTGTATGATTTGGCAAAGGGTTTATGTTCACTGCCCCACCCTCTGTCATAAGAGAGTATACAGAGATGTAGATTTTCTGAGCATACCGCAGCATGCTGTGGTGGTTTAGTACACTGATGATATTACAATACATTGATTGGCCAGAGGAGCAAGAGGTGGTTGGCGTGTCAGAAGCCTCAGTGAGATGTTCATGTTCCAGAGGCTAGGACACAAAACCTCCCATAGGAGAAAGTGATAAATTTGCCATCACTAACCTTAGGAGTTCAGAAATGAAGACATGCCAGTAAATTTCCTCCAAAGCAAAAGACAAATTGCTGTGCCTTTCAGTCTCCCACCGTGATAAAGAAACAAGGTTTGGTTATCATCTATGGGTTCTGGAGGCAGCGCATCTATGCTGGGAATTCTGCTCCAGCTCACATTCTGGGAAACATGAAAGGTTGACTGTAGCCCAGGGCAGGAAGAGACTCTACAGCAGGTCCAGCCTCTGCCATGTGAGTCATAGAACCTGATGAGCTCAAACCAGCTGGAGGTCATCAGAAGTAGGTACACTCTTAAGCACAGTTTGGGTCATGTCTTAGTGAGAGAATTGTAGCATGGGCTTTATGTTCTGGGCAGTTTGTTGTATGTCTATATCATTATATAACTTTTGAAAACTGGCTTCTGCCATGACACTGGACTATCTGAATATGAGAAGCTGTGTGACTGTGTGTCTAGAACTGTGTGCTATGAGATAGGTCCTTTGAGAGCCACAGTCATAAAAGTCTAGATGGGTCTAGGACAGTCATAATAAATCAAAGCAGTATGCTTGCGACAGGGCAAAGGGGGGCAGAGAACAGGCAAGCTGCTTCAGCCTGGGCAGCTGACCCAGCACCATGGTGCCTTCCACTATGACACCAATGTCCTTTGTTCATCTCCCCAGATGAGGAAGGTGGGAAAAGCTGAGTTTTGTTTATAGAGATGTTGGCTTCGTACTTGAGTATAAGTCAAAAGTACATGGTAAATAAACTTCATTTAGGGGTAGCCTTGAAAGATGATGGAAATCCTCCCGGCCTACAGACTTAGACCTTGTTGTTTCTTTTGCATGTAAAAAAATTAATAAATCTGAGCTTCAATATATACAGACTCATCAGTAGTAATGAATAGCCTGACTAGCTGGCAAGAGACATGGCAGGAGAAAGGATGGAGTCCTGGTGATAACGAGAGACCTATCTAGCTGACAGATGCTAGGCTGTGGTCACCAACTGTCTTGCTAATGGATAACAGCTATGTAACTATGGTAACAATGGTGATAAAGGGTCTGTGGGACCCCAACAGTCTACATTTCCCCAGGGCAAGCATTTCTAGTTCTGACCACTGCTGAACATCTACAAGGGAGACTAATGTTAATATGACACCTTTGCCCAAGGAGGGCATCAAGACTGGCAGTTGGCTACACTGGGTTCATTTCATCCTAGTAAGGTTAATGGTATATCACAGCCAGGGACATACATTTGGGCTATGAATTTGCTTTTTATGTCCACAGTGTTATAGCCAGCACTACTATCTATAAACAAATATCTACCTCTTAATATATAGAGATTTGGCTCCTAGCATATTAATAAGCTGCATGCATCCTTTTGGGGACTTGTCTTACTGGAGATACATTCTACACTTGTTGATCAAGTGCTTTCCTGGTCCTTGGCCCACATCAACCCTCACTACTTTCTTTAGTTCTGCCAAAGTGCTAACAACTGTAGGATCTATCTCCCAGGCTTCCCTAGAACTTGGTTTCTATCTGGGGTTGACCTATGGGAATCTCTGATAGGAGATCACTAAATAGGAAGAAAAGAGGCATTTTTACTTTCCCACCATAGATACCACCTCTCCTTAGAATTTCAGCATTTTCTGGAGACCGTATTAAACCCTTGGGGTCATTTTCTTCTGACTTTGACAGTTTAGCCTTGAGGTGATGGCTTCTTGCTAGTGACATTTTTAAGTCATTTTGTTTGGTTTCTCAGCTCATCTGTCACTCATGTAACTAATTCCATGCTTAAAATTTAGGGTTATACATACTTAAAAGTAAGTGATCTTGAGACAATAGACATTCATCTAGAACATAATAGTTTCACATCTCACACAGCCAACAGAGTCAATTTCACGTTGACTGGAGACCTAACTAGAAAACATTCCACATAAGCATCCCACGTAAACATCCCTTGTAAATGACAAAAGAAAACCTGGATCATTTCATTTCACAGGGGAAAATTTTCAAATGGAACCACAAATCCAGAAATAACCAAAGAGACTAACAGTATCAGTTGCACCAAAAAATAAAAGCTGTTTTTTACATGACAGGACAACCTGTGTTTTATCAAAGGACAAGTGATGAAGTGGAAGGCTCAGAGCAGAGGTAATTTTCCAAGATAGAACTAACCCCAGAAAATGGAAGAAAACTGTGGAATGCAAAACAAAATGTCTCACCTCCTAGGCTGACCAGAAGCCCAGAGTATAGGTAACACACTCGATGAGGCTGTGAAAGTCAAATATTTTCATGTAATTCCAGTAGGAATGCAAAATGATGTTTTTCCTCTAGAGGGGAGCTTGACAAGATGTAATGTTTATTTTTTTGACCCCTAAAAATCCACTTAAATTCTTCCCCTCCACAGACATGCCTCCACAGATCGGAGACAGCATATGTGCACAGCTGCTCATCAAGGAATAGTTAGTGGCGTCTAGTACTATATCAAACACTGCACCAAAGTCCTTCTAAAGGACCGCTTAGAGCTGGTGTGATGGACACAGTATGGCATTCGAGGGTTTGCAGCACAGCCAGAGAACAAGAATGGGAGGAAACTGTGATTCCATAGTCTACCAGGAAAATAAAAGTAATTTCAGTGGCGTTTTCACAGCAGGCTACTGAAGACAGACAAGCTCGTTCTTACAAAACGGAACAGGAAATAAAAACCCAGAAGTTCCTGAAACCGTTTACTTCCGAGGAAGGTGGAAGCGTATGTATGAGATTTGTCTTAGTGAACTGTCTGCACAGTTTCATTTTCCAATGAAGTGGACAATTTCTTTAATTTTTTAGTGTATTTGTATATTTGTAAATTTTATGTGTATGGATGTTTTAGTTACATGTATGCCTGTGTATCACTTACATGCCTGATACCTGTGGAGGTCAGAAGAGGGCATCAGATCCCTTGGGACTGGAATTACAGATGGATTTGAGCCATCATGTGGGAGCTGGAAATTGAATTTGGGTCCTCTAGAAAAGCAGCCAGTGCTCTTAACAACTGAGCCCTCTCCAGCCCCACTGTGGATGGTTTAAATGTTCAAAATTATAAAAAGATGAAAAGGCAGGTATTAAGTTTGAATTGCAATTCCAAAAAACAAAACAAAACAATCCCCCCACAAACAACAAAAAACCCTGCACCACCACCAAATTAGCTGCATATCAAGCGCAAATCGTCACATAGAGAAAAGCGACTTTGAACACAGTTTTGACTACACCATAAACAGAATACTTGTAAAGTGAGAAGGGATCTCAGGGATGGGGGTAGCTCAGGGGAAGAGAACTGACCTGGCCTAAGCTTTCCAAGGCCATGGCCATCCTTGGTGCCAGAACAAAACCCTACTGTTTACCTTACAGATCTGTCCAGTTATTTTTTTTTCCAGATAGTCTCCTGTAGCTTAGCCTAGCCTGCCCTCTATGTAGCTGAGGATGGCTTTACCAAATGAACTGTATTTCTGGTTCTAGATTTGTTCTTGGTGGTGGTATTATTTCTTAGTATAATTTAGGACCTATTTTGTATGTTTAATAAGATAAAATGAATGTGTAAATAAACACATTGATACTTTAGAGAAGCAGATGTTTATGTTTTTTTAGGTGGACAAACTGCACAGAGTTGGGTTTTAACCAGAATTGTCAGTGCAAACCATCATATACGAATAGACCCATGGACAGAAGACATTGTTTGGTGCTGCCTGCTAGAAGGATTTAGCAGCAAGGAGTGCCCTAATGCTGGGTCCAATTCCACATTCTTGTCACCACTAAGCAGCTCCTTAGAAGAATGGCCATTGCCAGACCCAGAGCAGGGACTTAGAAGGTAAACCTGACAAACCTGATCTCCAAAGCCAAGCAAGCCTACAGAGACTAGTGTGTTCATTCAAAAGAAACACACAAAAGCTGGCTGGCTTGGGATGAATTGCACACCAAGAAGAATGATGATAATTAGTCATAATGTGCACAGTAAAAACTGAATTCAAGAGTTCCTGATGAGAAGATGGTAAAGCCATTTGTAATAAATGAGCCACAATGATGCAACCAGATAATTAGCATCTCAATTTATGGTAATAGTTGATTTAAACAAGGATGAATAGCTCATGCTGGAACTGCTGGGTAGAAGGTGGTCAGGGAACAGGCTGCTCAGGTGCTCTCCAAGAATCTCCCCAGAGATATGGAGGATGAAGGAAAAATTGTCCTTGTGTATCAGACGGCTCTGTGTCCAGCTCAGTCCCACCACCACTTAGTCCCAAAGAAACACATAGAAGATGATATTAACTATAAACTGTTTGGTGTATTTGTCATATTAGCTCAGGCTTATATTAACTAGCTCTTACAATTTAAGTTAACTCATAATTCTTGTCTATGTTTAACCATGTGACTTGGTAACTTTTATCAGTGAGGCATTCTCATCTTGCTTCCTCTGCATCTAGCTGGTTACTGACTTTCTGCCTTTTCTCTTCCCAGAATTCTCTTAGTCAGGTTGTCCTGCCTATACTTCAGTATCAATGATTGGATACTGGCCAATCATTGTTTAATTAAACCAATACGAGCAGAATTGCAGTTATGAAGTAGCAGTGGAGATACTGTTATGGTTGGGGTCACCACAACATGCAGAACTGTATTAAAGGGTTATAGCATTAGGAAGGTTGAGAACCGCTGGCCTAGAGTGAAATAAATTGACTTGCGCCTCCTGAAGGAACATAGTAAGTCAGACATTATCTATGTGTGTTTGCTAAAATCTCATCTCATCTCAGTCTTGGGTCAGTTTTGGTAATGGTGTTTTATGAAGAAATTTTCTATTTATGTGACCAAATTTATTAATATATGTTCTATGATATTCTCTTATCCTGCAACATAGGTGATAAAGGTGAATGTATTTTTACTATAACTAGTTGTGTCTTTATTCTCTTCCTTGATCAATTGCTGTGATCATTTACCAATTTCATTAATTTTTTTCAAAGAACTTTTTGATTGTTTTTTATTTTTTTTTGTCTTGTTCAGTTTGGGCCAAAGGGAAAAAATATCATTTTCCAGTGGACAGATCTGATGGTCTGCACCTTAGTCAATTGTGTCCATTTTTATACATATACATATTCATTACATATATTCATTTACACATATACATATTCATCACTTGTTGCCATTTACTTTGGGTTTATGTTGTAGTTTAGGACATTGATTTGGGACTTCTCATATTTTTATTATGTAATTTTATGAAGTTATATATTTATCTGTAGGCAGTGCTTATGCCCCTGCTATAGATTATAAAATTGCTGTGTTTTTCTTTATCATTCAATAAAATTCTTGTTTTTCTTATAATTGCTTCTTTGACATACAAATTACTCAAATATAGAAAGGATTTTCTAGGTACAATATTGTTTTTAATGTGCAATTAAATTCTGGTGTGGTAAGAGGACACCTCTATAACATTTCAATCCTTTAATTAAAAAATATTATTTTATATGTGTGAGAGAGCATGGATGTGCACTTGCCACAGGAATGTGGAGGTCAGAGGATAACCTATGGCAGTTGGTTGTCTCTTTGCACCATATGGATCGTGGGGATTCAACTCCAGTCCTCAGGCAGTGTGACAAACATCCATCTAACCATCTTTTTGGCATCCTCTGTCACTGGAAACTTTGGCAAGCTTCATGTTGGGTGCCATATGTTATCAGGAAAATTGGGGTTCTCTTTCTGGAGAATCTTGTTTTATTAACAAGAATCAAGCTTTTTAATAAAAGAATTTTAAAAACATATTGGGAAGGAAGCTCCAGGGTAATTTTATTAGCGTTTGAAAGAGAAATAAAAGGACAGTCAGGCTGTAAATCAGAAGATGGAGGGGAGGAGAGGCAGCCATCCATGTGTGAGCGGCCAGAGGACAAGAGAGGAGGGGGTTTTAGAAGAAAGAATGAGAAATGCTGGAGTAGCATGGGAGGCCCACTGAGAAAAATCCATTTCCTTCTAGCCCACAGAAAGGAAAATACATGCTGGTGCCTCCTCCCTCCAGAATTAATCCCGATGGACCTGTCCATCACCTGGCTAAGGAACCACCCCTCAGGAAGGCAGATTCATAAGAGGAATAATTATCCCTTTAATGAGATAAGTACTGCTCCTCTCAGAAAGCCCGTTCCTGCTTCAGTGTTGCACCAGGGCTCTGTTATATTTGCCTACCTTTGTCACCATTGCTTCCCTTCCCTTCTCTCTGTCTCAGTTCTGGAAGCTGACCAGAGCCTAAAAACACTCTCTTTGATACCCCAGGCTTCTGCACAATCTCTCAAGCTCTTCTGATGCATAGCTGTTTACAAATAGTGAGTGTTTTTTCTCTTCCTCTTCTTCATCTCTCTCCTCTGGGTAGCTGTTGAGATTTACAGTTGAACTACCCTAGGTTTTTCTTTTAAAAATCTAATAAAATTGTCCTTAATCTTTATTCTGAGTGCATTATTAAATTCTTTCGTTAATGAGACTGAGACTCCGTTGAAGAAACCCTTGTTTCCTGGGATTGTGGTATCCCAGGTTAGGTGCTACCAAATTTCTGGTAACACTGGTTATATTATTCACCTGAGTCTCAGACACCACTTAATTCTCAACATAATCAGCACTTTTATTACCCCCATTTAGGTACATCATAGAGAAAGATAGAGTTATATAATATTTCCCCGGTCATGTGATTAGTAGCTGAGAGATTGGTCTTAAATTGGTGCCTGGTCAACCCCAAAGCCTGTGTCCATGTCTTTATGCTGTCTTTCTCTGTTTAACCCTCTAAGTGCTAGCTCTCCAAATTTTCTATTACTTGATGCTAATGTCTTTCTTTGCATAGTGACTATTTTCTCCATAGGCATATCAGTTAAATGCCTGCCCTTTCCAAATGGGCTAGTGACTGCCAAAGCTGCACTGGGTAAAGTGTAGGTATCCAAGATTGTCATAGTGAGGAAGGGAGGCTGAAACTCATCTGACTGACCTCTGACCCTCACTGTCAAGCACTGGACTGAAAAGCTAAGACTTTGAACAGAGGTGTGGTCTGGCTGCCCATGTTTGCTTATTGGCTTTCTGGCCCAACTGAAAAAGAAACTTTCTGAATTATTGAGCAAGGTACCCATGACATTTAAGCTCCTATCCTTCCGGGGAAAAGCACAAATTAGAAGAGATCAATTGTGGACTCTTAATGACTTTCAAAGATTTCTAGGAGACTTTCAATCTACAAAATGATGTGCCAATGTGGGGTAACTGCTTCAAAACTGAGTTTGGGAAGGAATTCTAGACACAAAAGAGCAGAGTTGAGCACAGCTTCTTGGTAGCCACATTTTTTTTTTCATATGTACTCTGTTTGCTGGCGGTGAGCAGGAGTGCTGTGACTCTTTTGAGAGAGATCTTCCTGACTCAGCATTGACAGTGAAAGCTGTGCAGCTTCTTTAAAAACTAGCAGCTTCCTGGCTTGTGCTGCAACATGAACTCTAGCTCTTTTGGGAGGTTCTGCACTTAAATGGGGTTTGTGGACAGCATGCTGCAAGTTACTTGTTGGTGGCATGGGCCAACTACTTCCCAAAGTTGAAGTGGTAAGCATGGCTCACACCCAGAAGTCCCAGAGTTGGCAGTGAACATACCTCCACCATGCTAGAAGGCAGAGAGTAGGTGGAGTCAGGGAGACACTATGTAAATGCCAAAGGAAAAGGACCTGGAATCTTTTTGATAAGCCACAGCCTCGTGACCACACACAGATTAAGAGAAATGGATTAATTTAAGTTGTAAGAGTTAGTTAATAAGAAGCCTGAGCTAATAGGTCAAACAGTGTTTTAATTAATACAGTTTCTGTGTGATTATTTTGGGTCTGGGAAGCTGGGAAATGAATGAGCAGCCTCTGCCTATGGAAACTAGTCCTGTGTCCCTCAATGTTTACATTTCAAAGTGGATGACTTCCTGGGCCTGAAGCAATTGTAAAACTTTGAATTTGTCCTGGTCAATTGTTTTTGTTTGTTTGTTTGATCAATTTGACACTTGCTAGAATCATTTAAAAAGAGGGATTTTCAATTATAAAAATGCCCCATCAGAATGGCCTGTAGGCAAGTCTGTAGGGCATTTTTCTTGATTAACGATTGATATGAAAGGACCCAGTCCACTGTGGGCAGTGCCATCCCTGATCCTCTAGTCCTGAATGGTGTAAGAAAGCAGGTTGATAGAATGATTCTTAATGACATTCTGCTGTATTCCTAGATGAGTGCCTAGATCAGCCATCATCCAAGAAGCTTCCTCTTTCAGCAGACGGAAACAAATACAGAGACCCAAAGCTAGATCCCAGGCAAAGGGTGAGAAACCTTGGAATATTCAGCCTTAAATGGGATGTCTTCATCAAATCTTTTCCCTCAGAGCTTTGGGAACACTGCAGAAGGGGAGACAGAAAGAGTGTAAGAGCCAGAAGGGGTAGAGGCCATCAATTAAACAAGGTCCTCTAAATCCGCATGATCTAAGCTCGCATGGACTCACCTAGACAGAAGCAGCAAGCACAGGGCCTGCACGGGTCTGCACCAGGTTTCCTACTTATATATTACAGGTTGCAATTTGGTGGGGTATTTTTTGGGTGGGGGATTCTTGAGTGTGCAAACAAGGGAGACTCTGATTCTTGTGCCTTCTCTTGGGCTTTATTTATTCTGTTGGTGTGTCTTGTTCAACTTTGATATGATAGTTGTTGTTATATTTTATCATTTCTTAGAAGCCTATTCTTTTCTAATGAGAGACAGAAAGGGGGTGATTCTGCAATGGAGAGGAGGTGGAAAGAACCTGGGAGGAGTAGAGAGGGAGAAAACCATACTCAGGATGTATTATGGGAGAAAAGAATACATTTTTAATAAAAGAAAGAGAAGAAAGAAAGGAACAAGCTATGGGGAACAAACCCATAAGCAGCACTCCTCCATGGCTGCTTCTTCAACTCCTGCCTCCAGGTTCCTGCCTTCAGTTCCTGCACTGACTTCCTTCAATGATGGTTGGTAATGTGAAATTGTAAGTTGGGGGAAGGTGCATACCTTTAACCCAGCACATAAGAGGCAGAGGCAGGTGGATTTCTGAATTCCAGGACAGCTTGGGCTACACAGAGAAACCCTGTCTCTTAAAGCAAAAAATTAAAAATAAAGCAAAAATGAGAGAGAGAGATCCTGATTGTAAGAGGATTGTAAACCAATAAAACCCCTTTTAAAAAATAAAACAGAAAAGGATGAACAGTTACAAGTTTTCTAAAGTTAGCACTGGAAGAAAAGGGATGGGGTGGGGATTGATCAGAAGAAGTACAAGGTTTTAGTTAAATGGTGGACAGCTGGTTAAGGCCTTCATGGTCATGACGGTTCAGGGACACAGAAGGATCAGTGATTGAAACTTGTGTCCTACCCCATCCTTGTAATTCTTCACAGGTCCTTGATCTTCTCATGACTCAAGACAGTTTCTTCTTGCACGAAATTTTTTTTTTGGCTCACGTACCTTTCTCCCTCCTCTCATGAATTATTTTTTATTTTCATTAATTAAATAAATACTATTTCAGGGCAAACTCAAGAAATTTTGTGACCTTATGAGAAGGTCCCCTCAGAGCCCCACAGGCTGGAGGCAGCATCATGACATACTGGATTCACAGTGTACCTTGTGGCTTCTGTTCATCTTGCAGGTGACTTGTCCTTCACATCAGGAAGGGTCTCAGCAATGAAGTGAGGGAGCTGGTGGGGATTGTCTAGGTATTCAGGAAACCCCACTCCATACTTCCTGTTCTCTGGTCTCTCTTTGGTCCTCAGTGTGTTTTCTTGCACCTCTGTTTTCTTCAGCTTGGCTTTGTCAAATCCAGGAATGTCTCATGTTCTTGGACTTGTTTGCTTTTCTTATAGCAGTCCATGAGGCTCACTCTGAGTCTTAGAGCTTAGAGTCCTTAGACATGGCTTTTCATCTGCCTTGGTTCTGCTGAACATTGTCTTTCAAACCTCTGGTTGACTCCTTTTAATCATTGAGTTTTTGTCTTCTCTTCTCCATTCCTCCCTTGTTTGAGATGCAGTGGCTCTTTATCCCTTCTAGACCTCACTCCCTGGGAATCTCTAACTCTCAGGGTTCTCCTTGGGAAGCACAGAGTTGCGCCTCTGCAACACACACCAGTCTGGTTCTTGGATTTAATACAAATCAGTGACTGAGATTTTCCATAACCAGTGTTGCAAGAAGACTGGGCTTCATTGTCAAAATCATGGCTATACCCAGAGCACTCGACAATTTTCTTAATTTATTATAGCAGATGAGGTAGCAGAAGGGGTTACAGGGTCAGAGAAACATGGGTGCCAGGTGCACCCAGCCAGTTAGATTATATCATAGCTATTAGGGTGCCAGGCAGGAGCTTGAAATCAGGAGGGCAAATATGTGATCCAGTTAACCTCTCTGAACTGTACTATGTTTGCCCCTTTTACTCACAAGTAAGGGTCCCAATCATAGCACTAACACTTGGTTAACTAGGGCAATGGAACTAATATATTGTCAAATACTTAGTAACTAATCATTGCTTCTTTGCGAAAACCTAAGTCCCTTGTCTCTAGGATATCTTCACATATTTTGGGCAGATCAAAGCTGAAGTGTCTAATGGTTTTCCTTTTGTGTTAGACTTTCTGAAGAATAAATGTGGTGGGCTAATATTGCCTCAGCTTAGCTGAAATCACACTTTTCAGTACTCAGTTCTCTGCATGATGCCAAGCTGAGCCACAAGAGATATTTTCTAGAGATGTCCCAATTTTACAAAAGAACTTTGGGTGATTGTCTAGGCAGCGAGGTGTCTCTGTCAATTCTGAAGTTTTGGAAGTTGCTTACAATGCACTTCCTGTTAACTTAGGTAATATTATATCCTTCTGGGGTTTTTGATGGAGTTGAAGAATAGATAGTTATAATTGTAGTTTTTCTTAGTTATAATAAAAGATAAAGTAGATATAAATATTGTAACTGTAATTCTTGCTTGATACCTGTTTTGTTATATGTAATTTTACACTGTTAAATTTAAAACCTTCCTTTTTCTTTGAACAGAAAATGGGAAATGGTATGAGAGGTTCTTTTGTATATGTGTTGCTTTTATTGATTAATGAATAAAGAAGCTGCTTTTGCCTGTGATAGGAAAGAATAGAGCTAGGTGGGAAAACCAAACTGAATGCTGGGAAAAAGTAGGTGGAGTCAGTGAGATGTCATATAGCTACCAGAAGAGAAAAACATGAGCTACCAGCTAGAACCTTGCAGGTAGGTCATAAGACTCATGGTAAAATATAAAATAATAGAAATAATTTAATTTAAGAAGAGCTAGCTAGAAATATGCATAAGGTAATAGGCTAAGCAGTGATTTAATTAATACAGTTTATGTGTGGTTATTTTGAGTCTGGGTGGCTGGAAAATAAATGAGTCCCCTCTGATAACAGTCATAAGCCTGAGCTATTAGGCTGAATAGTTTATGATTGATATAAGCCTCTCTCTGTTTATTTGGTATTGAATGATTGAGGACTGGGTAGACAGAAACTTCTATCTATACTGACTCTTTTATTAGGTATGTTAGCTCTGTGATGAGAGGTGCAGCTTTCCCTGAAGGGTGTCTGCATCACTCATGTAGGCTTAGCAGCACCAATTGGGTCTTCTTGGTGTGACCAGTTTTCCCTCGATTTTGTCATTCCACATCCAGGCCTCTTCTGCACCACTTTGTCTGAGGATGTCAGGTTCCAGGACCAGACAGGTTGATGTTTCAAAGAGGATTCAGTTGACTCTACTAGCCATGTATGGCTGGACTCCTATGTGACTTTTAGCATAGCTAATCTTCCTGGTTTTACTTCTCTGATTGAGTTTTGTAGCACTTATAGGAAATGAGTTTGATCAGAATGTTGCATCTAAGGTGCAGGCTTGATCTCTCTGATTGGGGTAACTCAATAAAAGACCATCTTCTACTAAAGAAGGAACAGGGCTAGGCCTGGACCTTTGAATTTCCCTCTTTGGAAGTATATGAATATTTTCTTTTCCTTTTTCTAACTTCTTTGAGTCAGACTAATTGATGGCATCTCCACTCTGCCGTGAATTATTAAGTATAATGATTGCCTTTGCTGGTGTAATGACAGGACACCATGCAACTGGTAATTTCTAATACAGGCATCGGGTGATTTACAGGATCAGCATCACCACGCTGCCAGTTTTTAGATTTTTGAACATGACATACAAAAATAATACCTTTTAAAGGAAAATATCTTTGGTATCAAATATAATAAAAAATGTCAATGGAAATAAAGCTACAGACACTGTGCCATAGTAGTTGGCAATGCACAATAGGAAGACTGCCTGGAGTATTGGGGAGCCAGCTCTAAGCTCAGGGATGAAATGACCAGGATGGTCTCTTGGTCTCTCTGGGCCTCAGTCACTTCTTCTACTGTGGTACTGGGGCATAGTTGGGTATTTGTATTAATGAGGCAATAGATATACACTGTGTACCTGAAACACAGACAGAAACTTTTCTTTGGTCAGACTGGACTCTCCTTTAGCAAGAGAAACTCATTTCTCTACTTTGTGTGTTCAGTGGCCTGGTCCATCTGCCACTGGGTGTCTGCTCTAGCTTGCTTTCAGTTGCTGTGGTGAAACACTCTGACAAAACAACATGGGAGGATAGGGTTTATTTGGTTTGCACTTCCCGGTCACAGCCCACAATTGAGAGGAGTCAGGGCAGGAACTGAAATAGAGACATGGGATGCTGCTACTTCTTGACTAGCTCTCTGGCTCACATTCAGATACCTTTTTTATACAGACCAGGCCCAACTGTGAAGGGATGGTGCCACCCATAGTGGCCTGGGCCCTTCTACATTTATTATCAATTAAGACATGACCACAGGCCAGTCTGATTGTGGCAGTTCTTCAGCTAAAGTTTCCCCATTTGTAGGTGTCTCTAGGTTTTGTCAACTGATGATAAATGTGACCAGTACTGTCCTTTGACCATTGCAATGGACACTGCAGTTTCCCTCCTCAGAGGTGCTTATCCTAGAGTCACTGGGGCTCACAGCTGAGTCCTTTCCTAGAAACTGCCTTGGGTAAAAGACTCTGCCAATGATAAGGTCCATTTGTGGGACACATTAATATCCAAATAGCTGATAGATGTGGGAGTCCAAAGGCTGGGTTCCCATCTCAGGGCAGGGCAGTTCTAAAGGGCAGTGCTTCAGGGCTCCAGAAGGGCCTCTGTTTTGTGTGTTTCCCCCCTGGTCCTGATATTCTTGGTACCATGCAGGTGTCAGTTCTGGGAGCACTCAAGGATAACCCCACATTTCGCCTGCATAGCCTGTGTGTGGTGTGAGATTTCCTTCTGTATATGTGGCTGCTTTTATTGGTTGATGAATAAAACTGTTTTGGTCAATGACCTTGCATAGTAAAGCCAGGCAGGAAATCTGAACAGAGATATATAGAGTAGGCAGAGACAAAGAGACACCATGTAACTGATGAAGGAGAAAGATGCTAGAACATTATTGGTAAGCCACAGCCTCGTGGTGATACATAGATTAATAGAAATGGGTTAATTTAAGATATAAGAGCTAGCTAGGGATATGCCTTAGTCTTTGATCAAACAGTGTTGTAATTAATTTGGCTTCTGTGTGATTATTTGGATCTGAGCAGTAAAGATGCAAAATAATCCTACACCAGTTTGATTAAAAAGGGATTATTTATTGGAGGAGATAAAACTTACAGATCAATATCCCAAACCACAGTCCTCTGGTTGCAAACAGGAAACAGAGTCCTGCAGTCAGAACGGGAGCCAGAAGCAAGAGGAGCAAGCAGATATCTTAAAAGCCATTGGCTGAAGGAGAAGGAGTTCCAGCAGCAGAGCAGCCAGGAAATAAAAGCACAGTCTCTGTCTACATGTGTGGCAGTACATAAGGACACCATTGTGGGTTATAGATATATTCCCATTATTGGTGATGGCAAAGGGATGATAGGCTTCGTCAAAACTCATCCCATGGCTTGTTTGAATAATTGTAGTTTATTCTGAATTAATTGTACTTTAATGATGCTGTTAAACAAAAGGATAGAGGCAGCAGTCACATCTCACTGTGAGTGTGCCTATCACAGTGTTGAGACTCCTCACAGTGTTCTCTTGCCCATGAATTCTACTCCCCACCAAAATAAAATTCTTCTTCACACCTCCCTTTACTGGTCTTTCCACACCCTCATTTATTCTCTCGCATGGGCATTCGTTGTACACCCTTTAAAGCCAGATCCTATTCTAGGGTCTTGGAATGAAAAATTAGATATACTCCCCTCTTGCATGTGAGTTCATGGCCTTAGAGTCATGTCTGAACCATAGGCAATTTTGGTGTTGAGCCCTGACATTCTCAAGTCTGTGACACTATAAGTAGCATAAATGAGACATAAACAGAGCCAAATGGGTAGGAAAATTAGACATGAGTGTCTACTTCTGGAGTTTGACATTTATCACTCTGTCACAATCTTTCTTCCAAATGAGCAATCCTGATGACTTGGCAAGATGCTATTAATAGCAGCTGCATTTTATCTCATGTATACCATGCTCACTTCATTTTAACACTTTTTCCATGTGGTGTCCCCTCTGACACCTTGGTGTTATTAGGAGAGGTGCCTGAAGAATCCAGCTGGACATTTGGGGATCCAGTTCCCCAGACGTTCTCTGTTCTCCACATCTACGACTAGTAGGACTTTTATTTAATATCATGCACATCTTCTTGACCTTCAAAAAGGTTCTCCATTTCTTTCCATTTGTGTGACACAGTGTGAAGGGAGCACGGGTGGCTTCGATGGCCTCAGGATAGAGACAATATCAGCTATAGCCCTCAGCCAGGTCAGCGTTATCCTCTGAGAGATTTTGTCAGAGTCACTCTGTGACTAAATTACATTCTTCTGGATTTCCAACCCAAGCCACTTTGTTCTAGACCAGTGGTTCTCAATCTTCCTAATGCTGAAACACTTTAATACAGTTCCTCATGCTGTGGTGACCCTCAACCATAAAATTATTTCATTGCTACTTCATAACTATAATTTGCTACTGTTATAAATTGTAATGTAAATATCCAATATGCGACCCAAATGGATCAGGTTGAGAGTCACTGTTCTAGATCATCACCATTTCTAGGTATCCACTGTTCCGTATTTCAAAGGGAGATGTTAGTGGACGATAGAGAGGGAAAACAAAAACAAAAAATTAGTCCATCTCTTTGGTAAGAATTGGTTAACTTTTAGCGATGTCTTTGGATATTTAAAATAGGGAAATTGGAAAGCTCCCAACCCCCAGTACCCAAAGAACCAAGTGCCAGATTTCTTTCTTTCTTTTTTTTTTTATTTTCGAGACACGGTTTCTCTGTGGCTTTGGAGCCTGTCCTGGAACTAGCTCTTGTAGACCAGGCTGGTCTCGAACTCATAAAGATCTGCCTGCCTCTGCCTCCCGAGTGCTGGGATTAAAGGTGTGCGTCACCACTGCCCGGCCAAGTGCCAGATTTCTAGGAAAATGCTGTCTTTGAACTTAAGTTGGCAATTCAGATTTGGAAAAGGTCTCTGTGCTGGGATAATATGCCAAAGAGAAATTTACATTGCAGTACTATAATCAGATGTTAGTATGATAAACAGCCAAATCAAAGCCCTAACCACAAACAATCAGTGTATCCATAGAGCCTTAACTTACGTGCATTATCTCATCTAACACTTTCACAGCCACTTCATTTTCTAGATGTCACGGAAGGTTGTGTCTGAGGTCCCTGGGAATGAGTGCTGGTGCCCCACTCCCTGGGGTCTTCTTCACTCAGCAGCCATTTTCTTTATTCTTAGTGGAGGGCCGGGGGGTCTGCTGGGTCTCCCTTCAAGAGCTTAGCACGATGCAAAAAGTCCTGTAAGTACTGTTCCTATGTGCTTCTAAAAGCTGTCATTTTGCTGTTGATTTGTAACTTTATTGTCTTGTAGCTACAGAATTCAGTGTTTGGTGTTGATTGCTTGCTGGGAGTTTCTTTTGTGGCCCAGAACATTGTCGTCGGTTTTTGTAAATTAGCCATGTGTACTTGAGAAGAATGTGTTTGCTCTCTCTGAAGGCTATGTCTGTCGGATCAATAATGCTTATTTTGTTGTTGATCATTCACTTGATCTATCAGTTCTGAGAGGCATGTGTTGAGAACCCATGGTGATTGCTTGATCAATTCCCTTCTCACTTCTCCTCTCTTCATGCACTTGGAGGTGGCTGTGGCAGAGTTTGTCCTGAATAAGGGTGGTTATGCTTTTCTGCTGGAATTTTCTTTCATCAAGATTTTATTCTTAAAGATGCAATTAGAGTAATTTATCAATACTGTCACACACCAGTTTTCCATTAGCATGCACTTCCTTTATCTTTCTTTACTAAACTTAAAAAAAAAATGAAAATAAAACCAAGCCAAACCACCGTGCGACTGGAGAGTGTATAACTCTCCTTGTTAGAAAAGTGGAAGAAAATTGCATAATTTTAAACTCTTCTCTCTTTGAGGTATATCGGTCATGCCCACTCCCTGTTACCATGATGAAGGTGCAAATGTTTTCTCAGGGCAGCTATCTTGGCACAGCTGAAGGATATTTACAGCCATCTAAATGCTGAATGTGGACTCGTAAGAGGAGACCAGAAGAGTGCACGCAGGCTCTCTGAATCCATCTGTGCAAAGCTGCGATGGTGGATAGCAGTGGACCTGGAACAGGTGACCTCCCCCTTACGCTGTATCCCCACCTTTTCATCTCCTCTCCTTCCTCTTCCTCCCCTTTGATTTACGGTTCTTTTAACACACTATACAGTCCTTGGGTAAAGCTTTGCATGCAGTTTGGGAGTCTGGGCAATTCATTTTTGTTTTTTTTTCCTGTTCTCCTTGTCAGGGCCTCCCCATTTCCCTTTGCCAATGTGTTTCTTCTAGTCCATTCTTTTCCTTTTCTGTGGAGCATAAAATCTTTCCTGAAACATCTCCTGTTAGTAGAAGCCTGTACTCTGACGCTCAGCAAAGGCCTGACCCTCTGCCCACAAGGTCTGTTTGTCCACCTCTGCCTCTGACTCAGTTCTGTGCTCAAGGAGGCCAGCAGCAAAGTTCTCTAGGTGGGCTGTTGTAAGCTACAAGTTGCCTAATGATTCTCATTTTGGGCTTGTGCAGACTGTTTCATGTGAAAGTCCAGAGGAGGCATTCTTTGTGGTACAGTCAGAAATCCAAGGAACTAGCTGCAGGCACAAGAAATAGAAATTCAGCACCAGCAGGAAACATGGTAATCAAGATTCTCAAAGATGGTAACAAAAGGGAAACCTTTAAATGACTGGAATATAAGGAAATCAATGTGCTCTGCTGGCATCTCTGGAATTGCAAAAGCAGAGAACCAGCTTGCTCTGCTGTGCCCACTAAGAGTATTCTTTCAAAATAAATGAATGCCAGGCATGTGGAAACTAAGACTTTACCGCCAGCAGACTTGCACAGAAAACGCTCAGCTGGAAAGATAACAGTGCTACTGCAAGCTCTAGTCACACCCAGGAAGATAGAGTGCAACCAATTCCCACAGACAGATTGACACGCCTTTTCAATGCAGTCCACCTTTTAAACAGGAAGATAAACCCCCAATAATGTAGTTGAAAGTTGATTATATCTGGAGATTGTTATTGTTTTATGTAAATATGGAAGCTATAAGTGAAAGGTGAGAAATAGGCCTGTGCCGTCATCACTGTGATCTGCAGGAAGTGGTACAATGGCAGTTGGAAGTCCAAGCTAGTGATGTAGCAATCCTGAGCAACCACTGGAGTCTCAGGAATGCAGCTAGTAATGCTGCAAACTTGAGCAACCAGTGGGGCAGCAGGAATGCAGCTAAGGATGCTGCAAGCTTGAGCAACTACTGGAGCTGCAGGATTACAGCTAATAAGGCAACAGAGGAAATAGAACAAAAGCACAAAATGCAGGACAAGGCACATAGGCGAAAGGGAGGAAACAGGACAGATAGCACAAAATAACATTTACCAAGATAAACTATATACTGGGCCATACAGCAAGTCAATAAGCTATAAAAGATTACTGTATGTCTTTTGATCACAGTGGAATTAAATTACAAATGGATAGAAGAATGCTGTCTTGAGAATCCTTGAATGTTCAGAAATGAAATAAAATAAAATACTCCTGAGCAATGCCTATATTAGGAAAGAAATAAAAAAGAGGAAATTAGTATTTTGAAAGGAATTACAGTGAAAGCAGATTTAAAATTTTTATTTATATTTTTATTGTATTTTATTTTTACACAAAATTTGTAAGATGTTGCTAAGGAGTTTTGATTTAGTTCTATGTAAGCCGCCACCCTAGAAAACAGAAAAAGCAAAATGTGGATACAAAATAAAGTTTAAACAGAAAACAATGACACCCAAAACAAAGAGAAAATAAAAATAAAAATAAAGAATATATTTTGAGAATATCTGTAAGATCAAATTTGCAGCCAGACTTACTGAGAAGATAAAAAGGACCCAAATTTTCAATTATCAATCCATTGTGACATCACAACAGGCTCCATAGCTGTCAAAAAGACAGCACCGGAGGTTTTTGGTTTATTTGTTTGTTTTTGATTTATTGAGACAGGGATTGTATAATCCTGTTATCCTGGAACTCACTCTGTAGATCAGGCTAGCCCAAACTCAAGATCCATTGATCTGCATCTGTCTCCTGAGTGCCAGGACTATCATTGATAAACCTGATGAATAAGGAGGAGTCGGCAGATGTAAAATACCAGCATGCTCCACTTCACCCAAGATACTGAGTTGGATTTTGTTATTGTTTGGTCGTTTTCCTTTCCTTTTCTTCTTTTTCTTTTTTCGATCTAGGGTTTCATGCTGTCACTCAGGTTGATGTTAAACTCGTGATCTTCCCACCTCAGCCTCGTGGACTGGTATAGCAGGTGTTCAGCCCTGCTCAACCCAACAGTGAGTTCTCAGTGAAAAGTTTTCCTATGTCGGCCATGCTCAGTGACTTTCTGGTGGAATCTAGCAAACATTTGAAGAGGATTATACCAGTTTTACATAAATTCCTGGAGCTGAGAAAGCAGCCATACTTTCTTATGAGCGGTGTGAGGCCAGTGTTAAGAGCAAAACCAGAGGTGGTCATTACAAGATCATTATGGCAGAGAAAGATCCATGCCTATGTCCCTCGTGAAGATGTATGCAGTTGAAACAAAAATTGATCAGCTTATACTAACACTATATAGAGGGAAAGTGATAGGTTGTGGGCAAGGTCTTCATCCTAAAAAGTGAATTTGGTAGCAAAAATCCATGTGCAAACTGTTGGGATGCTCAGTGATTGACAGTGCTTGCTGCACTAGCAGAGGATCCGAGTTCAGTTCCTAACACTCATGACAGGCTGCTCGCAACTGTCTGTGATGCCAGCTCCAGGAGATCCAGTTCCTTTTCTGGCCTTCTCAGGTACTGCATGCACGTGCCCTTAATTCATGCAGATAGACAAACACACATATATACACAATTAAGAAATAAAATCTGAAAAGTCAAACCAATGTCATAAATCATTACAAAGTAAACCTGAAAACTTAAAAAAATATTGACTCAATGTATAGAAAAATAATGTTTGATATCAATTCAAAACATATTCCTGATTATAAAATAAACTTTCCTCGGAGTAGAAATGGGCAGAGCTTCCTCACATGGAGTGGTGTCCACAGAAAGCAGACACTCACTCCAGAGGGCAAAAGAGTGAAAGGGTGGGGCAATGGTGTCCGTCAGACCTTCTAACTTTGCAAAGAGGCAAGACAAAGAAAGGAAGGGTGTTCATACTGGGAAAAAATATGCTTACCTTTTTTCACAGAGAATATTAACCTTGCAGAAAATCTGATAGCATATTCCTTATGAATTCAAGACTCCTACTAACTTCTACAGTCAATATAATGTGAGATCACCATCAAGACATGCAGGAAGAAAACTAGAACAGAAGGAAGAATTGACAGATAGACCGCCGTGTGTGTGTGTGTGTGTAGTGGTGAGCTCTGACTCAAACACCAAGGCAAACCGCCAAAACCCAGCTGTCTGTCACACAGCTGAGAAGGAAAGCAGACCACAGACTGTGTGAACGAGGTGATGGTTCACAGGGTGTCATCGTGTTTCGCAGAAGGCTAAATGAAATTGCTAGAGTTTGAGGAACCTGCCCATGTTTTGCATATATTGCCACTAAACTAGGCTCTGAACATATCTTTAATCCAAACATTTTTTCCTATTACCTAATATCTTGATATCTTTGGACTCTAGCAATGATCTCTTAGGAAAGAAGAAAGGAAAGGGAAATGAAAAAAGGTAGGAGAGAGGAGGTAAGGGAGAAGGATGCAGGATAGCTGCTTTAAGTCTGGAGAATTTTCTCTTCAAGAAGGCCTGGGGAATTTCCCAGGGGACATCATGATTTCCCTGATCAGTGCAGAATGAATGGACACTCTACTTGGCACCCCTGAGGCTTGCGAGCATTTTTTTCTATAGTATTCTAGAATGTGAGTGAATGGAAGCTTTCGTTTAAAACATGAAAAGAAACCATTAAACTTCACGAATTAAAATGAATAACTAACACTTATCTCAAATGCAGGTACTCCCTGAGTGCCTTCCACAGGCCCTTCCATTCATCCCACGGGTTGCTAAGCACAGTTCCTGACACCATCACTGTTCTTAAAAAACACGAACAAGGTGAAGCTCCTGTCAAGTTACTATCCCAAAGTCGTGTCACAAGCTTGTGGAGACACCAGGAATAAAACTTGGTCCAACCTCGGAACGTGCTTCTGTTGTGAATGCCGTGCAGTGTGTAGAGTCTTATGGGAACAGTGCCGGCTATGAAACTGTGCTAGCTGATTCGGACTCTAGCTTCTGCCTCTGCCAGTCAAAGTCTAGCGCTCATCCCAAACCCTGATAATCTTCAGATGAATTTCCATCTGAGAAGACACTACAGGCTCCCTAGGAGTGGACTTGTGACAGCAGCTTCATTACTCAGTGTCACCCTCTTCCCCAAGGCAACTCTTCTTCTTCTTTTTAACTAATTAAT
>JAQHUG010000005.1:6156621-6185314 GCA_028555095.1 Dicrostonyx torquatus
TGGGATTTGTCTCTACTGCATGTACTGGTCTTATGGGATCCTATTCTCTTTGGGTGCATACCTTCCTAAGCTTGGGTATAGTGGGAAGGGCCTTGACTTCCCACAGGGAAAGGTGCCTTGTTCTCTCTTAGGACTGAAGGGGAGTGTGGGGGAGAGGGAGGGAAATAGGAGGAGGGGGAGAAAGTGGAAATTTTGATTGGTATTATTTATAAAGTAATAATAATAAAAAACCAATCTTTTCTCCCACTCCCTCCCCTCCTCTTGCTCCCTCCATCTTCCCCTCACCTCATCTTTCTTAATCAAGCTGGCATCACAGGTCTCCTAGAAGGGCCACCTGGGTGAGGAGAGGTGAGACTGAAGTGAACCCCTGGGGATTACTGATTTTATCAGTGGCCAGGGGGATGAGGGAACATACCTGATGGGCAGCAGCATCTTTGCCAGTGGGCAGAAAATGGTGTCAGTCCTTCCCTGCCTCTTGTGGCATCCCTCTGCCCTGATTAGGTCAGTCTCTCAAACTAGAGGAAGAGTGGGGGAACTTCTTCCACCTCTTCTCTCAAGAGTGCAGATCCCACAGCTTCTGTCCCCTGCTGCTTCTGAAATTGAATCTCATTTTCTAACTATTAAGAAACAGTATCATCGCAATTGATAATTGCTATCTCTTCCTCCAGCTTTGATATGAAGTGTCTCTCAAAGGACTTCCATATTCAAGATTTAGCCAGGGACCTATGGCTAAGTGGGAGGTGGGAAAGCCTTCAGGGCATGTGTCGGTGCCCTTGGGGACATGCCTTTGATGTGAATACTGGAACTGGGATCCCTTCCTGTCTCTCTATTTGCTCCAGGGTAGAGGGATCTTCTCCACTGCTTCATCCTGCTGCAGTGTCCGGCCTCACCCACAGCCCCAAAACAACAGAGACAGAAAACACAAATCATGAGCCAAAATAACACTTTCCTCGTTTGTTTGTTTGCAGAGTTCGTGGCAGTGGAGGAGAGCTGGCTAAACACACTGAAGCATAAGGCGGCAGTGTTGGAAGTGCTGCAGAGCATTATAGGTAAGTTACCTGACCTAGATAGGAAATGCTCCTTTTCACACTTGCATTTTGCTTTGTGCTCATTAAAGATTTACTTTTATTATTTTGATTTATATGTATATATCTATATGTCTTAGAAGTGCCAGCAGGGGCCAGAGAGGGCATGGGATCGCTGGGGAGTCCCCTGCTGTGGGTGCTGAGGTGTGAACTCGCATCCTCTGCAAGCACTCTTTTTTCTTCGGTTCCTTCCAATTCCTCCCTACCTGTCTTCCTCACTGGATCCACTCTCTTTCTGTCTGTCATTAGAAAAGGACATACTTCTAAGAGATGACCAAAAAATGACAAAATAAAATAAAAGATAAAATAAAAACAGTGAGGTTGGGCAAGGCAACCCAACAGAAGGAAAAGAACCCCAAGAGAGCAGGCACAAGAATCAGAGACGCACTCATTCATCCCTCAGGAGTCCCACAAGAGATATTAAGCTGAAAGCTGTAATATATACACAAAGGATCTAGCCTAGGACCTGTGCAGGCCTTTGCTTGCTGTTTCAGCCTCTCTGAGTTCATAGGAACTTTTCTTGGTTGATTCAGAGGGCCTTGTCCTCCTGGTCTCCACCATCCCCTCTGACTCTTTTACTCAGCCTCATCTTCCCTGGGGTTCCCTGAGCTCTGAGAGGAGGGATTTGATGGAGGCCTCCTATTTAGAGCCATGTATTCCAACCAAGGACTCTCTGTGCCTATTGTTTGGCTGTGGGTTCTGTATCTGTTCCCATCTGGTGTAGGAAGGAGCTTCTCTGTTGATGGTTGGATAATGCACTGATATAAGTACAGCAGAATATCATTAGGAGTCCTTTATTGATGCCTTTTAAAAAGATCAGTGGTGTTTGTTTTTCCCCTAGGTCTCTGGGATAGAGAATTAGTCTCTGGGTCCTCGTCACCCACTCAGTGTCAGGTATGGGTTCCATCTCACAGCCTTTAGTCAGATCAGACATTGGTTGGATACTCCCACAGGATCTGTGCCGCCATTGCCCTAGCATATTTTGCTGGTTGGGTTGGTGTTTACAATTTTTTTTTTTTGGTAGCCTATAGAATACCTCTCCTCACCAAAGAGACTAGAACATAGAGGAGAAGGCTCCATGTAGGTACCAGCTCAACTTCTCCATGTTCAGTGAGCTTTGTGGATGTTGTCCTCAGCAAAGGGGCCCCACGGGCAGTTTGTTGAGATCCATTGTCTTAGCAACAGCCTGGGTGGTAGAGATTTCCATGGACCTGTTGGCCAACAAGTCAATAGAATGGAACTCAGTCCCAGTACTGGAAGCTTCATTTGGTGACAAGAGATGCCACCTGCGTTTCCGTATCCCCCATTAGGGGACCACATTAGGATTGCCTTCATTTATTTTAGGGTGTTCTCATTGTACTAGGTTTCCAGGTTATCCTTCAAATGCCCTCCACTTCCAGCTGTCTTTCCCCAAATTCTTTCCTTCAACCCTATCTCCCCTCCTCCTCCCCACCCGATCCTCCCATTCCTGTTCCCATCTGCCCCTAGTCCACCCATAAAATCTATTCTATTCCTTTCCATCCCAGGGGATCTTTGTGTATGCCCCCCTTGTCCTTTTCCCTAAACCTAATCTCTCTGGGTTTGTAGATTGTAGGTTGCTAATCATTTATTTAATGGCTAATATCCACATATAAGTGAATGTATACACATTTGTCTTTCTGGTTTTATGTTGAGGTCCTTGGTCCATTTGGACTTCAGTTCTGTGCAGGGTGGTAATTATGGACACATTTGCATTCATCTACACACAGACTTCCAGTCTGACCAACACCAGTTGTTGATGATGCTGTCTTTTATCCAGTGTGTATTTCTGGATTCGTTATAGAAAACTGCTTGGTGTGTGGATTTATGTTTGGGTCTTCAATTGGATCCCATTGATCAGTGTATCTGTTTTTATGCCAATACCATATGGTTTTTTTTTTTTAATTTCTAGCTCTGAGCTACCACTTGAACTCAGGAATGGTGAGACCTCCAGAAGTTCTTTTATTGTTTAGGACTGTTTTAACTTTTCTGGGATTTTTGTTGTTCCATAAAAGTTGAGAATTGTCTTTTCAAGGCCTGTGCAGAATTGTGTTAGAATTTTGATGGCAAATTGCATTGAATCTGTAGATTGCCTTTGGTAAGATGGCCGTTTTTTTTGTTGTTTGTTTGTTTGTTTTGTTTTGTTTTTGCTGTTAATCCTACCAATCTGTGAGCATGAGAGATTTTCCCATCTTCTGATATCTTCTTCAATTTCTTTCTTCAAAGACATGAGGTTTTGTTTTTAATCATATAAGTCTTTCACATGTTTGGTTAGTTACCCTAAGATATTTTATATTATTTGAGGATATTGTAAAAAGTGTTTTCCTGATTTCTTTCTCAGTGCATTTATCATTTGTATGTAGGAAGGCTATTGATTTTTGTGAGTTAATTTTATGAGCTATTTTGCTGGAAGTGTTATCTGTTGTAGAATTTTTAGGGTCACTTACGCATCACATCAACTGCAAATAATAATATTTAGACTTTCTCCTTCCCAATTTGTATCCCCCTGATCTCATTCAGTTGTCTTATTGCTCTAGCTAAGACTTCAAGTATTATATAGAATAGAAATAGAGAAAGTGGACAATTTTGTTCCTGATTTTAGTGGAATTGCTTTGAATTTGTCTTCATTTAATTTGATGTTGGCTAGAGGCCTGCTGTAAACTGCCTTTATTATGCTGAGGTATGTCCCTTGTATCCTCAGTCTCTCCAGGACTTTTATCATGAAGGTGTTGGATTTTGTCAAATGTTTTTCTGTATCTATTGATATAATAATTTTTTTCTTTCAGTTTGTTTATATGGTAGATTACATTGATTGACTTTCATATATTGAACCATCCCTGTCCTGCATCTCTGGGATAAAGCCTGCTTGATCATGGTAGATGATCTTTGTGAAGTGTTTTTGGATTGGATTCAGTTTTCAAGTATTCTAGTGCAAATTTTTGCATTTATGTTTGTAAGATGTGGTAGTTTGAATAGGTATGGCCCCAGAGACTCATGTGTTTGAATGCTTGGCCCATAGTTAGTGGCAGTTCCAGAAGGTGTGGCCTTGTTAAAGTGGGTATGACCTTGCTGGAGGAAGTATGTCACAGTGGGGGCGGGTTTTGAGATGTCCTGTGCTCAAGCTATGTTCAGTGTGGCATACAGTCTCCTTTTGCTGCCTACTGATCAAGATGTAGAACTCTCATCTTCTTCTCCAACATCATGTCTGCCTGAATAGCACCATGTTCTGTCATTATGATAATGTCTTAAACCTCTGAACTGTAAGTGAACCCCAATTAAACATTTTCCCTTATAAGAGTTGCCATGGTCATGATGTCTCTTCACAGCAATAGAAATCCTAACTAAGACATAAGAGAAATTTGTCTGTAATTCTCTTTCTTTGTTCAGTTTTTATGTGGTTTGGGTATTAGGGTAACTGTAGCCACATAAAATGAATTGGGCAATGCTCCTTCTGTTTTTATTTTATGGAATAATTTGAGGGCTATTGGTGTTAAGTATTCTTTGAAAGTCTGGAAGAATTCTGTGCTAACACCATCTGTCCTGGAGCTTATTTTGTTTGGATGACCTTTAATGTCAGCTTCTATTTCATTAGGGACTATAGGTATATTTAAATTGCTTATCTGATCTTGATTTAACTTTGGTAAAAGTACCTATAGAGAAAATTATCCATTTATTTTAGATTTTCCAATTAGTTGGAGTACAGGTTTATAAAGTATGTTCTTATGATTCTCTGGGTTTTTGTGGTATCTGTTGTTAGGCTCCCCTTTTATTTTCTGATTTTGTTAATTTGAATATTCTCTCTTTACCTTTTAGTTAATTTGCATAAAGGTTTGTCTATCTTGCTGGTTTTCTCAAAGAACTAACTCTTTGTTTCATTGATTCTTTATATTGTTCTCTTTGTTTCTATTTTATTGATTTCATCCCCAAGCTGATTATTTCTTGCTGTCTACTCCTCTTGGGTGTGATTGCTTCTTTTTGTTCTAGAGTATTTAGATGTTAAGTTGCTAGTATGAGATCTCTCCAGATTTTTTATGCAGGCACTTAGTTCCATGACCTTGCCTTTTAGAACTGCCTTCTTTGTGTCCCATAAGTTTGAATATGCTGTATACTCATTTTCATTGAATTCTAGAAAGCCTTTAGTTTCTTTATTTCTGTTTTGATCGAGTTTTCATTCAGTTGAGAGTTGTTTAGTTTCCATGAGTTTTTAAGCTTCCCGTTGTTGAAATCCACCTTTGGTTTGTGGTGGTCTGATCGGATACATGGAGTTATTTCAATTTTCTTGTATCTGTTGAGACCTGTTTTGTGACTGAGTATGTGGTCAGTTTTGGAGAAAGTTCCATGAGGTGCAGAGAAGAAGGTATATTTTTCATATGTTTGGGTGAAATGTTCTGTAAATATCTGTTAGGCCCATTTATTTTATGAAGTCTGTTAGCTCCAGCATTTAGTTCCCTGTTTAGTTTTTGTCTGGATGACCTGTCTGTTGGTGAGAGTGGGGTATTGAAGTCTTCCACTATCAGTGTTTGAGTATCAATATGTGATTTAAATCACATATTTATGTTTCTTTTACAAATGTGGGTGCCCTTATGTTTGGCACATAGATGTTAAGAACTGAAATGTCATCTTGGTAGATTTTTCCTTTGATAAGTATCTAGTATCCTCTTTTGATTAGTTTTGGTATGTACTGCATTTTTTAGCCATTAAAATAACCACACCAGCTTATTTCTTAGATCCGTTTGCTTGGAATATCTTTTTCCAGCCTTTTACCCTGTCTATCCTTGATGTTGAGGTGTGTCTCTTGGATGCAACAGAAGGATGGATTCTGTTTTTGCACCCATTCTGTTAGTCTGTGTCTTTTTTATTGGGGAATTAAGACCATTGATATTGAGAGACATCAACGATCAATGATAGTTGATTCCTGTTTTTTGTTGTTGTTGGCGGCGGTGGTGGTTGTGGTGGTGTGTGTGTTTCCCTTCATTTAATTTTATTGGTCTGAGATTATCTTTTATATTTTCATGGGTGTAGTTAACCTCCGTGAGTTGGAGTTTTCCTTCTAGCTCCTTTTATAGGACTGGATTTATAGATATATATTACTTAAGTTTGGCTTTATAATGGAACATCTTATTTTTTTCAATATATTCTCGTTGAGAATATTGCTGGGTATAGTAGTCTGGGCTGACTTCTGTGGTCTTAGAGTCTACAGAACATCTCTCCAGACCCTTCTGACTTTTAGAGTCTTCATTGAGAAGTTAAGTGTAGTTCTAATAAATCTAACTTTATATGTTACTTGGCCTTTTTTTCCTTGCAGCTTTTAATAGTCTTTACTTGTGGTGTATGTTTAATGTTTTAATTATTATGTGGTGTGTGAGCTTTCTTTTCTAGTCCAATCTGCTTGGTGTTCTGTATGTTTCTTGTACCTTTATAGACGTCTTTTTTCTTTAGGTTAAGAAACTTTCCTTCTATTCTTTTGTTAAAAATATTTCCTGGGTCTTTGATCTGGTATTCAACTCCTTCTTCTGTTTCTATTATTCTTAGATTTGGTCTTAGTGTCCCAGATTCCCTAGATGTTTTGTGTCAGGAGTTTTTTAAATTTAACATTTTCTTTGACCAATGTATCTCTTTCTTTTCTGGTGTCTTCAATGCCTGAGATTCTCCCTTCCATCTTTCGTATTCTATTAGTAAAGCTTGCCTGTGTAGTTCCTGTTTGAATTCCTAACCTTTTCATTTCCAAAAGTTCCTCATTCTGGGTTTTCTTTATTGATTCTGTTTCTATTTCCAAGTCTTGAATAGGTTTATTCATTTTCTTGCACTGATTGATTGAGTTTTCCTGGACTTCTTTAAGGGATTTATTAACTTCCACTTTTGGGACCTCTACCATATTCACACAGGTGGTTTAAGATCTTTTTCCTGTGTTTCAGCTGTGCTTGAATATTTAGGGCTTGCTTGGTAGGCTAGCTGGGCTCATGGAGACATCCTGCTCTGACTGTTATTGTGTTTTTATGCTGATGTCTAGGTATCTGGGATTGGGAAGATTATAGGTCTAGGTGTTGACTACTGGATTTATCTTTGTTGGGTAGGTATTTTGTTCCATGTTTTCGGTTTCCTGTCTGGAGAGTGTGGTGGCTGTGTGTTACCTGGTTGGATATTTTTTTTGGACCTGATAGTTGTGGTCACTGGGGTTACAGGTAAGATGTGCTTCTGGAATTTGACTCGTAGAAATGGGGACAGGCTAGGGTTCTGAAAGGTTCACAGGAAAGAGAAGAGCAAAACATTTAACCAGGATTTGCTATATCATCTCTTTGGAATGGAGGGAGACAGTGAAGGGAGGTCACCCGAGAACGTCTGCCATAGCTGTGGGGATGAGACTGGGGATTGGATCTAGAGGAGCAGAAAGAGATGGGGAGATCTACAGACAGCCTGCCTGCCTCAACAAGAGTGGTCTGTTGGTTAGCAGGGAGTGTGCCTGCTAGGGTTGGAGGCCTGAATAAAGCAACAGGTGGGAAAGGGAGGGTAGGGGGAAGGTCTGTGGGATCCACAGGAGATGTGGGCAGAAGATGAAGGAGGCTGTGGCATGTGTTCTGTTGCAGAGATACAGATGAGACTGTGGTCTGGGTCTGGGGAAACAGAGCAGCACAGACTTCTAACTGCTGAGCCATCGCTTTAGTCCCAAG
This sequence comes from Dicrostonyx torquatus, assembly GCA_028555095.1. Lineage (NCBI taxonomy): Eukaryota > Metazoa > Chordata > Mammalia > Rodentia > Cricetidae > Dicrostonyx > Dicrostonyx torquatus. The sequence continues at coordinate 6,164,393 of JAQHUG010000005.1, forward strand.
GTCCACATATTTAAAAACAGACAGATTCAATATTCTTTGCATTAATTCAGACAGATCTTACATTTTCATTGATACCATTTATTCATGATGATGTAATCTATATGGCTCATTTGTTGAACATAAGTATTTAAAGTTGAACATTATGGTAAATCTCTCATATGCACAATCACTTCAGGATCCTATGAAATTAGAAGCAAAACTTGGTGATAATTTTGGCAGTGCCATGCAGAATGCTTTGTGACATGGTACAAAATGGATAGAAAGGGCTCACTGGCTATAATGAGGGAATGAGTCCTGTGACTGAAGTATCAGAAGAGAATTCAGGGAGATTTGGAACTAGGTTGGGTCTTAGAGGTGAGGAAGGATTAACTAGTGAGAGATGCAGGGGTCCACCTGGACCAGCTGCTTCCTTTGTGCCTATGAAGAATTTGGTCCTGATGTGGGAATCCACCTGGACCAGATGCTTTCTCTGTGCCCATGAGGACATTTGGGCCTAATGTTGGTGTAGGAGGGTCCTTCTGTATTTGGGTTGCTTTCATTGGTTGAATAAAGAAACTGCCTTGGCCTTTTGATAGGGCAGCTCTTAGGTGGGCAGAATAAACAGAACAGAGTTCTGGGAAGAAAAGGACTGTGGGAGACGCCATGCTTCTCCAGCCCGAGATGGATGTAGGTTAGAATCTTCCCGGTAAGGCCACTACCTCGTGGTGACTTACAGACTATTAGAAATGGGTTAAAATAATATGTAAGAGTTAGCCAATAAGAGGCTACAACTAATGGGCCAGGCAGAGTTTAAATGAATACAGTTTGTGTGTAATTATTTCGGGTATAAGTTAGCCGGAACCAAAAGCAGGCCCGTGGCCAGGAGCTGGGAGCCAGGGGTGCAGGGAACGCGGCTGCTAGCCTCATAACTACATGATGTGGGTAGGCTCCTGAACCAGCTGCTTCCCCTGTGTCCAAGAGGATGTTTGGGCCTGATATGGGTGTGCTCCTGGCCTTTTGTGTTCTTTTGAACATATCTTCCTTGAAGACCCCTGAGCCTTTTCAGGTTATGATCTAGGACTTACTCATCTTGGTCCTCTGTCCTCTCTGTATCGTAGCAAGAGTCAATAAATGTTTGTTTGATGCCTAGGGCCCCAGATGAGGTAGAAGGCTTGAGAATGTGGGATAAGAGTTTATTTCTTTCAAATTTCAAACATTTCTTGAAGTCAGACCCCGTCCTAGGTTCCCAAGACAGTAAGCATCCCTGGGGTTACAGTGTCTCATCTCCAGGGCTCAAAAAGAGGCTTTGTTTCGTGCTGGAACAACTTGGAGAAGGAATGACCCAAAGGAAGGAGTCATTTGCTCAGAAGCCCCCGCCCCATCCTAGGCAAGGTGTTTTTATCAATGCCAAATATGGTATCCAAAGATACCACGTCCCTGGTCTCTAGCATCTGGTGTGTATCTCCACGTGAGCAACCCATAGGCTAGGTGCAGACACTGGGCTGGTGCTGCAGTACCCCAGCTCCCCCGACCCCTGCCAAGGCCGAGAGCCGAAAGCTCTCAAGCAGCAAGGAAGATGTTAGGATAATCTCACATAATTGATTTCACTACAGTATGGGAGCTGTGGCATGGCTCGGCTTGATGACTTGTCAGCGAGTTATGCTCTGGAGGTCCAAAAGAGGAAGGCAAGCATTGTCAGGGGAAGATCTGCAGAAGATGTGGATCCTGAGGAGGGGCTTGGAGCATGGGAAATGTTAAACTCCCTGAAAGGAGGCCAGAGGATGTACAGACAGATGGAGGAAGAGCTTGGAACGGTGATGTACACTCCAGAGTTAGCAGCCCATAGGGAAAGTGTTGTGATGAGGAAGGGTGTTTTCCTCGTGAAGGGTTGAAGTTCATATGTCATTTACATCAGGGATAGCAGAGCAATTGCACCGAATCCTAGTGAGCACCGAACTAAGCACATGATGGCCGTAACCTCAGTTAATCCCACAAAGCCCCGTGATGTGCTTAGGGCACTTGTGGCCTCTATGGTGCCTTCAGAGAATGAACAAATGGCACCCCAGAGAAAACATTACCTCATGGGAACACAACTTGGGGTGACAAAGTGACTGAGAGCAGTGTCCAATGCCCAGCTGTACCTGGCAGTGAAAACCATCATAGCATTTACCATGCATAAGCTGTGGTGCAAGTCCTGCACTGGTGGTTCATGCATGCCTTGGCTTTCTTCTTCTTAGTTAATCTTTTCATTTTGTGTGTATTATTAGTGTTATGCCTGCATGAATGTCTGTATACCATGAGTGTGCAATGTCCATGAAGGCCATAAGGGGGCATCATATGTCGTAGAACTGGAGGTTGTGAGCTGCTGTGTAGGGACTGGGAATCAGACCTAGGTTCCCTGGAGGAGCACCCTGTGCTCTTATCCACTGTGCTGTCTCTCTGGCCACTGCATCAGCTTTCACAATCCTCCTAGGTGGAATATCTCCTCTCCATTCCCCCGCTTCCTACATGTTCACCTTCCTGGGGATGATGGCAAAGCAAGTTAGAGATAACTCGTGGAGGACTTTGAATGCCAGGTATGGGAAGCACACTTTATTCTGTAGGTCTATGCGACTTCTACCTTGGTTACTCAATGAATTTCTAACAGAGCCCTCGAGGTACCCAGGCCTCCCATGCCAAGACCTTCCATGCTCAGGCCAGGGCAAACATCCTCACACACGTGTTCCAGCCCAGTGCACACTCACTCCCTGCACCTTGCTCCTTCTGAGTGTCATCCTCCGCCTTCCCCACCCTGTCTCCTGCTTCCTCAGCAGTCAGGATTGCTATCTTCTCTTATCCCTTCCCCACTTAATCTTGGGGCAGCAAGCCCTCTGGATTGGCCACACGAACTCCTCACGACTGGTGAAGTTTTACTTGTTTGGTTCCCAGAACCCTTAAGCACACATCTTTGTATTCAACACAAACGTGAACATTTCCCACTGAACCCTCCTCCTCCAACGTGCTTAACCTCCCTAAATTCTGGCACTTTTTTTTTCTGCCTTATTGTATTTTCTCCAGGATAGAGCCTTCAACACTGGCCACCCTCACTGAGCCTCACATGATCCTGTGATGGCTGCTGTCAACTGTCGTCTGCCCCTGAGATGGCCAGTCTCACTGGGTCTCACCTGCTACTGAGTTCTTGGCTTGCGGACCGTCTGATGCCCTGGAGCTCAATCCAATGGCAGTGTGATTCTTTTGTTCCCTTGCTTGAACCATTGTTGGGAATCAGTTGAATGCCACTGGTTCAGACATGTTTAACTCAGCACATCTAAGCTGGCTGCACTCAGTTACCTGCCCAAGAAGGGCCTCCGCACTTCCTGCTTCAAGACAGCATATAGCTGTGGTCGGCCCATACCTGCATGCTTGGGATTGTGGCACTGAAACACCTCGGCTTGATGGTCCTAGCCCTGCCCCGTGCCCTTCGGGTGCCCCTGCCATGTAGCCTGCCCTGCCTGTTCCCTGTATCTGGCGACTTGAGAGTTAATGCCCAGTGTGGCAGGAGGCTTCAGGTCCTGCTCCAGCTGTGCTGTAGGAATTCTTCAGCTCTGTTTGTCTAGCCCAGGTCGACACAGGTTGTTCAGTGTTGTGAGTCATGCTGTTGTTTCTAGCCCAGGGAAAGCCCAGCCTCCCTTCTAATACCAGGCTCATTAATACAGTGGGAGTGTTTTCATCAGCGGGGAAAGCTTCCAACTCCTGTGAAATGAGGAGCCGTCATTCATAGGCGCTCACTCTACCCAGTGCTCAGCCAAGCGCTTGCTCGGAAGCACTTTGTCTCACACAGAAGCCTTTGTAATGGCTCTAATGATATTCCACCCATTTTGTTCTTGAGAAAAGGAAGGTCTCTTTAGAGGCTGAGAACTTGTCAAGGGCTGACAGGTAGAAAAGCTGGAATTTAAACACAAGGTTGTCTGGCTACCCACGTCTGCACTGGTCCCTAACAGCATCCTCACTTCAGCCAGCCCTGCATCTTCAGGCTCAGGAGTCCCTAGCCATGCTCTCTGCTCAGCTGGTACCTTGAACATATTTGGCTCCAGATTGCTTCTCAGGAGGGTCTTGAAGGATGAGTCTGTCTGCTCTTCTTTGAATGGCAATTATATCCATTTGTAGCTAGTGTTTGGGGAGGTCACCTAAAATAGTACCCCATTAACTACTCCTTCTCCTGTTTACTGCCCCCCCATGCTTTGTAATGAGCCTTTCCTGTTCCACCCATCCAGAGGTGGGTTTTACTTTCTCATGGATGGTCCAGTCTCACCCTGTGGCTTGTGCTGGCCAGGAGGAAAGAGTGGGAGTATATTCTGAAACCTTCCAGCTTAGGCCATAGAGGCCTTCTGAGTTGGCTCTCAAATCCTAGTCACTATGTGAGGAAGCATAGGCAGGCCTGCCTGAAGAACAGGCACAGCTCAAGGCTAGCATTGGGTCCAGACAGGTAATTAGAACCACTTGGGTCTTCCCTTGCTGGTTTAGAGATATCCGCCATCCACACTCAATCCCAGTAATACCCAGAGTCAGGAACAAAGCCAGAGTTCTGGGGTGATATACACTGCAGTATATCAATTACCAAGAGTCAGCACCTGGGACTGGAAGATGGGTCGTGGCAGACCTCAGCATCTGTCAGTGATGGTCAGGTGTGGCAATCTGCCTCTGCCCCTGCTTCCAGAACTCCCCCAGTGGCAAGCTGGCTAGCTAGGCTACCTGAGACAGTGGTTCAAGTGAGAGACCTTGCAGGCCTCAGTGTATAAAGCAAAGAGTGACTGAGGGGGACATCTGACATCACCCTGGCTTCCACACACATGTAAACACTCATGCACACCCACTTCAACACATATACATATGCAAGTACACACACACAGGAAAGGGAAAAAAGCCGAGGCCTGAAAAATCATTTATAATTGCTGATTGCTCTTCTTGATTATATATTGATTTAAGCGTGGTAGTGACCTTCTTTAGTCCCAGCACTGGGAAGGTGGAGACAGGCAGATCTCTGTGAGTTTGAGGATAGCCTGGTCTACATAGAGAATTCCAAGCCAGACCCTGTCTCACAATAAAAGAGAACAACCCTGCTCCTTGGCTTTTGGATTGAGGGTAAAACAATTTGTAAAAGCCTCAGCTGAGGACTGTATTGTCAGTACCAAACATCCCCAAGGTAAACAGCAAGAACACAGGTCGCCTGCGAGAGAGCGCGCAGACTACCTTCACCCAGACGGTACTTTGAAAGCGCTATGATTTCCTACTCTCTTGATTTCATCTAGGGAGCACATCTTCGGAGAAACACAGAGGTGTGCCCTGAGCAGATGCTGTAAGACTGGTGTGTGGACACTAAGTGCTGCCTTACACATGCTCACACTCTCCTTGCTTCAGCGGGCTTCTGGAAGCATCCCCCTGGGTTACGTGTCAGTGGATGGGCACAGTGCACACACCATAGACGTTTACTTCTTTCCTTAAATTCAGCAAACGAGTTCCTGCTACAACATTCAGAGAGACAATCAGGATAAGTTCGATTTTCACAGTCTTTGACCATTACCAAATAGTGACTGTCTGCATCTCAGAGCCGCTAAACAGTTCAACTTAGCTTCCTACCCAAGTCTCTAGACTAGAGATGCCCTAGTGAACTCTGCTTGGGAGACTCTCTGTGTATCTGCTGAATGAAAGAAGGATGGACAGAAGGAAGGATGGGTGGAATGAAGGAAGGAAGAACAGATAGACGGAAGGAAGGCAGGAAGGAAGGAAGAAAAAAGCTGAACAGAGGTTGCCTAAAGGAAGACAATGAGCAAGGAGGTTCTGGGCAACAGAGAGAGCATTTCACAGTGCAATAATCAGCCTTTCGGGATGAGAGTCAACTGAACCTTCTTTGGTTCTGGAGAGCCCTTCCTGCCTTAGAACCTGCTCAGCTGGAAGGGAGTTAAGATGGTGAGTAAATACTTAGCTCTGCTCCAGCCGTCCTAGTGTGATGTGGTTTCAACTCCTGCTACAGGACCCCGCAGGTCATAGATAGGGGATGGAAACAGGAACATGGAAGTGGGAGGAAAACATTTGCAAGGGCATGGGGGCTCTCACAGGATAAAAAGTTGAAGTATGTGTGATGTTTAGTGGTTAAAAGGGGCCAAAGAAGATTTTTATCTTCACTCTTGCAGCTCTAAGAAGATTTTTATCTTAGCCTTGCAGCTATTCCCACGAGGAGGAGGGTACTCCATTGCCTCACTGTTCATGACCTCTGGGGGCACAGGGAAAAGCAGCAAGCAGGAGTTATCTGACCAGGGGAGAGAAGTTCAGTTCTGAGTGTACTCAGAGCCCAGGATCCCAGAAGACTTTGTTCTGCGGGTGCTTCCTCCGTTTATATTGGGGCTCAGAGAAGTACAGCCTGACAGTATAAAACTGTGGTGGGAGACCCACCGGGGAAGACTGCTCAGATGTGGGATTAAGCCAATCGAAAGTCTTTATTAGCCGTCTGGTGACTACACTGGGTGTTCAAGATTCCAGTGTAGCCCCGAGCTTTTCTCAAGGTGAACTTTTAAGCACAAAAACCATGTCCTGGGTGTATCACAACCCTAACCCTAACCCTAACCCTAACCCTAACCCTAACCCTAACCCTAACCCTAACCCTAACCCTAACCCTAACCCTGTTAATAAAAACCCAGAGACAGAAATTGGGGTCCAACCTGAAGGTCAGAAAAGCAAGACAGCCAGCCACTGGCTCTTACCTCTACCTCAGCCCGAAATGATGGTCCTGCCTCCAGGAATCTCAGAATGAGACTGTGTAGCATGAGGGTCCTGCTCGTTGGGGTTTGTGTCCTGCCCGGTACCCCACAGCCGGCAAGCCCCAAAGAAAATCACACAGAGAGTCTACATTAGGTTATTAACTGATTGGCCCATTATCTCACACTTCTTACTAGCTATTATAACTTATATTAATCCACATGGCTAGGTTCCTTTTCTCATCTGGGCAGCTTACATTGTTGCCTCCTTGGTGGTCTGCGCAGGAATGCCCGGGAAGCTTCCTGCTTCCCAGAGGTTCTTATTGCCCTGCCTCTACTTCCTGTCTGGTTGATCTGCCTATACTTCCTACCTGGCCAATCGGCATTTATTTAAAACATGATTGACAGAAACAAACAAGTCTCCTGCACCAAGACTGAAATGAGACCCTGTCTCCTCCCATCGTATATTCTTCTCTAGTGCTGGGATTAAAGGCATACACCACTACCATCTGGTTTCTATGGCAAACTAGTGTGCCTACTGGGATTAAAGATGTGTCACCTTTGCCTGGTCTGTAAGACTGATCAGTGTGGCTGTTTTACTCTCTGAGCTTCAGGCAAGCTTTATTTATTAAAATGCAAGTGAAATATCACTACACTAGGGTTGTCATGCTTCAGTTAACAAGAGCAGTTAACCAGAAGTAGAACTAAAGAAGCCAAAAAGCAAGGTTAGTAAGTTTAGAGACTTTCCCAGAACTAGGGGCTTTGATGGATGAGGTCTTTGTTTTCACTTTGGCAGGTGGTACTGTCTACATGCTGACTGAATGGCACTTCTGTCATGGAGTCAGTTATGCAGAGGTCTGGGGCCTGCTGCAGCAGGTGTGGGAGAAGGCCAGCAGGTGAGTGGAAGCTACCCTTACCAGAAGCTTTGGGAACAGATTCCTGAACTTGATGACCTGGGTTAGACCCCATCTTTACAGTTTATTATTCTGGAATTAGGTAGCCTGGGTTAGATCCCAGCTTTAGAGCTTATTATTCTGGAGTTAGATAGCCTGGGCTAGACCCCAGTTTTGCAGCTTATTGTTTGGTGTAGGAGGTGCTTTTGCATTTTGCGTTGCTTTAATTGATTAAATAAAGGAAACTGCCTTGGCCTTTTGATAGGGTAGAAGTTAGGTCGGTGGAGTAGACAGGATGGAATGCTGGGAGAAAGGCAAGTGTGGCAGATGCCATGCTTCTCCAACCCAAGATGGACACTGGTTAGACTTATACCGGTAAGCCACATCCTCGTGATGACTTACAGACTATTAGAAATGGGCTGAATCAAGATGTGAGAGTTAGCCAACAAGAGGTTAGAACTAATGGGCCAGGCAGAGTTTAAATGAATACAGTTTCTATGTAATTATTTCGAGCTAAGATAGCCAGGCACCAAGAATGCAGCCCGCGCCGGGAACACAGCCTGCTCGTGCCACTTACTACAATTGTTCTGGAGTTAGGTAGCCTGGGTTAGACCCCAAGCTTTACAGCTATTATCCTTGGTGAGTTGCTAAGCCTCTCATGACCCAGTTTCCTTATGTGTAAGAGGTCAGGTAGTGAGGGACTAGGAATTAGCCTCCCTGTTGGGTGGACATGACTTGATGATAAAGATGAAAAACTTCTAAGATGTCAGGCTTCTTCCTCACCCTGCTGACCTAAGTCTGGGAACTTCAAACAGGTCAGTCAGGCTTTTTCTTTCCCTAATAGGACCCCTCCCTCACACTCAGCAGTCCTGTGGGTTCATGGCTGGAGCAGGACATGATTAGAGGACAGTTGTGGGTTGTCCTGTCCTTGTCAAACAGAACAACCCTAGATAAGGGCTTCAGAGATCCTTAAAAGCCCCTTTCCACCTCCCAAAGATAAACAAGGCTGAGCTTTGCAAGGTCTTTCTCTGTGTGCATACAGAGTGTGTACCTATGAAAGTGTGTGTGCGTGTGTGTATTGTGTGTGTATGTGTGGTGTGTGTGTGCATGTGTATGTGTGTGAATGTGATGTATGTGTGCATGTGTATGTATGTGTGTGCATGTGTGTGCATGTATGTGCATATGTATGTGTGTGTGCATGTGTGTGTATGTGTGTAAATGTGCATGTGGTGTATGTGCACATGTGTATGTATGCATGTGCATTTGTGTATGTATCTATGTGTGTGTGCGCATGCGAGTGCGTGTGTTTCTTTATCCTTAGTAAAGCCTTTCTTCACCAGCTGTTTCTATCTGTTGCGTGAGAGAATTTCTCCACTGCTGCCTGTTACAGTCAAAAATTTTCTTTCCTGCCTTTTAATTCTTTAGCAAACAGAAAAGTGCTCAAGGGACACTGATGATGACAGCAGTGCATACCGCACTGGGGTTGACTGGGGACTAAAGGAACTGACTACCCAGGGCTGTGCCAGTTCATGGAAGACACAAAGCTGTCAGTCTCATTGTTCCTACAAAAGCGACAGCCAGGTTGCCTTCTGTTCTTTCACAAGGACACGTTATTTCCGTGTGGAAAATTCTTTTACAGGTAGCAATTGGCTTGGTCTTCATAGCAACCATGTATGACACATGGAGTTGGTCAGTAGTGTTATCCCCAGATGTGAAGATGGTTTCGGGTCACTCCGTGACTTAGCAAAGGAAAAGAGAGTGTCCTGGCCTGGACTTGAAAAGTCTGGCAGACATTCCTAGCATCAAATTGCCTCTCCCCAGTGTCCACGTGTACAAGACCAGAGAGCAGCAATTTTGGAAGGAGAGAGAGTAGTGACTACATGGGTTTTCAACAAGCCTGGCAGCCTTTGAATCATAGCATTGCTGCAATTTCCCTTTAAAGTAGGTAGCTGGCCAGGGGGTGTGGCTCAGTGGGAAAGGAGAACCCAGCATGTGTTACCCTGGCTAGAGGGCTGTGTGGAAACTAAACAGGGAGTCCTGGCAGTAAATACTGACAGACAAAGGAGGCTGCCTTCTGGCACAGATTCCCTTTTGCTATAGACTCTTCTGCCACGTCGTACTTCAGTTTCGTTGATTGAAAGCCGAATTATGGGCCTCGGGCAAGCACAATATGAGGTTTCTGGGAGCATCCCTGAAATTATGAGCACTTTCTTCCACATTAACCTCTAGGAAGTTAGCTCAGTGTGGGCGCTGATCATACAGAAAATGAAATGAAACGATAAACATGTTCCCAGGTCCTCTGCTGGCAGATCTGAGAGGCGGTGTCTAAGACGTCAGGCGGGACACTTAACTCCTGTGACTTCCTGTCCTGTCCTGATTTCATCTGAACTGGTCAGAGGTTGTGCGGGCACTGGTGCTAAGGGGACTCTTCCCATCTCATAGTGGGAGAAACGGCTCCAGATAAGAGGAATCCTGGTCCCTGGAAGATCCCACTTCTCTCTAAAGGAGGGAAGCGAGTAGACAGCATGTGCCAAGCAGGGTTCTTCGCAGTGTCTCAGGTACAGGGACTTCTTCAATGCCTTGACCACCTTTGAAACTTCCGGGAGCTTGGTTGTCTCCTTGTGCCACTCAGCTGTGTTCCCTTTACCATTCAATTATATTGTTGATTCTTTAAAATTCCAAATGAGCAAAAATCAATCATGCTTCATATATTTATCTCACTAACCTCTGCTGAATGCACAGGCAGTGTTAATGAAGTAAATGAGATAATTGGCTTCCGAGAGCACACACTGCTGAGAACCAGGCAAGTTACTTAGAGGGATGCTCTTGCCATGTATTTAGCTGCCCTGACTTCTTGCTTTCTTTTTCTTTAACACACACATACACACACACACACACCATACAGGCATTCTCTACCTCAGGGAAAGGTTGCTGCAGCCTGGCTCAGGATGGGGTGAGTCTTGATTTCTGAGTTTCAGAATAAGTTTGAAAACACAAAACAAAAGTTTGGAAGTATAATACTGGATTTTAAGAGCTTTTCATTCTGAAAGCTTTTGCTTTGCAAGACACAGGACCTAGAGAGCACAAAATCAATCGGAAATGTTCCCCCCACCTCACTCCATACGTAAAAATGTATGTATGCTCCATACATAAAAAGATAGTTTCTGGGCTAACAGGGAGGACTTGGAAGGAATATAACAGAAGTAAGAAGAGTTGTCTTTCCCATGGACAGGATCCTGTGATTCTAAGAGAATGAGTGCCAGAGAGGAGGATATATCCAGTTATGTCTGGGACAGCCTGGAGTGGAGCATCCTTTGCATGTCACTTCCTGAGATGTGTTTGTAGCAGCCTCTTGGTGCTCAGCATTGTCCGGAGGACAGGGAGATGACCCCTGTGCAGAAAGGGGCACAGAGGCAGTCATGGTAGCATTGGATTTGGAGAGTAGATTCTGGGACAGATGAAGCCCTCCAGAGATCACTAGCAGAGGACCAGAGCAGGCAGGTCACAGCTTAGCATGCTGGCACAAGTGTGTGGTAACAGCTGAGCAGTAATTGCCTGGCCTGTCTCTCTGCCTTCCCATTGATGGGGCATTAAGTTCAGCTATTGAGTAACAAAGGAAAGATGGTGTGTGTGTGTGTGTGTGTGTGTGTGTGTGTGTAGTTTATATTGTACACAGAAATGTTTATCTTTTACACAGGTCATTCCAGTTCAGTGTGATGTGGGCTCTGACTGGAAAAGCTGGAAATGAAGGGCATTCTGAAAACTTCTAAAAGGTCATCTGACCCTGGCCTGGGTAGAGGGCATGTTCAGGAAGGCTTTTGGAAAAAGTGATGCTTGAACGTAGAAAGGAAAAGAAATGACTAAGTAAGCCCAAGAACTAGGCGAAACGATGCTGGTGTGTGACTCATCCCTCCAGGTGGAAAAAGTTTAAGTTTGGAAGAGGGCAGGGTGAGAGCTACGTACATCAGGGATGGGAATGCACCCTAGAGGTTAGGGCTGGAAAATTGGTTGGGGAAAAGAAAGATCCACTGTGGCAGTTTTGAGACGGAAGGTACCAGAACACCCCGAAGGCGGTTGCTTTTCCTCCATAACCACCCTGTGAGATGGCTGTTGCTGTTTTCTCAGGCTTCTAGATTACAAATGACAACCAAGGTTTCGAGAGGGCAGGCAGCTTGTCAGATGCCATGGAACCTGATTGCAGGCCAACAGGAACCAGCCCTTCTCATTAGCCACAACCACTCAACTCCGGGGTACCCAGAGAATGTGAGCAAAGGGGTGTCTGCCCCAGGAGGGAGTCGGAGACTCCCTCAGGCTTCAGTGAATTCCTGTTTCCAAGGAACGTATCTACATGTCAGTCATTAGTGGAATGGACTATACGGCTGAGCTGGTCCATCCAACTCCAAAATGCCAGTTGTCACAGAGGCTTCTGATATTCCTTACCTCAGTTTCTCCAAGAAGGTTTGAACTGGTTCTCAATGTAGAGCTGCTTCAAAACAAGGAGGAATCCAGAACAGAACCACAGATTCCATGAGAGAGCGGAGGGTGGGAACAGACCGGTGAGACCTCTCTAGGTCCAGGGATCCAGCACACATGGCACACTGAGTATATTCGTGTCACAGTGAAGATACTGAGGAGAGACAGCAGGATCCTACCTGACAGCTGAGATGGCAAAGCAGATGAATGCTCCCCTAAGGAGCTGTAATATAGGCTATGACCTCGGAGTATATGCAAATTACCTCTGAATGCTGTTCGGACACTCCATGCTTTGGTCAGTAGTTTGGAGATGGGGAAGACAAACAAAACAGGCTGGATCTAGAGCATCCAAGAAGACGCCGATGCATGGCTCCTTCTTCTGGGCAACTTGAAGCTTTGGGAAGGACTTATAGATTTACCTACCATGTTGCTCACTAGCTATGGACACTTTCACAAATGACTTCTTCCTTCATGTTGTAGAGTGGGGTTATTGACAACTGTTGAGGGTTGTATGGAGAATATATGAACTGGTGTGCACATTGCTCGGGGAACGTCCTACACTCTTCTGCCCCTGAAGCTCACAGCAGCTTCATTCTCCATGGTGTGCACATCGCTCAGGGAACGTCCTACACTCTTCTGCCCCTGAAGTGCACAGTAGCTTCAGTCTCCATGGTGTGCACATCACTCGGGGAACATCCTACACTCTCCTGCCCCTGAAGCTCACAGCAGCTTCAGTCCCCATGGTCTGCACACCACTCAGGGAATGTCCTACACTCTTCTGCCCCTGACGTGCACAGCAGCTTCAGTCTCCATGATCATACCCGTTCCACTCTTGCCTCCCACCTTAGGGTTGATCCTCACACACTGCTGTGGTTTTGGCTGGAGAGTCTTCTTGCTCAGCCCTTCACAGAACTGTTCTCAGGGTCGTTGTGGTGTCTTCTCCTGTGGAGGATGCATGACTGGGTAACGAGCTCTTGGGGTCTTGGGATTTGAGATTATTCTGGTCACCTGCCAATGGGGATCAGGAATACTTGACTAGGGAGGAATCGTTGAGTGTAATTAGTGCAGTGGCTGGAAGGGGACCTTGTTTCAGAAGTAACATCACTGGACATTTCTAGGGATTTATATTGTTCATTAGGTAACAGGGCACAGTCCAGGATTATGATCCTTCCTGCAAAGAACCAGTTAGAGGGTGGTCTGAATGAATCCTTTTCACCATGTTTGTTTCCTTGATTATAAACTTTAGGTATTTTAAACTCCTACCTTTTGAGACTTCTGTGAAAATAGTACTTGGCATTACCTAGATGGAAATTAAATGGCCTTTAAAATGATAAGACTATTTAACAAACATGTCATATTTAACCATGCACCAGACACCATTCTGAGCAGTTCGTGTGGGTTGCCTCATTTAATCTTTCAGGGTTGGAAACTGAGGCACACAGAGAGGATACACACCTTGTTCAGTATCTCACAGCAGGCCAGTGTGTCCGAGTCAGGCTGTCTGCAGCCCTCTTATCCTTATACTCAGAGTGCTATTCCACAAAGGACCCTACCAAAGGGCTGGAGATACAGATATGACTGTCCTGCAGAAGGAGACCCAGGCCTCAGCCAGTGTGCTATTAACATTTGCTTGGCAAGCACTTTAATTCTTCTTGTGACGTAATGAATTTATTTCTGGTAAGCAAGTAGCTGACTCCACACAGATCTAGCTACCTCTTCTACCTCCAAGCTGTTTATCTCGAGTGATCTGGAAAATAGAGGGTGTGAGCTTGGCTTTTTGTTTTGTTTTGTTTTTCATTTCGATTGATTTTCAGAACCATTTGCTTGTGGTGGTATTGATGGAGCATGTATTTAATCTCTTCCACAGCTAGAGTTCCTCTGGGTCTAGAACAGCCTCAAAACCTGAAATTCACAGGGCAGAGCCCATGTTGGTTCCAGCAACTGAATGTCTGCTTGGCTTTGAAGCAAAGCCCCTGCCTCTGTACACATGTACCTCCCTGGGCACGCATTATCCTCCGTGGCTAAGTACTTGAAATGATACTCTTGTGCAAGCGGAGTGATGTGGAGAGTTTCTTGCAAGCAAAGCTGTCGCAGCAGGGGGGAAGCATGCACTCCCTTGGATTCCTCCAGGGTAGGGAGAGAGAATTGGGCTGTGCAGTTGTTGCGTCTTCCAGCTTTCCTGTAAGGCCCAGGGGGAGGCATAAGTGCTGCAGAGTTCCAGGAAAGGACCCAAAGCTGCAGGGTCAGGGTTCAGAGAAGGAAAGAAGGCCCTGGTGAGCAGCTCCCTAGGGGAGGGAGTCTGAGGGCAGCCTCAGAACTGTGGCAGCAAAAGAATGTGGGTGAGAAGCTAGGCTCCTGTGGGAGTCTTATGGAGATTAGAGGCTAATTATGTGTCTAAAAATAAGACAGCTTTTATTTTTAACTATGTGTATATGAGAGCTGTATGATACATGAGTACTGGTCTCAGAAAGAACAGAGACATAGGATCCCCTGGAACTGGAGGGACAGATAGTTATGAACTACCCTGTGCAGGTGTTGGGAACTTAGATCTTCTGTGAAAGGAGTACCCTCTCACAACCACGGACCCATATCTCCAGTCCCAGAACCTTGTTTTAATCGCTTTTGATTGAACATACTTCTATGACTGTATGCTCAGACAGTGTTGTGCCAGGTCCCTGGGTTTGTTCTGCCTTTTTTGCCCTTTTTGTTCCATTCTACAGGTATAGAGTGCAAGAAGTATCCCGTTCCTATCTCCGTGTCCTTGGTGGGACCCAGCACCAAGTGGTGACAGGGCTGTCCTTTATTTGTTACTGCCCTGTACCCAGCAGTGAAAACCTTTTGTTCTCAGAAGCCCAGCATTGCAGACACAGGCAGGTTCTGCTCTGGGAGGTGCTGTGGGAACTCCTTCAGCCAATAGCCTTTAGGATACTGGTCCACTTTGGACATGTAAATGTAGACAAAAAGTGTGTCTGGGCCTCTTGGCTGCTGGATCCAGTTCCAGTTTCCAGTGCACTCAGAGGACTGTGGATCGCTACTCTTTCTGTGAGTTTATATTCAAATAAATAAACCTTTGTTTTACTCCATTCTGGGCTATTGTGGAACTCTTTTGTATGCCAACAAATTGATGCCCATGAGTCCACGCCATTGCTTGGCCTTGCCCAGACCCCCACCTGCAACCTTCTTCCACCCCATGCAGCTGATGTACCCCTCTGCAGCTGAACTACCCCTCTGGTATGCAGCTGCGCATGGTTTGGCTCAACTGGCCCCCTGCAGTGACTTGGGAATTTCCCTCCTGACTTCTTCAAATCTTTCAAAGACCTATAGAGTATAGCATTTAAAATGTTTCAAGAGCTTAGGCTTTTCTCAACATGAGATATGTCTGCTTCTGACAGCACCAATTACTTCAGAGAGGTTGATGGGTGTTGAAGAAACTCATTATGGAATTTGCCTTCAATGTGACAAGGCTAGTCATTTGGGCAAGAAACTACTCTTGCTTGGTCTGCTTGACTGTGTGCTATATAAACTGGACATACAGGACCCACAGAAAAATAACTGCTAAACTTGCCTAAAGGTGAGACAGTCCTTCAGGGTTCCTGTTTCATGAAAGTTTCTGCCAGACATTTTTCAGGGCACAGAAGAAAGTGACTAACAAACTGCCAATTTAGGTAGAACTGTCTTTCAAATTTCCTGCTTCATGGAAAAGTCTTCCAGATACTTTGGGCCTGTAGGCTGAAGGTGGATGCTCCAATGTTATAGAAGAACTTTGGGTGACTGTCCAGGTAGCAAGATGTCTCTGTCATTTCTAGAACTTTGGAAATTGCTTATAGTGTACCTCCTGCTTTCTTAGGTAATATATCCTCTGTGGTCTTTGATGGAGTTGAAGACTAGATAGTTATAATTTTATTTAGTTATAATAAAATATAAATTAAATACCAAACTCTAGACTCACAAAGAAATATTTTAACTGTAATTCTTGCTTGATAACAGATTTTGTATATGCAATTTACTATATTAAAATTAAAACATTCCTTTTTATTTAGACAGAAGTGGGATTCCCCTCTGTATGTTGTGAGTATATTTCATTACCATTGGATAAAGCTGTTTGGCCAATAGCTTAGCAGAGCAAAGCCATGCAGAAAACCCAGGGATAGAGATAGAGAGAGAGTAGATGTAGTTTCAGAGATGCCATGTAGCTGCCAAAGGAAACAAATGTCCCAAACCTTACCTGGTAAGCCACAGCCTGTGGTGATACACAGACTAATTGAAATGGGTTAATTTAAGACATAGGAGCTAGCTATGAATACCTTAGAGCCATTGGCCAAACAGTGTTGTAATTAATATAGTTTTTGTGTGATTATTTAGGTCTGGGTGGCCAGGAAATAAAAGAGCAGCCTCTATCTACAAGGATGAACTTCTAATTCCAATTTGTTCTTCTTCCTTTAGCATTGACAAACTTGGGAAAGACTTTGTAGCTCCCTGAGTCCAGTCCCACCACCCTCTAAAGCCTCCTGGGAGACATGTTTGAGACATGTGTTTGGGTTCTTCTTCCTGAATGGTGTACTTCAGAGAGGCACATGCCCGTGGAGGGCATCCCAGCCAGACCAGGCCAGTGGGCTCCTGTGCATACTGAGCATGCATACTGGTAGTTCTCTCTTCAATGAGCTAGAGAGCCATGGGGTAGCTTTCCCATGAAGGAGGCTGCTCTAGCACAGTGTGATCTGAAACAATAAGGGTGTTAAGGGGAAAACTAAAAATATCTTTTTAATCAAAGATGAAAGATTTTGTTGAATGTCCACAAGGCCCCCAAACCTCATAGAATTTAAATTTTAATTAGATGTGGTGGTTTAAATGAGAAAGGTCTCCTATAGACTCATATACTTGAATGCTTGGTACCCAATTGGTGGTGATGTTTGGGGAAGTTGTGGCACCTTTAGGAGGTAGATAGAATAGTATATTCTTCATGCATGGTTTAGTCTCCCTGAAAGGTTTGTGTCATTGAGGGCATCCCGGATGCAAGCTAGGACAGTGGTCTCTTTTCAGGTCCTCTCTCTCGGTCTACTTCTTCTGCCCTGCCATGCTGGGCAGAAGACCCTGCCATTGCAGACTCTTCCTCTGGAACTGTAGACCCAAACAGACTTTCTTCCTTACATTACTTTTGACCATTTTCTAAAAATCAGAGCCACAGAAAAGTATGTAATGCAGATGGCTGTTTCCTTTGCCCACAGTTTTGGGAATATTTACAAATGGCCCTGATCCAGAGGATATGATTTCTCTGTTGAGGAATTTTCTACATGCCAAGGGGACAGAAAACCAGGACACAAATGGGCAAACACTAGAGGACCTAAGTGAATCCTTGTGTGAGTTTAGAGAGAGACCTAGTTGCTGACACAAGCAGGAGGGGTGGCTCAGAATAGCCACACAGACTTAGGAGCTCTGGTGTTTGCTCAAGGCATGAGGTGGGTGAGTACAAAGTCATGAAGACAGAGAACAGAGGCCAAAACAATGAGGGCACAGCATGAACTGAAAGGAGGCTGGACAACAACTGGGCACAGTGGAAGAAGGTCCCATTTACTAAGCAGGTCAGTGTGTTTGCATGTGACAGCAAACTGCTGAAGGTGCTTGGGGAAAGGAGAAAAATGTGTCCTGGACGTTAGGTGCCGTAAGGAAGGGTCAGAACTTGGTAGAACTTGGTGGAAGGCTCATGTTAATTCCTGCTTAGTGAGTGACAATGGACTTGCCCTAGAACAGTGGTTCTCAACCTCCCTAACACTGTGACCCTTTAGTATAAATCCTCATGCTGTGGTGACCCCCAACCATGTAATTATTTTTGTTGCTACTTCATAACTGTAATTTTGCTACTGCTATGAATTGTAATATAAACATCTGTGTTTTTCAATGGTCTTAGGTGACCCCTGTGAAAGGGCCATTCAACCTCCAAGGGTTATGACCCACAGGTTTAGAATCACTGCTCTAGAATTACAGGAAGGTTCCAAGTCTATTTCTACTGGGTCCAGGACAGGGGTAATTAACATTTCTGGGTTCAGGCTTTCCAGCATCCAGTCTGGCGTATTTGTTGATGTCATCCTTGTTCAGCACACTTTGGACAGTCATGTGGGTAGTCTTTATGGGCATAGCTTCTGGTGTTACTAGGAGACAGTCTCACAGCAAGCCCACGGTCCTCTGAATGCATGCTTAAATCCATCAAGGTCTTAGTGAGAATGGCAATGTTACATTTTCTCATCCACACTGATGGGTCCCTGAGTTTTGCCCGGGCCCTGGGAAGTCTATCAGCTGTGTTCACCACAGGCTCTGATTCAGATCTTCTTGTGGGAAAATGCTTGGGGATTTGAGATCAGGAAGAGAAAGATGAACTTCAGATGGCCTTGGTGGCAGTGTCCTCAGCAGATGGTGGCAGCAGCAGAGCAGCCTCCCCAGCAGCATGTACAAAGGGGAACAGCTGGGCAGGTGCAGGATCTGAATGGGCAGTGATGACATATGTGTGTGCTTATATGGAGGCACATGTGCATGTGAGTGTGCATATATATGTGTGTGTTCATGTGTAGGTACATGTGTATTGTGTGTGCATGCATATGTGCATGTTCATGTGGAGGCACATGCATATGTGGGTATGTATACATATGTGTGTGCTCATGTGGAGGCACATGTACATGTGGGTGTGCATGCATATGTGTGTGCTTATATGGAGGCACATGTGCATGTGGATGTGCATATATATGTGTGTGTTCATGTGGAGGCACATGTACATGTGGGTGTGCACGCATATGTGTATGTTCATGTGGAGGCACATGTGGGTATGTATACATATGTGTGTGCTCATGTGGAGGCACATGTGTATGTGTGTGTGCATTCATATGTGTGTGCTTATGTGCAGGCACATGTTCATGTAGGTATACATACATATGTGTGTGTTCATGTGTAGGTACATGTGTATGTGTGTATGCATGCATATGTGCATGTTCATGTGGAGGCACATGCATATGTGGGTATGTATACATATGTGTGTGCTCATGTGGAGGCACATGTACATATGGGTATGCATACATATGTGTATGTTCATGTAGAGGCACATGTGGGTATATATACATATGTGTGTGCTTATGTGGAGGCACATGTGCATGTGGGTGTGCATATATATGCTCATGTAGCGGCCAAAGGACAGCCTTGAGTGTCTTTCTTCGGGAGCTGTCCAGTTTGTCATTGAGACAGGGTCTCTCAGTGGCCACAGGTGGCCAAGTCAGTTAGGCTGGCTGGCCAGTGAGCCCTGGGATTTACCAGTCTCTGCTTCACCAGCACTGGAGTGTTGAAAGCCTGTGTGCCATGACTGGCTTTTCCATATGGGCTCTGAGTGTTGAGTCACAGGCTTATGCAGCAAACACTGCGGTGACTTAGCCCTCTCCCTAGCCCTTTGCTTCACGGCCATCTCTTTCCTCTTTTCCTTCCCCTTCCCTCCGTTTCTACCTCCTTCCCTCCCTCTCTCTCTTTTCCTCCCTCCCTCCTTTTCTCCCTCCCTTCCTCCCTTCCTCTCTCCCTCCCACCTTTCATTCTTCTTTCTTTGTTTTAAGGATACTCTCCTTGTGGTCCAGACTGACCTTGACCTTGTAATCGTATTGCCACATCCTCCTAAAGGCTGGGATTATAGGAATGTGCCTGATTTAAGATATCATTTCCAAGAAGAGGAACTTGCTACCTACATTCCTATGGGACTGAGATCTGGTTTGAAGCATTCCTTGGACACAACTAAGTAATATCTATCATTTATTTATGAGGACAGTTTAAATATAGCAATCAACACTATTGTAAGGAACAGTTAAAATTGTGGTTCCCGATTACGCTCAGTTGTTTCTGCTAATTTCAAATGTGGTTCCCCTGCAATGATGGCTCAAGTCTAGGCTGTGGGAATCCTCCTGTGATGGAACTGCCTACCCTCACTCCTCTAACAGTGCTAGACTGGCATCAACAACTCTACCTTAATTCATGGATTTTTGTTGTTGTTGTTGTTGGTTTTTGTTGTGTTTTGTTTTTAGAGACAGAATTTCTCTGTAGAGCTTTGAAGCCTGTCCTGGTACTCATTCTGTAGACCAGGCTGGCCTCAGACTCACAGAGACCCACCTGCCTCTGCCTCCCAAGTGCTGGGATTAAAGGTGTGTGCCACCACTGCCTGGTTCATGAGGCTGACCCGGGTGGCTGTTTTACTCTCTGATCTTCAGGCAAGTTTATATATTAAAATAACAAATGAAATATCACTACATCTAGCAGGGCTGTGTGTGTGTGTGTGTGTGTGTGTGTGTGTGTGACTCAATGTTCAAGTCTCCTTAGAAGTGTCTCTGTAGATGCTTTCCTCACCCTAATCCAGTGTCAACAAACAACTCTCAAGGGCAGCAGCCCTCATCTTACACAGAGAAGAGACTAGTTTACCAATCTGAAGAAACCATGAAATGGCCAAAGCAAATTTAGATAATCCTACAGATTTCCCAAGCTTTATGGGGGCAAAATACTTGCCATTAAGAAAGATAGTGTTAGAATCGTTACAAATTGGTCATAGCGAAGATTAATGGAGACACAAAGCAGAAATGACTATTATGATGACTGATTGGAAAATTCAGATTTATTAAAAGGGGAAAAAAGTCAGAGTGGGAAGGAAATGCAGATAGAAGTAGTTATTAGGAATGGACTCTCAGCTCCTGGCCTGGTTAACCTTTCCCCGCCCCCCGCCCGTTTGACAGACAGGGCCCTAGGACACTTGCCTGATGCTAACACTCTACCCATCTTGATGTGCAGCTGACACACCCATCCAGCACAACAGTGGTTCTGAAGCTGTCTGTGCA